>OX328124.1:103797635-104997635 GCA_946811695.1 Gonocerus acuteangulatus | reverse complement strand
AAGAGAAAAATAGTTGTAGCCCCACGCCCACTTTTGAAAAATTGCTAAAGTCATATGTGACACTTTGCCAGAATAAGGGCTCTCAAAAAAGTAATTTACTAGATTGACTTGAAATTTATTTAGCAAAAGGGATGCAAAAAATTTAGGGCTTTAAGGCTGGGAAGGCATTTTTTAATTGCCTTTTATGTTGCAATTTATTTATAATAAACGTGTGGGATATTACTGAAGAGATGATTTTAATAATTCAGAAGAGGGTCTCCCGTGGTCTAGTCGCTAGCGCCGATTCATAAGCGGGAGATGGTTCGATGCCGCGGCGGCAGGAATTTTCTCATCCCACAGCTCGTTGGGAAAATTTCTCGCTGCATCCTTGATGTCGGCGTTAATGGCCTAGACGTCGGAGCGCCGAAAAAAAAATCAAGAGATAGCTGCATGAATTTGCTGGTTGTTTTATGGGCTTTGATTTGATTGACACAATCATCATTCTATGCAATTTTATATTGATTGGTTTTATTGATTCATTTTATTATTATTATTATTAATATTTACCATTTAGGGAGTAAATATATTCAAAATGAGTACCTACTCTGTTACAGTATATACCTAATTATACACACCTTTATTTTATCGTATAATTTTGCACCCTTGAGTAGGAGATTGATTTTATTTATCTGTTAATGAGGAAGGCATGAATGAACTACAGGCATTAGTTCCCGTCAACGCAATAGCTGTGTGCATTCCTGGGTTTATTTCTGGATTTCTCTAAGGGGGTTGACAGGCCAACCGTGCCAAATATCTTTAGCCTACATAGACCCTTGCGTCCGGTCTTCCAAGGTTTGTGCACCAAAGGCTTCTAAACTGCACAGCAAAACATGAAATGTGATTGGAACCTAGTTATCCGACAAAACTTTGACATGTCCGATAACTTGACTGCCTTACTCAGAGGCGGGAGCCAATATGTATCAAACACATACGATTTTTTTCAAGCAAGTCAGACTATATGGCATTCTTTAAATACTCTTAAATCCTCCATTGATTTGCAATAATAAATGATGATTTTAATAGACTGATTAGATAACTGACATGTATACAACCTCCTGATGTGTATACAACCTCCTGATATGTATACAACCTCCTGATATGTATACAACCTCCTGATATGTATACAACCTCCTGATATGTATACAACCTCCTGATATGTATGTACCTCCTATTTTCTTTATACTGTTCGTTTAATTTTTAACATTGTAAATTGTTAATAACCTAAGCTAACATTGGAAATATGAATTATAATCCTCTGGAAAACTGTATCGGATTAAAAGCCATATCACTATGTATGTAAAATTCTATAAGTCATGTGCTTTATCAGCTATCTATCTAAAACCATGTAAAAGGATCTATCATTTATCTATGTAACATTCTACCGGATGTAAAGCTCATATCACTTAAGCTGGGAAGATTTTCAATAATACATTTTTTTTTTTAAATGAATATGACAGTCGATTAAAAAAAAATTACCAAAGGAAACCCACCAATAAAGTCCTATTTGGCAATAGTTTTCTAGATTTTTTTTTTGTACTTATGTATACATTTATCACTTAATCAGTTGTTTTTAAGTTTTTTCCTAATATGGATTAAAGTCGTTGAAGATGTTTTCTTTATTAATTCAACCGCTTACTTATTGTAAGGTTTTAATAGTACTAAAACTTAACCAATAATAACAAGTCAGTAATAATACATACTACCTGCTCGTTATAACAATTGATAAAAAAAAAAAAAAAAAAAAAAAAAAAAAAAAAAAAAAAATGTTCAAAGAATAAAAACTCATTAAATTGCATTTTAACTCTTATAAAGCTACAACCACACACAAAAAAAAGCTTTATTTCTTCCCTAAATGTTTTGCGCCCTTCTGGTGCCTCATCAGGGTAACATGTTACCCAAATAAAAACTTACAGCCTCAACCTCCTCAGTGGAGGAGAACCTTCCACTAGTTGGGCCTCGTCCAATTTTAGATTGATACCATCAGATATAATTTTATCATTTTTACTATTTTTACTATAATGTTGTGAGAAAATGGAATAATCGAATATTGAGTTTTTCAAACCCAAAGGAGGAACAGATATACACTTATACTACAAGGAAACGGGATAGCTATTTAGGAGCACCCCAAAAGTGTATCAAAATACACAACAGGTTACAAATTAACCTATCGTCTTACAATTTCTCAAAGGCTTACAGAAATTAAGGAGCTCTTGTCGGGCAATTCGCTAAATGCAAATCTGCTTTTAATCTTGAAATCGACTTCCTAACTCAAGCTGCATAATGATTAACCAAGAATGGGTGCCTCGAAACACGCGAATTTCCGTGAGATAGGCCTAGGGCAATAAAAACGCTTCCAATAAATTCTCTCGCCGAGAATAGACTTGACCTCTCGTCTAATTCTTACTGAAAAATAAATGTCGTAAATGTGTCAATCCGCTTTTTAGCGAAATGCCAATAACTTCAATAAAGATCAACGAACTGAACTTTATCGAATGGAACTACTCCAGAAATAAAAACCGCGAAATAGAGAAACTAGACAAAACTAAATAATTCGTTTACAGCCTTCTGCCCAAATTCAGGAACATAAATATGCTTTAGGTCCTCCCGACAAACCTATGTAATGTAGTGCATAACATACAGCCTTCTTTTTCGTACATGGCCACTTCGCATGCGCGAACACAAGCGGACACGTTTTTGTAACGTTTTTTTCCAGTTTGGCAATCGCTAAAGCATATTTATGCTAATACTTGTACGTCACGAAGAAGAAGCTACGGGACGAATGAATGTAATCTCCCCCCCCCCCCCCCAAAAAAAACGTAAGGGTTACAATTTTTTTTGTAACCACTTTTGCCCGAAAATCAATTTTCCTCTTCTGGATTTAGCTGGCTAACGCAATTAAACTTTAAAATCACCCATTGTATTTTTGCACCAAATTTCATTAAAATCCGTCAATGTTTGAGTCAGCTTGAGAGCGAACAAATATATATATATATATATATATATATATATATATATATATATATATATATATATATATATACAGACATATACAAATTTCAACCACCTATCTATGAGTGATCTATGAGTTCTGAAAAGTGAAATTTTCTAGTTGGTACTTCCGGATTGCGTCATGAGGTCAACCTTATAAGCGAGTTTCCTCCCTATAGAGGGAAGGAGGAAACGTGCTGTTTGCGGCAGTTAGGGCATTGAAATTTTGTGTGTCACGACCGAGCCAGTCTTGCTGAGTAACGAAATGTCTATAATTTTTTCTTTTTAGCTAATTAGGTTGCATTCATCACAGTATTTTTGAAAATTGTCTTTATATCGTCGATACAAACGCAAAGTATCGAATGTGAAAGAACACATTTTTCATTTTCAATTTTTCTTATTGCTGTTGGACTGGAACACGTGGTGGCAAACTTTCGAAAATTAAAGAAAAATAATTATCAATTACTGAAAATCTAACTAACTAATGTGCATTAAGTCTAATTAAAACATATGATAGGATAAAATATATCTAAGGTCATCAATAAGGTACCAAACCACTTTTCACATTTGATACTTTGCATTTGTATCGACGATATCTTTATCCAATCTAGCAATTAGATTCCAAAATTGATCCCCGTTTAAAATTTATGTTTATAAATTTTCCAACCTACCGATGAAGAATTAAACTCTCCGCCTTTGTTGTAGAAGTACTCTAATGTCCTAGTAATTTAGGAGAGAACCTTGAATTTGTTATTTGAAGTCTACTTGAGCCGGAGTATCTGGCTGAAAGGGGTAGGTTGATCAGATTGTAGTAGTTTGAAGGGGTTGTGAAAGTCTGTTATAGCTACACAGAAGGCGAGCGGGACCCCTCTTCAGAAAGTTTTACAATAACCCATTGCGTCCTAGCGCTCCCACGGGCAGTGAATAACTACTAGGGTTATCCTCTTAGTTGTTGCTTTTATCATTGGCAAGCAAAAGGCGAGGTATTTATTCGCTATGTAAAATTGTAAGGGCTGGGGCCCCCGGACAGCAGAGGTCTAAGAACCCCTGATATATGGTTTTAAAGTATGCCAAAGGCATTGCCACGTCGAATAAACGTTTTTCCGTCTATCACCGAAGTTAAGCAACGTCGGGCGTGTCCAGTACTTAGATGGGTCCCCGTCTAGGAAAATGACGAACCATTGTCAGTATAAAAGGGTGCAACCTACAGATAGTGCGGCGCTAAAAGTCCTGCAGGCGGTATGCCAGAGCTACGCGAAATTCGCTCGAATAAAACGTAGCGTTTACGGTTTTGCGTTAATTGGCGTTCAGGTGCACTTATACCGGGTACTTAAAAATGAATATCAGGGTTGAATGCTTTATAATATTATATATTATAACATAAAATTTACAGTTGTAAATGAAAGGACAACAAATTTTTCCACCGCCAAAGATTTGAATCTTATGACGCCTTGGGAAGGTCTTTAGCGTGAATCCTTTCAGAGTTATGGTTGAAAGAAATAAGTGCAAAAAGAATTGTGATTTTTCTGTTTTTTTAATATTTAAAACAAAAAATGTTTCGGATGTTTTTTTTTATGTAAACGAACCTCAGCTATTGTTATTGGATGTGTTCCAAAGGTATTCCTATAACACTTAGCTTGCCCCCTCCCAACATTTTTACATATGCGCCCTGGACTACTCCCTTTTCGGCACCATATTAGGTATCACATTAGGTTGTTTATGCTTAAATTATTTATCACTTCATGATCATGGCGGTATTTCCTGGAGATGCCCATCCACTCTTTATCAAGATCGATAAGCGTTTTTATGTGGAATTATATTTTGCCATACTATTTTCCTGGAATTTTTTGTGGGTCTTTCCTCCTCTTTCTCTGATTTCGTTTAGGACCAGCTCATTTTCATTTCACCCGATGTGCTTGTTTCCTTAGATGTACTTTGCAATGAAGGTACAACTTCATTCCTTATTCTATCTTTGCTTCTCATATTTTGCCAAGGTTCTTAGGATAACCAAAAGAGTAAACTCTCAAATAAGATTTAAGATTGTAGGGAATATACAAAACTGTATGATCTAAGATTTGATGTCAAATTTGGCTTTGAAAACACTTCCAAAGACCTATATTTCCTATCAGTATTAATTTTTCATTGAAGATCAGGTTTAAATTTGCTTGTTCTGAAAGGGGTTGCCACAAGAATGAATGCCAGGAAGTCTTTAGAATGGCAGCCTTTTAAGGAAATGATTATTCAAATGAGCTAAAATGTTAAAAGAAATCGCAACAGAAACGTCACCTACCCGAGGACGCGGAAGACTAACTGCAATTAAGGTAGATTTGTTGTTATGAAATACCACGACCGCAGAAATGCAAGTGCGTTCAATTGGCAATCGTGAAAGTTTTGTCATTTCATGCTTCAGTAGTGAATCATCTCTGATTGGAGTTATGTTAAACTATTAAACGAGAATAGCGAAACTTATAAGTATTTATATCTCCTGAACCGATAAGGAATTCGGAATTATATTTGAAATTTCAGTATTGTTATAATTAACCGATTTCAATGTATTGATTTTTTAAATGAAAGCTAATAAAATTTAGAACAACTTTGTTTACGCAGATTAGTGTTTTTTGTTTCCTCTGTCTATTAAATTGAAAAAAAATACAATAATTTTTTTTTCATCTAAATAAATATCAGCATTATAAGGTTTACCTCATGACGCAATCCGGAAGTGCCGACTAGAAAATTTTGCCTTTCAGAACCCCTAGAGGACGAAAATAACGGTGGTTCAAATTTATAAATATATATATATATATATATATATATATATATATATATATATATATATATATATTCCAGAGGGTGAAACAAAATTCAGTCTTCCCACAAATTTTCTTTATTTTGCACTAGGCCTTTCAACACAAATGTGCTATCATCAGGTGCTAACAACAAATAAAAACATGCATTAATATTGTTTGACTCCTTAATAACAATAAATATTGTTTGACTGTTGTTGGACAGTAATTAGTCTAATTATTCTAATTAATAGTTAGACTATATAAAGCATAGATTAGAACATAATGTTATAATTAATAGTTAGAATATATGAAGCAAACGGTAATAGTAAAAATTGGAACATAATATTATAGATTACAGTTTTTTAGTAAATAATTACAAATTCATAAACTAAGGTGTTAGATGAAGTTTTTAAAATAATGTACCTTTATATTGTATTATTACTATAGCTATAATACCATATATGTGCATATATATCCACATATACACACACACACATATATATATATATATATATATAAACACACATATATATATGCATATACACACATACATACACAAACACACAAGGATACATATACATTTATATACATACGACTACACACTCACAGACACACACATACTCACAAATACATACACACATCCATATACACAAAATATATTAAGGTATGAGGGGCCTTAAGGTGGTTCTCCTTAAGGCCCCTCATACGATGACCCTACTAGCCAGAGAACACGACTACAAAAAAGTAAAAATATTAGAAAACATTTTTATTAAATTGGAAACCAGCAAGAAGGATAATTTAAACATCCAACGGGAAGTAGTGTGCCCCTTTTTGTCAAGTGAACCTCTCCCGTCGTTTATGACTAGTCCCACCCTCACCAGTCCTAGCCCGAACACAGCCCTGGTAACAACTATCACTGCACGGAGGTAGATATAAGTTTACAATTGTAATTATACATATATTATATAGTTAGCAAATATATTTTGTGTATATGGATGTGTGTATGTATTTGTGAGTATGTGTGTGTCTGTGAGTGTGTAGTCGTATGTATATAAATGTATATGTATCCTTGTGTGTTTGTGTATGCATGTGTGTATATGCATATATATATGTGTATATATATATATATGTGTGTGTGTATATGTGGATATATATGCACATATATGGTATTATAGCTATAGTAATAATACAATATAAAGTTACATTATTTTAAAAACTTCATCTGACACCTTAGTTTATGAATTTGTAATTATTTACTAAAAAACTGTAATCTATAATATTATGTTCCAATTTTTACTATTACCGTTTGCTTCATATATTCTAACTATTAATTATAACATTATGTTCTAATCTATGCTTTATCTAGTATAACTATTAATTAGAATAATTAGACTAATTACTGTCCAATAACAGTCAAACAATATTAATTGTTATTAAGGAGTCAAACAATATTAATGCATGTTTTTATTTGTTGTTAGCACCTGATGATGGCACATTTGTGTTGAAAGGCCTAGTGCAAAATAAAGAAAATTTGTGGGAAGACTGAATTTTGTTTCACCCTCTGGAATTAAGCAACCCCACTACCGGAAAACATCAATAAAGAAACCTTAATACGATTTTTGTTAAAAAAATCTATATTTAGGACTACTCATTGGTAGCCTTCGTTAGCTAAAATGACAAGAAAAACAGAAATTAATACAGAAAAAAGTTTATAATTGAGATAAGTAACAGAACTATAAATACACTTAACTTATTATAAAAGAACAATTTCGACTTAAATTCTTAGAATGAGTAGAATGAAAATCAAAAGAAACAAAACAAAAAAAGAAGAAAAAAGGCGACAAAAAAAGGAATATATATATATATATATATATATATATATATATATATATATATATATATATGTCTGTTTGCAGTCTAGCACAGCGAATAATGGTACGACTTTGATGAAATTTGGGACAAAAATCTTTCGTTAAAGCAGCAGAATCCGCCCTCCGGAACATGGTTTTTGGAGCGAAATTCGCGTGAAAAAAATCGTTGCGCTTACTTCATATGCTTGCAAGTTCTCGTCTTATGGGTTTCTTGGCCTAGGAAAACGAATGGAACCATTTTTGAGGCGATAGCTTTAACCGTTTCGAGAAAATCGGGATAACGTTTTTGGTTTGGTACTTAGAATCATGGGATTCAGTTGAAACATGTTCTGCATGTTCAAATTTCATCAAAACTAATATGTAGAAATTTTGGTTACTTTTGGAGTTAAGAAAGGGTTAGAATAAAATATTATATTAACAGACATGAAAAGTTTTGGTAACTTTGTATACTTTCCTTAATATCTCGAAAACGGTTGAGAATATTGGTAAACGGAAAGTTATCATTCGAAAGCTTACTAAATGCTCTACAAAAAAAGTTCTGAAGAAAGTTTTAATGAGGCGATGTCAATCGGAGAAATATGTGCTTAAAACTTTAAAGTAATTGATTTCGTTTATTCGAACGGTCCTTTTTGTCAGTTTTTGTTCCTTGTTATTAGCGCGGTTCCTCCCTCCCCCATAGGGAGGAACCCCGCTTATAAGGTTGATACAATGAAACAATCCGGAAGTGCCGACAAGAAAATTTCGCGTTTCAGAACCCCTAGAGACTGAAAATAACGGTGGTTCAAATTTGTATATATATATATATATATATATATATATATATATATATTTGTCTGTTCGCTCATTTCTGGCTTCCCTGATGGTCCGATTTTGATGAAATTTGGTACAAAAATCTGTCGTCCAATTTGAAAGGTCAAGTTCGTTAACCAGCAAAATCCGCCCACTGGAAGATGGCGTTTGGGGCGAAATTCGCGCAAAAAAATCGTAACGCTTACGTTTTTGAGTTCATAAGCTTGTAAGTACTCTTTTTATAGGCTTCTTGGGCTAGGAAAACGAATGGAACCATTTTCAAGGCGATAGCTTTAACCGTTTTCGAGAAAACTGAAAAATAATTTTAAATGCCGTTTTTGGTTTGGGTACTTAGAATCATGGGATTCAGTTGAAACATTTACTGCATGTTCTACATTCATTAAAACTAATATGTTGAAATTTTGGTTGCGTTTGGAGTTAAGGAAGGGTTAGAATAAAATATTTTATTAACAGACATAAAAAAGTTTTGGTAACTTTGTATACTTTCCTTAATATCTCGAAAAAGGTTGAGAGTTTGGGAAACGGAAGAATACCATTAGAAAGCTTACTAAATGCTCTACAAAAAAGGTTCTAATGAAAGTTTTGATTAGGCTATGTCAATCGGAGAAATAAGTGCTTTAACTTTGAAGTAATTGATTTCGTTTATTCGAACGGTTCTTTTTGTTTGTTTTTATTCCTTGTTATTTTTTAATTGCTTAAAGTTGGATAATGTATTTGACAATAAAACAGATTAATTAAAATAAGAAAAAAAATTCATTGTTAAAAATATATCAGGCTGTACCGTATGAAATGTCAGTTTTGGATTTGTCGATTTGCTTCAAATGTCTTGAAACTGTCGAGGCTCCTACTCCGAGTTCTTTGGCATATTCCCTAGTGTTTTCAATTGCTTATAGTAGTCAAATGTATTTGTCAATAAAACAGGATACGTATAATTAGAATCAATATTTTGTTTGTTGGAATTCGAAGATACCGTATGAATATCTAGATTACAGTACTGGTGTTGATTTCGTTCTTTAGAATTATTCTTGGTATTCCCTATTTTCATCTGTTACCCATAGTTTTTTATTGTTAGTAGGTTTTTCTTATTGATTATAGAATATAAATCTATTTGGCTATAAAACAGGATACGTAAAATTAGTGACAATATTTCGGAGATTTCTGAGCGAAATACTTTTAAGATTTTCTACCACCACGAACGGCTTTTTCCCTCTATTTTTATCCACTAGATAGGCTTTATTTTGCATATTATTTTATATAAGTTTTATTCAGCAGGGGATTCTGAAGAAATGTCGTGTTTTTTCTGTGGATTTTAAATACGATGTATCTAAGATTGGATAACATTAGCGAGTCTACATAGTTAAGAACCGACGACGGAGGATTACTTCTTGCTATGATTTAGTCTACATATGTATATTAAGTCCTAAATCCTAAAAAACTTCACAACGGTTAGATGCTATGAGCGAATATGGCGGTTCAATGCCCGTAGAAACAAGGGGGCCGCAGGAAATTTACCTGCTAAGAGTTAATCCTCAAGAGCTGTAAATATACCCCAGGTATAATGAGAGCCAGATTCTGTAATTTCCGCTTCTGTGTAAAAGTTAGCTACTGTCGGTGTCCCTGACGCCTTAATATCACTTTTATTCGAGATGTTCGAGAGGATTTTGACAATTTTCACGAGATATATATAAAAAAAATAAGTTTATTTCTTTTCTAAGGTTATCAAATGGCACTAGGGATATGAACGGAACCGCGCTAAGATGCTGGTGTTCCTGCGAGTCGGACTTTTTTTTAATTGCTTATAGTTGGGTAATGTATTTGACAATAAAACAGGTTAAGTAAAATAAGAAAAACAATTTATTGTTATAAATATAGCTTTCCAACAGAGAAATTCCAAGACCTTGACTATATTCAATTGCCTCTATACCGGGGCCTTTCTGGGGTTGGGCGACCCATCCAGGTAAGATCATAAATCAAGACATTTCAAGAAAGGTGGAACCAAAATAATAACTGTTTCTATTTAAATTTTTCCAAATGAGACTAGGGATAAGAACGGAACCGCGCTAAGATGATGCAGTTCCTGCGTGTCGGACTTTTTAAGAAATAGAACTAATAAAAAATTTGCTTTTCCCGCCGATTGATTGGGGAAAAAACCTCAAGAAAATACTCTTGAAATAATAAATAATTAAACCTCTTAATTTATTGAACGACAAGAGAAATGAGATTCACGATTAAAATAGTGCTTTTTGATGTAACCACATCATTATCTAAACCATAGAGATATTTACTCAAATTTGTCAAAATAAAACCCTCAATTTATATCAAAATGACTTTACTATCCTTGAAAATAAAACCTGTTGATAAGGTCAGTTGTTACGAGGACTGCACTGCTTGGTACAGATGATAAGATTCTAGGAAAATATCTATCCACACCACAGACATGTTTAACTACAAGATAACAATAATTATAAAGCGATTAATAATAATGAAACTGGTTTTGGTCATGTTTAATGGTAACTTCAAGGCTTTCCGTCTTTTGCACACTGTGAGTACATTTTAATCCAAGGTCGAAGCATTAGTGGTACATAATAGGGATAATGACATATGAATCATAAAAATATTGAATATGCAATTGGTATTTATAATTCCTGACACATAGCCTGGCGCACCTTTTATAAATCGCGCAATAATGGCGTCATGTTTTATGCTTCAACTGTCAATTGTATATCTTTAAGGTTGCTTAGCGAATGAAATAATGAAGAAATAGTTTGTTTCGTTATCATTTATTATTTACATTAATGGCCCGGCATGAAAAGATTTGACCTTTCTATAACGCTTCTTCTTGTTGTAACAATGGATAGTAAATATATTATAAGGGGATCTAAATAAATAAATAATTAGTCAGGGTTTTAATTATATATATATATATATATATATATATATATATATATATATATATATATATTTATATTTACTCATATACATAGGATGTATCCCAATAACAATATTAAAAGGGAGGTAAACTAGACCAGAAATGTATTTGAATATTGTTGGAGATTGCTGGACGGTGGAAATTGATGTTCCAAGGGTGAAATAATGGTCGAAAATTCCCACAGGTGTTTTATTGGCAAAACGTTTTCAGGGACTAAGCCCCATTTTCAATGCCCATTGAACTCCAGAGTCTAGGAGCAAGGCTCGGCTGAATAAGAATCAATGCATGGGCATTGAAAATGGGGCTTAGTCCCTGAAAACGTTTTGCCAATAAAACACCTGTGGGAATTTTCGACCCTTATTTCATCCTTGTATTTAAATACTTATTTTTCAATGTTACATGACTTTTTTCTTTTTTTTTTAATTTAAGGCGTGTCAACCTTTGGGGTCAGTAACGCCAGTGACTTTTTTTAAATAAGCATTAAAATTGCTTTAAGGCCAATGCACCTTTAGTGCCCACAAGTGTCTTTTTCAAACCGCAATAACTTTTCAAAAAGTTGACATTAATAAAAACGTCAAGCTAGCGACAAAGAATTGAGGAATTGCTGGATAATGGAGAATTGAAGTTCAAAATGATCAAAAAATTCCAATGTTATTTTTATTGCAAACATTTTCATGGACAAAGTCCCATTTTCAAGCCTATAGTCCCTATTTGTCGAAAGGCCGACAGTATGTCAGTCCTTTCGAAAGCGATGTAAGGAAAATCTTCATCTTTATATAATCTTTTTAATAAATAATGTTGTAAATAATCTGGCATTCTGTGGCTTCACGGATTTCAACATTTCTCCGTTCCGGGGAAAATGATACTCGACATGAAGTTCGACTCATGAATTGCAAAAACCTCCGGGATACTCATAATTAAAATATGAAAAATTAATTCTACTTTATGGCCCCTCAGTCTTAATCATGAATCAAAGAAATTTATAAATATTTTGGAGCACCTTTCAGAATAAACTCTCTCTCTCTCTCTCTCTCTATATATATATATATATATATATATATATATATATATATATATATATATATATATATATTCTTGAGGGGTTTTGACCCCGTGGAGAGTCGACTGGTCTGAGTCCCTGAAACAGATCAATATTCCCCCTAACGCCGTCCTTCCCCCTCGTCAAAATCTCCCCTAACCCCTTGCCACGCGACCAACACCCTTGGCTCGTCACTCTAGTAGGTCAGCTAATACACTAATTTCTTTATATATATATATATATATATATATATATATATATATATATATATATATATATATAAACCTTTATTAATTAATGAATTATTTAAATTTAAATAATTTCTTTCGAATTCCTTCATGCTTGTTAATGAATGAGAAAGCTGTTGAAAAATATGGTTAGCTATTAGTTGAGAGGTAATTCAATCATTAGTTGGAATCTAAATGATGGAATTATTAACTTTTTTGGAGAGATTAAATTAAAGATAACGTAAACGCTTTCCCAAAAAAGGGGTAGATTACTTGGTATGTTCCAAGACTGGCTTTACATTCCAACATAGTGTGACTATCAAATGGAGCTTCCATGGGTTGAATTGGAGAAAACATTCTGGTTAGGACTTTGGTGAACTCTAACCAATTCAGAATAAACCGTGGATGTAAAAGATTGCGACTGAATCGAGTGCTTTGCTTGACTTAAAACAAAAGAAAAAGTTTAATTAATGGATATGTAAATGAAATAATAAAGAAATTCATCAAGAGGAAAAATAACTCCACCAGAAGCTGCAAGAACTAAGCACATTTATCAGCAAGACAATCAATACAGACATTTTTAATGAAAATGTAATTGTGTTGCGATAAATAAAATAATTGTTTTGTGATAAATTGTGTACCTAGATCTAAGTAGATATAAATTCTATAAAAAAAAAAAATAATAATAAATAAAATACCAAAATTTATTCGACTAGACACCTCAACCACTTTCCAATTCTTTAAGAAATTTATACTTATATCCATATTTATACATGTAATAACAAACACCGTACACAATAAAATAAATAACTTAAAATAATTATTCTTTGGCTGTTAATTCTTATATTTGTGTAAAAATGGTTTATTAATTATTGGGTATTATAAGACATGCTTTAATGATTGCTTAGAGTACTCCATCTAACCAAAAAGAAAAAAAGAACACTTTATTAAAATTAATGAAACTGAGGCTGCCCAAATTAATGGGGTTGCTAAGCGACAAAACTTCATATAAATGTCTTGATATGATTTCTTGGTTTAATGCAATGTGTTAGTTAGGTCGGGGATACGGAAGTTGTATTGAAGATCACTTTTGTACGCGTGCTTCACGTTGATATTCCATTATGGTTCTTCATTAATTCCTTTATATAACCATAAATGTGTTGATTAATAATTCCAAGTGAGTCTACTGGTATAGAAGATTTCGAGAAAGAAAATCTTGAAGAACCGGAATATCAGGATGCATTAGGAAACCCGAAATCCTTAAAAGTTCTTCCTGTTTGCTAGTTCCGGTCAATCTTCCTCCTACGTTTAGTTTTTTTTATTGCGATTATAATTTGGTAGGAAGGTCAGCGGATGAAATGAATTATTTTAATGAATGGTTTCGAAATATTAATTAAGTCCTGGGCTTTTCGGTTCCTTGATATTTAAAGACCAAAAAAAAAAAAAAAAAAAAAAAAAAAATTGAATCGGTATGCCTTATTTGGAATTTTTTGGTTGAATAAATTCCTTAGTCATCCCAACTGTGTATTCGATGTTACTAATGTAAATATATGAACATTCTACAACACTTTATTAATACCGCAATATATTTTGTTTACATCGAACCCGTTACAAATAAACTGCATGTTTGCAATAAAAAAAAGTATTAATATATTTTGTCTATGCTCTCTACCATCTACACAAATGGTCATATTTTGATGAAATTTTGCTCTACAGTTCGTTGTCTAAACCGATGAATCAAATTTGTTAACATGCAAACTCCCTACACTACAACACTGTTTGTTCCCAGCGAAATGAACGGCTTAAATTTTAATAGGCTTGTTGTTGGAATTCATATGGGGCGGGGAAATGAATAAAATCACCTTTAAGGTTTTATAAAACCTTCGCAGAGCAGTTTGGGCCTTTTCATATATTCTGTTAAATAAATAATTGAAAACTCTAATATATTTCCTACATCAGGTTTATGCACATAGTTCGATAGGCCAACCTCTTTGAGAGAAAAAGGTGTGTGAAGAATATGTTGGTCTCGCAGTAAGTGATTGCTGGTGGAGAAGGATAATCTTCAGTGGAAATAAAACATGTATTTTCCTTCATAAGTTTTTTTTGTGGACACTACGCGCTTTCAGCTGCTCCTGCTGTTTTATAATTACTGACAAGTGACCCTATAATATACACTTATTCATTTATAAGGCGGGAGGTCAACAAATAAAAATACTTGAATCAATAAAAATAATTTATTAATTACTGCTCAACATGTTTCGCAACTTTAGCGTTTCATCGGGGGCTAAATCTTAAAATACTAACAGCATAAGTGACCATGATAACCTTCCACCATCCGGGCCACGTCATAACTGAAGCCAAGGAGAATGTGCCAACAGCCAGCTGATTTTCAATCGATAAACACCATTCACTAAATATCGACATCGAAGTTTTTATTTTATTCATTTGACTATACTTGTTTTGAGTAGTAAATGGTGTTTATCGATTAAAATCAGCTGGTTGTTGGCACATTATTCTTAGCTTCAGTAATGGCGTGCCACGGATATTGGAAGGTTATATTGCTCACTCAGGCTTTTAGTATTCAAAATTTTAGCCCCTGATGAGGCACTAAAGGTGCGCAACATGTCGAGCAGGAATTATTAGTATAATTTCACGTATTTCATTTGTTGACCTTCCCCCTGAAAAATGAAAATGTATATTGTTTTAGATTCACGGCCGAGGGCAGAAGTTAGTAGGAGCTGCTAATGCGCTTAGTACCCAAAAATAAAAAGTTGTGATGGAATTGGCTTGTTTTATTTCTAGTGAAATATTGTTTTTGTGTTATAGGGGCGAAAATCGTAGCTATTCTAAATCACATATGATGTAAGCATTATATGTAAACACGCTAAATTTATTAATTGCCTTAAATTTCGGAACTGCACCTACGAAATACTAATCTGGTTTTTCTCAACTGTACTCCTTCCGTTCGATAGACAATCAAAATTGAGGGTTTCAGGAACAATTAGCTGGATAATTGGTCGTTCCCTCGAATGTTTAATGGCCTGCTTTGGCCGGAGTTGAATGGGAATTTGCTCATTCATGGGTTCCCATAATGGACAGAACTGGATTTCCTTAATCATCTATAATGAATTCCGGTTTGGCGTGAGATTCAGAAC
Organism: Gonocerus acuteangulatus; assembly: GCA_946811695.1. Taxonomy (NCBI): domain Eukaryota; kingdom Metazoa; phylum Arthropoda; class Insecta; order Hemiptera; family Coreidae; genus Gonocerus; species Gonocerus acuteangulatus. Next base: position 104,981,791 of record OX328124.1, on the reverse strand, counting down.
TAATGCGCGTTTTAGTATTTTTTGTTTTCTATTTCCTAAAGGAATACATTAAATTACAATATGAATAAGTTTTTTTTTTTTTTTTTTTTTTTTTTTTTTTTTTTTTTTTTTTTTAACGGCGCATCAACTATTTGGCTATTAGCGCCGGGCTATCTAATGCCAACAGCACTTGGTCGGTCACCCATTCAGGTACTGGCCACGCCCGACGTTGCTTAACTTCGGAGATCTAAGGGAACCGGTGCATTCAACGTTTCTATGCCCGTTGGCGAATATGAATAGTATATATAATTTTAGCGCGTTTCAGGCACATTTTTTATTACTAAATGGACGTCATATATCGAATGAAACAACCCCAAAGCCATACAATGTGAACGTTTTTGAGGAAAATATATTATATATATATATATATATATATATATATATATATATATATATATATATATATATATATCGGAACCGATTAAGAAATCGTTTTAAATGTAAAGCATCGATACGAAGGCTTGTTAAATTATGCTATTTTTGGCGGTGCTTAGATGGATCAATTTCCGCTTAAGATAGAGTCAGTTTCTTGTTTTGGCGGCTAAGATCTTGATTCGCTATGAGATTTTTACATTTTTCACGGAAGATTAAGACTAAACATTAACTGTTAATATTCTAAGTTTTCGAAATGACTCTTGGGAGAATAATGAAATCGTGTCAAGGTGACGTAGTTCTTGCGAGTCCGACTTTTAGCACTTTCCTCCGAAGGAAAGTAGCTATTGAGGTTGGACTCATGACGGAATTTTTGAAAAATGTCTTCAAATCTTTATCGATCCTACCTAGTAGACACCGAAAATGACCCCCGTTAAAATTTATATATATCTATATATATATATATATATATATATGCATATATATATATATATATATATATATATATATATATATATATATATATATATATATATGTGTCTGTTAACACGATAGCGGCCAGAGTTTTTGTTTTTTCGTCACGAAACTTGGTATATAGCATACAATTAGCAAACGATTGAACGAGTTCGTTAACCACCAAAGTCGGTCCACCGGAAGGGGGGGTTTACCCCGAACCCAAAACACTAATTTGACTATGTCAGCCGTAATATTTATTTTATTTCAACGAAACTTGGTATTCGTAGTGGTAATATAGACAGAAAAGTGAGATATAAAAATGAACTAAATCGGTTCATTAGAAGGGGGGGTTTACTCCGGACCCACAATACCAATTCGCCACTACCAGCCGTGATTTTTGGTATATTTCGACGAAACTCGGTATTCGTAGTGGTAATCCACAGGTGAATATGTGTTGTAAAAATAAACTAAATCGGTTCATTAGGAGGGGGGGGGGGGTTTACTCCGGACCCACAATACCAATTCGCCACTACCAGCCGTGATGTTTGGTATATTTCGACGAAACTCGGTATTCGTAGTGGTAATCTACAGTTAAATATGTGTTGTAAAAATAAACTAAATCGGTTCATTAGAAGGGGGGGTTTACTCCGGACCCGAATTCCTAATATACTCATACCGGTCGTAATTTCTGCTGTATTGTAACGAAACGCGGTTTACGTCGTGGATAACTCATGAGAAAGAAGTGTTGTAAAAATGAGCTGAATCGGTCAATCGTAAAGCGGGGGTTTAATTTGTAATATATTTCAATAGAAAAGCCCGCCAAACGTAGGTTCACAAAGCTGCCGCAAGGAGCGCTTTCTACCACTAGAGTGACTGTATCCTGTTCGTGCGTTAGATCAAAATACGATAATATGAGTTTTTTTGTATTTATTACGTAGTGTAGTAGGTACCATGTGTAAGCATAACTCTGGAAGCAAATTAATAATTGATCAGTTACTCATTACAAATTTAAAAGAGAACTATTCATGTTTTTATTTAATTTATGTAGGATATTTTAAGCAAATTGTTCTGGAAAGCAGTCTACACTACCCAAATTCTGAGGAAAGTGCTTAGTTATGCAGCTCCTGCGTGACGGACTTTTTTAAATTGAATATTCTTGATTTTTTGGCTTCATTTGCAGTCTGGGATGATATTTTAGCAGATTTCATCCGATTGCTTTTTGCTTCTAACTGCTTATATAAACTATATATATACTTTTGGAAATTATCAATTAGAGATTTTTATAAACGTCAATGAACCTCGGTAAAGATCCTGATGTTAAGGATGGGAAGAATAAATTATAGCTGAAAGTGCCATTCAAGAAATTCATATAAAATCACGTACTTAGACCTCTCCCATCCTCTGTAAGAAATAAGTTCACTAAATTCTAAAAGCTCATGAAACTAATTTTTTCATAGTTCATCAGTTTACCTCATGAGTTGAATAACTTTGTGAGGCAACCTTTAATCTAAAGGTAATGATGAATAATCATCCCATTTTCTGGTAAATTACCCTCATGATTTGTGTAGAAAGCATAGTGTAGTTGGTGATAACAGCAGACGGGATTGCAATTGGCCTCGTGGTTACTCTGAGGAAGAGGGTCTGGGTACTTTCACTGGTCTAAAGGGCATGCGTCAGCTGATTTCCAGGCGTATCATGTTATCATACGTATCTTGAATGTGATAACATATCTTCTCTTGAGATGTATAACCCTTAAATGGTAACTTGCAAGTCGGACAATGGCCTCGTGGTTGCTAGCAGAATGAAGATTTACTTTCACTTGTCGAAATGGCGGAACCAGCTGATTCCAAGGCTTATCTTGTTATCGTATGTGTCTGGACTACGATAACAGACCTCTAGGGGTGTATGACCCTTTAAAGGTAACTGCAAATGGGATAATTGCCTAGTAGTTGCTATCAGTAAGACGGGTCTCTTGTCAGGTTGAAAGGGCGGACACCAGCTCATTCCCAGGAATATATTGATATCATATGGGTTATGATAACAGACATGTTGGGATGTATGACCCTTTAAAGGTAACTGCAAAAGGGATAATTGCCTAGTAGTTGCTATCAGTAAGACGGGTCTCTTGTCAGGTTGAAAGGGCGGCTACCAGCTGATTGCTAAACATTTCTCGATTATGATAACAGACATCCTGGGACGCCCAATACTTGAATGGAAACTGAAAACGGGATATTGACCAAGTGATTGCTATCAGGATGAGGTATTACTTCATTTATCGAAAGGGCACCGGTTGATTCCCAGGCATATCTTGTTATCATATGCATCTGGATTATGATAATATTGCTTCTCTTGGGACGCCTAACCCTTTAAGGGTAACTGCAAAGGGGACATTGGCCTCATCGTTGCTGTTACGAAGAATATATACTTTCACCGGTCGAATGGATAGGCACCAGCTGATTCCCAGACATCATGTGTTTTGCATGTGATCAGATGCATCTGGATTATGATAACAGATCTTGTGTTTGGACGCCAAGTCCTTACCGGGGTAACTGCAAATGGGGCATTGGACTCGTTGTTGCCAACAGAAAGAAGATTACCTTTACGGGCGATTTACTCGTAATGGCGGATACCAACTGATTCCTAGGCATATCTTGTTTTACGCATCTTGACTATAATAACAAGGTTGCCTCCACTCTCCCAAATATTACCAAAATTATCATTGTTGATTTTGTACTAATTTGTTCAAAAACTAACACATATCAATAATTCATAAGCATTATTAAACATTCCTTAAATACCTAAGTACCCTTATCACCATGAAGACGGAAGTGGTCTTCGTAAGTTCCTTGGCCTCTGTGGGATGTTCATCGAACCGTGGCATGTAGATAATTGCAAGCATTGTTATTGTAGGAAGCAGTACACGTTTATCTTTGTCAGATACCGCTAGTTTGTCTGCAAACCATACCTACATTTCCGTTTATTGTTGTCCAGATGCTTTAAGAAAGTCTTGATTCCTTCAAGATATTAACTTTCCATGCTCTAAAAATTTGATGAGAACTTCTTTCAAATTATATTCTGTGTAGATTCGGCGAGCTGTTGTATAATGCAAGGCAAGAAAACTAGTACTATTACAGATTTTTCTCCTGTTGGGCGATTCTGTTTATTAAGAGGCCTGGGGGCGAGTTTTTTTTATTAAGATGCATTTGGAAAGAGCTATATGTAAAAAAATATATCCACTCTCGATTACATTCGATCTTCTCCTCAGCCATAATTTATTTATTTGCTAATTAATTTTCTTTTTCACATTTTAACGTTTCGGCCTCAGGGCCATCCTCATAAGACTAGAAGAAAAACATATTACATGCATTAAATTACATTAAAAATGCCTCCATATTTATGCTATGTAAAAACAATAATCACCCCGCAATTAAATTTCTTAAAATTATCTTAAAACTAATATTACCTTCATTAATCTGTTCACATATCCAGGGCCGCCATATCTCAGAGCCGGGCCCGGGACCAGATCACGGGCCCCCATTTTTCACAGCCGGGCCCCTACTTCTCAGAGCCAGAATGAAAATTCTAGTACTTTGCTATAGGACTTTGGGCATTTTAAAAATATATTTTTGTCTTGAGTTTTGAGCAAAATGAGAATATAAGCCGACAATCGGTGCAGCAAAGGTCACTTTCCGTTCTTGTAGTTTTATTACGACTCCTAATGAAATATACTATTCTCGGACTGCACTGGTTTTGTCGTTCATGTACATTAAAAAAATATAGATCCCATTCCAATAAATATAGGCTACGCTCGTCTATATTTCTAAACCCCATTCTTTTTACAAGCTCATAAACTATACATTTTTTCCAATTGTACCCGGTTGTCCCCCCCCCCCATGTGGCGGCCCTGTACATATCATTCTCCCTGTTTCAACAAGGGCTTGTCATGAATGTAATATTGCAACTGCTACCTTTAAATATTAGTTACATTTGAATTAGCACCATTAATGGTTAGAAAATAAATAAATGATGGTTGAGGTGAAGATCGAATGCAATTAAGAGTGGAAATAATTTAAACCTCAGGAAATTCCTGTTGAAAATGTTTAACATGTCAATAAAAAAATATAGTTCAGACAAATATTGAATGATTTGGCATGAAAATGTTTAAATGATTGCTATATCAGCCTTACGGGAATATGCCTTCTTCTTGAATGCAATTAGTTTTATTTTCAATATTAATGAAGAATTAATATCTGAAACATTAAAGACATAAACAATGGATTGAAGTAACTGAGTTTGTAATATATAGCATGGGCATATATAAGGGGAGGGCTGAGGATGCCCCAGACCCCCCGAAATTTTGATTTCATGGGTACAATTTGTCAAAACCTTCAAAATAAATTAAATAAGATCACAGTTCGGAAAAAAATAATATTTTTTGGGTGTAATAGCGTTTTAGTTATATATATATATACTATTATATGTTATAGAATGTTAGGATTCCATACTCCCTATACGTTCCCAGCCCCCTCCGAAATTATTTCCTGTATTGCTGTTTAAATATTAATTTGTTATTTCATTTATTTTGATGGAAAGGTGAAGGGTATTAATTAATAATAAAATCCAAGGTGAAGAATAACCCTTCAAAGTTCACATATACTTTTATTATATAATTTCCTACTAACCTTTTTGTAATATGGCTGCGAATGTATTAATTTTTTATATCTATTGACTTGGTTCCTTTTAGGAATCATTTTTATTTTAATTATCACGTTTAAATTTAACATTATATATTAACAGGACATGCCCTCCTGAAGATGGAGGAGAAGTCCGAAACGTCGTAATTATATAATAAAAGTATATGTTGAACATTGATGTGTTATTCCTCACCTTGGATTGATCATAATCCATCATAATCAAATGATTATCCTATCTACATATGCAAAATAAATATTGAAAGGATATGTGACTTTTTGCGCCAATTGAATTAATAAGAATGTGTTTCGTCACTCGGCGAAGTGGTTGGGTTTTTTTTTTTCCTGAGATTAAATCACCACAACAAAGGAAGTTCCTGAAATTCTCCATCGCCGAATATGAATGGAGAAGGAAACTATCAGCAGGTTTGAGGCTAACAAACTTTCTGACGCGTCAATATATCGACATCAATTCATGATCAATTGAGGGTAAAGCCCCAAATCATTTCTTAAACCTAATATTTTAAAACTCTTTTATTAATTCAGCAGAGCAACTTCGTGTGTTTTCTATATTAAATCACTTGAATCAATTTTAGCGCGTTTCCTCCATCCCTCCGAATAGAAATAATCTGATTACGATATGTTCAGACTAGAAAATGTTACGATTCAGAAATAACGAAAACAATGGGGGTTCAAATTTGTATATATATTTTTGTCTGTTCGCTATGTAGGAGCCTAAAATACAACCTGATTTTAAAGGAATTTGTTGCAAAATACATTGTTTGGCTTGAACGGCCAAGATCGCTAACCTGTAAAATCCGTCAGCAAATCATAGGCGAAATTCACACACAAAAAAATATTCGCAGCTAAGATTTAGCGTTAATAGGCCTGCATGTACACTTTTATTGCTTTCCTAACCTAGGGAACGAATGAAACATTTTTTAAGGCGATGTATGCAAACGTGTTCTAGAAAAGTGGATACAACAGGTTTTTCTAACTAATTGTCGATTTGGGTACTTAGAAACGGTGGATTACGTTTTTAGATGCATTGCAAATTTTTTTAAACGTTTTTCAATTCATCCAAACTAAGACATGTATTTAAATTTTGGTTACTTTTGGAGTTACTGAAGTATTAAAAAAAATAGGTTATTAACAGATATTAGCATCTTGGGATTTTCTTAAATATCTCAAAATTGGTTTGGAAATCTTGGAACGTAGAAGGTGATCATTCATCATACTAATTTTCTAGATAAAAGGTTCTCAAGCAGTTTTTGATTAGGCGATGTCAATCGAAGAAATACGAGCTTAAAACATCAAATGTCTTCAATTGGTCCCTTAATCGAAGCTTTCTCAAATAATTTATCTTCCAATCAGCATCGCCTTTTCGTGGCATTGGGAATTCACTCGGAAAATCGTATAATATCCCCGTTTAATAAAATTTCTTCAGATGAAGACCCTTGGATATCATTTTTAATTAGTCAAGGAATAATTTTAGCCCATAAAAAGATGGTAAAATAAAAATTACATGGTAATATTACCCCTTAACGTAAAGAAGAAAATTATTTTGAATCTCCATTCAGCCTTAACGTCAAACTGTTAAGATAGAATACAGGAAATAATTTAAAACCGACAATTGAATTTTGACTCATTCACTTTCTCTCAGCAAGCCTCGAATATATGAGGAAAATTTTATTTTTATTGCTGAGATAACAGTGATACTCTTGACTCTCAGGTGGGTAAAGATAAAAGGAAATGTGATTCCTGTAAATGTTTGTAGATCTTAACCCTGTTTTGTTTTTTTTTTTTTAATATAATATTCAAATGCCGTGAGATGAGAAAATACCTGCTGCCGGTGGGAATCTAGCCCACCATAATGTAATACCAAGAAAAATAAATTCCTTACAAGTTAGGGAAAAAAAAACTTTTATTGGCGCGTTACTGAACTATCAGGACTCAAAAGTATCTTAACGAATGCGTAACAAACCGTGAGTATTATAAATTCTAATAAATTAGAGATTTAACGATTTAACGGGGATTCTTCGTGTTCGTATAATATACACTATAATCTCGACCTAATGGCATTTTGTGGAGGTCCTGATCAGAAATACTTTTGAATTTTTATGACTCATAGGTCTCAAAAATACCGTTTCGTAATTGTGAATATAGACACACACACACACACACATATAAACATTTACACGTAATTTCATTATTAGTATAGTGAGTGTTTTTTTTCTCTATAAAGTTTTATTTTGTGTTCAAGGTAGCTTCCTTTATTTATTATCTATCTTAAAGACTAAAATTGGTAAATTTTGGACTTAATCATCAATATAAACATTTGCGTTGATAAAATGTTTACCGATTAAAGCTAATTTTGAACTATCTGTTTACTTCCTTTCTGCGGGCAGGGCCGCCCTGAGCCGGGCCCGGGACCAGATCACGGGCCCCCACTTCTCAGAGCCAGAATGAAAATTCTAGTACTTTGCTATAGGATTTTGGGCATTTTAAATTTATTTTCATCTTGAGTTTTGAGCAAAATGAGAATAAAAGGCGACAATCAGTGCTGCAAAGGTCACTTTCGGTACTTTTTTTTTAATTAGCAAGGATCGGCCCGGGCACCCACGATGCCCGGGCCCCGGTTGTCCCCCCCCCCCATGTGGCGGCCCTGTCTGCGGGTAATATTTCCAAAACAAACAAAATTAAGTCAAATAATATTACTTTTATTTAAAAAAAAATGTTAGTGTATAGTTATATTAAATCTATTTATTTTTCTTTTCAGGTGAGTGTCCCTAACCTTTTTGTGATGAAACAAGAACGGTTACAATGTTTAAGAAGTCAAGGAATTGTTGGGTTTCGGTTGGGTTCCTGACTTGTTATCACCTAGACGGTTAACTACCTGCATCTCATTAGGTAAATATGGTTGTAGTCTGAACATTTGTCTACATTCCTTATCAGAAATTCCCATAAGAAAGTATTTGCATTGACTCGGTGATGTGCTTGGTTCTGCTGAAAATATGGGGTACGTTGTATTTCTATTTCAATAATATATTTTTAAAATATTAAGTAGACTTAATAGAATAAATTATATTTAGTATTGTCAGAAAAAAAATCATAATTCCAGAAAAAAGAGAATGCTTTTTCTTATGAACGTGAATATGTTCTTGGCAATATTTTAAAAATGTAATAATGTGTCACAAGATATTGGTACATAATTATTAAAAGTTGCCCACTAGCTTTGCCTCGTATAATGTTATTCTGAGAAGGACCAAATTGCGTAATAAATTTATTTTCCCTGTGTAAATTTAAAAGTTTTTTATTTTATTTAATTTTCATTCTACAATTTAAAGTGTTTAACTAGCAACAATATTTATATAATATTTCATTAGACCTATCTATTTGTAAGTAATTTAATTAACGTCTGTGAGACTAATATAAGATAGAGTCAAGAAGTGAAGATAGAAAATACATTTTCCAGAATAAATTAAGTGCAAAAATATTATTTTTTCATCCAGCTTTCTTGAAGAATGACCAATAAAAATGGACTTAATATTAAATTAAAACACCTCTATCCCCTTTCATCATAACTAGCTAACTAGAAATATTAATAATTAACTAAACAACCACAAAGTTTGATGGTTTTACAATGAAAGTTTTGCCTAATTCCAAGTTTTCTCTAGAACATTTGCTAACGTACAAAGGATGACGTTTAATTCTGAGCATACATGTTTTAGGAAAAAACCCGAAAATAAATTGAAGTAGGCGAAACGTTGGTCAAAACGACGATTGTCAAAAATCTTAGTAGAATCAAATGTCCAATGATGTGTTGTTGTTGCTTTTTAAACGAAATAGCATAAATTTGAAGATACGACAAGATCGCAGTAAATATCTATCTGGTTTAATTTCAATATAAACTTATTAAATAATCTAGTAATGTAGACTATATCTATGTAACTCAGGAATGGAAAATCTAGCCTACTGCGATTTGAGAGCTCTAAAAATAGAGTTAAAGATTTGTGAAGTTCTAAAAATATCCTCGGTTTTCTTCGGAATGGTAAACAAGTATTTTTCCTACAGAAATGATTTGAGTCAACATGTATATTTTAGATGTGTAACAATAATTCAATAGAATTTCTTCCTGAAAATTAACTCTATTAATTTTCTTGCTGTATTTTTATAAAGCGGAAGATTTGTATTTTTTCTTGTAGGAATTATAGATTGTCATTTTTATAAAATTTTTAGTGGGTTTCATGCTTTGTGAATAAGTTATTTTTGAGGACGATTTATAAATAGGTTAAAAACCACACTTTCTTTTATTAGCTTCCTATTCTTTAATCCGTGTTTAAAATAATTATTGTAGAAAAAAGGTTGGCTGTTTTTTTTTATCTTTCTAATAATCCATTCCTTACGAACTAGCGGGAGTCGAAGAACAAAAGCCTACTATTTCTTTCCAACTAAATTCGACATTATCGCTTTCTGCGCATTAGGAACATTTTAGTGCCAAACAGCTTCCTTTTCTTGAAGATGTCATTTTCATAAGTTTATAAAAATGTTTCTATTATAAGCGAAATATTAGGAGTTTATATTCGCGTCCGAGTCGGATTTTTTTTCTGTACAAGAAAAAAAAAACGGTTCTATGTAATTTTTATATGTTTCCATAATGCATCTTAAATCTTTGACGGACTTTATTCTTAAATTCAGTACTTACTTGACTGACAATTACAGGGATCAGTGCTAAAGGGGACTAACCCACAATTAAAAATAATTGAGAAAATTGCAATTAATGTTAAGAAGAGTGTAAAAATTAGTGTTGGTGACAGAAATTATTTTAATTGGTCCAGTTAAAATTATTTATGTCACCAAAACTAATATTTTTCACATTATTCTTAAATTTAACTCCAGTTTTCTCGGTTACTTCAAATTGTGGGTTACTCACCTTTGGCACTGAGCCCTTCAATTGGCCTCACGAAACTAACAAACTATTATTTCGTGACAGGATCTAATCAACCAACATGTGATATATGCAATAAAGACTTTACCGTAAAACACCGTACGGAACGCAGAAGATGACTCAAACTAAATAATTAAATAACAATATTAGTTAGTGATGCCTCTCACTAACTGATATTGTATAACAAAATCATAATGAATGTATATAAAACTGTATATAAAGTGTAAATATTTTGTACATAAAATCTGTATATCTAAAACAAAATGTAATATATGCAAAAACCGTATGTTATATGGAAAGCATGGGACATGCAGAATAAACCCCCTCTCTATAGGGTTACTATAGGGAGGAAACAGTGTTGTAAAGTACCCGGGTATTTATTATTAAGGGTATATACCCAATTTCATAAATACCCGGGTATTTAACTAAACCGCGACTTAGTAATCGAATATTGTAAAATGTCATGGATCTTGCCAGTTTAGAGCTATTGCAACACTGAGAAACTATTAAAACAATAATAAATTATAAAATAGGATCACTTAGGATAAATTATTACTTGAAAATTTGCCATGGACCTTCCGACTACCAATAAAACAAGTTGCTTGCCTAAATTTGATACTACTGTACTGCATTCACAAAAATGTAGCCTCAGCTAAAACTTTGGACTAGGATTATCTCAATTTCTCAAAACTCAAATTAAGTTACCTACTCATTGATCAAAACACATGTACCTTTCAAGCCTCTAAACATAACATGGGACTTATTTTATTATTTTCTGTGCCATTGTCTGCAAGACCTTACCAAACAAAGGATCTTTGCCATAATCCCTCTTGGTCCCTATAGCCAGCTATGTTTTTCCGAAGATCAACTGATTTCAATCCCATGCTTCTGCCTAACACACACAAAACAAATGGAAGAGTTCAACAAGTCTGCAGCAAGATGTGCGTTTCCAACACCAAACTGAATGCGTTTCTCCTATTTAGTTAACACAAGTTTTTCCTCCGTTTTTTGAAGAGAAGATGGGTTTCTTGTTGAAGAGTTTTCAGTAATTCTTAAATCTCTTATGAACTGTGTGGATCAAAGGGGCATTTAACTGAATGGCAGTGATAAGTTCAACAATTGGATCAAGGATGTTAACTAGTTTCCCAACTCGGACCCAAAACACTCTGTCATCAAGAAGGTACCTTTTCATTTCTGGTGAGATTTACGCTTTCTGTAATGTTGTTACTACTGTATGAGCATAATTTCAAATAATATTAACAAGGATCACAAACTTAAACTTAACTTAAAATGGTTTTGAACTATTATAATAAACATTAAAAATGTTTTTGGCCCTTTTTTAAAATTTAAATAAGTCCTTAAGAATTGAATAGGCTTCATTAAAACCTTTTTAAAATTAATTAACTTTCCCCACTGTAAAAGTAATCATGAAAATTCATAGATATACATTAAGTTGTAAATACCCATAAATACCCGGACCGACTTTTAACTTTCTTTAAAATATTACTTGGTAAGTATTAATGTTCATTAAGCCTTGTTTGCACGAAAAAATATTCAAAGAAGTTGTATCAAGCTCAAAAACTGAAAATACCCACTTTTTGGGTATTTACCTTCCCTGTGGGCGAATACCCAATTTATATTTACCTACCCACTGGTTATTTACCCAGCCCACATCACTGGGAGGAAATAGAGAATCCACAAACTAAATATCCCACATAACATGAACGAATTGTTGAGGGACATCAGCCAGTACATAAACACAATATTCTCTTACTTACGAAGCACTAAACTATACACTCTCATTTGAAGAGATTTGTTGAATAACCAGTAGCGTGGAGGCATATTACAGACCTCTGTTTATGTGAATAAAGGAATGTTGTTCACAGTGCTGGTTCATTAGACCTTACAGCTGCCATCTTGAAGACGTGAATTCACCATTGGACCAAACACCTAATAAATAAATAATAATAAAATCTCTGCGCATGTACAATTATTGAACATCTGCTTGGTAAAATACTGAATTTATTTGTATAAAGACATGACCGTTAATCTTAACTTTTGCTTGGCAAAATTCATTTCTTGTCAAGTTACAAAACTTCTTTCCACGGCATTTTCCTAAAGCCGCCATTAACTACAGTATTGCACGCAGCCTTGTAAGATCGATACCACCCCTAGGTAATGAATATTCCCCTGTCCTAGGTCAAGGACATCGCCTGATGAAACGATAGTTATCGATTCTAAAGGTAGTTAAAATCGATTGTGGAAAGGAATATAGCATCTATTTTCTAAAATTGATCCGTCAAATCCCAAGTACAATATTAAATTTTGATGTTATTTACAAGTCGTAAACGTTATTATTATTTTTAAGTTAGTGTTTTTTTTATGGTGAAATAAGTTTAAAACCAATTTTACATTTAAGAACATGGCTTTTAGTTAGTTTTGCCTGAATATTATTAGTATTGTTACAATTAATTGATTCGAGTCACTAAGGACTAAAACATTATCTATATTTCTGGGAGTTGAAACCGACCGATGCTTAAATCTGTCAAGGGTTACAGAAACAGGGGTAAGGAATTTTAGAAAGTGGTGGCGGAGATAGTCAAGTATTTTTCGAATGAAGCACATGGTGACAGGAAGGAATATAAATACGAGAAGGACGGGAGGAGTGAACAGAGGATTTGAGGATTAGGAGAAAACAGGAATTGGATGACTGGGCCGACGAAGTACTAGCGACGATTAGGAATGAAGAGCCAATTCTACTCGCGGAAATTGATTTTAAATTTATAGTGATCGCCTGAGACTGATTGGACGTTCCCTCTAAAACATTTCAAGCAAATTCCGAAGAAATATAGCTAGTGAAGTTGCACTATCTATAGGATGCCGCACTTCCTGAAAAAATCGATGGCGGAGCAGAAAGATTTTCCAACGAGCCCTAAAAAATCCCCCGCATTACCGGGACTCCCGCATGAGAATACAGGGCGCTAGCCACCAGACCACGGGGAAACCCTATGCCCCTAATAGTCAAACTGTTTGTTATACTATTCATACGTCCTACTCATCTAAAGAAAAATATGTGGTGTAAAAAATTAATTTAAAATTCGGATTTTTTTTTTCCCGAACCGGCATCAATTTGCCTTTACTGGCCGTTATATTTGCTCCATTGCAACGAATCTCTGTAGACATCAAACCCCCCTAATGAAGAATAATTGCAGTAACATAAGTAAGATAGAGCTGTCAGAAGTTGGGGAATTACTCCAGAGCAGAATTAAATGTAAAATAAATAATTTACTTAAGCCTTCGTGTTTATTATAATAATACAGGCTATTTCAAGCAGAGTCTTCAAAAATGCGGCGTAATGCCTCAATATTCCTTGCTCAGGAATATGCTCCAGTTATGCATCTCCTGCGTGACGGACTTTTTATTAATACATAGTTAACTTATTTAGTTGAATAATTTCTGTTTTGGTTTAATTAGTTCATTTTTCTTTATATCAAACATAATAATACTTTTATAAATTATATAAATTTTAATTATATATTATTATATACTTTTATAAATTATATATTTTTTAAATTATAACGCCCATTATTATCAACGAAGAATTTTAGGACGGGTTATCTATAGTTTACCACCCATTTCTAGCCAGGACAGGGCCGATGCCTTTTCTTTTTTCTAAAGAAAAGCCACCACCCCATAGTGGGAATAGAACCCACGACCCTTGGCACGGAGCTTTTACGCCTTAACACTCACGGCCATCGGGCCTCCAATAATTTATTTAATTTGTAAATTTCTTTAAAATGAAACTTCTTCGCAATAGGAGTTTAATTAGTATTCTAAATTTAAATAAATAAACTGCTGAAAATGACCAGTAGTCTTAAGTGTTTCAACTGGATTCATTAGCGCTATTTAAGTTATTGATTTATTGATTTCAAGAGCTCGCGAACTTAGCGACTTGCTCGTTTTTAATGTTAGCGGTAGAATCTAATCTCATAACTGTAAATGAAGAAATTCAAACATTCAGGGTTTTGTGGAAATTTAGATAGCTCTTGCTTGAAAGTTTAAAAAATAGTTATGCATCAAGTAATTCCTTTTTTTAAAGTTTCAGGAATGTGTCCATTACTACACTTCACATTAAGTCATACATGTTTTAATAAATTCTGTTGTGCTAAATGAAATTGTAAATATTTGAGTCTTTAAGGTGAGTGAGTATTGTGTTTAAGTGTGGACTGTCATCTGTCAAAAGTTCGTTCATGTCATGCGGTAGATTTAGTCTGTCTCGTTCTTTGCAATCAGTCAGTATGTGTTTAATAGTCAAGTTTGCGTTGCATATGGCGCAAACTGGTCTGTCTTGTCTTGTCATTAAATAGCGATGTGTCAGCAACGAATGTCCGATACGTAATCTTGTAATGACTATTTAAGTTAAAGGAAGAGCTAAGGTTATATAAGCAATCAGGGATTAGTTGGGATTCGGCTAAGAAAACGATTTTTGTAAAAAATCTAGCTGATTGCTTATCACCTCGACGGCTAACTATCTAATCTTCATAAGGTTCCCGCGTAATACTCGTAATTGATTGGAAAACCGAATGCTTTCTTTAATGAGAAAATTAGTCACCAATTTGCCCATTAAGCATTGACCTAGAAATGCCAATTTTCATAAGACTAATTGCCTAAATCCAATTCGGGCTTAATTATCTAAGTTGGATTGAAATTGATTGGAGGATTAAGGAAGAAATCAAAAGGAGAAATGAAATCCTCAATCAATCAATCATAATATAGCCAATGAAAATATTTGTTCCTAATCTTTGTTGTTGTGCCCTAACTATATTAATTTAAGATGCTTTCCTGTTTTATTTTAAATACATGAAAACATTTCCAAGCCGAAATTCTTCAATGTATAAAATAGTTCAAAAAATGACATATATCCGAAATATTCAAAATAATTGAACTGTTCTTTAATAGATTCCTTCTCACGAGATTATGGAACAAAATAACAATGTAAATGAGGAACCAAATAATACAAGAGCGCGTCAGAATCTGTCGAAAACTATCCGAACTGGACTTACAAAAGGTATTTAGTACAAATGAGACCAATTCTAGTATTATCATTATTTATTGGCTCTTTGTTTTCGGTCAATGCCCTTTACAAAGGAGTGTGTGCTCATATTTTGTGTTTTTTACATACAACTTACGTTTCTGAAGTTCTAACCATAAAGTAAAAACAAAACTATACGCCTCAATAAATAGACTTTAAAAAACAGACTACAACATACAACAAGCTGGTTGCGTAACAATTTAGGTACATGCTTGATAACGTAAGACATATGTGGTGTAAACCTAAAATAAAATATATGCCATATGAGCAACAGTACAAATATAGTAAGATTATAAAAACAAACAAAAGAAAACTTTATATACAAATAAAACTAGAAACACGTAAAATAAGACATACCGCATGCTAAAGAAAGGCGAATACAAAGAATAAAAAAAAACAAAACAAAAAAAACAAAAACGGTAGCTTAGAGTGGAAGCAACAAAAAATCTTATAAGTATGCATATATAATGTTCTCAAGGTTCTGGATATGACCTTGTCGAATTGGTAATGACCAAAAAAAAAAAGTAAAATTATTACTAATTATTTAACTTTTCATACATATTTTTGTTTTAATGTTTTTTACAGTTTACTATATTTCTAACTAGGTGTCAATACTTTTTTAAAACAATCTACATATTCACATTGAGGTTGATCATCTCAGTCAATACAATACGTCATTTTTTATCTCTTTTCTTCTAGAGACACGAGACGAGTAAACGTGACGTTTCATTGCCAATGACAGTTTCCACAGTCTTATCTATAAAATGTACTATTTTATTTGGGACATTGCTTTTTGCTCAGAAAGTTAAAATTTTTTTTTTTTTTTTTTAAGAGAGTAAAAGTTAAAAATTACAGATAGTCCAAAAATGTATTCACATACACAAATATTGAGTATATTTAATTATTTTATAATATTAGACGTTAAATATAGACTGCAGAAAAATATATATGTGCTGAAAATGAATCGAATATTTTTTAAATGTCGAGATAATGAAGGTTAAGTATTATTAACACTAGATTTACGAGAGCAGTCATTTTGACTGGTCCTGCAATTTAAATTCAAAATTCCTACTACACATAACATTTGATTTCCTAAATGATGTTATGACTTTTGTAGCTATAAGTAGAGAAATATTTAATGAATTTGAGGTTACTTTATATATATATTAGTAACAAATATATATTTTGTTATTGACATTTATACCAGTACCAGGTCTGGTAAGCTGTGTTGGTTAGTAGTCAGCAAAATTTCTATATTTGAATGCGAAGTTTCAATTAAAATAACTACAGGTTTAATTTGATGGCCGGTGGCCGTGAGTTTTAAGGCGTGAGCACTTAACACTCCGTGCCAAAGGGTCGTGGGTTCGTTTTCCACTAGGGGTGGCGCCTTTTCTAAAAAAAAAAAAAAAAAAAAAAAAAAAAAAAAAAAAAAAAAAAAAAAAAAAAGTATCAGTCTTATCCTGGCTAGAAAAGGGTAGTAACCCGTAATGGCAGTCTCCTTGCACACTCTATACCCATTTGGCATTGGTTATTTGAATTAAGGACACTTCAAACTAAGTAATGGCGGCTACAACTAGACGCTATGCTTGAATTTGAAAATATATGAATTTAAAAATATTACATTCTCTTTCCAAAGGAAAATATGGCATATTTTCAACATGGTCACTTAACTGCGAACTTTGGTCTTTCTCCACTCCTGACATTCATTGCTGACGAAGGCTACCAAAGAGTAGCCGAAACTTTGGTCTTTCTCGACTCCTGACATTCATTGCTGACGAAGGCTACCAAAGAGTAGCCGAAACTTTGGTCTTTCTCCACTCCTGACATTCATTGCTGACGAAGGCTACCAAAGAGTAGCCGAAACTTTGGTCTTTCTCCACTCCTGACATTCATTGCTGACGAAGGCTACCAAAGAGTAGCCGAAACTTTGGTCTTTCTCCACTCCTGACATTCATTGCTGACGAAGGCTACCAAAGAGTAGCCGAAACTTTGGTCTTTCTCCACTCCTGACATTCATTGCTGACGAAGGCTACCAAAGAGTAGCCGAAACTTTGGTCTTTCTCCACTCCTGACATTCATTGCTGACGAAGGCTACCAAAGAGTAGCCGAAACTTTGGTCTTTCTCCACTCCTGACATTCATTGCTGACGAAGGCTACCAAAGAGTAGCCGAAACGTCCTGAATACAGATGTTTAGAAAAATTGAATTGATGTATTCCTAGCTGAATCTTTACTATTCCCTGACCGCTCATCACCTCAACGGCTAACTGTCTGCACCTCATTAATAAACTAAATTGGTACATTAGAAGAAGGGGGATTACTGTGGAACCAGAATATTAATTTATCCCACCAACTTGGGATTTAGTCAGTATCATGTTCAAATTGAATTAATCCGCCGAACTTAGGGTCATGGTGAGGTTTTTGTGACTTTGCTAAGTAGTGAAGTACCTTACTTATGCAACACTCCTGTAAAAGTAATAAATTAATAAAATAATCATTGAGTTAGCTTTTTATTAGAAATATTAAATGTTAAAACTATTCATATTTATTTTGAATTTACAACAAATTAACCAGGAATACTGGGCAGACTTCCCATCTTCTTTGGGATTTCGTTTTGTTTGCAGCTCCTGCGTGAAGGACTTAGATATCCGCCTATTCCGAAGAGGTTAATGAAAGTCTTCTCCATAAAAGCAGTGGAATCACATCCCGTAATCTATAAGAGGATGCTAAAGAAGCGGCTAGGTTAATGCGAATCTCCGACCTACTTTCTTCACGACTCAGATCTCTTTCATAAAATTTACTTCCTCTATTTTCTTTTACTTATTTACTTATGCGGTGAGTCTAGACTTCTTAATAACAGTTTAAGCAAGTTATTTTTAGTGCGGTTCCTCCCTCCCTCCATTGGGAAGGTTGTTGTATAGTGCCTCTGCTGTCCGATTCTGTAAACTGGCAACACCATTCTTATACCTCAATATCGGCCTGCCTTGACGTCTACCGCCGAGAACTTCATCCTGTGACTTGAGGCTTTTAGTCCAGGACGCACACTGTTGTGAGATGTTTGCCGAGTCGGGGAAATCTAATTATTGAGGGAATATCCTCGGAACAAATCAAATAACAATGCATACATTGAAAATTCAAATAAAAAATAAATAGAAATTTTCGACAGATTAAAATACATTTAGAAGCTTCACATTCGAGAAGGAAAACGATGATTATATACGCCTTGGTAATTTCTCTAACGTGAATACTTTCGCAATTATGAACGAACGAAGTATAAGAAAAACATATTCTTTTTATAAATAAAAAAAAAAAAAGTCTGAAGATATTCCCGCAAAAATTAGCTTGCACGTCTCAACATCAAATTATAGCTATGTTTTTACACATGAGCCCTGGACTATTTGGCATTATATTCCATTACGACTACGTAGCCAGCAAACTGTAGTCATCCCAGTGTTTTCAACAATAGAAATCTGGCTTACAATTTATCAGGTTGTTTTATTTAAAAGATCTTGCTTTCGGGTATTCTGAAAAATAAACAAATGGGTTCGAACATCTTCGACCGCGGACTGAATTGTGGTTTCTGTATACTAGCTGGTATCTTTTTGTCATTTCGTATATCCCTTTCTTCTTCAGACCACAACAGCTGCCATCCTGAAGTACCTCGGAATGAGATCACGACCCAATCTAGTTTCCACTAATTTTTTATTTGTTTTGAAAAAAATCCCTTTTTCTGCCAAAAAGAGTTTATCAGAGCATAATACTGTTCTAGGACTGTAGAGACAAAATTAAGGGTACTATATTTGGTCGAATACAGCGTAGTAAGTATCCTGGCAATTTGTTGAATTGAACATGCCGTCACGTAGTCCATGAACCATCTCATTTGGGAACTCTCAAGTTATTACAGTTGATTTGACTGGTGAAAGTATACCATAGGTAATAACTTGGATGAAGAAATGGTCAAATTCCTCCGTTGTATATCTTTCTTCTATTGAACAAAACCTTTCTGAGGTAACAACCTCATCCCCAGTGCCCTCTATAACGTCGTAACTGAATAGTTAAAATACAATCAATCAATTCACCTTTTTTATTTGGGTTTTAATTGTTGACTACTTACGTTATTATTTTATTTATTTATGAGCGACCGTAACTAAGGCGACTCGCTCAGAACAATATATACATCTAATCACATTTTTATCCAAATGTACAAATGGAAATTTATATACGCATCAGTTAGCAATTCATTATACATCTATTTATAAGAGAATACAATATTACAATATACCTGAATATATGAAAAAACAATATTACAATAATGCATAAAGTTTATACAAATAATCAATTATGTTTAGAGAATTTTACAAGGTAACAAGTTAAGGGATTTCACACTCCTTTAGTTTTATATTGTCAAATGTAAGATTTTAGTACAGTACAGATGTATAGGTTTAACATTTTAAGGCTTAGATGGTATAAATAAAAAAGTCTCTTTTGTTAGACACACTTATAAGGATATATTTTTATTTTATTTATTTATTTTATTTATATGTCCGCATATAAACCAACACACACACACACACAGATGCACAAATATAAATATATACATACATATATATATATATATATATATATATATATATATATATATATATATATATGTACACACACACACATATATATACACACATGCACACAACACACACACATCCACATATTTGTTTATTTACATTTATTTAAAAGCATGCATATATATAAACGTTTTATTCAAGTTAGGTTTTATTTTTGATGGATCTGTTATAATTTGTTTAGTAAATTGGTCTTAGTATTGGTCTGAGGTAGTTCAATATCTCATCTATATATTTGCTTCCATCGCCGAGTAATTCAGTCATATTGTAAGGTAAGTCATAGTTTTGACGCTGTAAACAGTCAGTCAATATGTGTTTCATAGTCAGGGTTGTGTTACATTGTGTACATGTCGGTCTTTCCTGTCTCGTCATAAGATGAGAGTGTGTCAGTCGGGAATGGCCAATTCTTAAGCGGCATAATATCACTTCGTCTCTTCTATTATCCCTTTTGCTTGAAGGCCATTCACCTACCGTCTGTTTTATTTCTCGAAGTTTGTTGTCTGTCGTCATGTGCCAAGATTTCTGCCACTTTTCTGTAATAAACCTGCTGACTTCGATTTGCAAGTCTTGTAATGAAACTTCGTCTATGTCCTGTTGGTTTTGTCTTGCCGTCGTCCGAGCCAGTACGTCAGCTTAAGTGCTTTTTCCTATGTCCTCGTTTCCTGGGAGCCAATATATATTGTGATTTCTTTATTCGTCCGGTGTATCTGTTCTAGTATGTTCATAATGATGGGATTGTCGTTGTACATGTTTTGTAGTCCATGTACTGAGCTAAGTGAGTCCGTTAATAGTGTTACCTTTTGTTGTTGTATGTCGAGTGCATTTTCCAGAGAAAGGTGAATGGCTTGCAGCTCAGCTGAATAAATACTTGTACTTTTTGGTAGTTTAAGCTGTAAGGTATTTATATCCATTACAGCTGCTGCGCCTGTGCCTTCAGCTGTCTTGGATCCGTCCGTGTAAATGAGAGTGTAATTCGGTTATTAATAGGGGCCAGAGGGTGAGTTTGTGACCTCCTAAACGTTTTGTTCAATAAAAAAATCTATACAGTGGAAAAATTTGATCATTTCTTCTTCCCAAGTCTCTAGTTATCCTAGATTCATCAGCTCAAGTCAAACTCCAAAAGCAAGAAATTAAGCACGAAGTTTCACTTATCCAAAATAAGTTTAAACCGGAATAAAAGACAACGTTTAGGAGTTTGTAGAACATATGCTCCATGTTTCTGAATGTACAATATTATCCTCTGAGAAATCGGTTTTTTCTATCTAATAATGGACTCGGCTGTTTCTTGCCAATGTATTTTTCCCCAACAGAACTCGATGACAGACAGAGCTAGGATTCATATAGGACTTCCGCTATTTTGTCCTTCCTTGAAACATATGTCTCCAATCCTTGGGAATTGGACATCTCAGTTTTGTCCTGAGAACAGAGATCGAGGTCATGAGATTCGGGTAAAGAACTTCCACTGAACGGATTTCTTTGATTAAAAGCTTGTAAATAATTTATCTACTTCATCGTTAGAATTATCTCTTAAAATTAAAATGTTCACTTCCCATTTCTTTTTTAGCCTCTAGTTATTTTTTTTAGAATGTGGATTTATCATTACAAACGTGTTCAGTTCATTAACCTTTTCTTTATTTAATATTTGCAGAAGGATATTTCCATAGATTAAAGTAAAATTTTAGAGTATTGTCTGCTGGTGACAATTTGCTATCTTAAATTTGATGTGAGATTGCAAGTTTAACGTTAATTAAATATTTATAAGAAATGTTATTTAATACTTTAAAAAAAAACTTATTGACGTACTTTTTTTAATTTTTTTTTATTAAGGTGCTTCGACTACCTAGATCATTAGCATCAATTATAAACGTACTATAAAAATGTTAATATCATTATCGTCTTTTCTCTATCCCTATGGTGGAAAATGAAAGGTTTCTATTCGAAAGCTTCATAAATTGCCTGCGTCAGACGTAAATTTCAATAAGACCACCTTAGTCAGTAAAACTGACGCTTTAATTTTGGGACGCGTTGTTTTAGTTTCATTTAAGATATACATCACTGGCCATTTACAGTAAAACGAGTTTATATTTGCATTTGGTTACTTTTGAAAAAGAGAAAATATTAGCAGAATGTTATTATCCCAATAGATAGCAGTTTTAGACTTTTTTTATTATATTTTATTAAATAGCTGGAAAGCGGCTGTGCTAAGTGGAAGTTGGCCGTTGGAGAGCCTAATAAATTTCCCGTAAAAACGGTCTAGTATTTTTAAGAAGAACCACGTTCCAGTTGTTGGTTTAGTCTCATTGAATGTAAAATATAAAGAGTTCTTATTCTAATAGT
The DNA here is from genome assembly GCA_946811695.1 of Gonocerus acuteangulatus. NCBI lineage: Eukaryota > Metazoa > Arthropoda > Insecta > Hemiptera > Coreidae > Gonocerus > Gonocerus acuteangulatus. Next base: position 104,959,239 of record OX328124.1, on the reverse strand, counting down.
TCCACATGAAACCAAGAACACGTATTATTTAAAAACACGCTAAGTATGCGCAGTTTCTGCTAGTCGGGCCTTTTTTATTACTCAAGTTATTTAGATATCTTCATCAATACAACTATATTGATTTGGAAGAAATATATTGAATCAAAACTAAATAAAAAACATGTTCTTGGGGGAATGTAGGCTTATTTGAATATATTTTCCTATGGCATGCCTTCAGGTTCTGTCTAGCAAAAATTATGATTGGAAGATTTTATTTTTTGTTTTCCGCCAACTTTTGGAATTTGGAAGATTATTTGGGCATTTACATGACGAGTGTCTATCCCATCTTGCAGTAACCATACCTTGAAAGCTGAAGAATGTTTCTTTAGAGCCTGGAGATACACATTGACAATTTGGAAGATTATTTGGGCATTTACATGACGAGTGTCTATCCCATCTTGCAGTAACCATACCTTGAAAGCTGAAGAATGTTTCTTTAGAGCCTGGAGATACACATTGACAATTTGGAAGATTATTTGGGCATTTACATCACGAGTGTCTATCCCATCTTGCAGTAACCATACCTTGAAAGCTGAAGAATGTTTCTTTAGAGCCTGGAGATACACATTGACAATTTGGAAGATTATTTGGGCATTTACATGACGAGTGTCTATCCCATCTTGCAGTAACCATACCTTGAAAGCTGAAGAATGTTTCTTTTGAGCCTGGAGATACACATTGACAATTTGGAAGATTATTTGGGCATTTACATGACGAGTGTCTATCCCATCTTGCAGTAACCATACCTTGAAAGCTGAAGAATGTTTCTTTAGAGCCTGGAGATACACATTGACAATTTGGAAGATTATTTGGGCATTTACATGACGAGTGTCTATCCCATCTTGCAGTAACCATACCTTGAAAGCTGAAGAATGTTTCTTTAGAGCCTGGAGATACACATTGACAATTTGGAAGATTATTTGGGCATTTACATGACGAGTGTCTATCCCATCTTGCAGTAACCATACCTTGAAAGATGAAGAATGTTTCTTTAGAGCCTGGAGATACACATTGACAATTTGGAAGATTATTTGGGCATTTACATGACGAGTGTCTATCCCATCTTGCAGTAACCATACCTTGAAAGCTGAAGAATGTTTCTTTAGAGCCTGGAGATACACATTGACAATTTGGAAGATTATTTGGGCATTTACATGACGAGTGTCTATCCCATCTTGCAGTAACCATACCTTGAAAGCTGAAGAATGTTTCTTTAGAGCCTGGAGATACACATTGACAATTTGGAAGATTATTTGGGCATTTACATCACGAGTGTCTATCCCATCTTGCAGTAACCATACCTTGAAAGCTGAAGAATGTTTCTTTAGAGCCTGGAGATACACATTGACAATTTTTCTTCCAATAATCTCATATCATCCTAGAAAAAAAAATAGATTACTTATTTTATACTCATTTATATTTAGTTGTTCAAATAGCTAAGCCTCCATCTATACAATACACTATCTTTATTGATAAAAAACAACTAATTACTGATGAAGCTTATGTTTTATAATTATTTAGATAAAATTAATTTGTGTATAAATACAACACCATCATAACAAAAACTGGTACATAGGACCCTTTCTTGGTAGGTCGTTGGTTCCTCATCCCGGAAGTATTTGCCTGAAGAATGAAGCGGAAGTTGAAGTTCATTATCTGAGGGTCAAAAACTTCAGAGGAGTTCAATGTTCAGCCATTGACTTTGTTTAATAAATTACACCTAACAGGCGAATTAATAAATCAACGAAGCTTCGTTATGTCGAATTACAATGTTTTATGACGTTAACAACGCCATTCTATATTTACGAAAGGCTGAATTACAGTCACGCTCCCCCTTGCAGCCTTTGCTAAGTAGTGCGGAACTAACCTACCTGTGAAATAATGGATTCTAGAAGACGTGATACAAAACGAACGGCATATTACTGAATCAATACTTATTATACTCGGTATCCTTTTGACATAGTGGCTAGCATGACTGACTCCCACGATGGGGATTAGAATCCGTTTCATCTTGTTATATTCAGACAGGATGGCAAGTCGTGGATAGCTCGGTTATATTGGACGTGAATGCATAAATAAAATAAATTAACAAAGAAACAATTTACTACACATGAAGAGAGGAAGAACTGATATGTTTGGAAGTTGCTACATCGGCGGAATATGCAGTAAGTGTTTGGAAGTTGCTACATCGGCGGAATATGCAGTAAGTGTTTGGAAGTTGCTACATCGGCGGAATATGCAGTAAGTGTTTGGAAGTTGCTACATCGGCGGAATATGCAGTAAGTGTTTGGAAGTTGCTACATCGGCGGAATATGCAGTAAGTGTTTGGAAGTTGCTACATCGGCGGAATATGCAGTAAGTGTTTGGAAGTTGCTACATCGGCGGAATATGCAGTAAGTGTTTGGAAGTTGCTACATCGGCGGAATATGCAGTGAGTGTTTGGAAGTTGCTACATCGGGGGAATATGCAGTAAGTGTTTGGAAGTTGCTACATCGGCGGAATATGCAGTAAGTGTTTGGAAGTTGCTACATCGGCGGAATATGCAGTAAGTGTTTGGAAGTTGCTACATCGGCGGAATATGCAGTAAATGTTATTAATCTTTTTAGGATATTTTATTAATTGTTTAAAAATATCGTTTTATTTAATGTAGTTTACTGTTTATGAACACTGCTGGGACTCTGTTGTGTTTTAATGATTAGGTATATGTATTTCCCCAGCCTGGAGGCAGAAAAAATTGAAACATTTTCCGATGGAGTCAAGGCAGAAATCCGGCCAAATATAATTAATTATTTGACCCAACAATTCTGGCAAATGATGAAAAAGTGAAGGATTTTCACCTTAAACTACATGTACTGATGGACAAATAACCAGGCCAATAGAAAAATTAATATAGGCGACTTTATCACAGAAAATGGATTAGGTAGGCAACAGAAATGTATGGGTAGTTATGGCGTTGAAAAACGAACAACTTGATAGATCGACTTACTGAATTTGCAGAGGCGAATAAGCTATACATTCCAAAAATAGCTTTTACAACCATCAAGCTGTGAGGAAATGGACATGGGAAGCAACGGACAGCGGAGTCAAACCTCAACATTACCTGAATTTATACCTTTGTTGCAGTATGTAGTTATTTTTTTTTTAAAAGAATAAAAAAGGTGTGTTTTATGAATTCATCGTAGAGAAATGTTTTGTTTTTTTTTCAATAATTACGCTGAATTTTTCCCAGCCTAGAGACAGAAAAAATTGAAACGTTTATTAAAATCGAGAGAGAAATCCGGTGAAATATACAAGAAAAAGAGCATCTTTTGGGAAAGATGTTGGATTGTTGAAATAAGATAATAAATTCATTTTTATTATGAATGTCATAGGTTGATTACAATTGAGTCGTACGGTAGCTGAGTGATTAGCTTATCAGACAATTGTCAAGTTCGGGGTTCGAATTCAGCGAGCATTATTGCGTTTTTCAAACTAAGGGCCCCATGAATTCCGCCATTTATGTGTGGAAAGGTGTGGAACCTAATGGATAACCCAAGGCTATTGACCTTTGATGATGTCTCTATCTGATGATGCATCTAATTATAGGTTCCATGACCTATGATGTCACTATAGGCACTTATGGAGGTACTACATTACCTTCCTATGGAGTCCACACCTATCGGGAAGTAAAATGTGAAATCAACCAGACATAATAATAGAGGTCATAGACCTTTTGTTGGAGAATATACCGACATTGAAATTGTGTTTGCGAGCGTTTACCATGTAAGCAAAAAATCCTCTTGTAAGTCATCACTAGCTTGAGAACACTTACGTCAAAAATACGCGCACACAGTACTCCAATCAATGCCAGTGACGACGGTCTGCAATATGAGGTATGAACATATATAAACTATACATTTCTTTTTGGAGGTAGGTTTTGTCAAGTTCGGTCGCGTGGTTTAAAAAAAAAAGTACATTTCTCAGATAAAAATGTGTTTTATGAACCACACGTCTAAAAACCGACGATATTTACCTTCACAAGCTCAATGGTCAACGATTTCCTCTCAATATTCATATATCCACTCTAAAAACATAGATTTGGGCGGGTGTTATGTTGGATACCACATTTCCCGACTGGATAAAACACGTTAATAATTATATATTTATCAATATTTGTTTTTTTTATATAGAAAAAAATTAGTGTCACAATTTTTACACACATTCAGTAAGTGGTAGAACATTTTTATTGATTGTTCTTGACGTAACCTCTTTTTTATATCTCATACATGAACAACAACCGCGCCCTCTGTAAGATTTTATCCGGCCAGCGAGACATTTTGAAAAAACCTAATAAAAAAAAAAAAATAATGTTACACTCTCATTCCAAATGTGGAAGATAGAGTGAGATGGGGTTTGTTGCTTGCTCCTGCGGAATCAAGTGAGCGAGCGAGCCGTGTGTCTCATTGATTTCATGTCGCTGTTTTTTTTTTTTTTTTTTGTTTTTTTTTTTTTTTTTTTTTTTAATAATTCCAAATTTAATTATAATGTTGTATAAATCGTATTACAATAATTGTCGTATTATTTCATGCCTGATATCTAGCACTAAAAGTTGTGAACACTACTTTAAAATCCGGTGTTATTTTATACCATCTACGCGGCCCGCGAACGTATTTGCATCCTAAAGTTTGGCCCACAACATGTTAATGGTTGCCCATACCTGATCTTTACCCTAATAGTTAAGAGATCAACAACATTTTTCAAAAAATTAAATACATTTGCTTCTGGCGTTGTTGGATATTAGCGTACAAACAATATAAAATTTCCGAAACTGTTTGAGTGAGACGTTTTTATATTATATTAAAAAATATTACATTTATTCTGGGGGAAACACTAATAGATGTCAGAATAATGTGAGAAAAGGGGAGACCGTCTACATTTATAGAAAGCGTATTATTGACGGTGTATTTATAGGAAGCGAGGGTAAGGCGTCTCACATTGAAATAAAAGGGTGCGTCACTCTTTTTCGAGAGCATATCACAGCACTTAAGCGGCGTGCATTAATAGGCAAACAGGAAAATCATTAATGGAGACACGTGTAACACATGAGCGAATTTGTTTCCTAGAATTACATTCATATGTTTGGATAAAAACTAGCGTGTACTATTCCAACTCAGGGTGTAATTATTTCAAAAGAACAAAAGGAAAAAAGCTCAATATTTTGAAAACTGTTTATTATAAAAGGTTTATAGTAATAAATAATTAAACTATCATCTTTATTTTTGGCCAAATAAAGTGTTTTTATTTGCAAATTTCTTTATTTTTAAAATTTCATCGGAATTTAATTTCCCGGCAATATCCAGATTAATAAAGGCATCCTTTTACCGAACCGAAATGAATTTTCGAAAGATTGATAAGTATGCTGTGTGTGTAGCAACCTAATATATTTGGGCAGCAAAGATTGTTTTTTTTTTTTTAAATAAATAATTTCATTTCTTCTAGAATCCTAGAATAGGGGAATCTACTCCTTTATATATTTTTTTAATAATGGCTAGCCCTAACCTGGCTAGAAATGTGGGGCAACCCGCAGAAACCCTATCCAAAATATCTGTGTTGTGTACAACAAATAAATATATTTTTCGTGATGTAATGTCTATATTTTTTCTGGAAATTAATTTCAAACATATGATATCAATTAGCATCAAACATGTATATCATTATTTATTTATTATTATTATTTATTGTATGAGTGTCGCTTCAACGGCGATTACAGAAAGAACAGTATCGTCTGAACTTGGCTATTCTAGGAAATCACCATGGTTATTGTTGTTGGAAGTGTTTGTGGTTATGTAGTTTTTTTTTGTTGTTGTTTTTTTTTTTTTGACGTAGGACTCACCAATAAATACTGCATAGTATCAATGGAAATATAATATCTAATAAGTCAATTTGCCTTCTAAGAAATAATATTATATCTTATAGTTAATATCTTACAAGGCTGTCTGTCAGTAAATGTTTATTCGTAAGTTCTGTGTTACATATGTGGCATATTGGTTTGTGGCGTCTTGCCATAAGAAATTCGTGGGTTAGTCGAGTATGCCCAAGCCTTAATCGAGCGAGAACTACTTATTCCCGTTTATTGTCGCGATGACAAGAAGTCTTCAACTGTATTTTTTATAGTCCGAAGTTTATTGACAGTTAGTTGTGTACAGATATATTGCCAATAACGTTTTACGGTAGATTTTGTAGTTGTTATTAAGTCTCTGGCTCTTATATCTTGTACATCATTAGGCGCATGTCTTATAGATTTTTTTGTGTGATAATCGGCAATAGAACGTTTTCCGAGTTCTTCACGTTCAGGTAGCCAGTACATGGTTGTGTTTCTGTTTAGGGTTTGCGTCTTATTCAGAATTTCTGTCAGTAGTGGATGAGTTGTATATCTGTCTTTAAGTGCTTAAGCGCACTTAAAGAGTCAGTAAATAGTACTATATATCATAAATAGTACTATATATCATAAATACTACTATATATCATAAATAGTACTCTATATCATTATACCACCCTTTTATGAGCTCTAGTGACAAGTGCTAGGTTAAGGTTCTTCTTCTCTTCATGATATCCAATTATTCTCCATGGAATTCGACGCTAATCCAATTTCATGACGCCTGAAGGCTTCCAAAGATTTTCGATTTTATATAGAAATAGCTTAAGAAAGCAAATTAATAAATTTCTGAAGAAGACATTTCCTTTACGACAGGAGCCTTCGGTTGTCAACAGTAGCGTAACAAGATATCTTTAATGGAGGTCATCGACCGCTGGTCTTCAACAAAGGAACCCCCTCGAACAATTATGGCCTTCCAAACAAGAAACCACTAAAGTGTCATTTAGATACACAGAATCGATTGGGTTCCATCTTAAGACCTGTTTACTAACACAGGAGCCATACTCCCAGCTGCCGGATGCCTGGGACGTGTGTAGGCTTCTTACGTTCAGCTAGGACTTCAAAAAACTATCCGATCAGCTTTCAAAGGATTTCATGTTTGTTTACACTTTCAAGATTTTGATTCGTCTTGAAGCAATTTTTAATCATGCACTTTATATTTGGTTAATATGACTTGAGAGTGTTGCCGTGTCAAGCTTTGAGCAGAAAAAGTATGAAGAAAGAATTCACTAATAATTTTTGTCGCATATTCTTTAATAATATTAATAAAATACGTATAGTAAATTTTCTGATTCACTTAATATATATATATATATATATATATATATATATATATATATATATATATATATATTTTCATGAGGACCAAGAGAAGAGTTTAATTATTTTTTATATACATATGTTGTTAGATCAGAGAATGAACTTACTCATCCACGAAATGTTCCATATATTTTCTGCCCTTAATGCAGAAAGATTAGTAACGTTAATTGATTTTACAAAGAAATAAGAAACTACATACCAATGACAAATATAGTAGCTAATAGTAACATTAATTAATTTTACAAAGAAATAAGATACTACATACCAATAGAAATGCCGAGCGGCAGAGGAAGACCAAGGTTGGAAATTAAGTAACCAATTGTAGAGTGTCTAATTGGTTACTTAATTGCCAACCTTGGTCTTCCTCTGCCGCTCGGCATTTCTATTGGTATGTAGTATCTTATTTATTTGTAAAATTAATTAATGTTACTATTAGCTACTATATTTGTCATTGGTATGTAGTTTCTTATTTCTTTGTAAAATCAATTAACGTTACTAATTACTACTAAAATCAATTATTGTACCTATTTACTTTTTCATTCTAAGAATTTAAGACGATATGTTCTTTTATAAGTTAATTGTATCTATAGCTCTGTTACCTATCACAATCATAATTTTGTTTGTTTTTGTTTTAATTTCTTTTTTTTTGTCATTTTAGCTGACGAAGGCTATCAATGAGTAGCCGAAACGTCCGAAATATAGATTTTTTAAAACAAAATCATATTGAGGTTTATTTAACCGAATCCCAACCATTCCATCTTTAATTATAGTTTTAGTATTTTTTTTAGGATTTTTTTAAGTTCTGTTAATATTTAACTTTCCATGTTACATGAATATCTGAAATACATGTAGTACTTATAAAATGGAACATGTGGAAAATAAATTCCAACATTGCAGGGTTATTGTAATGTGGGGGAAAAAAGAAGACAGAAAGTGTATAATATAGTAATATCAAAATTAGGGTCAAGTATCGGGAAGAAATAAAAGTTCCTTGTTTACTGAATAGTAGGGATAAGTACCTCTGTGGAGAAATACTTATAATTAATGTCGCAAAAGCCTTTTTGAGGAGGAGCTAGATAGCTCGATAGTGGATTGGCTTTAAAATTAAGGTGCATTTTGGATAATGAAATGCAATCAGCTCAATAAATAATGCGTATTAAGAATGCTAACAAGACGATATTAACCACAAAAGGAACTATTTGGAAAACCCTAGAAGGAACAAAGACTGGATGGTTGTTATTGGAAGGGGAGTCCAGCCTTTAAAGGGGCACTAGACCTCTCCACCCACTCTCAAAGGTCGTTGCTCTTAAACCTAGTTTACAGGAACTTAGCGCTTGTCACTAGTGCTAAGTCTTTAGCTTAGTGACAAGTGAGGCGATGACTTTCAAAATGGGTCAAATACACTCTTTCATAAAAATAATGTCTCTTCTCAAAACTTAGCGTTTTTCACACAGCAAAACGTTTTGTTTTTGGAAATTCATTAAATCTCTTGAAACACAAAGAAATGAATGTTAGTGTGACCTCGTATATAATAATTTCCTATTGAAATTATACTAGCTTAGACATTTTTTTGTCCTTAGAAAAGTTATACGATTTGGATATATCCTGTTTTGAAAACCTTCGCCTCAAGTACTCGTTCACTCGTTGGTGGGCAAATAGAGTTTAGTACGATCCTTAGTATAATCAGTAGTATGTATTTAAAATAATAATAACAAAAAATTAAGATATTTAAAAAATAAATAATAAATTAATTAATAAAAATAAATAAAGAAAGGAAAGAAAAAAATTAAGAAAATTAAAAAATAGTTGATTAAACATGTATCATTAAATAAGTAATGGTACAAAAGATAATACGAAAATACATAAAAAAAAAAAATCATTTACATGTATGTGGTTTTTACGGACGTCCATATTTTTTTCTTATATCTAAGCAATTGTAATTTTTTCCAAAACAACATTGTCTTAAATGCAATATTAGACAAACAACACTATCTTAAACACACAATACTGTAAACCCTGTTCAACCTAACACTATAAAATACACGATATATCTATAGTCTTAAAGCGGTGGTGGCCTATACTGTAAACCCTGTTCAACCTAACACTATAAAATACACGATATATCTATAGTCTTAAAGCGGTGGTGGCCTATACTGTAAACCCTGTTCAACCTAACACTATAAAATACACGATATATCTATAGTCTTAAAGCGGTGATGGCCTATACTGTAAACCCTGTTCAACCTAACACTATAAAATACACGATATATCTATAGTCTTAAAGCGGTGATGGCCTATACTGTAAACCCTGTTCAACCTAACACTATAAAATACACGATATATCTATAGTCTTAAAACGGTGATAGCCTATACTGTAAAGCCTGTTCAACCTAACACTATAAAATACACGATATATCTATAGTCTTAAAGCGGTGATGGCCTATACTGTAAACCCTGTTCAACCTAACACTATAAAATACACGATATAACTATACTCTTAAAGCGGTTATGGCCTATACTGTAAACCCTGTTCAACCTAACACTATAAAATACACGATATATCTATAGTCTTAAAGCGGTGATGGCCTATACGTTTTAAGCCCTTAAACCCTTCTCCCCAACCCTTCGGAAAGTAAGATCGTGTAAATGAGGTATTAGTCTCTCACTTTGTGTCTTTTTAGACTATTTTTTCACTTTTTGTGGGAGTTGGTCTTAAATCCGTTTACAATAAACTAGTAACAAAGAATTAATAGATTTACTAATAGATAGAATACCTTCTGACAGAAGCTACTGAAAAAACATTGATGACAAATTCTACGTGACTCCTCCAACGTACTTGTCATAGAAAAACGACGTACAACCAGTAACAAAGACATATTAGGATCACTGAGAGAGCACAGACAAAGAGTCTTGACAGCCCAAAATGACTGACACATACTATTGAAATCTACTCCTAGGAAGTAGGTCTGACGATGAATTCTGACAAAAACTCATAACAATGTCTTATTATGATGACTGGCAGAGCTGACAAAAACTATCCCTGAAACGCACTGATGACAAGTCAGTACTGTCATATATTTTCGGCAATACTGACCAAAAAAAAAAACAAAAAAACTAGCAACACAGACTTATTAAAATAAAAGATAGTTTGCTGACAAAGACTTTTGACAAATACCTCTGACATAGAGTACTGAAAGAGAATATTGACACAGTTTTCCGATACAATAAAAACTAAGCTTATAAAAAATTCTGGCCTAGCAACGTGCTCGACAAGATGGAAGAGGTTTAGTGTCCCCTAAAAAAACACCACGAATTTGAATGCATCTTCTGAGAATTATTCAGCGGCAGAGAGCCGATGACACTAAATATTGATTTATCAGAAAAATGTCATACATTGTTCTCGTTTAGCGCGTTTTACTCGTTTGTGCCGTTACCCTGAAGTGCCAACGAAAAATGTCATTTCATAACTATTTATTATTATTATTTATTATCATTAACATTCCCTTTATTTATTCCCAATTGATATATTTTTGTTACCTAATATATAGAGTTTATACGTAAAATATACAGTTATTTCTCACTGTGTCAAATCTTAAAAATCATTTATTTATTTAAATTTTAACGTCCATTTATTAAAATCATTATCCATCCATTAAAATCATTATTGAAGAAAATCCAGTTCACTTTGTTGATCTCCATTTCATTTTTTTTTTTTTTTTTTTAAACGGCGCATCAACTGTTTGGCTATTAGCGCCGCATTTAATTTATTCTTATCATTTTTGATGGGATAATCATGATGACATTTTTCTCATTCGTCTACTATCATGACTCCTGATTGAGGACAAGTTTTATAAAATATATTAGTCACAAGGATAACTAACAATAGGAGGAAACTGGCCTGTTTCTAAGGGGGAGATTCTTATGAAATACTTATGAATTTTATGCATTTATTAATAAAATAGACAATGACGAACTTTAAAATATAAGCCAATATTTCATTACTTTATACTTTTTATTTTAACCTTAAAATGTTGTTTAGATATTCTATTCATCTACGTTATTCTATTACTTCTTTATTATTTTTTCTATTATTTTTTTTAATTTTTTAATTATTACTTTTTCTATTGTATTTATTAGTTTATTGTATTATTTTATTTTTGTTTTCATCTTTAACCTCACTCATTGTACATTTTTAACTTTTGCTAATACTATTTAACTTTCCTTGTATCATAAATAAGTAAAATAAATGTAGTATTAAAAAATGGAACGTGTAGGCAATAAACGGCGCTAATGGCCTAATTGTCGTTGCGCCGTTAAAAAAAACTTCAACAAATACATTTTTTATACACGTTTTGTTAGTTTACAATTGATTATAATATTTTCTAACTATAGTAAATATAATATTTCATAATTTTATACTATATAAAATATCCGAAGAACGCTTACTTCTTTATAGTAGGTCAGTTAGCATATTATAAAGGTGTTGAATAGAGAAACGCGTTAAAAAATGAAAAGCATTTTGCTAATTGAGTTTTTAAAATGCAAAATCATTCATTTAGAGAGCGCTGAAGGAAGGAAGTGAAAGTAGTTCATTTGCAATGTAAATCTATATTTAGTTACTATCCGCTAAAATAATCTGGTACAAAAATAGATCTTCTGTATGTTCTGAGATACTTTTGTAAGGATATGTCGATCATTGGACAAAGGCAAGCTCTAACCTAGATTGGGGAAATTTTGGGTCTAAGTTGTAGCCGTAAAATGTTAGGTCATTGGTCCGTAAAGTCATTATTCGCTTTTAGGTCACTTTCCCTCTTCTTGGGAACTCCAATTGTCCTTCAGTCCAAAGAGGTAGTTGGAATTCGTCAAATATTGGAAAGGGCGCGTTTTAAAACTATTTCATATATGTACCTACTTTCTTGAACTAAATGAAAGTACATCCCGAAGAAGCGCTGTGTTTTCTAAACGCATTACTCAGAAAGATGGCTAGTTTATGCCACAATGTTGAGAAATGTCATTAAACTAACCTATAAAGAATTATAAAAATATATCTTTTTTAAATTTGTCGTAACCAGCAGACGCAATATAAAAAATAGATGTTCTCGTGACTCCCACTTTTCTTCTTATTTTTGAATGGTATATAATTTTTTAACAAGAATAAAATATATCCCAAACATGTACATATTTACATTTTATCTAAGATCCTGTTTCAGGTAAAACCCTACGCCTAATGCACCGATTACGGAAAGCAGTAAAATTGGGTTAAGAAAAATAAAAAAAACATTATGGAAATAAATTACATTTTTAATTGCTCAGCTGACTTAATTTGGGGTTTGACAAGTTCTATTTCTCTTAATCTTCGCGGTTTTGACTAATTCAGTCAATATAAAATTCCTCAGCGTCGACAAAAATAAAACTAATATTCTTATAAAAAATGTAGTTTTATTCAAAGGCGTATATAAGGGGGCTGCAGGCCCCCGCCCCTCCCGCTCGAAATTTTTATTTCATCGGTAAAAATGTGTCATAAAAACCTCAAAAATGAATTATATAAGATCACTTAGTTCAGAAAAAAAATATATATATATATATATATTTTTGGTGTAATAGCGTTTTAGTTGGTCAACTATTCCAAATTCTAGATTCCATACCCCCCAAATGCTCCCAAACCCGCCCTCCCGAAATTATATCCTATATAAGCCCCTGGTTTTATAAAGATACCAAAACCGAATCCTGACGAATTCTACCTACTCAATAAATAATATTGCTCCTGGGCAGAAATTCTTGACAGATTAACAAAAATAATGAACAGAAACGCCAGATGACATTGAGATTCCTTCGAATTCTGTAGGATGTAAGAGCTGCCCACATGTTGTAGGAATGCGTGTCGTAATGGAGGCAGTCACGAGATGAGAACTCACGTGCTGTCTGGTCCACTCACACTGATAGGACTGGAAGGGTGTGGCCGGTAGCAAGGTCTTAGTCACTTCCTTAGTGTCGTCGGCCTTCGGTCTCACTCACTTCCAGTCCAAGACGGACTAAGGTTTTTATCTACAGACTTTGGAGAATATCGGGTCTTTTTGCGAAGACCACATCCAGTTACTTTTAAAGTAGCAGTAGTGATTGTATCAGTGATTCAGCGCATGCGCATAACTGCTTTGCCTTCCTATTGGAGGATTCCAATGACCAATTCCTTTGGTTCTTGCTGGGAGTAAAGTAACCTTCAACAGTGAATTAGCTTTTGTTTAAGAAAAAGCTCAGCTTATGTTAGTGAGAAAAATTAGTCTTTTACAATTAGTTCTCGATGTTCCTGACAAAGACAAAGGGATTGGTTTTTTACTCGGAAAAATTAATGGAATCCTATTCATTTTAGCGAGTTGGATAGACTAGAGTCGGTAAAATTAATGTAATTCTATTAATTGCGAGTTGGATTGACTAGGGTTTCGATATCTTCTTGAGCGAGCGGAGCGCAGCGTAGCGAGCGGAAACGCATAGCATGTAATGCCTAATAAATGTAAAATATCCAAAAAAGAGAGAGAAAAAAGATTAAAATATGTTTCAAGCTAGGGATTGTCGGGGTTCGGTCACTGCTACTTAATAAAACTACATTTTATCATAAAAATGTGATCATTTCTCTTGAGAACGATCTCCTCTCAATTAAAATATGTTTGTTTACAAATAAAGTTGTTTGTTATCCTTCATAACCTGCAAAACAGTCAACTTTAATGCTTAATAACTTATTTCATAGTTGAGAGAATTGATTTTGATCATATTAACCTTTTTATTAATAAATATTGCTTGCCATTATCTAATATGAATTATAACCGTAGATAACGAGTAAAGAAGTAGTAGATAACCAGCAAAGAACCTATAAGCTAATGAGTAAGCTTATCAGCGAGTACGAGTAACTGTTATAAATCACTACTGCTACTTCAAAAGTAACTGGATGTGTTCTTCGCAAAAAGACCCAGAATATCAGCTGTTCCTATCTGACAACTAAATATTATGATAAGCAGGGATTCGGCTAAGAAAACATCATTACGATTTTTGTAAAAATCTGTGTTAAGGACTCAAGATTTTTATAAAAATCGTATTGATGTTTTTTTCTAGTTGAATCCCAACTAGCCTGCCAAGGGGATACTCAACTAGTTAATATCACCGACAAGATATGAAGAATATTTCTAAGAAAAAAAAATCGTAATAGTTTGGCTTTTTCTTAACAAAATCTCCATACGCCCTATTCTCCAACTGAGGTGACCTATCGATATTTAAATAATTTTGTAGGACGTTTATTGATAATCTGGATGGTTGCACTCCACTCAACACTCAGCCGTTTTAAGTTATTTACTGAATTATACGATAAGTCAAAAATTGTCATAAAAGGAACATTTTTTTTTTTTTTTTTTTTAATTGGAATTAAGGGTGCATTCAACCGCGGGAGGTCATGGGCACCCAACGAAAGGAAGGTACTTCCTAAATAAATTAAAAATATATTGTTTTAATTTCATTAAATGGAAAATTGAGAATTTAATTGAAAGCATTAATTTAAAAATTAAATCTAAAAGCCTCCCACCCACTCCGTGGAACGGGCACCAGCCGAGCCCAGAACCACCGCGACACCGCCGCACTTCTCTCTTTCTAAAAATGCTTTAGCAGGGGAAAATTATTCATGCAAGGCTTTACTGGGAGTTGTGCTCGCCCCCTCCCCCGGGAGGGCGTCCACAATCTCCAGAGCCCGGGACTGTTAAAAGTCCAGATAGTACAGCGATGTCACGGCAGGACCGAACCCGGCGGAACCCAGGCCACGGACAGGGAGAGAAGCTGCACCTCACCAAAGAGACATTGTAAAAAAGTCCGACTCGCAGGAACTGCGTCATCTTAGCGCGGTTCCAGTTCTTTTTTTTCTTTTTTTTTTTTTCTTTTTTACGGCTCATCTACATCTAGGTCATTAGCGCCGACATCTAGGGTTTAGCGAGGAATTTTACCAGCGAGCCGTGGGATGATAAAATTCCTGCCGGAGGTTGGGAATCGAACCCACCATCTCCCGCTTATGAATCCAAGGCGCTAGCCATTAGACCACGGGAGACCCCGGTTCTTGTTCATATCCCTATTCTCATTTGAAAAGCATAGAATAGAAACAGATAATATTTTCCTCGGCCTTTGTTCAAAGGGTTTTATGGCTATACCTGGGGTTAGGGTCGGGTCCGCAAGACCCTAGAAACCTCTTCTAGCGATACTTCATTTCATACGTTTCAATGAATTGGAAAATATCAAAAATTTTCACATATTCCTGTGTTCTTTTACTATAGTAATAATTCTACAGATAAAACCAATTAAAAAATAAAAAAACCAACAGCATAAAGGCAATTGAAAATATTCAAAAGACGTCATCGAATCTTTTTCTCTTGGCAAGCTATGTTTCTAACAATGAATCGTTTTTCTTATTTTGCCTAATCTGTATTATTGTAAAATACATTATCCAACTATAAGCAATTAAAAAATAACAAGGAATAAAAACAGACAAAAAGAACAGTTCGAATAAGCAAAATCCATTACTTTAATGTTTTAAGCACTTATTTCTCCGATTGACATCGCCTAATCAAACCTTTCTTTAGAACCTTTTTTGTAGAGCATTTAGTAAGCTTTCTAATGGTATTGTTTTGTTTGCCAAGATTCTCAACCTTTTTCGAGATATTAAGGAAAATATACAGAGTTACCAAAACTTTTTATGTCTGTTAATAAAATATTTTATTCTAACCCTTCCTTAACTCCAAACGTAACCAAAATTTCAACATATTAGTTTGAATGATAGTAAAACATGCAGAAAATGTTTCAACTGAATCCCATGATTCTAAGTACCCAAACCAAAAACGGTATTCAAAAAGTATTTTTCCAATTTTCTCAAAAACGGTTAAAGCTATCGCCTTGAAAATGGTTTCATTCGTTTTACTAGCCAAAGAAGCCTATAAAACGAGTACTTACAAGCTTATGAACTCAAAAACGTAAGCGTTACGATTTTTTTTGCGCGAATTTCGCCCCAAACGCCATCTTCCAGTGGGCGGATTTTGCTGGTTAACGAACTTGACCTTTCAAATTGGACGACAGATTTTTGTACCAAATTTCATCAAAATCGGACCATCAGGGAAGCCAGAAATCCGCGAACAGACAAATATATATATATATATATATATATATATATATATATATATATATAAATAAATATATACATATATATATATATATATGGGGGCGAGGTTAGCTCAGTGGTAGAGCACTGGACTAATAAGCTGGAGGCCTGAGTTCAAATCCCGAGCAAGCACTGAAGATTTTTTCTACTAGTGTCTTCGTTCATGGGTTGAATTCGGCCTCCCTGACCGTCCCTAGGCCAACCCAGCCTTTAATTAATTTAATAATGGGTACCTTGGGTGCTAATGACTCTAGGCAGTCGAAGCAGCCAAGGGGAAAATCAGGCGGCCGGAGCATAGTACTGACCACACTATCTTCCTAGTGTGCTGTATGGTCATGAATCAGATACCTCTATAGTATCTGCCCCTTTAGGGCCCACGTGGCCTGTTACGGGACTGATTTTTTTTTTTTTTTTATATATATATATATATATATATATATATATATATATATACAAATTTTAACCACCGTTATTTTCGGTCTCTAGGGGTTCTGAAACGCGAAATTTTCTAGTCGGCACTTCCGGATTGTTTCATTGTATCAACCTTATAAGCGGGGTTCCTCCCTATGGGGGAGGGAGGAACCGCGCTAAAAGGGACGTTACAGATGCTAGTTCAAACCCTGAACGGTGTTGGGAGATCTGCCATCGCGTTTTCTCCGGAGTCTCGGGGACCCCTCTACAAAAAGAAATAGATAATGAAGAAAAATAATCAATCTAACATAATTGGCTTCCCATTAATGTAACCCAATTAATTTGTTAGCAATCTTAATTGACTACCTTATAACAAAAAAGAATGAAAAGCACTCTATAGCACAGGTGCTGAGGTCATGTGCTGTTGGATAATATTTCTTTATTTAAAACATCACTTTGGGAATAAATACGTTGCATAAAGTTTGAGAATTTTGTTTATGCTTTTATATTTAAATAGTATTATATTTAAATAATAAATGAGGTTCGTTGAAAAATGGAACTCGGTTTTAATTGAAATAAAATAAAGTGTTCTTATAATATTTATTTAGTATTTTTTATAAAACTTATGTCAACTTTTCATATTAAAATAAAAATCGTCAACTTGAAACTACCAACCCTCTTCAACATATTTAGATAATTTCATTCATAAAATATTCTCTTTTTTTAGTATTTCTAGCTACATTTTAAACTATCCCGCTGTATTTTTTGTTTCATTTTTTTTCCAGCGACTAACTAGTGTGAAGTTTATGGTTTTCGATTTACCATGGCAAACTGTTTTTTTTTCAATTTACTTATTTTTAAAAACATGAAATGTATTTTAATCAATTTATTGTTGGAAATGTCTGTGGGATACCAGACGTTTTGTGAAGCCTAGTAAGAATCAAACCATTTCATCTGGATATTTTATTTTTCCATAAATTAACTACAAATAATCTACCACATTTTTGGTGTTGAGGCGAATAAAAATTCAAATTATTATAATCTTCAATTTATTAAAATGGCTCTAGATGTTTCATTCATTGACCTTCTGCCTACGCAAGACTCAATTGTTTAGATATTGAGTCACTTTATTTTGATACGGTTTATTTAAAATTTGCAACTTGCCCTACAAATTGAGGGTTATGGTTAAATAGTATGACTCAAAAATACAGATATTACTGCAATACAACAGATACATTTATGAATACACTCTAGTAGTATATAATTCAATAATAATCGTATATAAAAAATACAATTATAAATATAATCCAGTAAATAATATAATTAACAATGAAATAATTACATTCATTTTATTCTAACATTTAAATAAGTAAATATATTAAAATATACCGTGAGAATTCCAAGTAAATTAACTAGTTATTTTCTTGGAAGGAGATTGATTTAAAAAAAAAAATATTACTGGAGAATAAAAATTCTACTGAATGTGTGGTTTAAATCGCATTTACAGAACTACTGTATGTTTCTTGAGATATTAAACCTAAGAAACTAGTATATCTAAACTTTAATAGGAAAGCTATTAACCATGTATAAGATCTGGATGAGTTAAATGCCAGCTTCCATCTGCTCCTGGAACAGCTGTCTAGAACAGGTGCGCATAGTGCAGGTGGACAAAGAAATATCATCTATTTTCTATGGGGTTTCGAGATTAGAGAAAAAGAACAAAAGCTTACATTTGAATTAGCTTGCCACACAACAGACGTTAAATAATTATTCTTTAAAAGGACATGTTTTATTATGACATAATTGCACCTGGTATATTCTTAAGGACATCTCGAGTTGGGAGCAAGTAAAGTCTACAAGAATTACTTACTTATATTTTTTTAAATAAAAAAGTATTAAACCCTTTTTTTTATTTACATAAATAAAATATAGGTTTTGTCTGTACATTGAATGGAAACACAAAATACATCTAAGACTCCAAATCCATTCTTGAAAATATTTCTGTAGGTATGCATCTCCAAAGACATTTTGTCCTCTATAGGCGCCTCAACCGTGACTATTGGTAGACAATTGAAATATATTCACTAGTTTTAGGGGGTCTCCCGTGGCACACCACGTGGCGTATTTTTATTTATCCTTAAATAAAACTTAGCCTTTAAATGGAATCAAAATATTTAGTAGAACCAAAAGTACGAACGCTTGAGTAATTTGAAACGGTAAAATAAGGGGACAACTAGGAAGTGGATTTAGAGAGGACTTCCCACTGTTTATCGGTAAAATGTGTCATAAAAACCTTAAATTAAATAAGGTCACTTATGTCAGGAAAAATGTACCCAGGTCCAGAGTTGGGCAAACGTTAGCGCGCCCTAAAAGCTGATACCTCTCCGCTAATTTAGCGAAACTGTAGAAAGCCAGTGCTAATAATTAGCGGTTAGCGGCGGCAGTGCACTAACCGCTAATCTATTTATGAAATATGGTAATTTCTGAAAGCTTAAGCTATAGTTACAACATTTTGTCATCTCAAAGCTCACTTCCGGTCTGCTCTGAGCACCCTCTCTCCTGTTCCACTTCCGCTTCAATCTACAGGATTTCCGATCACATGAATGTCAATTTCGGTTCCTTCGGTCGACTCATGCCTATCACTGGGTAACTCCTGTTCGATCTGGCTCACTTCCGGTCACTCAAAGACAATGGCACACTCTGACACTCCTTAATCTAGGTTACTTCCGGTCCTATATTCATCCCTGGGTCCTTCCAGGCACATTCATGATAGACTGGAGGTGAACCGGCAGTGACCCGGAAGTAATTGTAAGCAACCGGATGTGGTCCGAAGTTGTCCAGATTCACCCGGAAACTGTCCTGGAGTAATTTTGGTGACCCGGAAGCCAGTTTGAGAACCCGGAAGTGGCCAAAAGTTGTCCAGATTCATCCGGGAACTGTCCAGGATTAATTCTGGTGACCCGGAAGCCATTTTGAGAACCCGGAAGTGAAACCGGAAGTGGCCAAAAGCTGCTCAAATTCGCCCGGAAATGCCCCAGGGATTTTCAAAATGGCTTCCGGTCACCCAAAGTACTCCTGGACAGTTTGCGGATGAATCTGGACAACTTTTGGCCACTTCCGGTTTCACTTCCGGTTTCTCAAAATGGCTTCCGGGTCACCAAAATTACTCCTGGACAGTTTCCGGATGAATCTGGACAACTTTTGGCCACTTCCGGTTTCAATTCCGGGTTCCCAAAATGGCTTCCGGGTCACCAAAATTACTCCTGGGCTGTTTCCGGATGAATCTGGACAACTTCGGACCACTTCCGGGTTCCCAAAATGGCTTCCGGGTCACCAAAATTACTCCTGGGCAGTTTCCGGATGGATCTGGACAACTTCGGACCACTTCCGGTTTCACTTCCGGTTGCTTACAATTACTTCCGGGTCACCTCCGTTCTATCATGAGTGCCTGGATGGCCGTGGGGTACTTCCGGATATGACCCAGGGATGTAAATTTGGGTCCGGAAGTAACCTAGATTAAGGAGTGTCAGAGTGTGCCATTGTCTGTGAGTGACCGGAAGTGAGCCAGATCGAACAGGAGTTACCCAGTGATAGGCATGAGTCGACCGGAAGTAACCGAAATTGACATTCATGTGATCGGAAATCCTATAGATTGAAGCGAAAGGGGAACAGGAGAGAGGGTGCTCAGAGCAGACCGGAAGTGAGCTTTGAGATGACAAAATGTTGTAACTATAGCTTAAGCTTTCAGCAATTACCGTATTTCATAAATAGATTAGCGGTTAGCGCACTGCCGCCGCTAACCGCTAATTATTAGCGCTGGCTTTCTACAGTTTCGCTAAATTAGCGGAGAGGCATCAGCTTTTAGCGCGCGCTAACGTTTGCCCAACTCTGCCCAGGTCCCCCCCCCCGACATTTTTTCTTATATATGTCCATGTAGTCTGAAATAAATAAAAACTCCATTTAGTTAATGTTTAAATTATTCTGATTAATATAATAATATTTGCACATTAATTAGATTTGAAATATTCACGTCATAACCGTGTCATTATGAATCGCAAGTTTAGTTAGCATACTCAACTCGGTTAATTTTTTATACTTTATATTAATCTTTTAATTTTGCATACTTTTTTTAACTCCTGTAAGCTACCATATTAAGTTTAGTGCATGTGTATTAACTCGTGTAATTATACAAATTTCTTTTATTATGAACACCTTAACACGAAATCCCTCGATAAATATCATGAGGAGGTATAAATATCTGGGAGGTCAGGGAAGTGTCAGGGAAATGGAGGGAACTCTTTGGGAACCCTGTATATATATATATATATATATATATATATATATATATATATATATATATATATGTGTGTGTGTGTGTGTGTCTTTTAACGATAACGGCCAAAATGTGTGTTGTTTGGCCAGGAAACTTGGTACATAGCATTCTCATAGAATAAGGTAGTAATTACCAGGAAACTTGGTACATAGCATTCTCATAGAATAAGGTAGTAATTACCAGGAAACTTGGTACATAGCATTCTCATAGAATAAGGTAGTAATTACCAGGAAACTTGGTACATAGCATTCTCATAGAATAAGGTAGTAATTACCAGGAAACTTGGTACATAGCATTCTCATAGAATAAGGTAGTAATTACCAGGAAACTTGGTACATAGCATTCTCATAGAATAAGGTAGTAATTACCAGGAAAACAAATTTTTTTAGGATTGGCTCAGCTGGTTTATATGTCTGTTAGTTTAAGCACATTCATCAATGTGGCGTGAACGAACCAATTTGCTGAGGTACGGTCTTAGTTTTGCAGCTCCTGCGTGACGGACTCTTTTAAATAATTGATTCAATGTTTCTTTTTCTTCTAGATTTATAAAATAAGCTCTGTTACATTAGCGGTGCATATCAAAAACTACTTAGATTAAAAGGCCTTTGATATATTTTATGACATTTGAGACGATCAGATTAATCCAATAACTAAACAAAATTGGAAGAAGATTGGACAGTAATGTGATGAAGCAGCCAGGGGCTGGGAAAATTCAATCAACTCCCGCTTTATGTAAATCACTCAATTCGCCTAAGAAGCAAAGTCAAATAAATCCCTCAATCAATGGGCAAGTGTTGCATGGCTGAATTCTCGTGGCTATCCAAATCTCAAAATTAAGCCTGACCATTTCTTGGACTGACCAATCAAAATCTATATTTTTTTTAATTTGCTTGTGGACTTTGCATCATCGGAGATAAGCTCATATGGATATAATCTGTCTTTCCAAAAAAAAAAAAAAAAAAAAAAAAAAAAAAAAAAAAAAAAAAAAAAAAAAAAAAAAAAAAAAAAAATAGAAAACAATCAATACAAATATTTAAACTGATTTCAATAAATGAAGTATTTTAAGTGACGGAAATGTGCATGTATAGATATATTACGTCCACATACAAATACATATGTACATGAGTTCATACATCTACAAAAACATGTATTCACGACGAAAAGCAAACATATAATTAAATTTAAAAAATAAATAAATAAGAATAATTAGAAAAATAATAATAATAAAGACGGGGTTGGCTCGTGTGGTATGAATAAATCTGTATTTTTATAAGAAAATGTGTTTTATTTTTGCCATCGTTTTGGCTTGATATTCAAGCCTTTGTCAGGGCTGTGAACAATGGTGAACAAAACTAATACTAATTTATATATAGAAGGAACACTTAATTTGGTAAATAGAAAACTAGTTTTGCAAGGTTCCGCGGTAAATTTACTTTCTGAGTTCAATACCAGAGGAAAATACTCAACTCCGGTCTCTTTTATTCATTATTAGATTATATTGATTCACTTAATTTAATTGATTGTCTTTTTTAATGCTTATTACTAGGGAACGGATGTTATTGTATTTACATATTTTTTTCTGATTCTTAAATCGTAATTTTTGATGGAATTCAGCAAGTTTTAAGTGATTTATTTATTATTGGTTTTTATTTTACATATATTTTCAAAAATCCGTATTTTTACATATTCTGACATAAATACATCTTTTTGCCACATATTTTGATATGCTGTTTATTTTGTAACTGAAAAAATAAAGGGGATACTAAGAAAGGAAATAATACTTTACCCATTGAGTCTAGATCACTTTGTCTTTTCTGATTGCAAGAAGCAAAGGTTGGTGGCAGCCATGCTTCCCCGGCGCTAATGGTCTTGGAGCAGATGCGTTTTAAAAAATATATATATCAAATTATTGTTTAACAATTGTATTATTCCTTTAATCTACTCTCTAAAACAAGTGAATAAGCGAAAGAATCATGCCGATAGCATTTTCCAAACTCGAGATATAAAATACTGATTTTTAAACCTATTTTATTTTATTTCTTAGCTCCTAAGGCGCATTTGATGGAACGCTTGGATAAGTGTCGATTATTTTTCGATGCAAAATCAGCAGACAAAAATGGGCCTGATCGGTGACTCGGCCACTGTGTACTCCCCTCATGAGGTCAGACCGGCGCGCCGGTCAAAATAATAATAAAAGGACGCCGCAGCGTCATTTTATGTTAAACAATTGAAAAAATGCATTTTGTTTCAAATAATTTTCCAAAAGAATGTTCTTCTTTCAACTAAAATGAGTTTTAGTCATTTTGTTCTATATATTTTCAACTTTTGTTCTTTCCATATATAATAACAGAGTTCGTACTAGTTATTTATGCCTTTATTTTGAATGTTTTATAGCGTTTTTGGTATTTTTTACGGGTCTTTTTGCGAAGACCACATCCAGTTACTTTGGAAGTAGCAGTAGTGATTTATAACAGTTACTCGTACTCTCTGATAAGCTTACTGATTAGCTTATAGGTTCTTTGCTGGTTATCTACCACTTCTTGACTCTTTATCTACGGTTATGATTCATATTAGATAATGGCAAGCAATATTTATTAATAAAAAGGTTAATATGATCAAAATCAATTCTCTCAACTATGAAATAAGTTATTAAGCATTAAAGTTGACTGTTTTGCAGGTTATGAAGGATAACAAACAACTTTATTTGTGAACAAACATATTTTAATCGTTTTCTCTCTCTTTTTTGGATATTTTACATTTACTAGGCATTACATGCTATGCGTTTCCGCTCGCTACGCTCCGCTCCGCTCCGCTCGCTCAAGAAGATATCAAAACCCTAGTCAATCCAACTCGCAATTAATAGAATTACATTAATTTTACCGACTCTAGTCTATCCAACTCGCTAAAATTATTCTTTATCAGGAACATCGCGAACTAATTGTAAAAGACTCATTTTTCTCACTAACGTAAACAGAGCTTTTTCATGCACAAAAGCTAATTCACTGTTGAAGGTTACTTTTCCCAGCAAGAACCAAAGCAATTGGTCATCGGAATCCTCCAATAGGAAGGCAAAGGAGTTATGCGCATGCGCTGAATCACTGATACAATCACTACTGCTACTTCTAAAGTAACTGGATGTGGTCTTCGCAAAAAGACCCTTTTTTACTATATATTTTTAATTTTTTATTACATATTTCATTAGAAATAGTTAAATATATATGTACATATTTTGAATTTTATTTTACATGAAGATCCGTTCCCTACTTATTACTTTATTTTGATTACGATATCAAAATCGTTGCTTCGCTCAAATAACCATTTCCTTACAACGATTTCAGCTGTGCAACTCTTTAAAATGAATGGTCTACATACGTGAATGACCACGAGAACCTCGTTTGCTACATGTGAATTTTAAACAATCCCATGAGAGTGTTGGTTAAATGTGCAGAGATTGAGTTGATTCCCAGTGGCTTGCGGTACTAACTGACTCAGAGAATTCATCTTCTGGAATTAAGAGTGAATCATATCGTCTAATCTATTTGGATCTTGCATCTCTTTGGGCTAAGAGGTTCTCGGACAGAGCGTCAGAGGCTGTTTTTGGATACTCTGAATAATCTCATTGGAATACAACAAGCTGTGGAGAAAGGAGAGGCACAGCCATTTTCGTGCTAGGACAGGCATGACGCCCCCTCTATTTCCCCCCTATCTCTTCTTCCGTGAGAGGCCTAATGACAACTGCCCTTTTTGTACAGCCCTTCTTTTGTATAATAGACATTGCATGCTTAATGCCCTATTATTACTGAAGAACCTTTCCATTATGAAAGTTAGTGAAAGGAATAATGAGCGTTCTGATGATTTAAAATGTATACAGACATTCCGAAACATGAGAAAGTATCGCCATTATGTTGAATGTATTGAAACAAAAAAATATCTAATAGGTTCCTTTTGTTGAACTTAAGATTGATTGTGAATTTCATTAATAAAGATGGGGGTTAAAATGATGATAATGTCCCAATAAATATAATTTTAACATTTATTGGAGAAATTTGTTGTTTTATTAGAAATTTTTTTTTTTTTTTTTTTTTTTTATGGTGCATCTACTTCTAGGTCATTAGCGCCGTATATTATAATAAATATTTCCAAATTGTTTTCTTGTTTATTTTTTTGAATGAGAACTAATTTTATCAATAGTATTGGAGTAAAGAAAACTGCAATTATTTTTAAACTTGCGCATTTTGTTCATGGCTAGAAGAAAATGGTCTAACCTATTGAATTTTAATGCGCGAATAAAAAGCGACTCCAAAAAATTCTCATAAAGAAATTTGTTATACATTTATGCTTTACTTGCTTATATTTATGCTTTACTTGCTTACATTTATGCTTTACTTGCTTATATTTATGCTTTACTTGCTTACATTTATGCTTTACTTGCTTATATTTATGCTTTACTTGCTTATATTTATGCTTTACTGCATAATGATATCAATACTTCAATGGACTTATTTTCTTCCACCTATTTGAAAATCTCACCAGTCTTAAAAATATGAAGAAATAATTTTCCTTGGCTCTCAATTTTCCGGACTATAAGGTGACATTCCACCCATGGTATTCGATTAGGAAAACATCAATACAATTTGTGTAAAAATCTGTATTAAGGACGTTTCGGCTACCAAAGAGTCGCAGAATCGGACTAAAAGGAAAACTATTATACGTATATGATGAATGATGGTACATATGGTAAATGTATCATCATTTCCATTATATGTCTTTAATATTTGTAAACAACTTACAAGTTTCCGACAATACAGAATTTTCATATAATTCGCACACATTTACATTAATGCATATAATACGCACACATTTACATTAATGCATATAATACGCACACATTTACATTAATGCATATAATACGCACACATTCCTCAATAGAATATTGGGATGCTTCATCGAGGGCCAGCAGGAGAGAGGAGGTAGTCAAAGCACGAATGAGAATTGGACACACAAAACTGTCACTTGAATTCCTTATGTCTAAAGAAGACCCACCAAAATGACCAAGATGTGATGAGATCTTATCTATAAAGCACATTTTAGCCCAGTGCCACCATTACAGAAAATAATGACTAAAATTAAAAATCCCTGCAAATATCGACATTACGTTGGGTAAGGATAGCAAAATAATAGATAAAATAATAGATTTTTTTAAAGAATCCGGTTTATACCAAAATATATAAAGAAAAAAAATTGGAAAAAATAACTAAAAATAAAATATAAATATTAGTAAAGTAGTATATTCGTGTTACAAATTACAGGATTGTAAAGTATACATAATTTAAGAGGAATTTAATCAAGAAATAAGGAGTGGAAAAAAGAGAAAAACATTTATACAATGCACAAAAAACATTAAGAAAGTTAACCAAGCATGGGCTTATATAGGGAGGGGGCTGCAGCCCCCCCCCCCCGAAATTCTGAGTTGATCGGTAAAAATTACATAAAACCCTTAAAAATAAATTAAATAAGATCATTTAGTTCATAAAACATATTCTGTTTTGACCGTAATAGCGTTTAAGTTGGCTAAAACTCTTCCAAAATCTAAATTGTTAGTATTCCATTCGCCGGAAATGGTCTCAGCCCCCCCCCCCCGAAATTTTCCCAGCCCCCTCCGAAATTATTTTCTATATATGCTCATGTAACCAAGCATAGGCTACACAAAAGAAAAAAGAAAAATAAGTAAAATCGGGCAATTATAACCTTGAGGTTATTTGCCCTAAATCTCCAAACAAACATAAATGCACTAAGCTAATACGTTAGTAATCTTCTATTTTGTCATTAAATTAAATTCCAATAAACAATTATCTCCAGCTCTTTCTTTCTAATTAAGTATTACTAATTATATTTTTTTCAGATTGCTTCGGTCCTGGTTCTTACCCAGCTCTCCACAGAGCTTGCAGAACCGGAAAATGGTGGCGGGACAGTCAGCATCCTCCTTGGCCTTGATGTGGACGACTTCAGAGACTCCAGTTCGAATAGTACTTCATCCACTGGAAAGCTTGACATTCAAGGTGAAATCATTTATTTTAAGCTTTTCATTTGATTTTTTCTAGGTATAAGAAGTGTAATAATAAATGAAAAATTAATGGAAAAGTTCAATGAACTTGAAGAACAGAGTTTGTGGTTTCTATGAATATGAAAAGTATATGAGGGGAGACGATATTAGAGCTTTATTTATAGAGTATATCAAGATGTTTATCAAATGTTGTCACATCTTACCTTAGGTAAAGCAAAATTAATAAATTTACCGAATTTTAATGAATATGATTAATCAGTTCCAAAGGTCAATCCCTCTTCATTGGCAACATTCTTTTGTGCATCAACACATGGGCATATATATGGTAATAATTTCGGGAGGGGGGCTGGGAACATTTGGGGGGTATGAAATACTAACAATCTAGAACTTGAAATAGTTAGCCAACTAAAACGCTATTAAACACACAAAAAATACTTTTTTCGAACTAAGTGATCTTATTGAATTTATTTTTAAGGTTTTTTTTTACACATTTTTACCAATTCAATCAAAATTTGGGGGGGGGGCTGCAGCCCCCTCATCCATCCTTATGTACGCCCATGCATCAAAATTTCATCTTCAGTTTCCTCACAAATTCTCTAGTTCTTCAGAAAGATGAGAAAGTAGGATATCAAAATTTATGAAGGAGAAAAATTAGTGAAAGTAAGTTATGTAAAGTAGCTGGCTTGTGGGGTTCATCAAAAACCTTCAGTTAAAAAGGTTTTAATTTATTCTTAAGCACAGAGCGCTTTTGGTGTCAAGTACGAGGTAAGGTCCAAAAGTTTCCGGCCTGGGATAGAAGGAAAGGTGAAAGAAAAAAACTGGTTTTACTGTTTTTCAATATATTCTCTAAGTTCAACACACTTAATACAACGCTTTGGCAACATTTCTATACCATGAAAAAAATAATTTTCTTCTTTGTTAAAAAAATGTTCTTCCACTGCTGCTTGGAGCTCTTCGTCGGTGTTAAATCGCCTTCCACGAAGGTCAGATTTTAACTTTGAGAAAAGGTAGAAATCGCTAAGGGCCAAGTCTGGGCTGTAGGGTGGATGAGAGATTTCTTGGAATCCACAGTCCTTCACAGCGGCATTGGAAATCAATGCTGTGTGGACAGAGGCGTTGTCGTGAAGGAGGCGGACACCTCTGCTTAACTTCCCTCGCCTCTTCTCTTTAATGGCGTCTCGTAACCGGTGAAGTAGGGCTGCATAATACTCACCGTTCATTGTGGTATTCCTTTCTTTAAAATCTATCAGCAGTATTCCTTTACAGTCCCAAAAAATTGTGGCCATTACCTTTATGTTGACTGCGTGACTTTTGCCTTTAAAGGAGGCGCTTCTCCTGGTCTTCTCCATTCCATGGACTCTCTTTTGCTGAGTGGGTCATAATATAGAACCATTGTCTCATCCCCAGTTACAATTGAGTCCAAAAAATTCCTTGGGTCGGCATTATACTCGCGTAAAAATTCATTGCAGCAGTGAACTCGTTCCTGTTTTTGAGCAGCTGAAAGAATTTTTGGAACCCATCTTGCACTAACCTTGTTCATATGCAAATGTTCTTTGATGATCCTCAAAACACTTGGTTTGAAAGCCCTAACCTCGCTGCTATTTCCTTGGTTTTTAGTCGCCGGTCAGAAAGCAATTCAGATTCCACAAGTTGGATTGTTTCAAAAATGGCAGCTTCCAATGGGCGACCGGGACGTGGGTCATCTTCTAGACTTTCTCTCCCTAACTTAAATAATTTTGCCCATTCTTTCACTGTGGAATACGAGAGGGAGGAATGCCCGTATACACAATCCAAGCGCTCTTTAATTTGCGCAGGAGTAAGACGCTCTTTACAAAAGAATTTAATTACCGCACGGTATTAGAGTTTGAACATTGTAAAAATGGGGAGTTTCCTACAAGGCTGGACATTGACTGACAAGACTGTGGAAGTGCGGGCGATGGGTATGGAGCGAGCAGGCATGGACCTGCATAGGCGTGCAGGTCCCGGCATGTTTGAAGGAGGGGAAGCAGGACAGGCCGGAGACTTATGGACCTTACCTCATACTATCGTTTGTGCTACTACAATTGGCCCTTTGTGTGGTACTATTGCCTGACATGTTGTATTAATCAGGTTCCACCAATCAAATGCTCGCCCTCAAGAAAGTATAGTTGCACTGATGATGGGGCTTGCCAACAAAAACGCTTTGAGCTTATGATTTAATAAAATCGTGTTGAGATAAAACTTTATGACCATTTTTTTAGAGAAGTCATTGAAAAGAGTTGTGCCTTCGTTTTGATCTTCTGCCATTGTGAAAAAATAAGATTAACATAGGGTCACAGTATTATTACTTAAAATAAGAAAAGCAAATTATATAATGTCAAATTTCAGTAAAAAAAAGACCTATAGAACCTTTTTTTTCCAAAAATAGGACCGTGAAAATATGGCTTTGGGCCAGCATTTCTATTTATTTTTTTTACAATCAGTTTGTGCGTTTTTTGAATATTTTATACAACATTACATTGATTAAGACATCTCTTGACTGGCATCTCAATTTATTACTAGTTGAAAATATATTTTGCTGAAATTGAGATAGAATGAGAAACAACCACTTTAAGCGTCTTTAGAGCATATTCTTATTTATTTTTAACATTAATGCTGATCTCTTGCAGGTTTGGAGGTGATCATAGCATTCCTGATATTTTCCTTCATCTATGCTACAGCAAGTGCCATTCTCATCTGGGGAAGCATTGTGGTAAGCAAGCTTATGTTATGCCTTTTGTAAACCAAACCCCAACTATTTACATTCTTCTTCTCTTATTCTATTGTGTATGTTACTAACGGTATATTTATCTAATCCACAAATTTTCACGAAATTGATTCCATCTTCCCCCTTACTCTTCAACATATCTCAGCAACAGTGTACTTTTCTAAACCAAAATTCCATACTCCAGCATTACAGCCAGCTTCTTCAGACATTGACACTTGTTCAGTTACCAAGCAAGCATCATCTACCACCTGAAGAAGTTGGCTGTAATGCTGTAGTAAAAACGTTCTGGTTTAGAAAGCCATACCGTTGCTTCAAGAAGCGAATGTTTTGAAAATGCGAAGCTTTCTGATCGACAAAAGCTTCCACCCAAATACGGTATAATTTTGTTAAATGCCATGTGTTTTCTGTGCTCTAGTATGGGGCGAGTCGTGGACACTACTGAGCAGTGTTGGCAAAAATTATTCAGAATAATGAATAAAGAATAATGAATTAATGTATTATTTTATTCATGAATGAAGAATAATTACTTTTATTCATTATTCTGTGAATGAAATTTATATTTTATTTACAAATTATTTGAATATTCAATCAGAATAATCATATTTTATTGAATAATGACAGATATATTATTATGTCGATAGCCGGAAATATGTAAATATATATATATATATATATATATATATATATATATATATATATGTTTGAGGTGGATTTATTCAGTAAACCAACTGGACATAAAGAATAACGAATGATGAATAATGAATGATGAATAACGAATAATTCTGTGAATAATTCATGATGTACCGTTTGAATAAGATAATTTAGTGAATTATTCATCATTCACTAAAAAATTATTTGAATGATCATTCAATAATAATTTATTCGAATAATGCTCAACACTGCTACGGAGTGGAAGACTTGAAGCTTTTGAAATGTGGATTTATTGTGGAACGTTGAGAATACCTTGGACTGATCGTGTTTCCAATGAGGAGGTTTTACAAATTATGAACAAAGAACGTCACCTTATCAACACTGTGAAGAACAAGATAATTGCCTACCTTGGGCATATAATAGGAGGTCATAAATATGCTTTCCTGAGACTTATAATAGAAGGCAAAATTGATGGTAGAAGGTCCAGGGCGGAGACAGTGCTCGTGGTTAAAGAAGACCAGAGACTGGACAGGATTGGACTCTCATTGTTGAGGAGTGCCCAAGACAGAAATGAGATTGCCCGAATTGTTACCGATCTCCATTGAATGGAGCAGGTACCATAAGAAGAAGAAGGTAAGCAAAGATGGAATCAAACTCCATAGAAGCTTAAAAAAGAATAATTACAGCCCTATTTTATTAATTAATTTTAGTTACCTCCAAGTTTTATTAATATGTAGATTCACAATTTTTTATGTTTAATTTTAGGTTCCCTTATTCTTAATTAATTCCAAAGATTGTGTTTTTTTATTTTATAGGAAGTAAGCTGTTTTGCGTTACCATGGCTCCTTTGTGAAGCTGTAAGTTTTGCCACTCAGATAGTCACAGTTACCATTCACGTCATGAATGCAGACAAAAAGAAGGACCGATGGATAATTCTATTGACTGTTTTTAACCTTCGTGAGTATTATGTACTAATTTTCTTAGCCATAGCCATAGTGTGTTAACTATTAATTTTAACGTTGATAGGTCTCCTCGTGGTCTAGAGGCTAACGCCTTAGATTCTCATGGGGAAACGGGGGTTCGAGTCTCCCCAGTGGCAAGGATTTTTCTCATCTAAGGGCCTGTTAAGAAGGTTCCTTAGGGCACCATGGATGTCGGCGCTAATGGCCTAGTTGTCAGTGCGCAGCTAAAAAAATAAAATAAATAAATAAAACTTTAACGTTGATATCTAAAATACCAAATCTCATACATCGTGTCAACTGAACATATTTCCATATAATGCTTATGGCAGGTGTGCTTTGAAAACTTAGAATGGAACAAAACCAACAACTTTGAAACTTCAAGCACCGTTTTCCCCTACTAGATGGTCTTATCAAAATTTACGCTTTAACATATTTTATACCGAGTGTTTCAGATTTTTGAATGATACTTTCCACTAAAATTTTGTAAACATATTTGAGATATTTAAAAAAATATACAAAAACTCCAAAACTGCTCATGTCTATTAACACCAATTTTTTTCAGGATACTTCCTCAGAACCAAAAATTGTAGATCTTATTTTTGATGAATCTGCAACAAGAGATTCTTGTAAGATACAAAATGTTTAGTTTTCTACACTTTTCTCAAAATCCATTAAAGATATCGCCTTGAAGTTGGTTTCATTGAATTCCTCACATTAATATATCTATAAAAATCGATTAATGCAAAACATAGATGAAGCACACTGATTTTTTCATGTGGATTTAACAAAAAACAAAAAAAAAACAGTATTCCAACGGGTGGATTCTGCTGGTTAAGTAACATATTAGAAGAATGCTAATGGTATTTAATCAGCTATGATTGGTTTAAAAGTAGACTCAGAAATTATGAATTTCTCAATATTTTTACATTTTTGGATTCCTGCATTGATATTTCATGCCTTGTTATTAAGATTATCCCTTCCAGCCATTTTCTATACCAACAATGAAATGTTTTTTTTTTTTTTTTTTTTGTTTTCAGTAATTTCAATTTATTTCTGGGTAGTGGTGTTCTGTGCTGCCCGTTCCTGGGCGAAACAAAGAAAAGAGGAAAGAGAAAATGTTTCAACTTCAACGCTTTCGAGTGGTAGCGAGACTATAAACGATGAAGCATTTGAAACTCCGATTCCACAAAAGTGTGTTCAGGTCTAGTCAAGGGTCTCGGCTTATTCTTTATTTCAGTCTTGTGTTCCTGTTTTTAACGAACACAACCGTGTACTGCAAACATAAGAATGTACTGCCTTCCCCGAAATGAATTATGAGTACTAATAATTCAGTGAAAACGATTATTGAATGTTAAAATTATTAATTACTAAGTCATGGACAATTTTTATACTTCAAGTGTTGTGTTAGTAGCAAAATTTTACTCAATATAGAATTACAAATTATAAAGTAAAAATGAATTTGTAATTTTTGTTTTGGGCAATTCAATGTTAAATCATCATCTTATTCGTAGAACCTAGTGTTTTGTAATGTTATGAAACTATGGTTGTACCACACCCGGTGAGAGGTTGTAGATAAAGATGAATTTGTAAGATCAAACAATTATATTCCATGGAAATTGTTTCATGATAGACTGATTTTTTTTTTTTTTTTTTTTTTTTTTTGTTTCTTTCTAATATACTTAGAAACATAGCATTTAGAACTGATTGAAACAGATAATGACCTTTTATCGAAAATAGGAAAAATAAATTAATTATGAAACTAGTGAAATTTTTATGTATTGTAATTTACATAGTGTAATAGTATTAAAATTGTCATATTTTATAATAATATTGTATCATATGTATTAATTTGAAGAAGCTCTTAAAGTGTTTAAGTATGTTTTTTTAGTGTGTAAAAGAAATGTGGCCCTTCAAATAAAAATAGTGTTTCAATGCATCACATAGCATAATCAACATTAGTTTAATATTAAATTTACACTGATATAAACACGTAAAGTTTGTACTTTGGCGTACAAAGTAGAGATAAAGCATGGCAAATTTTTCCAAATAAATTATTTTGAAGTTTTTCATTATTTCTGGTTAATAATAATGTTCATGATATCAATGATCTCATTACGTCGGTTACTTGGTTTGAATTAGAAATATGTTGAATAATCATTTAATTTCTAAAATATTATAATTGTGTTTTAAGAGTTCTTTAGGTAAGAATGATTGATAAAATTGAAAAATCGCTCACGTTTAATTATAATTACCGCAGATATAAAAAATATGAAATCAAAGGAGAAAATCGTGTAAATGATCGTTGAGTATATTTCGTAATTATATCTATTGATGAATATTACAAAGGAAACCAATTGTTTGGGTTAATGAAAAATAGCATAGAAGTTGCCCAATATGTGCAAATTTTTATTTAGTCTGTTATCAGAGTGATTCAAGAATTTTGAAAATGTTTAATTGAATCATCCTCTTGATAAAAAAACTAGTCCGGGAAGTTTAAATTACATTGTTAATAACACTTTCTTAATGGATTTCAAGTTCTAATTACATTTTTATGTGCTCCTTAAAGCCATAGTGATGCGAGTCACAATTTTGAATTTATCACTTTATTTCTTGAACCATCTATGCTAATAAACATAATTAACGTTTTTTTGTACACAATTTTTTGGCGTGCTATCTACCGGCATAGAAATACAGATTTGGCTAACTTCACTTAAAAAAAAAAAAAAAATAGTTCAATCAATAATAAAAGCAGGAAATTCAAAATTCTGACTTATCCCACTTAGGTGTCAAGCGGTTCATGTAAAGAAAACATTTATTTTTGTATTTAGTTATCAGATGCAAACTTTGCTCGTGCGTAATGTAGTAAAAGCATAATTGAGAAAACCAAAGTATGATATTGATAAATTGTCGTTTTTTTAATTTAAGGAATGTGTCTGTTAATTAATGATTACGGTCAGTGAAATTGAGGCCACCCTGTTGATTCTTTTTTAAATTTAAATTTTAACGTCCATTTATTATTAACTAAGAATTTTAGGACGGGTTTTTTAATAAATTTAAAGTTTTTCTTACCCAAGTAAAATGAAACAACTTTATTTCAGAGGTTTTTGTGCTGTTTTGTAGGATATAAATAAAAAAAAAATCAAGACTTTATTAGTCTTTTTTTATGTCCTGCCTCCAATGACACTTAGGTGCCCAAATTAAGTAAAAAATTATGCATTTCACTTTAAATGTGCTAAATTTGACGTATTGCTTTTAGAAAAATGCTATATTAATTGATTATCTGTGTATATTTACTGGCCTAAGATAACTTATTTATTTCACTTAACTTCAAAAATATAATGATTGAATTCAAAATCGTTTGGTAGAAATTTGAATCTAAATGTTGCTCCTTAGTCTTGATAATGTAAACAACTTTCTGGACAGTGGCTACTCGTATTGCAAAAAAAAAACAACAAATAAAAATCAACTTTTTATGTATATATATTACCCATCTAAAACATTAAAATAAAATGATATACATTTTTTATTGTAATAAATTAATAAAAAGTCAATGTTGGAAATTCAATTAGAAAATATTTAATTTAGATAAGGCTGATATTTATTAATACTATTCTGGCAAGGAGTGATTGATTTTGGCTAAAATAAAAACTCAATACTTTTTATCAGCTATGGCCATCTGAGACAATAAAGCCTGCTGATATTTAGATGGAAAAACAGAAATTTACCATAAATTTTGTGATAAACTTTTTCTTGGAATGATATCAGCAGTATCTTTGTTAATTTACCATTGATAGATTGGCTTTGGAGATTCATTTAACGTATATCTGATTAATTATGAAAGAATTATTAAAATAAAAAATAAAATAATATCAACACACGACAGTACCGATGGAAGTGTCGGCTTGATGTATATACAACGTAATTTGATTTTTGAAAGTTTTGTTTCTTTGGAAATAAATTTCATTCCTTTCTTAAATCTTTGTTCATCCCATTATGATGAAGTCAGTATTTTATTAAAATGTGAGCTCCTGAAAAATAATTTTTATTTAAAAACTTTAATTTTTCAGGACTTCTCCGAAATTATTGTTATGTAGTATTATGGGGGAGGGGGGTTTATCTTAAGCAATTTCTGTTCATCGATTTATTTCTCGTCCCCCATATGAGTAGGGAAAATATTCATATTTATGCATAATTAATAATTAAAAGGAACATATATTTTTAAAAAAAGAATATTCAGGCCTTAATCATTTATAGCAACACAATTTTAAATGAAGTAAATTTGATGCCTGGAAATCATGTATTAAGCAGTTGGTCCTTGATAATTCATCACACCAAAATGTAGCAATACAATATTTTCAAGTCCATTTATAAAAACCTCCCATACACAATGAATATAAATAAAAGTTACATTTTTAATATTTATTGATATGAATAATAATTAAAGAAAAGAAGAAGATACTACTGCAGTCCTGTACAGTAAAATGAGAATCTAGTATTTTCAATATATGTCTACCAGGTTATAAATTCACCAAAATGTAGAAAAAGGAAGCGTTGATCGTCGGGGATTCGGTCAATGTTCTTATTTAATAAAACACATTTTATGGTTAAAATGTATATTTATTACTGCCAACGTTTCGGCTTGCTATACAAGCCATCTTCAGGGCTGTAAAA
This sequence comes from Gonocerus acuteangulatus, assembly GCA_946811695.1. Taxonomy (NCBI): domain Eukaryota; kingdom Metazoa; phylum Arthropoda; class Insecta; order Hemiptera; family Coreidae; genus Gonocerus; species Gonocerus acuteangulatus. The sequence continues at coordinate 104,922,947 of OX328124.1, read as the reverse complement.
ACATATATGGTATAACAATGACAAAAAAGGATAGATAAATTAACAAAAATAAGAGTACATATATGAGTGAATAAATATATATATATATTTATTCACTCATATATATATAGTATAATAATATCTTCCAAAATGTAGAAAATTATAGATTTATGTTGATTGCAGGGCTACTGAGTGTCGGATTATTACAATCTTACTGTAGTTGTGCTTATTTCTTCAATAAGTTCAAGTTTTGGGCAAATTTCATCGTTAGCTCTGAAAATGTATTGAAACATTATAATAAAGTATGATAAACAAAAAATATATTTAAAAATGACAACTAATAGATGTTGCAAAATGAAAGTATTTCCCTTACAATTGTTGTCTTCAGATAGGAGCATTTCCTCATATTTTTTTTTTCATTTTATGTAATTTTGTATCATTTTAGTCGTTTAAATTATATTGTATTCTTGAGTAAGCGTTTCCATTCATGATATTAGAAATAAATCGACTGCAATTGTTACTGTAAAACGTAAAAGGAAGGATGAATCCTGAACTAAATCTTGGCCCTATCATATGTATTTCATTGTGGTCACTGAGCAATCATACCATCAGAAAATGGATATTTTTACAAGTTAAATTGAAATGAATGCACTGTAAATTAAAGCCTGAATGAAAGTTTCTAGTTCCTTTTAAAAATTGAACTGTCTATTTTATTTGTAAGCCATATCCATGACATATAAATGAAATTAAAAAAAAAAAAAAAAAAAAAAAATGAAAAAACAATTTTTGTAAAAACATTATTCAGTATAAGTTCAGATCAAGAACATTTATACAAAAGTCATAATGACTGTTTTTTTTTTTTTGTTTTGTTGTGGATGGAAGTTTTCTTAAACACAATTCAAGTTTAACTAGTTTTATTATAAAAAAAAAAAAAGTAGATTTTTGTCATTTTAAAATTACTATTTTTCATGGTATTCATTATTATGTTTACTGGATTGTCTTGTAAAATTATTCTTGGTCTTTTTAATCATACTTGTTAATTTGAGTAACTAAGTTTCTTTTGTTTATATTTCTAAGCTTGTACTATTTATTGTGATATTAAATAATGTCCGGGGGCAAAGTATTATCAGGTTCTTGATAAAATGTATCTAATAATTATTTGAAAATTGTTGACTACCAAGATGGTCTCTGATGGGATTGTTTTTGCTGAATTTTCCACAAATTTGTCATGTTTCGGTTAAGAATGAAAGATCTGCTTATAAGCATTATTATCAATCTGCATCGTCTTTGTCCTTTGGGTGGAGCCTTGCACTTGCTTTATCCTCTTGCATTTTTCTAATAAATTGTTTAATTGAATGTCAATGTCTTAGCGATTGGAGAAAAATAATGTTCTTTCTTATGTAGTAATTTATTTAACCTTCTTAATTTTATCATGAATTCTTCCTTTATTTTTTAGAAATAATTAATACTTTCCTTACCCTGTGTCAATTTTGTAAATTTCTTTTGGTTAGGAACCATTGGCTGTATTTGTGCTTTTATTATTTAGTTTTTTAAATAAATAAAATTCTGTAAATATTGTACATTAGCAATTATATATGTGATATGGAATCTCTTATCGAAAGAGAAATTAGGCTGGACATATTTGAAATTTGTGAAGTGCAAGTAAATGAAAATATTAAAAAAAAAAAAAAAAAAAAAAAAATGAGCTGTAGGAAATAAGTGTGTTTTGCTTAGCTTACACTCTAATATCACAATCAACTTACAAATAATTAACATGCAGCCCTCATCATACACACCACTAGTCGAACTTATAGCAAATTCTAAGTATTTTACTCTTTTCACAGTGTATCAAATATTTTTCAGTTTTGTTGACATGTGTATTGTTAAAATTTATTATGTTGTTGTGAATATTTTTAATATGAAATACATTTTTTTAAATATTTTGTTTTGAATTATTACCAATACTAGCTAGTTTAATTTATATGAGCATCCTCAAACAAGCAAGTTGAAAAGAGTGAAAATCACTACAAAGTTATGGAGGAATGCAGAAAGAGGAGATCGAAGAGAGGAAGTGATAATAACACGACTTTGAATAGGCCATAGACTATATGACACAAAGCCATCTTATTACAAAAGAACCTGCATCTCCAAGTCAACCACACTTCCACGTTTTAACCATATGCCATTCAATAGACAAATCTATAGACAAAATAATTGAAGGGGTTGGGGCAAAATAGTGCGAAGCAATATTTTAAACAAAACTTAATTGTAGCTGCTATTTGTTGGATATTAAGTGGGACTATCAGTCTATGGTGCAAATGCTACTAAAATGTCACTTCAAGCTCTGTATGCTACTTAATCTTGTTGCCCCTAACCATTTCAACTAATAGTTCCACATAATATCCAACATATAACAGCAACAATTAAGTTTTGTTTAACTTGTTTGGCACTATTTTGCCCCGACCCCTTCAATTGAACTCTTTATTATCCAAAATAATTGAAATATGCGTTTTAATGCTATAAATGATTATTGATAAATAAATAAAAAATAATATAAAGATAAAAGTAACAAAATATGAATGAAGAATAAATAAATAAAATTAGCTCTATACGCAAGCGGAAATAAGTTTTACATATTGCGCAAATACATTGTGTTAAGTTAAGTATAAGAACCTAATAAATAATATATATGAACAGCAAACACAAATATGGAACAAACATAAATAGATCCTAATAATCACCTTGCAGTTACTTCCCCAAATAAATTAACACCCTACTAGCTACTTTCTCAAAACTGTTGCCGATAATTCTGGTGTTACAATATAAAATATGGAGGAAACAATTAATATTACTTGTCATCCAATTCTTATTAAGGTGAGAATGAATTGATAATTTTTGTAATATCCAATTTTTAATATATTTTTTATTTAAGACAAATATTTTAATAATAAATAAATAATTTGAATTTACGTAAGAAATGCTGGTGGACCTGAGGAGTTTACTGTGCTCCAAGCTTTTACTGTTTTTTTATATATTTTAATCTCGTTCCTTACTCAGTAACTCAAACTACTTAGTATTTAAGCTTTTACTAGTGCCCTTAATGAGCATTTTAGTAACCTCTCTTTGCAAAGGTATCTATTAGACAGCGGAACTTGTATTATTTTCCTAATTATGACCCTTCCAGGAGCCCAGGTTCTTTGTTCTACTTCCAGTCCCCTATTCCCCCACTGTAAAAAAAAAGTCCGTCTCGCAGGACTGCATCATCTTAGCGCGGTTCCGTTCATATCCCTAGTATAATTTGAAAAGATTAAAATAGAAGCAGTTATTATTTTGGTTCCACCAGTCTTTTTTTTAAAATTAATTATTATAATGACGTGTCAACCCTTAAGGTCACTAACGCCATTCCTGTGAGTAGTAAAGTCTTGAAAGGTCATGATTTACAATCTTACCTGGAAGGGTCCGCTACACTAGAAACAGACCCGCTAGTGACAAGGTCTTGGAATCTTGGAAATCTATATTTCTAACAATAAATTGTTTTTGTTATTTTACTTAACAAGTTTTATTGTCAAATACATTATCCAACTATAAGCAATTAAAAAATAACAAGAAATAAAACAGACAAAAAGAACCATTGGAATAAACGAAATCAATTAATTTAAAGCTTTAAGCACTTTTTTCTCCGATTGACATCGCCTAATTAAAACTTTCTTCAGAACCTTTTTTGTAGAGCATTTAGTAAGCTTCCGAATGGTAATCTTCCGCTTCACAAGATTGTCAACGGTTTTCGAGATACTAACGAAATTATACAAAGTTACCAAAACTTTTTTTGTCTGTTAATAACATATTTTATTCTAACCCTTCCTTTACTCTAAACGTAACAAAAATTTCAACATATTAGTATTGATGAAACTCGAACATGCAGAAAATGTTCTAACTGTATCCCATAATTCTAAGTACCAAAATCAAAGACAAAGAACCCTCCCTAGGAAAGGACACTAAGCAGTTGAAAAGCTATATATCTTGGAAATCCATATCTCTAACATTAAATTGTTTTTCTTATTTTTCTTAACCTGTTTTATTTTCAAATACATTATCCAACAATAAGCAATTAAAAAATAACAAGGAGTAAAAAACAGACAAAAAGAACAGTTCGAATAAGCGAAATCAATTACTTATTATTTCTCCGATTGACATCGCCTAATCAAAACTTTCATTAGAACCTTTTTTTTAGAGCATTTAATAAGCTTTCTAATGGTATTCTTCCGTTTACCAAGATTTTCAACCTTTTTCGAGATATTAAGGAAAGTAAACAAAGTTACTAAAACTTTTTATGTCTGTTAATAAAATATTTTATTCTAACCCTTCCTTAACTCCAAACGTAACCAAAATTTCAACATAATAGTTTTGATGAAAGTAGAACATGCAGAAAATGTTTCAACTGAATCCCATGATTCTAAGTACCCAAACCAAAAACGGTATTCAAAAAATATTTTTCCAATTTTCTCGAAAACGGTTAAAGCTATCGCCTTGAAAATGGTTTCATTCGTTTTCCTAGCCCAGGAATCATATAAAACGAGTACTTAGAAGCTTATGAACTCAAAAACGTAAGCGTTACGATTTTTTTTGCGCGAATTTCGCCCCAAACGCCATCTTCCAGTAGGCGGATTTTTCTGGTTAACGAACTTGACCTTTCAAATTGGACGAAGGATTTTTGTACCAAATTTCATCAAAATCGGACCATTCGTCTTCTATCTAGAGAGCGAACAGACAATATATATATATATATATATATATATATATATATATATATATATATATATATATATTCTGAAACGCGAAATTTTCTAGTCGGCACTTCCGGATTGTTTCATTGTATCAACCCTATAAGCGGGGTTCCTCCCTATGGGGGAGGGAGGAACCGCGCTAATTATAAAAAATTCGACTATAGATTGATAATGTAATATTATAAGATTGTGACCCTTCGTTCTCGATATTTATTTTAAAATTGGCTGAAGGTCACTAATATAAAAACAAAGCAACTTCTCATAACATCCTTTATTTAGTGCTCAACATATTTCGTGTTGATAGACGCAACTTCAGGATCGACATGGATGTAGCTCTATCTGTGGAAGGTCTTCCTTAATTAAGGCTAAATTTATTTATATACTTCAGTTCTCCAGAAGACGCGTCTATCGATGCAAAACAAGTTGTGTGCTAAATAAAGGATGTTGTGCAAAGTTGACAATTTTTTTATAAATGACCTTTTGCTCATTTTAAAATAATAATGTAATAGAACGGTGAGTGGTAAAGCGGCACCAGCTACAATGCAGAGCGGCTGGGCAATAATTTCCTTCAGTTTCTGTCGTCACATCGTCCATTCAACCTTTTTAAATTAAAAAAATTAGTATTTTAACTTTTTAGTTAATAATGTTTTTATTTTAATTACCTATATGATTTTTACATTGTTGTAAATTCTGCCTAAATAAAAAAAAAAATAAATAAAATATAAAAAAAAAAAAAATAATAAATAAATAAAAAAAACCTATATGAGACAGTGGCCCGAGACAATTAACTTGCCTGAACTTTTCATGATCATTAAAATATTTATTGAGACACCTCTGGAAGTGCCAACAATGGTTGGCTTCTTCCAAATTTTGTATTTTTTAAATTTTATTTTACTTTTGCCAGTTTTGTCAACTTGTACATAAAATATCTGCATCAACATACTTGATCATTGCACTGTTAACCTGTACAGATTTCAAATAAGTAAATAAAAAAAAAATTACCTACATATATAGGTTATTTTAAGCAAATTATTCAGGAATGCACTCGACACTACCCAATTCTGAGAAAAGTGCTTATGCAGCTCCTGTGTGACGAAATTTTAGTTAATAAAGATATCTTATCTAACAAGTTTAATGCATTTCCAACGTCTTCTCATTGTTTCTTGGTAATGATAGTATTTTTAAAATCACTGTCTGCCATTCCATAGGCACGTTCTACCTTACACTTCCAAATTAAGAGCTCAAATTTAACTCATCGAATTTCCTCTTTTCTGCCATGTTAATGAGCCAAAAGCTTTACCACAACGGAGTGTGGGGAGCAAAATTTAATGTCTGGGGTGAGCGGCAACCTGGAACCTGAAAGCGGTGCCTTCCTGCCTATCGGGCCTGTTGTAGCCAGTCCTCCCCCATTCCTACTGCACTCCAGCTTAACATTAATGTGGGTGGCGCCTCTCTGTTGCTCATATTATACCTGAGGCCTTAGACAGGAAATCAGTTTTAAGCGTATTTGTTCATATGCCTGATCAGTTGAACTTTGAAAGCTGAAATCTTCAAAAATCTCAAATGAATCCAGATGGCTAAACAGTAAAATAACAAAAAATTATGTTTGAGAAGGAGTTGTAAATGCCTTATATTTTCAACAATATTAAACACCTTAAAAAGTGCCTGCATTTTGGAAAATGTTGTAAACATTTAAAAGTTTACCAATAAGAGCCTCAATAATTTTTAAAATGTATTTTAAATTTTAATTTTTCTCTAAAGGTATATTTATAAATAAAGTGATGCAGGAGTAACTATATCCACTTAATATAGGAATACTTTAATTATTTAATAAAAATATTTTTTTTTTTTTTTAATTTACTTTTATTCCTATTTTTTTTTGTAGTAATATTGTTCATCAGAAATGTATAATACAAATAAATTACACATAAACCATTTTGTGAATGTTTGATGTGATCATGTCTAGATGAAATAACAGTGACAGTTCTTTGATCAGCGAAAACTTAGAACTCCCACATCCATGCCTTTAAGGTGAATTATTTATGGAGATGTCAAAGCAACTTCTGGATTCTTTTTGTTAAAGGAGCTTTCTTTACTGGTGTATACTGCAGTTATTTTCACCAGAATGATGAACAGTAAAATTACACTTATATTCCTCAGCCATTTAGTTATAATTGGCTCTTGTAGATATGATCTGCAATGTATTAATGATTTCTTTAACTTTATGAATATAGGAGCTATTAATGCTATTGGATGTACTGATCAAGGTAATACGTTCTCTTATAAAAAGCGTTTAACCATTTATATCATATAAAAAAGTTTCTGTTGATAATTCATTAAAATAAGAACGTATGCATAATAAATATTATTTAAAAAAATGTTTATTTGATGGAAAAACGGACATAAGAACAGTAATGGAGTTAGAATTGGTCTCTTTAAACTAAGTACAGAACTCTATTTCATGACAGGACAAACAATCCTACTTGTTAAGAATTTCTATATTTGACTTTTTCTTCACATTCCTGAAGCCAACTTGTAATAAATATAATATATACTAAACCATGAAACACTTCCTCAAAGAAATAAGAAGACAATCAATTAATGTTCTATTTGAGTACAGTCTAGAACTGCAGAAGGTACTCTTCGGTTAAGGCTGTAATTTTTTTGTTTAAGTGCTCCTGAAGATGGGTCGTATGGTAAAGCATGTTGAGTGTACTGAATAAAAGAATGTGGAGGAACAAATGGTGTGGTTCTAAATGTTTTTTGACATTCTGCCAAATTGAAATTATGAATTTAATCAATTAATTATCCCAGATGATATGACTGATTTGTTGAAAGATTCATGGCTGTATATAAGGGGAGATGCAGACCTCTCCCCAAAATGGGTAAAAATGCATTATGAAAACCTTAAAAATAAATTAAAGAAGATCACTTAGCTCAGAAAAAAAATAGTTTTTATTGGGTGTAATAGCGTTTTAATTGGCTAAGTATTCCAAGTTCTAAATTCTCAGCCCCCCCCAAATTATTTTCTATATACGCCCATGGAAAGATTGAAACCAGTACCTTGGCAAAATATTCTCTTACCTATAGAACTCTGAACGCACTTTCATATATTGACATCAGCTGAATAAATAGTCGCATTCAAATGTGCTAGACATTTTAAAAAATCTCCATTTCTTGTATTTTTTTTTTTTTTTTTATTGTGTTTAACGGCGCATCAACAACTAGGCTATTAACGCCGGGCTATCTGCAGGTTGCCACCCTTTTATAATACCAACAGCACGCGGTCGGTCAACCAAACAGGTTCTGACCACGCCCGACGTTGCTTAACTTCGGTGATCTACGGGAACCAGTGCATTCAACATGGCTATGGCCATTGGCTCTTGTAATTAAATAACATCTTCCTTTATATTATGCTACTTCATTAGTTCATACATCGTGATACTCCGACAAAAACTCTGAAATCATCAATAAAATTATACACTTTTTTAATAATATAAAAAACAATGAAAAAAAGCATCATTCTGCAGTGCTTCTTATATGCGATAAATTAATCACAACTAATTTACGTTTAAGCATTAAATAAAATAGATACAAATTTGTTTATTTTATTTGCAGATTTAATGGAAATAGTGAGGCAAAAGTCTTATATAAATGACACAAAATACTCATTAATTGGAGCAAAGAAAAACTTGTTGAATGTTTTTCCACTGTTTGTTTCTCAACATAATCAAGTTGGAGCTTTCTTCGACTTTAGTTGTGACTCCTCTAAAGAGTCTTTTAGAGAGGAAAGTATCATATTAGTTTTTAAAATGTTAAATTAATGGAGGATTTCAATCTCGTAACTTTATAATTACCTATAAAAAAAAAAAAATGAACGACAAAAAAAAGTTGACATTAGATATAATCAATCTGCTGTAATAATAGTTACAATACCTTGATATGTATTATTATTTCTATTATTAAAAATTTGTTAAAACATTTTGTTATTTCTCTGTTTATCTTTGCAAATTTTACTTGGCTCTTTTAATTTTTGTTTTTACTCTTAATTAATTTCTGTATAAAACTTTTTTTTTTATTGTTCAAAATCCATTTGTTACTTAATATGCACATAAAAAAAAAGTTTTATAAACCATTTTCATGATTTAAAATTCTATTTACAGTTTTGATTATTTTCTCTTCCATAATTGTGTATATTTATTTTTTTAGCTGAAGAATGCTGCCAAAGAGCATACTGAAATTTGCAAAATATAGATTTTTCCAAAAATCTGAAGTTTCCTCTAAGCCAAATCCCAACTATTCTTGGTCTTCTTAATAAAAATAAACATTTTGATTACTCATAGCTAGGGGCAAAGAAAATCTTGGTTTAAAATATCTTTTTCTGGCATTCAAATTAAAAATGTTTTGTTTTAAAAAAATAAATTCTTGGTTGGAATATATTTAATTTGGAATCAGTCAAAGAACATTATTGAAATTATTTAAGAATCTTTATTCGATGTTTGTCTTGCTCATTGGTCATTGGTGGTCTAGTGGAGGACCAACGTTTTCTCGTTCTTAATGGATTTTCTCCTCCCTATTGGCAAGATTGCTGTGAAAGGCTGTTAATAAGTAAGCCAAAACATCAAATTATGCTGTCTTTGTGGTGGATTCTCAACTAAGAACTAAATCTTCTTTTGTCAGAACTAAAGCTCCCCTGCCTTTGAATTTGTCTACTGCTAACTATTCTTCACTTCATTATTCCTCCCGTCAATATGTAATAAATAACATTAATGCATTTTTAGATTTCAAACTCATTGCTACTGAATATGAGCTTCGTGTTTCTTGTTTCATCCAATGATTATCAAGCGACAATGGAATTTCTTGAAAATACAACCATAGCATTTGACTCCATGGTAGTTCTGAGCATTAATGGAACTTTGTTTGACCTATATAGAATAGAACCTGAATGGGATATTATTTCAAATGAAATTGGAAGTTGCTCAAACGAGAACTCTTTAAAAGATTTAAATTTTAAAGCAAGAACAAATTTAAATGGAACATCCCTCAAGTCAAGTTTGGTTGTAAGTTTTTGTTATGAATTTAAAGTACTTGTGATATATTTTTGAATAATTTCTTGATTTCATTTTGTACCTTTCCAGTTGATGCATTTTCCATTTGATGGAACACCATCATCTCTAAGCAGACTTCTCGATTCTACTTATGAACCCGAACTTGAAATTTTATCTCGTGTAGGCCTTTCTGTACACTTACTTCTTGAAAATGTAAACAACTTCAGGTATAATTATTTATTCAATGCAGTATAATTATTTATTTGATTTAAGTGAGTAATGAAGATAAACTCTCAGAAATAAATCGTTTAAGAAACCCATAATTGGAATAATCTTATAGCAAAGATTGCTCTTCTGATAAAGGGGCAATGGGGTGCTTCAAGGTATATTTTGTACAAAAGTACCTGTATAAAAATAATAAGAAGGAAAAGACAATTAAAAGAGTCCTTCCGCCTATGTTAGAACAACGTTGACAAACACCTATTATTATTTTAATTGAAAAAATATTTCTTGATATTGATTTGGCTGGGCGGTGGTGGTACAGCATCCAATAGGAAAAAAGTCCGATTCGCAGGAACTGCGACATCTTAGCGCGGTTCCGTTCTTATCTCTATTGTTTATGAAGGCATAGAATAGAAACAGTTATTACTTTGTTTAGATCAATAGCAAAACACCTATCCAAATGAAATCTCAAACAAACCAGTCTTGAAAGGTCTTGATTTACAATCTTACCTGTATGGGTCAGCTATCCCATAAGTCGGGCAGAAAGGCCTCCGCACAGAGGCATTTGGAAAGCCTTGGGATCTCTCTCTTTGAACGCTACATTTTTAACAATAAATTGATCTTCTTATTTTACTTAATCTGTTTTATTGTCAAATACATTATCCGACTATAAGAAATTTAAAAATAACAAGGAATAAAACAGACAAAAAGGACCATTTGAATAAACAAAATCAATTACTTTAAAGTTTTAAGCACTTATTTCTCCGATTGACATCACCTAATTAAAACTTTCTTTAGAACCTTTTTTGTAGATCATTTAGTAAGCTTTCAAATGATAACCTTCTGCTTCCCAAGATTGTCAATGGTTTTCGAGATACTAACGAAAGTATACAAAGTTACCAAAACTTTTCTTGTCTGTTAATAAAATATTTTATTCTAACCCTTCCTTTACTCCAAACGTAACCAAAATTTCAACATATTAGTGTTGATAAAATTCGAACATGCAGAAAATGTTTCAACTGAATCCCATAATTCTAAGTAACAAAATCAAAGACAAAAAGAACAGTTCGAATGAGCGAAATCAATTACTTTAAAGGTTTAAGCACTTATTTCTCCGATTGACATCACCTAATCAAAACTTTCATTAGAACCATTTTTGTAGAGCATTTAGTAAGCTTTCTAATGGTAATCTTACGTTTCGCAAGATTCTCAACCTTTTTCGAAATATTAAGGAAAGAGGCGCTAATGGCCAAGTTGTAGATGCGCCGTAAAAAAAAAAAAAAAAAAAAAAAAAAAAAAAAAAAAATTAAGGAAAGTATACAAAGTTACCAAAATATTTTATGTCTGTTAATAAAATATTTTATTCTAACCCTTCCTTAACTCCAAACGTAACAAAAATTTCAATATATTAGTTTTAATGAAAGTAGAACATGCAGAAAATGTTTCAACTGAATCCCATGATTCTAAGTACCCAAACCAAAAACGGTATTCAAAAATAATTTTTCCAATTTTCTCGAAAACGGTTAAAGCTATCGCCTTGAAAATGGTTTCATTTGTTTTCCTAGCCCAGGAAGCCTATAAAACAAGTACTTACAAGCTTATGAACTCAAGAACGTAAGCGTTACGATTTTTTTTGCGCGAATTTCGCCCCAAATGCCATCTTCCAGTGGGCGGATTCTGCTGGTTAACGAACTTGATCTTTCAAATTGGAAGACGGATTTTTGTACCAAATTTCATCACAATCGGACCATTAGGGAAGCCAGAAATGAGCGAACAGACAAATATATATATATATATATATATATATATATATATATATATATATATATATATATATATATAAATATATATATATGTATATATATATATAAATATATATATATATATATATATATATATATATATATATATATATATACAAATTTGAACCACCGTTATTTTCGGTCTCTAGGGGTTCTGAAACGCGAAATTTTCTAGTCGGCACTTCCGGATTGTTTCATTGTATCAACCTTATAAGCGGGGTTCCTCCCTATGGGGGAGGGAGGAACCGCGCTAAAACCAAAAACTCCAGGACTCCACCACAATTAAACAAATTATAAAAATATTCTTTTATCTGGTGCTGAAATCCTAAGAAGAAAGGGTTTGAATAAGTGAATAAGTAATAATGAATTCTCTTGAATTCAAACATATTACAAATATAAAAAAATGCCTGTGTCCTATGTAAGCTCTTTAAAAGGTTTAATCCAGACAAAAAGTATTAACATGCCCCTATCAGTCGATATTTTTTCTATATATCAACAAAACTTGACATATGTTGAATGTACTGTTTATGCAGCTCTGACTGACTTTTTGAATATCCATTGCGAAGTACAGAGGCCATTTCAAGAAGTGGTCAACCCATTCCAAAACTATAACCACTCTCTTGTTTTCAGTTCACTTCTTTTTTATGATGTAAAACTTTTATACGCCATTTTCATTTAGGTAAGCTTAAAGTCTACATAAAAAGTCAGATGAGATTAAGATGAAATTCAATATTCAAATTTTACAGTTTGTGGTCTTACAGCTTGTGGAGTATTAAAACATTAGGAATTTGAACTGATTTGCTAACAAGATATTTTATAGGTGCAAATAAGTAATAAAAGTATCTTCTAAACATTTTATAAACAAAATTAACTCCATAAATTTAATTACAGGATTGCATTTAATGTGGTAAGTGAATGGGGAACATACAATGAGACAACAGGACACTGGGATCAGGGTATGTTTCGGGAACTAGAACTAAACAATGTTGACCTCGGCCTTTCAATTTCTCGAATTTTTAATAGAAGAATGGATGCTGCATTTTTCTTTCAACCTTGTATGATATTCAGGTAAAATAAACAATTTTTGTGGTCTACGTTATATCTAATAAAATCCAGCAGCCTCAGTAACAACCAAAGTGGGAGAAAATTTGAACAAGAACTTGCTACAAGAAGCCCAATTAGTGCGCCAATTGAAGGAGCTTAAAACATAATAATAAACCACTTTTATTTCTGATTTTATTAATTTTGTAAATACGTGTATATCTCAAGAAAGATGAATAATTTTTTTGAGAACCAAAATCACGACTTGAACTCTTTAATAGTTTATTAAGAATGTTGGATGATGTTTAACAAAAAATGTTATAGTCTTCTATTATTGACTGTGTCACAAACTTCTTTACCAACGTTTTGCTAGTCATATTGCCAGCTTCCTCAGGGTTAAGTCTAAGAACTGACTCAGACTGAATACATTGAAATCCGAATGAGACCAAATGATGTGAGGAGATGTCCACACTGCAAGGAGTGGAGTGGCCCTCCCGTTGAACAGAAAATGAGAAAAAACAGTAATGCTGACAAATACAACCCAGCAAAGAAATTAAAAAAAAAACAACAACAAAACATAAATAAATGTATGAAAGGAAAATACAATCTTCTTAGGTCTCTTACATATTTTTTGTATAAAACATAACATAAAAGAAAAAAAAAACAAAAAAAAATTGGATTCAAAAGGATGTTTTCCTAAATTTATAACTTCTATGATAATTCTTGTTATTTTTTCCTTTAAAATGCCATTAATTACCAATTTCAGATCCTGTTTTATTTTCAAACATCCGTCCACACTTGCAGCCTACACTGCTTTAATGAAACCATTTACTCTTGGCTCCTGGCTGACTACGATTGTTTGTATACTAGTTAGTGCATGCTTTCTTTGGTTCCTTAGAAATTATTCAGTCCTCGATGAGTCTCTGGATGACTCATCTTTACTAGGAAGTTTTTTATTAGTATTGGGTACAGTTTGCCAACAAGGTAAGTTATAACAATTTCCAAGTTATATATCCTTCTATTAAATGTAATTCTCTCTCTTCTAGTTTTCCTGTGTTTTCCTAGGATTATGCACAACTTCACATCATTTACCTACTAGAGTGCTTACATTTTTTCTACTTTTTGGAGGGTTGCAAATATTTACTTTTTATGGAGCATCGGTTGTCGGTTTTCTATTGTCGCCGTCCCCGAGAACTATAAACACTATGGACAAGCTGCTACAAAGTCCTTTACAAAAATATGCAGAAGATTTGTTTTATCACAAAACACATTTTCAGGTAACTTTTATTTGTGGGAATATTAATCTTAATCTGGTGCTAATGGCCCCAGTAGCAGATGCACTTCAAAAAAAAAAAAAAAAAAAATTAATCTTAAAATATGTAATTAAGAAGAGATTAAAAGGTGGAGATTGTTGGGGTTCAGTCATGAGGCTAATAAACTATATTTTAGCTTGGTTCCTCCCTCCCTCCATTGGGAAGAGACCCGCTTATGAGGTTGACCTCATGACACAATCCAGACGTGCCTCGACTAGAAAATTTCAGGTTTCAGAACCCATAGATAACGAAAATAGTGGTGGTTCAAAGTTTTTTGTTTGTATATATATATATATATATATATATATATATATACATATATATATAAATACAGCTTCCTAAAAACATAATGTCGTTGTTCCGGTTTTGGTATGGTAATTTGAAAATGTCCATGAATCATTTAAATAGATTTAAAAATAATTTAAAGAAATTTTTACTCTTTGAATTTTAAATATAAAGATTATTATTTATTTTGTGCTACTTTTTATATTTTTATAGATTGTTATTTATTTGATCTAGAATCCTTTCACTGAGAATATTGAGAAAGCATACCAGGCTATTAAAGGAAAAACTCCAGATCAAGATAGATATATAGACATTATTTCTGGGATAGAGGCTGTAAGGAAAGGCGGATTTGCTCTTTACTCTCAAGATACAAATTTGTATGCTGTAGTAGATCAACTTTTTACAACTTCTGAAATCTGTAGTTTAGCAGAAGTGCCAGTTACTACTCTTACCATATCAACAGTGATCAGAAAGAAATCATCATATAGAGAACTACTGTATAGAGGGTAAATATTATTATGCACTTTGTGAGAGAAAATATAATTACAAAAAGTATTTATCTATTATTTTGAATTTTATTAAAAACTATTAGAACTCTACCTCAAAATGTCTACCTCAGTAAGATAGGAGGTAACTGAAAATAGACACTAAGTGTGTAAAATAATATTTATTTAAAGAACAGGTTGAAAACAATAACAAGAACAATCCCTCCACAGACAGTGGCACTCACACATCAACCCAATATTATTTTTCACTGATTGAAGGTGTTTTGCAGTTAATTTTTAATTAACCTTTTTTTAGCTTGAACGTTTTCTTCCTCACAAATTCTACTGACTCAAAACAGGACCGTTTTAGAACACATTCCATTTATTTCTGGAAAAATACACACAGTGCGGTAAAGTATGGAGGATGTTCCATCGTTGGAAATCTTCTCTCATCAAAATTCTTCTAGCCCGTTCCTGAGACTTAATCAAAATTTTGATTTAATAATTCTGGTTCCCTGTTCTGTCCTGTTCTGCCCCAGTTCCTTAGGACCCAGTCTTCTAAAAAGATGTCCTTGGCGAAACAAAAAATGCACTAAGCATTGCTTTGAATTTTGATTCTCTCTGACGAACGTTTTTCATTCTTGTGGAGGAAGAGTTTACTTCTAATAATAAGATTGATTTTTGTCTGTGGATCATACTGAAATATCCAGGTTTTGTCATGAGTAAAGACTTTGTTTAGAAAGTTAGGGTCGATTGATGGCTTGCTCAAATAATCGAGTAATTTCTTTGTATGTTTGTTGGTTCCTGAAGTCGCTGGCCAGCATTTGTCGTTTTAAAGTTTCTCAAAACCTTCAGCTAATAGTTTGAACCACTCTGGACATGCAGTCTTCCCCAGAAATCGGAGCAAGCATTTGTAAACACTCTGCTTTGCTCAGTTTTCCAAAAAGAAATTCAACTTTAAAATTTTCGAATTCATCAAATATTTTCCCTCAAGTGAGATGAATATAAAACACTAAACCACAACTGGCCAATTACTGAGCATTTAAAAGGACTGATATTACCTGTGCTTAAGGCATGTCCACTTCTATTGCTTTCAATATGTTTTTTAAGTCCTGGGGGCTCATTTTATTTCTCAGAGTTTAATATCAGAGGTTTTGCTCCATGTTCTTTCCCACTGAGGCCAGATTCCGTCTTTGACTAGGGCTAAAATATTGGACTGAGGAATAAATAGATACTCAACTCCTTCCTTCACAGAACTTTTAGCTTATTCATACTATACATTAAATATATAAAATAAAAATAGTTATTAATTTGAAATTTTATGACTCATAATTGAAAATTTCAGAATGCTTTCTGTGCGTGAAAGTGGACTGCTAAATAGAGAGCTTAAAAAATGGAATACTCAACGTCCCGAATGCTTGTCGCAAGAAGAAAGTGTTGCAGTCACCTTGGAAGCAACAGTTATTGCTCATATAATTTATGCAACGGGCTTTTTTCTTTCGGTCATCTTTTTAATTATAGAATTAAAAATAATAAAACTAAATGTAGCACATAAAAATATAATACCTTGACTGTAGATTCCCAAGCACTTTATGGGCAGCTTATTTTATGTATCAGAAAATATTTGAAATCATAAAGACTGTGAAAATAGATGAGGAAGTTATAAGATCAGCTTGTTCAATTTTGTATTCTTTCATTCTACAATCTATGTTGTAAACCACTTATTTCATTATTTTTTTTTTTTTTTTGGTGCATCTACTGCTGAGGTCATTAGCAGCATTATTTCATTAATAAACAAAAAATACATGTTTTGTCATGAATCATTAGCCGTATAACAAATAATTCTTCAAATTTGAATATATTTTGATTAGAATGTATATTTATTCATAATTACAAACTTGTCTCTATTTTTTTTCTTTCTATCTATTTACTACCTATAATGAAAATAGATATTCATTTAATACAACAAAAGATATCCATTCACTTCATAAATCATTGGTTGGAAATAGAAATATCTATCAAATATATTTTAGTAAATTGATTTAATGAGAAGATCCAGGATGCCCCAGTATTTTCATTGAATTGCTTAAACCAAAAACCATTCAACTGCTTCAGTTAAATAAGTAACTCCTAACCACAATAAAATAGATTTATTAGATATTATGTGCTAATATAATCAATTCATATGGAGGAATGGACAATTACGTATAATCTATTCAACTGATAAAGCAATCCAAAAGTGCTGATGAGAACCTCTAAAAGCTGACAAAAGTAGAGGCATTGTACCCTATGTGGCTGGACAAGGTTGGGCTTATCCCCCTTTTACTAACTATTTTTTCTTGTTTTTGACAATGTGCCAACTGTATTAGGTGCTCAACCATAACATCATGTAAAAAGTAAAAAGATCAGGATTGATATACCAGTTGCCAATGTAAAGCGGGTCTCCTTTGTTCAAATAAGAGTCAAACTCGCCACTACATCACCAAATTGTATCCCAAAATGGCTGTGTTTTGAAGAGGAGAATTTTATAAAATAAAAAATAAATAAGAAAGAATAAAAAAAAATACCCTTGAATAATAAAAGGGTTCATCTTACATAGAACAAGTTTTGGAAGTTTACATTGCCTCACAAAATTTATTTTTTAAATGGTTTCCTGGCATTCTTTATAAAAAGCAGAATTATCTCAGACTCAACGTGTAAGTCTTCCTCCTAAATTTGCTCCGTCTGCCATTATAAAAAATGAAAAATATAGACCAGAAGTCAAAACAAGGAACACCAATTAAGTCAATAGGCGCTGACTAACTCAAGTGACAGATGACCAAAGGGCCCAGGTATATAAAATAACAGAACAGTCCAGTGAAAGACAAAATCCGTATTACTAGTGAATTGTGGAAGAAGAGCATGCCTACAACGTCTAGTGTTTAGTAAGATAACTTAGAAATACGACTGTACACTCATAGAGAGCAGGTAATACTCCGAAAGCAATATGAAACGTAGGATAATGACAGATAATGTCTCATACAAGTATACTCGGACATAGTCTGTGATGGGGGGAAAAAACACAAGTATGAGAAACCTCACTAGAAATAAAAATGTAAATGTTACAATAATAAACAAAACAGTGGAAGAATCTAGGATTCACAATGTATTTTCATATTTATTTATTTTTCCCTAAGCCACTAAAATAGAGCAGCTCTAAAAAAGTTGAAAAATAATTTAATCACACATCTTAAATAAGCTCATTGAATTCAGAGTAAATAAAAACACTACTGTACCAATTTAGTTTTTCAAAAGTGAATTTTCCTTACAAATTTATCATACATTCCATTAGTTTAGAAATAATTTCCTTGGAGCTCTTCTTGAGTCACCAGACGTGTTAACTCTGTTAATAGTGTTCTTTAAATGAGGCATTAAATCCTTTTCTTATTTTATTTTAACATCTCATTTTCAGGCTTTTGTGAAAGAAAAAAAAAAACAACAAAAAAAAAAAAAAAAAACAAAAAAAAAAAAAAAAAAAAAAAACAAGAAATTATACACTATTGGAAAAGTAAGGTAAAGTCTATTTGATTGATTGTTAAAAAGTTTCCGCATGAATGCTTTAAATAAACAGTTGGTCATTCTTTGTGAATTTTAAATAAATGTTTTGACAAGTCCACTCATCAAGTGACATGTAAAAGGAATAGGAGAAAAAATATTGATTACGTGAGCATAAAAAATGCTCTCTTTTCATTAAAGTTCTGAGTTCTTTCTGTTATTGTCCTCAACAAAATAGGTAAAATTGGGGCACAATGAAGTTTATTATTATTTTCATTAATTTCAAGATTCTAAGCCGCGTGGTATTAGGATCAATTGATGCTATTAACTTGTCAAATATTATTTATCAATATTTTCTTGAAAAAAATGTGTTTGCTATTGACGTTATGATGTGTTGTGAAAGAGGTATAAATATCTAGAGATATACAATTATACCAATGACTTGTATTTTTTATTTTCAGGCTTATGGAAGTATTTATTTTTCAGATTCGTTTTTAGTGGAGAAATACATTCAACGACAGACTCATTTACTGCTAGTTTCAAGTCATTTTTCAGAATCAAACAGAAACATTTCTGAATTTTTTGGAGCACTTGAAAACTCTGAATACATTAACAAACATGGAATTTTTATTGAACTTACCTGTGATTCATCAAACAAATTGCTAGAGATGATTATTTTTGTTAGTAAATTAATAATTTTGCATTCACTTTTTTTCAGACTTTAACTTAAAACTCTTTGTTATAAGTAATTTTTTTTATTTTATTTTATTTTTTATTTTATTTATTTATTTATTTTTTTTTAAATCTCTAATAAACAATTATCTTCCTTGATAGGAGATCGTTCACTGTTATGATTGCGAAGATGGATATAGTCAGGGTTTGGTTTTGTGGTATATTTATGAAAATAATTTTTTTATAAGGAATTGCGTTTTATATTTTTCCCTCAGGGCTTCAAGCACAGTATAAATCGATAAAAGCATAAAGTAAAAAATGAAAAGTAAAATCAGACGGAACAAATTGTTTAAAATAAATATTTTCACAAGTTCGAAGAAGTATAAATTCGTATTTATTTATAATCATTTATTGTTGGGTCTTCTCGACTCCCTTTGGCAATATTGCTGAAAATTGCTGCCAATGAGCAAACCAAAATGCCAAACAAAGATTCTTCAATAATTGAGCATTCTTACAAGCTGAATCCCAACAATAATATTTGATATTGTATTATTGAATGACTAACAATTTTTTTTTTTATTGTGTACCTAATTATTTTTCATTTCATTTTTATATTTTTGATTTCAGAAATTATCAAACACTAATCTGCACTTAAACTTAGTTTTATTACTCTGGACTGGTTCAGATGACACTTTGGGAGCATTTCCTGAGAGTTGTTGCTTAAGTTATGATACAATAGTTGTATATAACTCTACAAAACATATAACTTTCTTTGAAGTAAACAAAAATATTAATGAAACTGCTCTTGAAACTAAATACTCTCAAAATTTGAGTATAACTTTTGATTCCAGCTCTAAAATGAACAATGTAGAGGGGACACTTCACGGGATCATATGGGTAAGTTAATTTAAACTTACTGTAGCTTTCAGTACATAACATTCAAAAAGTGGTTTTCCTTGTATTATAAGGAGTATCCCATTCAAAGTCGCTTAAACTCGTTTTAAGGCTAAAGAGTTGATTTGATAGGAAAGGTTGTAGGATTTGGTTTCAACATTGTTTGATATCCAACCACACTTGTGCACTTGATGCACGTTCAAATATTGGAGTCAGCAGATGATCCCTATTTTTATGCACATTATATTAAAGAGTAAGAAGAAGAAAAAACTGAAACAAATGGTATTTTTTTTTTCATTTTTAATGGCGCATCAACTATTTGGCTACTAGCGCCAACAAATGGTATTAATCGTACTTTAATGTCTTCAATAAAAACTGAGATATAAGACTCTAATTTTAATTAAAAATTATTTTTTTATGCTTTCATTAACCTCTTTAGGAATAAATGAATCACAACTTCAATATATTATTATAGGAGGGTTTTCTCCGCAGTCTCCTGGAGTACATTCTTTTGGGGCTATTGCCAACTGAAAGAATTGTTTTTGTTTTTTTTTTGTCTTTTTAGGGTGTTCATTTAGAAATTTTTTAACTGTTCTGGCGGTATAAAGCTAGTTGGGGATTTTTAATAAGATCCTCCGACAGTTTCAAATTGGCATTTGGGGCAATAGTTATTTTTGGAATGATCCTGTTGGTGAAGATTATGAGGGCTGTTATCCTTGTGAATCCAATTTATACAAGTCTTTCAGCTCTATGCCCTAGTCCTGGTACTTAAACAGTTTCTCGACATATGATTTCCAGATATTCTCATGATTGGGGACAGTGAAATCAATAATATTGGTTCTCTTATTTCCCTTGTCAATGATAAAAATATCCAGTTTATTGTGATGGACAGTACAACCCGTTAACATTGCTTTGTCCTAATACATTTTCATTGCGCTTTTCTCTAAATGTCTTTTTGGGACATAGTGGTAATAAGGGGCCTCACCATTCATAATAAAAATAATAATAATAATTATTATTATTATTTTGGAGGCCCAGTGCTGTGAAGGTGAGTGCTAAGGCGTGTACATTCTGTGCTTAAGGTTGTGAATTTGCTTTCCAATAGAGGTGATGGCTTTACTTTAGAAGAAATAATAGTCCAAGAGCTGGTAACCGCACATTTCATGAAGTGTTTTATACACCTAGAAATTTTTTTATTCACACTGCCATTAAAACCGGGACAGCTGTACAAGATCATGTGAACAAGAACCAATGAGATCGCAGAGAACAACCGCTCTCACTCACTCTTACGCAGTGTATTGCAGTCTATCATAGGCAAAATTTATTTTCATGTTTCCTGATAATTAAACCCCACAAAAGTGTCTGCCATTTAGTAATTATTTTCAATTATGTTTATTGAAGACGCTGTTTAAAGTGCAGCATGAATAAAGCACTTCATTTAATATTTTAAAAAATACTAGGTACTTTGGATTTTTTTTTTATTTACTTTTTAACCCCCTTAAAAGTGACTGCCTTATTTATTATTCACTGTAAAATGGTGTTAATTTGTATTTTTTTACATTAATGATAGTTGGCTTCTTAATAAAACACTATTTTTCTGCAATATTTTTTTCCTTTTTCCCCTATGCACCTTACCCCTTTTGCTCCTTAACTGGTGTTCCATGGTAAGTCTAGCCAACACACATTAACCTCTTATCTACCCAAGAGGGACATTATAGAAAAATGTCAAGTTGCGTAAAGCACTTCATGAAAAATGTGTTACTAGCTCTCCGACTATAAGAGGCATTAGTCCAATCCTGCCTAGAAAAGGTCAGCAACCTTTAGATAACCCATTCCAAAAATCTGTGCTATTTCAAAGTGGACGTTAAAACAAATAAATAAAATTATTATTTTTTCAGCTACACCATACGTCTTCAGAGAGAAATGAATTAGGAGAAGAAGGATTTGGATTAAATACTAAAAACGAGTTGACTCATTTCCTCATAACTATTTATGGGTATTTGGGGGAGTTGAATAATCTTACGTAAGGAATTTATTTACATTTCTGCAATCCAATTTACAATCTCTAACTAATAAAAATGCTATTTATTTATAGTTGGGAATTCCATGAAGAAAACGCTATAATAAGATATAACTACCAGAATTCATCAACAATAAATTTTCAGCATTTAGATTTCATTATTACGTCTGAAAAGCTGAGATCAGATATTACTCACCATTCTATAATATTACCTTCCGTCACTTCTCTAAGGTAAAATATGCCGAATGTTATGTTTGACTCATAAAGTACGAGTATAATGTCTATGAACTGCATATTATATAGTATAAATAAAAGTCCAATGTGCAGGAACTTAATTATCTCAGTGAGTTTCTATATAATGCTTATGCCTGTTGCGATTTGGAATAGAAATGGCTCATGCTTTTTCTTTTTTTTAGAATAGAAACTTTTAATATTTTGCTTTCAGATGTCTTAATATTTGGATTAAAAAATTAATATTTTAAACTCCTGTTACTCTTAAACAAATTTAATAACCTGCAGGAATAAAATTTTGAAGATAATTTAGTAATAAAATGATCCTAAAGCACAGAAAGCAACTGTTTATTTTAGGTGAACATAATGCACTCCCTCTATTTTTCCACTTCTGATAGTTCTAAAGGAATGGGATACTAAAGACAAACTCTTTTTACTACTAGAAGAATTAAAAAAAAAAAAAAAAAAAAAAAAAAAACTATCTCTTTGAGCATATCGTTTTAAAATTGAAAAACATGTAACACGCTTTGAATGTGTATTTTGATTCAAGTATTAGGTGGATGTAATTTACATTATAAATTTGTGATAATGACATGTTTTATTTAAACAACTCATTTAACTTGTTCAATGTAGTTGTTTGAAGTAACTGACAACACAGGTCTGTCGTAGCTGAAGTACTTACATAATTCTTCAAATCAATCTTTTTGATATGGCGTGCGAAAATCAAATCAATGCAGGATGTACCATGTGTAGCTGGATTCACCCTCATCAGAATAACGAACTCATTTTGGGATGTGCCATATGGTCTCTAAACACCCATGTAACAGATTTTTGTAATATATTTTTGGTACACTGTTTTTTTTTATTAATTCCTATAATAAAAGCATGTTTCATGAGAAAAGCAATCAATATCTTCAAAACCAACACCAACTTCTCTGGCTACGGCGATGCTATTGAAATCCTGAACCTTTCTCGTAAAACATTTATTAAGCTTTTGAATGATCCCATTCCATGTACCAAGATTTCTTATCTGATTTCAAAATATTTAACTTTTTATTTTGTTTTATTTCAATTAGAGGTTCTGGGTCATTAACACCATTTAACTAAATATAAACAAAATTGATCATCAAGAGTTTTTCATGATCTATGAGTTGATAACGCAATACATAGGTCGACTTCATAAGCAAGTTTCCTCCTCATTAGGAGGGAGTAAACACATTAATAATCTTTCATAATGCTTAAGTGTTATGTAGTAGTGTTTGCAATTTCTTTTAAATTAATATAATAATTAAGTCTTTATTGCTTACAAGATTTTTGTCATACTTTTTTATATATTAAAAATGGTCAAGTAAATTCAATAAGTGAAATAATTATGTATAAGATAAACAATTAAAAATCAATACATCTCCAAATTAAATCCATGTATTCTATAAACCATAATCATGCTTTCAAAATCATGATTTATAAGACTCTACTGTTATGTATCAGATTCCACCATTATATGACCGATATCTTTAGAGTTTAAAATATGCACCCAGCAGCACAACCATACACCCCCATTTTATTGTATATCCTCATTACTAATAACAGCTCATTGCTTACACTTATTTTTTATTTTCTTCTACGATACATTAGATCTTCAGCGATTTCCATCAATGCTGATATACAGAATCTTCAAATCACTGAAGAGATAATTTACTGATCTGCCTGAGTTTGGCTCACTGATAGAGCACCCAACTCAAGTCCTGGATGACCTGAGATCGAAACTCGGACGCACACTGAAGTATTTCATCTTTAAGAGTCGTCATTCAAGGGTCGGAATCGGAGTCACAGACTGTCAAGCATAACCAGCCTTTATTGGGTACCTGCAAAGGGGAAAATCAGGCAGCAATGTATATCCCTAGCATACCAAATAGCCAAGAAACTGAGACCTCTACAGTATCTGCCCCTCTGGGCACTGGTGGCCTGTTTTACAACTGACAATTTACTGATAACTAGTTCAACATAAATACTGTTTTTCTATTTTAGGCAGTGTTTTGCATTTCTACACCCTCCAGTGTATTCATTTTCTACATTTTATCTAAAACCGCTTTCATTAGACCTGTGGGTTTGTATTGCTAGTCTACTGATCATTTCAACTATATTCTACTGCATTGCATGTTATTGTAATTTTGATGAAGATGATGAAAATGAATTAACACTATCAGGAAACTTTTTGTTGGCCCTTGGAATACTAACGAATCAAGGTTAGTAAATCTTTGCTCACTTCAATAATAATATTATAAGCGCCAATAACATAAAATCGTGTGGTGAAACTGCGTTGCCCATTCACTCTGAAGATGGGTTGCAGAATGTTTGACCTAGACTTCACCAAACTTTCACGGACAATGAAATTTACAGCACTGATGAGAATGGGCTATTTCTTTTAGCCTACAGCATATAAAACCCTTAGATTTAAAGGCGAGAAATGTCATGAAGAAAAATTGTCCTTATGTACATTTATCTGTTTGGAGGATAATAATGTGCGTTTGAGGGAGCAATGGAGGGAGTGAGGAAACATGCTTATAGCAAACTAATGAATATTATAATTATAATAATAATAAGGGGATTAAATGAATTCATAAGAGTTTGGCTTACAAATTTCTGTCATAGTGTGTTACAAGATATCCCATAAGATAAAGAAAGTATTGTCAAACATGGAGATCCTATGGGATCAGATTAGAATATAGAGGAAGATCTCCGAGAAGGCAGATGAGTGTGTGAGAAGCCAAGGCATGGGCGTATATAAGGGGGAGGCTGAGGGGGATGCAGCCCCCCCCCGAATTGGTGAAAATGTGTCATAAAAACCTTAAAAATAAATTGAATAAGATCACTTAGTTCAGAAAAAAATAATTTATTTTGGATGTAATAGCGTTTTAATGGGCTAACTATTCCAAGTTTTAGATTGTTAGTATTCTATACCTCCCAAATGCTCTCAGCCCCCCCCCCCAAAAAAAATTATTTTTTATATACGCCCCTGGTCTAAGGGGTGTAGAAACATGAGCGTAAATAGGAATTATTTTGGGAACGTTTGGGGGGTATGGAATACTAACAATTTGGAATAGTTAGCCAACTAAAATATTTTTACTGAACTAAGTGATCTTATTTAATTTATTTGTAAGGTTTTTATAGCAAATTTTTACTGATTAAATCAAAATTTCAGGGGCTACAGCCCCCCCCCCCCTTTGTATGCGCCCATGTGTACAGAAGTAATTAAGTATGTTTTTCTACGTGCGAAGTTATAAGTTGCTCAGATATCTCTGCAATTCCTGTATGTTTTTTCCTTAATGTCTGTCATTATTTCTATACACAATGGCTGCAACTACTTCTTTTAAAATCATTCTACGCTTTTGAGGACATTTGTAAATTCTTCAGTATACTCCTAAAGAATCTAGCTGGTATTATTTATTATATTTTCATAAATTTTGATTGTAGAAAGTTATTATCATCATTTAAGTGATTGTTTAATTCTCTCTTTTTAATTTGCTTTATAGGTTTGAGCTATAGAACACCAAAAGTTTCGAAAAGAATTATTCAATTTACGTTACTGATGTTTGATGTCATTATATGGAGCATCTATGGAGCAGAAATTCTTAATTATTTCCTGTATCCAACACAGATAATTATTAATGACGTAAATACCTTAATAGAAGAAGGGTATACATTTGGAAAAGAAAATATCCATTATAATAACATATCCATTATTGTAAGTTGAAGCTAATTATAGGCAAAACCAGCTTAAAAGCATTCTATTTAAATTTTCCCACTAGAAGTATTTTTATTTTATTTTTATACATAAATACCAAAATTATCAGTTCGGGTATATATTATAAAATAATTTAGGTAGCCAACCAGTACAAAGTAAAGTAATACTGTAAATATTCCTAGCTTTTAATCTACAAAAATAATATAACTTTGAGAGCCACTTCAAATTTTTATGAAATGAAAGAATGGACATATGAAATTTTCTATTTTAATTAATTAAAATTGAGTAGTTAACACATCAATATTTCTCAAATTTTGAACATAGTCCTATATAGAGGCTTATCAGCCAGTGCATTTTTTATTGGCTTATTCGTTCTTCAGTACCTACTACAGGTTCTATATAAATTAACATAAAAATTTAGACAATTCATTTGTGGAATGAATAAATGACATAATTTAATTCAATAATTATTCAATTAATTATTTAAAATTATTATTATTAAAGTAGGCGCTGGTTTTATCCGTTTCCGAGAGATTCAATTTACTTCAGGGGATTTATATCCAACGATTTAAGAAGTATTGGATGATTCTCGCTGTATCCAGCTACACAGCATGCTGTTTTCTACTCCGCTTTTGTTGGTACTCACATCACTGTCACCACAGTCTGACAGGCATGGGTGTATATAGAAAATAATTTCGGGGGGGGGGGAGGCTGAAAGCATTTGGGGGGTATGGAATACTAACAATCTAGAACTTGGAATCGTTAGCCAATTAAAATGCTATTTCACCCCAAAAAAAGTATTTTTTATGAATTAAGTAATCTTATTTCAATTATTTTTAAGGTTTTTATGACACATTTGTACCAATTTGGGGGGCTACAGCCCCCTCAGCCCCCCCCCCCTGACAGGAGCAGGAGAAGGATCACTCTCCTCCAAGCTCAAGCCAGTACTTGATAGTGAACTTCTTAAATTTTCGTTATCTTACCGTGTCGGAGCACTGCTCTCACTGCTTCCAATGTGAATATTTGGTGAATTGTTCCTTATGGAGAAGACCTCACTTCAAATTTGTGCAAGCCTTGAATGGACTTTCACTTCACTCATTCATTATTATGTAATTGTCTATAGGTTCTATAATGTCCTCAAGAAAATTAAAACAGGGGGTGATTCTGTAGGGTTTTGTAGTGAGTACAAATAAAAGTACAAAGAGCAAAACCATTCTGGAAGTTGTTTCTGTTGTTCTTAAACATATGAAACTAAAGATGAAATTGATTCCAGGAGGAATTGGAAGTCTGGAACTCTGATGTAAATGCAATAATAGAAAGTAGCCAAGTATACTCGTTATCACAAGGGATGGAAAAATTAAGAACAACTAGATTTGCTTATTTCTCGATTGACTTAAATATTTATAAGGCTGCTTCATTATCCCTCAAAGGGTCAGATCGCTGTAGGATTGTTGATCATCTACCAACCCACAAGAAATATCAAGTGTCAATGTATTTTATGAAAAACTTACAATTTAAAGAAAACTTAAAAAAAGGGTAAGTGTATTGTATGAAAACTATGTTTCAAATTTTTCTCTTTTCTTATTTTGCTTTTGTAGGCTCAATGGTAGTGAGTCTCAAGGCGTGAACTCTCATGTGTAGGTTCTATTCCCACCAGGATTGTGGCATTTATTTTGGAAAAAGGAAGGACATAATTTCTATCCTGTCTGGAAGAAGTCGATTTCCTTCAGATAATTAATCCCAAAAAATCTTTTTAATTTAAAAATTAAAATTAAAATTGAAATACAAATATTTTACTCTCGACCCTGCACTATTACCAAGAGAGGCAACCAAATTCAATAATTTTTTACATAAATTATAAAGCTAAAACTATCCAGATCACTGCCTCAACTTTATATCAGGTCATGCCATAATTAATGTCAGTGGACTGTAGAATATATCGATCCAATTTTTTCTGCTAGCTCTTCGACTGTTACAAGATGATTTTCTTCTACAGTAGCCTACAGGAGTTCGTAGTCAAGCTCTGTTGGTTGACCTGTACGAGGCTCGTCTTCAGTCTTGCGTTATCCTGCTCGAAATCGTTACTCACTAATGACATTTTCAATATATATTTCTACAAGTTTTCGATAAGTTGAAGCAGAATTTTCTCCTTTATCGGAATTCCCAAACCATAATATGGCAAAAGTGGTGTCTTGGGAGATCCAATTCAAATAAAATATCAACACAGAATAAGTAAGTTTCACCAATTAAAACATGATAAATAGAATTGTACTTAACATTATAATAATCAAAAAATCTAAATAAAACTAAACGCATAAGGAGGGAACATAAACAGTCAGAATGTTAAAAACCGACATTACTTAAGGGATGACATGATATATTTGGAGATATAATATAAATTTGATTTTTTTTTATACAGTATTTCGACACGTAGGCCATTAGCCCTGCTATCTATAGGTTGTCACCCTATAATTAGAAATATGAGGTTTTTTTTTTTTTTTTTTTTTTTTTTTTTTTTTTTTTTTTTTTTTTTTTTTTAATAAATAAATTAATAAAAGAAGAAAACAATGGGGTAAAAAATTATCTTACTTTATGTTTAACTAGGGGACATTTCCGTGATGAGAATAAGAAAATTTGAGAATATATTCCCTTTTTGAAGTGGATATTGCTTTTGGATGAGAGTCAGTAGAATATTTAATACTCAATATTTGTCGCCAAAGCTGTTACTATTTGTAACACTTATCTCCTCAAAAAGCATTCACTCCTCTAATATACAATGCTTTTTTCAGATGAGTTGCCAACGTTTTAAAACAAACCCAGAATATTCGTGCCAAAGTGTTTGATAATAAGTATGCCCCTGAATTATCTATGATTGCATTAATTAAGTAATTAAACAAGGAAGAACATAATCAATTAAACAAGATTAATTAATTAATTAAACAAGGAAGAATATACCAGTGGTTGGAAGAGAAACATTTGGTTAAAAATTCGTTGCCTAAGGGTAAGACATAGCGTAATTCAACATTATTCAGCAGACTCGTAACAGAAAGGCAGATATTTTATAGGTATCTTATTCTTCGTCATATGGCACACTAGGGAGATAGTTTGGTCAGTACAATGCTCCGGCTGCAACATTATTCATAAAATTGAAAAATAACAGAGTCTCCTTTCACAAATATTTTTGACTGAGCAGAGACCAAATGTTCACTCTTTTGTTGCAAATTGAGACTTTTAAAAAGTAATTGTGTTTTATGTATGGGGATGCTAAATAGAAACAAAACATTTTCATATTTTTTACAAATGTTTTTACTATAAAACAAAATATTTGATCAAATCAGTAGCTTTAACATTGTTCTATATTATTACATTTGTTCGAATGAAGCACTGAATATGCGGATAGTATTCTCTATTTTGTTAAGGGCATTATCGCCTGTGCCTAAATAGGTAATTACCAAGTCCAAGTGTGAATCTGAGCCCCCATTGCTAGAATATATGATTTGGCGGCTTAGGCAAGGATTTCCTTCTCCCTATGCCTGGGTCACTCAGTTCAAGCTGAAACAATGTTGGCCCCTAGGCTTTTTAAAGATCTTATGGGTTGTTTTTCAATTGAATTTAGGGACGTTGAAAAACGATTAGGAGCAGACAGTGTCTATCCTGTTGGAAAAACAATGATGATTACCGTTCCTTCAAAAAGAGCAGCCCCTTTGAAAATAGGCACATTTAAAAAAAAAAAAATTATCATAACAGTTGTAGATGGTAAGTGGGGACAAGACTTTAGTTTCACTTTTTATGAATCAATATTCTGATTAACGTTGTTATGTATTCTTTTAAGGATTCTGCTTTTGAGAGAAGTGGGAATCATAGACAGAGAAGAAAAGGTTAAGAACAAGTGGAAGATATTATGTTCTAGAACAGCTTACACTGAACCAATTGGTATTCATTCTACACTTTTTGCATACCAAATCTTTGCAGCTGGTGTAGTTTTATCAGCACTGATGTTAATTTGCGAAATGGTTCTTCCCAAATCTGGTACATTAGGTACTTACATTTAACTACAGCCGCTTTTTGAACTGAGAAAAAACAATATTAGAGAGAAAATTTAAACAGTTTTAAAAATATTAATATTAGCAAATGAGACCTTTTTGTGATTTTATTACATTTTAGGTGTCTGCCATGTATACTTATATATTAAGATGATATTAATAAACGCAAATAAAAATCATAGTGAGAGTAAATTGTTTTGTTTTTGAAGTCTTAATCCCTCCAGTTGTGTCTTTTATCTTTATCCCTCAAGTATGGAATTAACTGTTTTTCCATTTATTTTATGTTGTTTTATATCCTAAAGGATCATTAAAGGGTTTCTACTTAAAATGGTCAGACTTATATTTGACACAAAAATACTTTGTCTAAAACAAAGGCTTAAGTTATTAGCAGACATGGGCGTATACAGAAAATAATTTCGGGAAGGGCTGGGAGAATTTGAGGGGGGCTGAGAACATTTGAACAGGGAATAGTTAGTCAATTAAAACGCTATTACACTCAATAATGACACATTTTTAAAGATTTCGGGGGGGGGGGCTGCAGCCCACCAGAACCTGTTTTTCTGCGAAAAAATCTTATCGTAATGGTTTATCATTAAAAAACTCCCAAGTACTTTTTATACAGATAATTAGACGGGAGAAACAGAAAAACCACTTTTTTTTTTACCACGCTTATATTTAAGCGTTTTCGAGACATGGGCGTATATAAGGGGGGGTACAGCTCCCCTCTCCCCCGAAATTTTGATTTAATCGATAGAAATGTGTCGTTAAAACTCAAAAATAAATTAAGTAAGATCACTTAGTTGAGAAAAAATATTTTTTTGGGGTGCAATAGCGGTTTAGTTGGTTTCGATATTATGGATGGACGTGAGAACAGTTGTCCCGGGCCCGGGCACCGTGGGGGCCCGGGCCGATCCTCGCTAATTGGAAAACAAGTACCGAAAGAGACCTTTGCAGCACCGATTGTCGGCTTTTATTCTCATTTTGCTCAAAACTAAAGATGAAAATAATTTTAAAATGACCAAAGTACTATAAAAAGTACTAGAATTTTCATTCTGGCTCTGAGAAGTGGGGGCCCGTGATCTGGTCACGGGCCCGGCTCTGAGATGTGGCGGCCCTGGTCACCATTTTACACAAACATATTTAATATTTTTCCGGACCCACTCCATCTTGGGAGGTATTACAAACACCCCTGTGATCCTAGCCCCTCCCGAAATTATTTAAGAACTAGACTTTTGCTTTCGGGTACTCATAAATGAACTGACTTGTAAATATGTCCATAATAACCATATTCATCAACGAAAGTTGTGTCAATTTTGGTAGCTTTTGGGCGTATATAGAAAATAATTTCGGAGGGGGTTGGAAAAATTTCGGGGGGGGGGGGGGGCTGAGACCATGTATGGAATACTAACAATTTAGATCTTGGAAGAGTTTTAGCCAACTTAAACGCTATTACACCCAAAATAGAATATGTTTTATGAACTAAATGATCTTATTTAATTTATTTTTAAGGGTTTTATGAACTTTTTACCGAGTAAATCAAAATTTCGGGGGGGGGCTGCAGCCCCCTCAGACCCCCCCCCCCTTATATACGCCCATGTAGTAGCGTGAAATATTTTATTAATATAGAAAGGTGTGAGGTAACGAACTATTGATAATCATTAGGTGCAAACACGCTATCAAGAGTCAGTTCCTGTGAGTGGAGCTTTGTATTATGGATGGATTTGTACCAATGGAAATTTCTTTCATTGGTACAAACTGAATTGCCACATTCCTCGGGGAAACACTAAGAATTGGAAACATAGTTGTAGATGGATTGTACGTGACGGATGGTGGGAATATCTATAGAATTCTTTAGTCTATTTCCCAGCTGATAGCTTTCATTCCAATCTATTCCTACGACACATCACGATCTACACGTTCCGTCTGAATGCTGAAAGTTCTATCCAACATTTCTCTACATTGAGGGTTTGGTAGATATTTGCTTCATTTCAATATTTGATACGAGGTAATCGGACTTTTTTGTTTGCCCGAGACCAACATTTTAGGCTTTCCCAATATTCGAGAACGTCACGCGATTAAAAAAATATCAGGCTATCCCATAAGAAATGTCAGTTTATGCCGGTGGGCTGTAGAATGTTTCGATCCAAGTTTTTCTGCTAGATCTTCAACTGTTACAGCAGGAGCTGGTCGTCAAGCTCTGTTGGTTGACCTGTACGAGACTCGTTTTCAAGCTTGCGGTTTCCCGCTCGAAATCGTTCAAACCACCGCTGCACTTGTCGCTCACTAATGACATTTTCTAAATATATGCCATATATTTCTACAATTTTTCGATAAGTTGAAGCAGCATTTTCTTCTTTATGGAATTCTCAAAGTATAACATGGCGTAAGTGGTGTCTTGGGAGATCCATTTTAAATGAAATTTCAGCACATGATAATAAGTGATAAGTTTCACCACCCAAAATATAAATGAGTGTATTTAATGCTATAATAAACAAAAATAAATTGAAAAGGAGGGAACATAAACAGACAGAATATTAAAAACCGAATGTACTTATGGGATGACCTGATATATCTCCTTCAAAATGGTTGAAGCACTGAATATGCGGATAGTATTCTCTATTTTGTTAATGCCATTATCACCTGTGCCTCTCCTGTTAAGTACCTAGCCCAAATGAGGATTTAAGCCCCATTGCTTAATTATTGGCGGCTTAGGCTCATAACAGACCCAGAAGGGCAGATATTTTATAGGTATCTGATTCTACATCATGTGGCACTCTAGGGAGATAGTGTGGTCAGTACAATGCTCCGGCTGCAACATTATTCATAAAATTGAAAAATAACAGTCTCCTTTCACAAATATTTTTGTCTGAGCAGAGAATATATGAACATTGCTAGAATATATGAATTGGCGGCTTAGGCAAGAATTTCCTTCTCTCTATGCCTGGGTCACTCGGTTCATGCTAAAACAATGTTGGTCCCTAGGCATTTTAAAGGTCTTATGGATTGTTTTTCAATTAGGTTTAGGGACGTCGGAAAACGATTAGGGGCAGACGGTGTCTGTCCTATTGGAAAAACAATTATGTTTACTGTTCCTTCTAAAAGAGCAGAACCTTTGAAAATACATTTAAAAAAAAATATCATAACAGGTGCAGATGGTAAGTGGGGAAAAGACTCTAGTTTCACTTTTTATGAATCAATGTTCTGATTAACCAATTCGATTTCTAAAGTAAAACGCCTCTAAAAAGTGCAACCGAAAGCCGATGAAGGCTTTATCGTTTGTGCCTTGTTTACACTTACAAGGGGAGTATACAGCGATGGGGTCACCGATCTGGACCAATTTTTTTCTGGTGATTCTACATCGAAAAATAGTCGACACGTGTCCGAGTGTTCCGTCCAATGCGCCTTAAGAGCCGAGAAATAAAATAAAATAGGTTGAAAGTGCTTTATTTTTTATATCGAGTTTAAAAAATGATATTGACATGATTCTTTCACCAATTCATTTGTTTTATAGAGTAGATTATAAGAAAAATATAATCGTTAAATAATAATTTATATTTCACCAAATATATTCAAAAATATGCTTACGTTATCAAGTAAACTAGTATTATAAATTTTTTCACACCAAAAATAATAGCAGATTTAAAATCAGCACCCCATGAAACCCTAATATAGTGAATATCATTGAAAACAAAAAATAATGATTTTTCCCAGTGTGGAAGAGGCTAAAGCGAAATTTAAAATACATTTTTTTTTTTTTTTTTTTTGTAATATTCCCAAAACTTGAATTTAGGGGTTTTTCAATGCGCTAAAAACGAATCTGACATCCGTTTTTTTTTAAAAAATTGTTCTACATACTCGACTCTATAGAAGTAATTATTCTGCCAAAATATTCCATATACCTACATTTAAAAAGTTATCGATTATAAAAAAAAAATTGATTTAAAAATGGATGTCAGATTCGTTTTTAGCACATTGATAAATCCCTAAATTCATGTTTTGGGAATATTACAAAAATAAAAAAAAAATGTAGTTTAAATTTCGCTAAGGGGGGACCCTTAAAATTTTGTTAAAGATTCAAGAATCCGGCTATATTTGAAAGAATATTTACCCGATTCCCCCCCCCCCCCGGACTATACAGCCGATCCGTTGGGTGTTTTGACTGCGGTCGAGTATAGAGGAGGATTGTCGAGTGTAGCATGAGGAGTTCGTGCCAGACTAATCGAGAGTAGGGCTTCTTTGTCGTGCCGCTCTCTCCATGCTTCGAGCAGCATCTATCTACAATGTTGGAGACAATGCTCCTAACTCTCGAGGCTTACAATATTTATGTCTTTTCTTGTGGTGGCTAAGGTCAATAGAGAGGCTATTCTGCTCTATTATGGACAGATATGTCGTTTTGTTTAGTCCAAAGTCCAACTATATATGTGTAAATATATATATATATGCGCTTTGTATTAAATTTCTTCGCTGGGAATTAAATGTATTGGTCATACGGCATCTTTCTCCAGCTCTCTTACTTCTTCTTTCAAAGATGAGTGATTGCCAGATGAAGCCGGAGAGGAATCCGGTGAAGCATTGCGCAGAAAGGAGAAGTAAGACCGCTGGAGAAACATGCCGTATGAATAATACATTTTATATAATTTGGTATTGATAAATGTGTCATATTGCACTTTTCAAGAGGATCCACAATTTCAACGCAAAAAATAATTTTGTCGTATAGTGACTAAATTGATTAATCATGCCGAGATGCTTATATGAAAATGAATCATATAGGTAAGTATCTCGGTTAGGAGGAGCATCTCAAAATCTCTAGAAACAAAATGCAGGATTAGTTATAATCAGTGATTGTTTTTTCGGTTGCAGATATGGCAACAAAAAGATGAAACAATAAACATATAGGCATTACCCTTACTTATAGTTTCTTACTTATTATACGTATAGCGTCGGATTACGTCATCGAACAGACGTCATAGGTTGCGTCCCTAGGATATGGTTGAATCACGCTAAAGACTCAACTTCATACTGACAATTCTATTGACAAATTAAATGGGCGTATATAAATGGGGGGTGCAGCCCCCCCCCCCGAAATTTTGATTTCGTCGGTAAAAATATGTCATTAAACCTCAACAAAAAAACTAAATAAGATCCTTAGTTCAGAAAAAAAAATTTTTTGGGGTGTAATAGCGTTTTAGTTGGCTAACTATTCCATGAACCTAGGTTGTTAATATTCCAGCCTCCCAAAATCCTCCGGTGCTCCCCCCCCCCCACACGAATTCATTGAGTATTACAAAATCTATTGTATACAAAATTGCATTAGTTAGTATGCAGACTTCCTCCTTTTACTCTCCATTCAGAATATAACATGGTCCTAAGAGCAACAAAAAGCTTCCTTCAAGAAGTTAATATGAAGGCTGCATCTTGTAATGGGTTAATCCACGCTATAATACTCGTGTCCAATCCCTTCCTCTTCTCAGCATCCTTAAAGGGGACCAATCTTTTATCATGTTTTGTTCAGCAGGGGAAAAATTATCTGAAATTTCCTTCAACTGGATTAACCGTGTCCAATTTAGTGGCCTTATTTCTTTGATGTTTCAACAAAAGCAACATTTTTCAATGTTTTTTTGTAACACAAAATATAAATGCTTAGATAGCCGGAGGTTTTTTGTTTCGAGCGCTGAAAATAAGCCGTACAAACTACCGTTTTTCACATGTCTCGCATTCACCGGAGCTATGATATATACATTTTGGTCGCGGTTAGTGAAAAGGTACTAGCTCAAAAACAAAATTTATCATCACACATGGGCTATTTTGGACTTTTATTTACTTAAATATCTCGAAAACAGTCGCGGAAGTTTCGTAAGTTGGTAATCGAATATTAAAAAATAAAATTAAGTCAAAGAATGGTTTTAATTCGGCTAGGAGAAAACGTCAGATTTACAGAAAAATCTAAATTTCGTGCGTTTCGGCATGCTCTTTGGTAGCCTGCTTTTCAGCTTTAAATCCCTAGGTGAGGAAGGAAGATCAGGATAACTTTTAGGTGACCATGAGTAAGTGGGACTTATCCACACATTTATCCTTGGTCACCTTAAAATTATCCTAATCTTCTATCCTCACCTAGGCATTTATTGCTGAAGAAGGCTGCCAAAGAGCATGCCGAAACGGTTCTTATATAGATTTTTCTGAACATATAAGGCTGCATCTACATTGAACCCCTATTTCTCCCGATCCGATTTCGTTTCATCGACAACGGCCGATAGAGGCCGACGTGAGTGCCTACATGGGTCCCGACCTGATCCGATTTAGTCACTCGTCAGCAATAACCTCGTAGTGAAGTGAAAAAGAGTGATTAATTTAAGAATTACCACCTAATAAGTATAGAAACCTTCGATTAGGTTGAATGTTGGAGGTAAGAGAAGCATTAGTATTCATATTTTAAAATTTCTTATAAGAAAGGTAGCTAGAAGGTTATAAGCATTGGAAGGTTATAAACATTAGAAGGTTATAGACATTGGACGGTTATAAACATCTTTCCATGTAAACAAGAGAAACAAAAATGTGAATTGCAAAGTTGTTCATTTTATTAGCTTTCATTTAAGAAAAATGCACTAAATCGGTTACGACGTAGAGGCCGCAGACCTTTTTGAAACACAATATTTCGTTTGGCGCCATTTTTCGTCGTCGGCCCGAAATCGGTCAAGAAATAAACAAGTTTAACGGCCGAGAATCGCTGGCCATCGGATCTGGTCAGGTCGGAACCAATGTAGGCAGCTCCATTGAGATGCATGTGTTTGTTTTTCTTCCGACAATCGGTGGCTATCAGATCCGATTGTTTTGGATCGGATCGGGTCCAATGTAGGTGCCCCCTTAGCCGAATCCCAACCATTCCTTGATTTCTTATTACCTAAACGGCTAATTATCTGCATCTCATAATAAAAAGTGAATTTCGATAGGACTAGCTAAGTGCGATACATGGATCTTGAAACCTCCAAAGGGTTGGTTTTGTCCTATTCTAAGTATTCCTCATCACACCAGATGTACGCTTCATTTGCAAAATAACGCTCAGACGACATAGTTCCTGCAAATAGGACTTTTATGGTTGCCAAAGCGTTGGGCATTAGTCAGACTCGTGCCTATTTGTCACTGTCAAGAGCTTTAATTTGCCTTCTAAAATAAGGAAATGATTCCGATATCGATAGGAGGGATTCATGAGAATGACATACCTATATTTCATCCTGGTTCTCAGGATTAGCTACTCATAGGCTCCTCAGGCACTTCACCTGCTTGACGCGTGGGAGGGAGCTGAAACGAAACGAGCCGGATGGTTGCAGAGGCAGCACCCCCCGGCGTGCAATCAGCCAAGCATCAGCCGAAAATTATACAGCTCCGCCATTGATTTAATCTATACACCCTAATCCATTCATGAGTCAGCCACGACCTCGAGCCGTGCATATCTATAATAAGACAGGCTCGGCGGACGGCCCAAGCTCTTCCTACGGCCTACGGTTCTTTGCCAATGGCTCCTGAAGATAGAGGTACATTTTCTTCCATGAGGGCCCATGAAAACGACATGATGCATCCTTAAAACAAATTACTTAAGCATAAATAAGATTTTGGGATTTGAGCGTAGTAATAGTTATATGGACCAAATCATACATCAAAACCTCAACAAGATCATTCTAATAGAGGTTAATCAATTCATAGATTTGTAGCTGCCAAAATATCGAAGTCTACCAACAAAAACCGAGGTTGGACAGCTTAGTAACATATTAAAATAATGTACATTCCAGCTTTGTATGACAAAAAGGACCTATTATTCGCATTCCTCTATAAGGTTTGTTATTTTGCGATATCTCTAACAAATTAAAAAATATTTTAATCTTATGGTGTTTTTTATCTTATCAATATGTGCCCCACATATCTAGGACACCCTGTATACATTTATACAGGGAGTCCCGGATATATCACGAATTCTAGATGTTAGGAAATCGAAGTCTAAGTTCTAGTAGTGCTTTTGGATAGCAAAGGCGTTTACTCTATGGAGTGCTGATTCATAAACCTGATTGAAAAAGTATGCAATTGAAATTCAATGTTTTAATTATAATTTTTAAGAGTAATTTATGGGTAACAAAATGCTAGGAGAGGAGTTTCAGACCAGGGATTCGCCCTTGAAATGGGACCTTGAATTTTTCAAAGATCATGGGGCATGTTACTTTAACTTCAAGCTCTGAGAGAACTAAAGGTGAACCAGAGAAACAAGGTGAAGCGTCGTGTTGCCGACATCTTCTGACTCAGAAAAAAAAGTAGATTTTTCAGATTTGTCCTATCTCTGCGTAACTTGCTTCAATCTACCTGGACGTTATAATACTCAGCGTTCATTTCCAGCAAGCGTCGGAAAGAATAGCTGAAGACGATTTAATGGGAATCACATTTCAAATGTGATTCCAATGTTTTACGATTTTGTTCCGAAATTGTGTCGTCAGCCAAGAATTTGTCTTATAACAACATTCGTTCAGCGAAACAACCGCTTGATTTTATCTAGACAGTGTATCAACTTTGAATCCATTTGCGGATGGAACTTAGGGATCAGAGCAACAATACGGAAAAATAGTTCATAACATCCTTCTCTAAATCAGCATAAAAAAAGATCAAATCGATCTTTTTTCCAAATGCCCTCAATGCGTTACAGGAGAAGCATTATACGGGATTAGACTAAGCCTGGTGTTGGAGTGAAATGTTTGCTGTAAGTTGGGCCTAAAGGAAAGGGTGGGCTGAGCAGGAGCCGAAGAAAGGTCAGGCCCGGAGATCAGATAACCGGAGAGGATGTGTGCTTGGAGACTGGTGTTCGATTACCTCACGGATCGGCCGGTTTTTCTAAGCAGGATCTGCCTAATTTAGTTACTACACCCTTCTAAAGCAGGATTATTCACCTCTTGGGTCAACCGTTATCTATATATACACATATGATGCATTCTAGGGTTTGGTATTTTACGCGAAATAGAAATTTCATAAAATTGATCTCATACGCCATCTTGTGGTTAGAATCTGGCTGGGGAACGAGAGATCATTGGCCCTGTAAACTGGCATGAATGAGTGAGTCAACCAAGGGTCTAAAAAATAAAGCCAACGAACAAAAAAAAATACCCTAAATCAAAGACCACACTATTCTTAACTGAACCTCTCCTATAGCTGTACTCTCCATACACCTTTCCAAATAAACTCAATTGTCGAATATTTATTAATCCAAATTTAAAAACGGGCGTAGGAGGCCCGGTGGCCGTGAGCGTTAAGACGAGCGCACTTAACTCTCCAAGGGTTCAAGGGTCGTGGGTTCGTATTCCACTATGGGGTGGTGGCTTTTCTTTAATAAAAGAAAAGGCATAAGCTCTATCCTGGCTAGAAAAGGGTGGTAACCTATAGCCGACCCGTCCTAAAATTCGTAAGTAAAGATGGAATGGTTGGGATTCGGCTAAATAAACCTCAATATGATTTTGTTTTAAAAAATCTATATTTCGGACGTTTCGGCTACTCATTGGTAGCCTTCGTCAGCTAAAATGACAAAAAAAAAAAGAAATTAATACAGAAACAAAAAAAAATTTATAATTGTGATAGGTAACAGAACTATAGATACAATTAACTTATAAAAGAACATATCGTCTTAAATTCTTAGAATGAAAGGTAAATAGGTACAATAATTGATTTTAATAGTAATTAGTAACATTAATTGATTTTACAAAGAAATAAGAAAACTACATACCAATGACAAATATAGTAGCTAATAGTAACATTAATTAATTTTACAAAGAAATAAGATACTACATACCAATGGAAATGCCGAGCGGCATTTCCATTTCTATTTCTTTATTAGTGATGGTTCGCTAAAGAAATAGATAAATCTGCACTTTCAAAACACGCCATTACACAAAAACACACTTTTAACTTCGACGACACGAAAATTCTTTCTACACAACGAAACAAAAAAAGGCTACAGATCTCGGAATGTGTACACATAAACTTAAACAAAAACAATATAAACTACAAAACTGACAAACAAGGCATTTCTCCTATGTACGCTAATATTTTCCAAATACTCTCCCGACCTCCCACCTAGATTTTTACCATGCCCTTTGGGTATCCTTCCATTAACACCTTTTTCTCCTTTCCTGTCATAAAATGTCATAAAAATGCCTTTTGATCCTTACCGCCCTTTCTCCCACCACCTGCTGTTTTCAGTTACATATACCCCAGTAGATTCCTTTTTCCTTAGACACTTTCACAATGGTTACTTAAACTGCCAACCTTCGTCTTCCTCTGCCGCTCGGCATTTCCATTGGTATGTAGTATCTTATTTCTTTCTAAAATTAATTAATGATACTATTAGCTACTTTATTTGTCATTGGTATGTAGTTTTCTTATTTCTTTGTCAAATCAATTAATGTTACTAATTACTATTAAAATCAATTATTGTACCTATTTACTTTTTCATTCTACTCATTCTAAGAATTTAAGACGATATGTTCTTTTATAAGTTAATTGTATCTATAGTTCTGTTACCTATCACAATTATACATTTTTTTTTTGTCATTTTAGCTGACGAAGGCTACCAATGAGTAGCCGAAACGTCCGAAATATAGATTTTTTAAAACAAAATCATATTGAGGTTTATTTAGCCGAATCCCAACCATTCCATCTTTACTTATCACCTCGACGGCTAACTATCTAATCATCATGCTAAAATTCGTAGTTAATAATAAATGGACGTTAAAGATTAATGAATAAAACGGATGTATCATATGTTTATATTGCTAAATTAATTTCTTAAAGTTAATGAAGAATCCGCTCAAGATGTTTTAGCTTTACTCACAAAGATTTGATTTTACATAAGGAATCATTTTATTGTATTAGTTCAAAAACGATATACCTAGTATTTATGTAGTATTTTATATATTATTAAAAATAAAAAAATATCATGTCTCTCTTTCTCAGTACTTCTGTCAATTTACTTTGGTACTCCGATAATTTGTCCTGACTCTTAACTAAGGTCTATGTAAAATTATTGTTCATTGGACCTTTAAAAAAAAATTTTGTTGCTTAATATGCCCAGGAAAGTGTTTAATAACCGACTTTCATAATCTAATAACTTGTTTACTGTTTTTCATTATTCTCTACGTTAATTCTATAAATTTGTTTTCTATGCCGAAGAAGGCTGCCAAAGAGCATGACGAAATGTTCAAAATATTGATTATTCCGAAAATCTGATCATTTTTCTTAGCCGTATCCCGACCATTCTTTGACTTCTCAGCAGGTGTTCGAATTCGAAAAAAATATCATCACTTTATAAATTCAAAGTTCCAGAAAAAAAAACAGCATGTTTAAAAACGAAGTAATAATGTGACAGTTTCTAAGCTATATTTTCCAATACATGCGGTGTATAAACATAGGTGTTTCTTAAATGTAAAATTGCAAAGATGTTGCAGTTACTGTGGAATTTTTAGAAGAAAAAAAAAAAGAAAACACAAATTTTAAACTTGATTAAATATCTTGAAATTGGTAAATGCTATTGAAGAAACATTTTGCTGATATTATGATTCAAGCCGATTAGCGCGTAATGCTGATTCAGAATTTTCAGGAGTGTTACATCTGCGTTTGCTATTTTCAGAGGCTAAAAAAAGCAGTTCGTCACTCAGGAGCTGCTGGTTATTTTACGCAGCACCCCTAAAGAATGAGCTTAGAAAACCTACACTGTACAAAATAATTGTAATGGAACGCTGAATGAATTATTATTTTTAGCGCGGTTCCTCCCTATCTCCATAGGGAGAACCCGCTTATGAGGTCTACCTCATGACGCAATCCGGAAGTGCCGACTAGAAACTTTCATGTTTCAGACCCTATAGATCACGAAAATATAGGTGGCCCAAATTTGTATACATACATATATATATATATATATATATATATATATATATATACATATATATATATATATATATATATATGTTTGATGTTATTTTTCGTCGCTGGGATAGTATTTTTAGATGGAACGGCATTTTTCTCCAGCGGTGGTACTCCTCCTCACTTCTTCCCGGAATATTTCGATGGATTCATCTCCATCTTCTTCAGCCAGGTACTTGTTTCTTCCTCGGTGGTAGCCAAGGGAATGACATTTTTCTCGATCTGGGCTCCTTTTCTCCCCTCTAGCCACAGTATCGGCGGACGAATGGTGTTGAAGCTCCCTGGTGTAGTTGGGATTCTGTCCGTTGGCAGCGCTGATGGTATTGCGTCTTTTTTTTTTTTTTTTTTTTTTTTTTTTCTCCTCCTGCTTCTATTTTCCTCGCCGTAAGGTTTTATTTGTTTGATGTTATTTTTCGTCGCTGGGATAGTATTTTTAGATGGAACGGCATTTTTCTCCGTTATATATATATATATATATATATATATATATATGCTCTATATATATATGCTTGTCTGTTCGCTCTCTAGCAAGCCCAAAAATGGTCCGATTTTAACGAAATTTGGTACAAAAATCTGTCGTCTAATTTGAAAGGTCAAGTTCGTTAACCAGCAGAATCCGCCCACTAGAAGATAGTGTTTGGGGCGAAATTCGCGTAAACAAAATCGTAACGCTTACGTTTTTGAGTTTATATGCTTGCAGGTAATTGTTTTATAGGTTTCTTAACATAAGAAAACGAATGACTGTGCCGTGGGTTCGATTCCCACTAGTGGTGGTGGCTTTTCTTTAGGAAAAAGAAAAAGCATCAGCCCTATCCTGGCTAGAAAAGGGTGGTAACCTATAGATAACCCATCCTAAAATTCCTAGTTAATAATAAATGAACGTTAAAATTTAATAAATAAATAAATAATAATTATAATAAGATGAAATTCTTTATTTTAAAAAAATGCTGCCCAAATGTATATGGTAGGTACGCACAGCATACGTATATTATATATTGCGCACAGGATTTTTGTAATAACTGGGAAAATTGCCGAGATAATAAATTTCGATGATAAATTTAATAAAAAAAATCAATTTTAATGAAATTTTAAATTTATACAATCCTTTTTGTATGTTTGAATGTAAATTTGGATAATGAATTGTGAAAGAATGATATGCAGCCTCTTTTATCTCCCTCTCTATGTGGTAGTTCAGTTTCCCCAGAGAACCTATCAAAATATATTCCGGATGTTCTGAAGTTAACCCCAATGTCTGACAGATTTTGCTGCTTCTTTCGTGTTCCATGTGCTTTCCTCGTTAGTTTGGCATGATATTTACCGAGTTTCTTTGAAAGAAAGTAAAAATGACAGCCGTTACGTTTAAATTAATAATAATTTCTCCTATACGTACGCTAATATTTTCCAAAAACTCTCCCGACCTCCCACCTAGATTTTTCCCATGCCCCTTGGGTATCCTTCCATTAACACCTTTTTCTCCTTTCCTGCCATAAAATGTCATAAACATGCCTTTTGATCCTTACCGACCTTTCTCCCACCACCTGCTGGTGGGTTTCAGGTACATATGCCCCAGTAGATTCCTTTTTCCTTAGACACTTTCACAGTGGTTACTTAATTGCCAACCTTGGTCTTCCTCTGCCGCTCGGCATTTCCATTGGTATGTAGTATCTTATTTCTTTGTAAAATTAAATAATGTTACTATTAGCTACTATATTTCTCATTGGTATGTAGTTTCTTATTTCTTTGTAAAATCAATTAATGTTACTAATTACTGTACCTATTTACTTTTTCATTCTAAGAATTTAAGACGATATGTCTTTTATAAGTTAATTGTATTTATAGTTCTGTTACCTATCACAATTATAAACTTTTTTTTCTTTTTTCTGTTTCTGTATTAATTTCTTTTTTTGTCATTTTAGCTGACGAAGGCTACCAATGAGTAGCCGAAACGTCCGAAATATAGAATTTTTTAAAACAAAATCATATTGAGGTTTATTTAGCCGAATCCCAACCATTCCATCTTTACTTATCACCTCGACGGCTAACTATCTAATCATCATGATAAATTAATAATTTTCTGCCACAGAATAACCTCAATCCTAATTGATGGATTTAGTTTATTTTTACAACACATCTATCTCTTTAGATGAGCACGATGTATGCGGAGTTTTGTTACAATATACGAAATGTTTCGACCTTAGGGGCATAATTATAATTTTTGACCAGAATAAACTTCAACTGCAGAAGGATTTTTCTTATTAACAAACTCGTTCAATGTTTGACATTGTAATATAAAAACTTTCATTTTATTTAAAAATATTGTCAGGGTAAAATTAAAAAAATCAGAAATTTAGCTGCTTTTTACACCAGATAGTAATTGGAATGCAGTCCCAAAGCTTAGAACAAAAAAAAAAAA
Organism: Gonocerus acuteangulatus; assembly: GCA_946811695.1. Taxonomy (NCBI): domain Eukaryota; kingdom Metazoa; phylum Arthropoda; class Insecta; order Hemiptera; family Coreidae; genus Gonocerus; species Gonocerus acuteangulatus. Next base: position 104,878,490 of record OX328124.1, on the reverse strand, counting down.
ATGAAAAAAAAGGGCGAAAAAAATATATACCTCCCGGAGTAGAAGAAAGAGTGAGTTGAGAGATAAAAACTTAAAAGGTCCGCGCTGAGAGATGTGCCTTCTGGTGACAGTTTAAAAGCAAAAAATATTCGACAGTTATTAATGAAGAGAAGGCTGCTAGTTCGATTAGTCTCTTGTTCTTGTTCTAAAATCCTCGGGTTTCTGTCATCTCCTTAAGTTCTATATAGCAAGGAACCTATTATAGTTGACAATGGCACATTAGGTAACATTAGATATGCCGTGTTCAAGTTAAGCCTCCGAAAAAAAATCTAGCAGGACTTCTAGTATAGTGGCATCAGAAGAAAACAAATTATTCTTCCCGAATATCGAATTTTATTTCGGACACAATTTTCAATTTCTAATAACTGTCTTCTGATTCGGTTGGCTGATGATAATCTTTAGTCAAGACGTGGCCATTGAAGCAGAAGGTTCCTTCCTACAGCTAGGGTGTAGATTTAGAGTACTAGAGAACCAGCTTATGTTGACCTCATGACGCAATCCCGAAGTGCCGACTAGAAAACTTCACTTTTCAGATCCCGTAGATTACGAAAATAACGGTGGTTCTTTGTTTATATATTTGTCTTTTCGTGCTACCGCCATCTGAAAAATAGTCCAGTTTTGAACCAATTTGGCACAAAAATCATTCGTCTGATTTGAAAGATCAAGTTTGTAAACCAGCAGAATCCGTCCAGCGGAAGATGGTTTTTGGAGCGAAATTCACGCAAAGGAAATCGTAACGTTTAAGTTTTTTAGTTCCTGTGCTTGCAGGTACTCGTTTTGTATGTTTCTTAACAAAGGTAAACGAATGAAACCATTTTTAAATCGATATCTGTAACGGTTTTTGAGAAAAGTGGATCAAATATTCTTGAAACTCATTTTTTTATTTGGTGGGTACTTAGAATCGTGGGATTCAATTGAAATATTTCCTACATCTTTGAAATTCATCTAAACTAAGATGTTTAAATGTTGGTTACATTTGGAGTTAAGTAAGTATTCGAAAAAAATATTTTTTTAATGGACATGAAAAGTTTTCTGGTCTTCGTATATTTTCGTAAATATCTCGAAAACGGTTGGGAAGTCTAAGTGCCCATTCGAACGCTTACTAAATTCTCCACATAAGTTTTTGTTTTAAATTGAATTTATCAGTAAAATTAGTATTTCAGTAAGAGAAGGCAAGGAAATGAGAAACGTATTGAGAATAGTGGTTTCCTAGAGCAAACGTTGAGATGGCGGGCGAGTCATTTCCGCTTGAATCTTTAAGATTTAATTTATATATTTAACGAAAGATCAAAGATAACTGCTTCTATTGCTTTTCTAATGGCACTAGGGATAAGAACGGAACCGCGCTAAGATGACGCAGTTCCTGCGAGTCAGACTTTTTGATAGCTATCTCATTCGGTGCTTAAAATTCCAAGGTGTAGGTTTCGTTTATTTGAACGGGGTTTTGTCTCCGTTAGACACAGTTTTTAATTGGCTGTAATGGTTTGAATTGCAATTAGCAGTAAAATATCGTTTTCGGTAAAACACAAAAAGCAAAGAAGCATGTTTGTATTACTTGTTTTTTTATTTTTTACGGAACATCGACATCTGGGCCATTAGCCGTATTACTTGTAGTATTACTGGCGCATGTATTACTTGTTTGTAATTGAGATAACCTTTGAAATGAACCTAAGTCGAGGTGGTGGAGTGAGTAATTTCAGCCTAAAGCTGAAATTACAGCTGACTACTCCCAGTTTTCTGTGCATTGTGGCAGATAAAATCTTGCTTTTCTTCAAATTAGAGTAGGAGTTTATATTTTTCACAAAATATCAAAACACTCAAAGCTCAAAGCTTTTCAAAAGACAATGGGAATAAGAATGGAAATGTGTTTCGATGACACAGTTCCTGCGAGTTTTTAATACCTGCCCAGATCTTCCATACCTTATGATGTACTTTACCTTCGCCATGTCGACACAGCGATACGACTTGTGCAGAAGTAGAAATGGGCTGGTGTGGTGTAGAATGACCCCTATTGTTGGAACTGAGATACCTTCCAACAGGTGTCTGGGTGTGTAAAGTCACGGACAGATAGGTCATTCGCAGACCAGTGAGTCACCAGCCTTGCGTTCCATTCACCTTACGGCTCTTCAGCATTCCTTACAGCTACACCAGGAGCAAAAACATATGTTTTATGTGTTCACTTGGGAAATAAAAAAAAATTATATCTTATGTGTTTTTTTTAGCTATATATTTTCTTTCCAGACGGTTGGAATGTTCAATGGAAAACATTTATACTGCTGAAAACATGTTTATGGGTTCGGATTTGGAGGTGGAGTCTTTTTCTCCTGATACATACCATAAAGTCCAATTCGCAGGAGCTACGACAACCCAGCGTGTTTCACATAATAATCGTATTCTTCGTCCTATAGAAATATGAGCCTTTTTTGTAGGAAGTTTATTATGCTTTGGAAGGCTCACCTCCACACCTCTCGAATAGAAATGCACATTAAAAGCGTGTACAGTCTTTTTTAATTTTAGAAGATGGGCTCAGAGATTTATTAAGATATTTACTCTCCGAAAGTAAGCAGAATCTAAAGGTATCAGTTTTGATAATTCTGGTATATCGGGAAAAACTAACATCAGCTTGACTTTTTTGAGAAGCCAGAAACTAAAAATCATTTTTATTCTATCATTAAGTGCTCCTGGAAGACTAATAAAACAAAAATATATGTGTTAAGATTTATTCCTCGCATGCCACGAATTTCGCCGAGAAAAAACAGATTCTTCTTGTTAAAGTACTTGTCTTATCGTCTTAGACAAAGAAGTTATTGGTATATAAAATTACATCAACATCGAAATAAATTCGATTTGGTCTCAACAAATTTTATTATGTGCTTATTTTACAAGAAGTCATCTGCCAACTTATAGACAATAAAAGAATTGTCATCGAACATTACCAGTATACAATTTGGGGGATCATTTGAGCAGTTTTCCAATTTCTTTTAATCGTTTGGATGAAGAGAAATTAATGGCGCAGAATATTGGAAACGAAAATCAAAACATTTTAGGAAATACTGAAAACCGAATTAGACAGAGACAGATTCATGTTTACAGCCTAATAAAGGGACTGAGAGATATATAGGCTTTTAGGAACCGTTCCCCTACAAAACAGCTTTAGCTTCAATAGGTTTTTCTGTAGCTTGTTCTGTTGGAATAGATTCAACCAACATTTTGAGTATTCATTTCAACAAACATTCAATTTAACGTTTCTAAAATCATCTCGATTTTATGATACTAAAGATAAAAAAAAATCATAATGTTATACGGGAGTTATTGTATGGTATGCTGACCTCATAGCCTTTCATGAGGAAATAAGAATAGCATATGAGACTAATGATCCTAGTATCAATTAACAAGTAAAAGGGAAAAAAAAAACCAGAAAAAAAACACAGTTCATCTGTAACACGAACAAAGAGAATCAATATTGTTTGTCAATTTCCTCCTCTGATTCACCCGACATTCCTTACGATCCTTAGGTATGAAAGGAAACTCAGATTCGGGAAGGCCTTTCGCCAAAAAGAAGTCGCATTTATTCCCTCACACTCTTGCTCTTCGAGAAAAGTCCGCCTCGATGGTCATATTACTTTTCCATGATGGCGTAACCGATCATTATATTGGTTAAGAAGTTCTCCGGAACAGAATTACATAAAAAAAAAATTAAATGAATAGTGCCTAGCAATATTTTTAACAAAATTTAAATGTAGCTGCTATATGTTGGTTATTATGTGGGACTATCAGTTGAAATGGTTAGGAGCAACAAGATTAAATAGCATACAGACCTTGTAGTCATATTTTAGTAGCATTTGCACCATACAGTGATAATTCCACATAATATCCAACACATAGCAGCTACAGTTAAGTTTTGTTAACAATTTTGCTTGGTACTGTTTTGCCCCTTCAACTAACTCAGAATTTTAGGACGGGTTACCTCTAGGGCTATTTTAGGAATCTATAGGTCTCCACCCTTTTCTAGCCCGGATAGGACTGTTGCCATTTCTTTTAAATACAAAATATAAAAACATAGAACTATTCATTTCTATTTATGTAGGTTAGTGTAAGGAATTTCTTTAATAATGCTATGTAAACTCACATCCATGCGAAGGAACGTACATAATTAAGCAGCTTCTACGCAACGGACACTCTGTTTTGTTTACATCTTAGGTTTTATTAGGTCAGGAAAAAAAAATCTCGTTATCCACTGGGTGATTTGTCAGAACATATTTTTCTTTGTATATCCTCTGAGAGGGATGCCGATTTTGAATGAGACAATGTCCAACCTCCTGGACATGTTGTGGAAGGAGCCCAAGAGCAGGAGACGTGAATTATGGTGGGAATACCAGGGCGTATCCTTGAAGGATACCCGAAGCAGACAATGGGCTGCTACCTGCACCCGGGTCCCAAGTCGAAGCAGGTAGCAAGTAGCTATTTATGACACTAGGGTCGACTCATTTTAAACTTTAGGACACACTACAGAAATATACTTTTACCTATTCATTATTATTTTTTAAGATTAATTCATGCTAATTCATGCATTACTGTAAATACAGTAGACAGTAGACTCACCCAAATCCGGCGTCTTTGGGGCCTGATTAGAGAAAACGCCGTATTAGAGAATTCAGTTAGAAACGGTCACTTATGTATTTTAAAACACTTAATATTTGAGGATATGATAATATGTACCTACCATTTTTAATCTTCTATATTTAAGTAAAATTTAGTAGAAACATTTATTTTCTTTGTAGAAACATAAGTTCCTGCCTGACAAAAGAAACACCTTCCTTGACTTCCATTCAATGAAATATCAACAAAAAAGCCCGCGTGGTCTAGCCCCGGCGAGTTCCAAGATCCTTCTCTCATTCCTCTCGGAGACCGCCGGATTAGAGAGAGAGCGACGGGCCAGAGTACGCCGGATCAGGGAGAGTCTACTGTATAGTCATTCCATTTGAATTACATTTTAAGGGCTTAACATACTAGTAGTCAGATTTGATTGACGAAAAACAGAAAAAAACAAGTGATAAAATCATTGAACTCAAGCTACAGAAGCTGTTGGAGAAAAAAGGTAATCCTTAAAACATCCAATAACACACATATACTAATGAATGACTGCATACATAATTTTTTTTTTTTTTTTTTTTTTTTACGGCGCATCGACAAATCTTGGCCATTAGCGCCGAGCATACGTAGTTAAATAAACTCCCACGCTAGAGGGATACTCCAACGTGAAAACATATAGTACGAATACATACATCATATATACACTTATATATAATATATATATATATGTATATATATATATATATATGTATATATATGTATATATATATATATATATATGTATATATATATATATATATATATATATATATGTATATATATATATATATATATATATATATATATATATATATATATATCGTCCCTACCTTGTCTTACTATCGAATATGCAAATCTGAGCCAACTGGAGAACGAACATATTCTATCCACTGAGGCAGATATTAAAAAAGAGCCACAATTTTCATTTTTATTACATTTATTCTGATTTTATTTTAAAAGTTATAGCTGTTTTTGTTTTCAAAATTTGATAGAGTATTTTATTACTAATGTTTTAATTTTCTGATTGCACATTTAGATTATAAATCTCTTCTTCTTTTTTTCGTTTTTTTTTAGGCAATTCAACAACTTGGGTCATTGTTAAATTTCTTTAAATGCCGTTCAGTGCTATCTACAGATTACCTCACTTTTACAAAGCCAACGGTGTATTCAACACTAACAGTATATTCAAAGCTAACAGTGTATTCAACACCAACATTGTATTCAAAACCAACAGTGCATTCAAAACCAACAGTGTATGTATTCAAAACCAACCGTGTATTCAACACTAACGGTATATACATCGCCTACGGTATAATCAACACCAACGGTGTAGACTTCACCAACGGGATATTCTACACCAACGGATTAATCAACATCAACGGTGTATTCAACACTAACAGTATATTCAAAGCAAACAGTGTATTCAACACCAACATTGTATTCAAAACCAACAGTGTATGTACTCAAAACCAACCGTGTATTCAACACTAACGGTATATACATCGCCTACGGTATAATCAACACCAACGGTGTAGACTTCACCAACGGGATATTCTACACCAACGGATTAATCAACATCAACGGTGTATTCAACACTAACAGTATATTCAAAGCTAACAGTGTATTCAACACCAACATTGTATTCAAAACCAACAGTGCATTCAAAACCAACCGTGTATTCAAAACTAACGGTATATACATCGCCTACGGTATAATCAACACCAACGGTGTAGACTTCACCAACGGGATATTCTACACCAACGGATTAATCAACATCAACGGTGTATTCAAAACCAACTGTTTATTCGACGCCAACGGTGTATTTAGCGTGAACTCTGTATTCAACACCCACGGTTTATTCGACACCAACGGTTTATTCGACACCAACGGTTTATTCGACACCAAAAGAAAAGGTTTAGATGATCGGGGAAAAGGTTTTTATGACTAAAATGAGTCACATTTATTTGCCAACGTTTCAGCTTTAATTACTATCTCATCACTAACAGCAAAGAAATATTTAACGTGCTGGGCTGCTTTTTTGTGAGAATGATTTATTTTTCAATTTGATTTCTATAATTTGATAGCTCAATGTTCCTTAAATGATAAACTACTCATACGAAGTCGCTGATTCTTGAGGCCATGAAGAGGCTTCTATGAGACTCGAAGCGGGGGTGTAAGAGAGACAGAGCATGAGAGAGAGAGGGGGGGTTGATATGTTTTCAGGCTGGCCAATAGGGGTGTAACACGGGTGCAAAGGGGAGGGGCTTATCCCCCCCTTCACTTTCTTAACCTTTTATTTGCATACCTACACATCCAGGACTCTACTCACCGATCCTTCCATATATATCCTCTATCTCTCTCTCCTCACTCTCGCGCATCTATGCACTGGTAATCGCATTATCTCTTTAGCAGTCTCTTTCAGTCTTTTACTTTTGCACCGGAATGTGCTCCAAAGGAGGGTACAATCTGTTCCGTGGGCACTTTTTGGGAGGCCTCTTCTGTTCATCTCTTCACCTTACTGTTTTTTAGAGATAGAAATAAAATCCAAATTCATATCTCTTAGTAATTTTTGAGGGAATATAGAATTTGTGGTTGCACTTATGAAAGGAATTTTAACGCTTTCTTCAAATAGTTACCGATCTTACCCATTATATGAGGAAAATGAAATCAAAATTGGTAATTGAAAAATTAGATTTTTTCAGTCTCGGTCACACTAGACGAATTCTCAGGTCCTTAGCTGTTTATTATCGACGATACATAATAGGTGCAACATCCGGTTTATGATTAATATGCAAAAGAATTGGAGAATCCGCACGTACACCCCTTAATTTGCTTCTGGACTTAATATTACAAAAGTGACAATACTCAAGAGAACCCAAGCTAGGTGGCAGCACCTGTCAAGAAAATCACTTGAATCTCTTAACCACCGACAAGATTATGGTGTTCACAACCCATTCCTGTATTTAACCTATTTGTCTCAGAAATGTCACTTAGACCCCTTGACTTCTGGGGCCTTCATATATAAGAAGTCAAGGAATGGTTGGGATTCGGCTATGAGAAAACGTTAGATTTTTACAAAGTTTTGTATTTCTAAACATGCTCTTTTGTATCGTTCTTTAACTAAAAAATAAATATACAAAATTACAAATCAGAGAAATCACAACAGTAAGCAAATTGTTCATTTTATAGAGATAGTTGATCATAAAACAATTTTTTAAGTGCATATTAGGTAAACAAAGGTTTTTGTAAAAATCTGTATTAAGGGCGTTTCGGCTACTCTTTACTCTACCTAGACAAAGCACAAATGCAGAATTAATAAACATAATCTATATATATAAAAATCACGTGTCTGTTTGTTTGTTCCATATACAAATCTACACCGTTTGACCGATTTTGACCAAACTTGGAATAATGGTAGGTCTTGATACGAGAAATCTCCTAGGCTAGGTCAAAAAAATCTACCAGCTGTCTGTCTGTATGTTTGTCCCTTATACAAATCCACACCGATCGTCCAATTTTGACTAAACTCGGTACACATGTAGATCTTAATCTGGGGAGTGTCGTAGGCTAAGTCAAAAACGTCTACCAGCTGTCTGTCTGTATGTTTGTCCCTTATACAAATCCACACCGTTCGTCCGATTTCGACTAAACTCGGTACACATGTAGATCTTAATCTGGAGAGTGCCGTAGACTAGGTCAAAAACGTCTTATAGCTGTCTGTCTGTATGTTTGTCCCTTATACAAATCCACACCGTTCGTCCGATTTTGACTAAACTCGTTACACATGTAGATCTTAATCTGGGGAGTGTCGTAGGCTAAGTCAAAAACGTCTACCAGCTGTATGTCTGTATATTTGTCCCTTATACAAATCCACACCGTTCGTCCGATTTTGACTAAACTCGGTACACATGTAGATCTTAATTTGGGGAGTGTCGTAGGCTAAGTCAAAAACGTCTACCAGCTGTCTGTCTGTATGTTTGTCCCTTATGCAAATCCACACTATAGACCAATTTTTACGAAACTTGGTATACATGTATGTCTTGATACGGGGGGTGTTATAGGTTAGGTCAAAGTCATCTAGGACTCACAGTTGGGAGGTCACGGGTTCATAACAGTTACAGATTCGTGTCATTAGATTTTAATAATACTTATTTGGTTTCTAATTTATTTAGGCTTTTCTATATGCAGAAAGTAGGTGTAGCATGGCGCGCCGGGTAACAGCTAGTTAACAATAAAGAAATACGGTATATCTACAAATACAAATCACATGTTTTGTTAACACAAATAAATAACAGAACATTATAATTAGGTAAGCTTTTTTTTTTCTTTATCCTAAGCACGCACGAGGCAATTCAGTCAACAAGCGCCTTGCAGACCAGTACAGGGGAGAAAGCACCAAACTCTGGGGTGCTGAGGGCACTGCAGGAAGTAAGATGTGCAGCTTCCGTTCTGCCGTCTTTACACGGCGGGCAGATGTCTGTAATGACGGCACAATCAAAAACATGGAAATTTTAAAATGAATTAACTACTTATGAACAGACAATAATGCTATTTTTAATCTTTAATAATATCTAAGATACTACATACCAATGAATGTCGGGGGTGGGTAAAAACCAGAGTTAGAAGTTAAGTGACCCTGGTGAAAATATGGAAAGAAGCTGGATTCTTCCAGGAAGAATTCCCCATACCAAGAAGGTGTGGGGCAGGTCGGGAAAGATCAAAGAGGTTTTAGGACAGGAAAAGGAGAAAAGGTGTTAATGGAAGGACGCCCAGACGAAAAAGTTCACATGGGAAAATACTAGAAAGAGGGTCCGGTAGTTTGTGGAGAATATTGGAGTAGATAGGAGAAATACCTTGTTTGTCGGTTTTGTAGGATGTAGGATGCAAATTTATTTGGGCGAGTAACTGCGAGGTTTTTACTCCCTAGAATTTATTTACGTATGTTTTACATTTGTCGACAAATATTATTTATTTATGAGAGTTTAAAGCAGTTTATATATACCGCAGATTTTTAAGAAGTTGATTATGTTGTCAATAGCATGCTGACACTTTTTAATAGCCTCTGGTGCATTCCGAGGTATATTTAGCTCCCTGAATCTTGTTTCATATTCCGGGCACTTCCTCTATTATATGGCTTATCGTTAAAGCTTGAGAGCATGAATCACAGAGAGGTGGAGGTTCTCTTTTAATGAGATGGCTATGTGTCACATGACTATGGCCTATTCGAAGTCGTGTTATTACTACCTCCTCCCTTCGATTTCCTCTTTCTGCACTCTTCCATAGCTTTGTTGTGAGTTTGAGTCTTCTAAGCTTGTTTGTCTGAGGTTGCTCATTCCACATTCTCTCCAGTCGCTTCTGACCCTACGATTCAACCATGCCTTCATGTCGATTTCTTCGTAGACGTGCAACACAGGAGTGGTAGAGGCTTCTATTGCTCTGTCGGCTTTGTAATTGATATTGTTGGCATTTAAGCAATCATTTCAACTGTGTCGTCGAAATGACAGGTGGGCTTTTGAGTAATGGCGTGATTTGCAACGGCATATCTGTCAATTTGGTGGCCCCTCAAAGCCTTTTCTGGTCCTAAACGAAACATAATATATTTTTAGAGAGTTATGGGAATTTGTAAATGGAGGAATCATCGGGCATATTGCCCTCAGAATTTCGCGCGTCTGGAATTAAACTTTTCAATCTATCTGAACGGTTTATAGTCAACGTTTAATGTTAGCAAAACCAATATAACTAGACGCTTATGGCCAATTTCAGTCACTTATTATGGCAATTTCAGCATCAATGGCCTAGATCCAGAAGCTTCGTAGGACGAAAAAAAAAATTATGAATAGAATATCATAGCTGGCTGTGGCTATGATGTGACTATAATACTCAATAGTAAAATCTGATTGGAACATGATCTGCATTGACGGGCATTAACTCCGTCAATGCAGACCATGTTGAGGAGAGAAATATAATCGAGGATCTTATTAATGGAAACCTCATAAACTTACAATTCTATAAACTTATATAACTTAACTCAACTTATATAAAATTATAGCTATCATTAAAACTAATTGTCTCTGGCAGACAATTGGTTAATCCACTTTCATCCAAAAATTGATCCTTGAAAAAATATATCAAACTTCTATAGCAATTGGCTGCTCGTATTCAGAATATATCGTCTCCATAAGTTTCAAGTACATACTGCATATTTAAATTCGTTGAAGAAGAGCAGAAGTAGTGCATATCCCCACCTAGTGGAATGTTGTATAGCGAGTTTTATTATAAAACAACAATAATTTCGGCCGTTAGAGGTACAAAAATAATTTTTAAATTATCAACTCAAGAGAAAACAACTCACCATGCTGGGAACTTAACCCAGTTCCTCTGCTCTCCATGAATGTTCCTTAATCTAATAGGAAACACCAAACTCTTGAACAACTTATGAGGAACTTAGGTTGGGAAAATAAGCAAAGTCCTGTGTGGTATAACAAAATTGGTGTTTTATATGCAACTTGAAGTTAAGAGAGTCGAGTGAAAAAAAACACTTTTGCACTTACGAATTTTTGTTTTCAGGCTTCTAGGTTCACTATTTATAGGTCCTTTAACGTATAAAACCATTTCCAAGGTGATATGTTTAACGGTTTTCGAGTAAAATGGATAAAAATAATTTCGGTTTGTGATTTCAAAGTTGAAATATTGTCAATATGTTTGAAATTCTTCCAGACATAGATATTTAAATTTTGGTTAAATTTGAACTTAAGCAAGTATTTGAAAAATAAATTGTATTAACAGATATGAGTAGTTTTAGGATTTTCGTATATCTTCCTAAATATCTCTAAAACGGAGATGGAGATAGTTAGCCGTAGCGGTGATACGGAATCAAGGGATGGTTGGGATTCGGCTAGGAGAAAAAATCTTTAGGCAGAAATCTATATTGATAGTTTCGTCAACATTTAACCATGGCCACCTAACCGTCTTCTTGGTCGTCCTCCCTAGGCATATTTTAGAAGAAGGCTGCAAGTCGGACTTTTGTACCGATACCAATTAAGATTGAACGCATCCCATAACTCGATTGCTGAGAAATTTGCTTAGATTTTGCCCCTCATGCGCGAAGGGTTTTATAAAAGAATCTGGACGCGTAGACAGGTTTGCATTCCTGAGAGTTGGGGGTCGAGGAAGCGCCTTCCCGCTAAAGGGTATTCTGGAAGGAGGCCATCTGCTATTATGAATGTCATGCTGCCGGTCACGTCCTCGGTGGCTGCCCTGTCTGCTCTTAGGATCCATGTAGGACCATAGCGTTGGCCTTATCTAGCTTTTATAGTCCTACTTCAGTATGATAAGTACAAGCATTTTAGCTGTTATGTAGCGCCTTAAGGTGAAGACGTCCTTCATAAAGAAGCTGGTTTATTTTTTTCAGGATTGTAATAGTGAAAGAAATTGTATACATTGATAGCTGGTAAATACCCAGGTCGGTAATGATGACTTAATCGCAAGGATGACAATTAAAAATAAAAAGGTCGACATACTTTAGAGTTTTTTGTTTTGATTTAGTATAAGGTTGTTGATTTGCATGGGCGTTTATAGAAAATAATTTCGGGCGGGGCTGGGAGAATTTCGGGGGAGGGGGGCTGAGAGCATTTGGGGAATACTAAATACATAACATAGGTATATTATCTAGAATTCGGAATAGTTAGCCGTTTTAATTAGCCAATTAAAAAGCTATTACACCCATACAAATTTATTTTTCCGAATTAAGTGATCTCATTTCATTTATTTTTAAAGTTTTTATGACACATTTTTACCAATTTCAGAGGGGGGGGGCTTCAGCGCCTTCAGCCTCCCCCCTAAATACGCCCATGTTAATTAACTATGAAAATAAGAGAGATGACAAAATTGTTTTGTGTTGGGTGTATTGATTGATATGAAAATTCTGTCAATCAGAATCTGCTTTATCTTGGGGTGTTTCTATTTTAACACGTTCCCTGTCCCCACTATGAAACATCAACTATGAAACATTATCGAACAAAGAAAGGTTGTCTAAGGGTTAGTTAAAAATCTTATATATAGTAGTAAAAAAAGAGTTACATTTAGTAGTGATTGCAGTGATTTTAAATACTTTTCATTACTATATTAACTTCTGATTACTATATTTATATAATATGGTTTCTAACCTTACATGTACTGTAAAGAAGTAATAGATAACGTACAAAGAACATGTAAGCTAATCCGTAAGTACCAAAATCACTGTTTAAAATCACGACAGATACTTCAAAGTAACTGGATGTGCTTTTCGCAAACAGACCCGTCAAATTTTACAAAATTCTGGCTTTACTTGTAGATCTTTCTCGTCTGCATCATCAAATCGGCGCCGTAAGCCGGTGTTTCTCCCTATAGGGAAGGCAGATACAGCTAAAAACTAACTGTGTACCTCTTGTTAAGCTCTACAAAAGTAGCAAGCCGCTGGTGCCCGTTTAGCGTAACCCAGAGAGCTAATGGTCTTAGCGAAAGGTGGTAAGGGCCTAAGGATGTAGACTGCTTCCTTTGCCGCTCTACTAATTGTCAAGAAATATGAGTAGAGGTTTGTGTAGCCGTCGAGGGCGTGGGAACACGGGGCCTGGGGCTATCCTCTATATACTGCCAGGGTGAAAAACATCCGCTCCTCAGCTCTCTCCTCCATATGTCACGGTGTGTAGTACCTTCTAGCCATATAGGTGACAGGGACCTATAGAACTTAGCTATGTCTATGTTTTGTTTAAAATCTCGAAACTGTTGACAAATCGTATTATGGGAAGGGAAACATTCGGAAGCCTAATGAATGGTTAACAAAAATTGTTAAGACGAAAAATTTTATAAGACCTCGACAGCCGGAGAAAACTGTTGAAGTTTTGCTCCCTTGTAAGCGAAGTAGTAATATCCCATTCTGAGTTATCAAAATGGGCCAGGAGGAAGCATTATATGCCCTGCGAGCATGGGCAGGACATATATACCTATTTATTATTTAAATTTTAACGTCCTATATATTAACATATGTATCTTTATTTTTTAGCTGGAGAACATGCCGAAATACAGTTTTTTTTTCTTAAAATCTGACGTTTTCCTTTAGTCAAATCCCAATCATTCCTTGTCTTTATGGGCGTATATAAGTGGGAGCTGAGGGGGTTGCAGTCCCCCACGAAATCGGTAAAATGTATCATAAAAACCATAAAAATAAATTAAATAACTTCACTTCTTTAAGAAAAAATAGCCTTTATTGGGTGTAAATTACACCCAATAAAGGCTATTTTTTCTTAAAACGCTATTACACCGTGTAATAGCGTTTTAGTTGGCTAACTATTCCAAGTTCCAGTACTAACAATCTAGTATTTCATACCCCCCAAATGTTTTCAGCCCCCCGAAATTCTCCCAGCCCCTCCCGAAATTATTTTCTATATAGGCCCATGCTTGACTTCTTGTAACTCTTATTAAAGTGAATTCCTCTCAACATTTCAGAATAATCAAAGAAAAATTCAAAATAATTTGTAAAAAGGTTATTTAACTATGATTCCGAAAAAAATGAATGTACGAAAACCTAAAGAATATAATTTTATAGTATGTAATTACAAAATAATTTATATAATGATAATTTATAAAAAGACAAATAAAAACTTTGGCCGGGGAAAAAAGCCAGTACTATTATAAGAAATTATAATATATCTTTCCTATCATGTCAAACTATCGAATATGCAAAATCTCGTTTTTCAGATTCGAGACTTTGCTCTTGGATACGGCTAGTCGCGAATTGTCACAACTCTAACCCCTTTAGAATAGCCTTTAATGCCTTAAATAAAGTATCGAATCAGACCATTTTTCAATATATTACTTTGTCAATGGATAGAATATGTTCGTTCTCTAGTTTGCTCCAATTCTCATATTCGATAGTTTGACATGGTAGGGACGATATATCGTCGATGCTAAGTATCGAATGTGAAAAGTTGTTGATACCTTATAGATGACTTTATATATATTTTATCCTATGATATGTTTTAATTAGATGTAATTGCCATTCGTTTGTTTGATTATCTGTAATTGATAATTATTTTTCTTTAATTTTCGAGAGTTTGTCATAACATACATCGGTCCAAAATCAACCAGAAAAATTGAAAATGAAAAATGCGGTTTATTCGTACGCTCACATAATTTTTACGCACTGCCATTTCCATTATTTATTTAGTCTTTATTTACATATTTTTTAATTGATCCTCTTATTTTTGTAATTTTGTTTTTCTTCCTTATTTTTATTTGTATTCATGACTATTCATGTGTGCTTATTTAGACATTAGCGCGCCTGTACACTGTATATGTATATATACATAAATATATATATATATATATATATATATATATATATATATATATATATATATCCCGAGCAAGCACTAAAGATTTTTTCTTCTTGTGTCTTAGTTCACTGGTTGAATTCGGCCTCCCTGACCGTCCCTAGGCCAACCCATCCTTTAATTAATTTAATAATGGGTACCTTGGTTGGTGCTAATGACTCTAGCAGTCGAAGCAGCCAAGGGGAAAATCAGGCGGCCGGAGCATAGTACTGACCACACTATCTCCCTAGTGTGCCGTATGGTCATGAATCAGATACCTCTATAGTATCTGCCCCTCAGGGCCCTAGTGGCCTGTTACGGGACTGATTATATATATATATATATATATATATATATATATATATATATATATATATATATATATATATATATAGGCATACGCATATATGTACCAATAAGCAATAAGTATTTGAGTATATTTACATAAGACAAAAGTCACCCAAATTAGTTAATTTAATTATTTTTGTCTTTTTTTTTTTTTTTTTTAAATTATTTTCTGACTTGACAAAGAACAATTGCTTTATCATGAGCTAATCCCTAAATTTGCGAAGCTTAAAAAAATAAATAAATGAAATAAAACATAATTTTTACTAGGATGACAAACATTAAAAAAAAAAAATATCTCGTTAAAATTCGTTATTAAAATAAAAATAAATTTAAACTAAAAAGTATACCTAATCAAATTCAGTTAAGTATATCCACAAATATATCTTCTTCAATATACTTGTAATTAAAAATCATTTTACCCACTTTAAGACTATTTATGAGTAACGTAACAGCCTTAGTTTAATGAGATAAGTTATGCGATTATTATTATACATTTGCACTTAAAATACGAAAGAGAAGGCAGAATATTACACACGTAATAGCCAATTTGCCGGTTCCCCGTCAGAGCCCGGATAGCTCAGTCGGTAGAGCATTAGGCTTTTAACCTAAGGGTCCAGGGTTCAAGTCCCTGTTCGGGCGAAACTTTTTTTAAAACTTCAAACGTTATTTTATAAAAACTACTTTTTCTGTAATATTATCCTAGCTAAATGAAGAATTATATCAAACAATTGAGTATTATTTAAGCCCCGTTTCCATTACTACAAAACTGCCCTGCGACATGTCGCTGCAACAAGTCGCAGAATGGAAACACTTTGCAACATGTCGCTGCGACAAAAAATGTCGCAGTCGACCGTGCAAGAATACATGTTGCAGAGACTCGTTCCTAAAGCTCCGTTTCCATTACTACAAATCTCCTTGCAACATGTCGCACGACATGTCGCCGCAACATGTCGCAGAATGGAAACACTTTGCAACAAGTCGCAGCACATGTCGCTGCGACAAAAATGTCGCACCGGCCGGCCGGTGCAACAAAACATGTCTCCGCGACTTTTTGCCTACTAGCCCAGTCAAACGGCACTCAAAAAGGGGTCGAAGTGAAAAGTTTGTGTAATTGTTGTGATTGCCGTAATTCTATGTTGATGGACATTTTTCAAATCGTATTTTTTTTAATTATTGCTGTTTTTAATTATGGAAAGGTTTTCTTTGATCTTCCTTTTTAACGTGTTCCATTCTCTATTTAAAATATCAACGTCTGTATAATTAAAATTATGTTTATTATTTATTGCGTGTTCCGTCAATGTCGTCCAGTTCTCGTTTGTGTCTATACTTTTAGCATGTTGTACAATTCGTTTTTGCAATAGTTGTTCTGATTCCCCAATATAACACGAGTTGCAATCGTTACAACGAATTTTGTATACATTGTTTTTTGTGGCTGTCGGTTTAACATTGACCTTAATATTGCTAAAATTATTTTCAATTTCATTAAGAAATTTCCAACCTATTTTGCCAACTTCTTTACATATTAGTTTCAGTCTATTAGCTCTTAAAGGGAGGTAATGGAAACTACTTCGTAAAATAATATTTGTTTAAAAGTAAAGTAATTTAGAGAATCGATAAATGTTTATTATTGTACAAAATTTGATTTTGGGATTTACAAAAAAATATGTTTGCATAGGAAAACCCTTTAAGAGGTGCGAACAACGGCACGAAACATTTCGGGCAAAATAGAGAAAATAAAGAAATTGAATATATATATATATATATATATATATATATATATATATATATATATATATATATATATTATTTTTTTAATGTTTTCTGGTACTATAATATTCTATTATTACTATAGCTATAATACCATATATGTTTATATGTATCTATATATATACGCACACACACACACACACACATACTCACTTACATATGTATACATTAATATTTCCTTTTATGTATATGTATGTATGTGAGTATGTGTGTGTGTGTGTGTGTGCGCGCGCGCGCGTATATATGTAGATACATATACACATATATGGTATTATAGCTAGAGTAATATTAGTATATAATGTTATATTATTTTAAACTTCATTTAGACGTACCTTAAGTTTATAAATTTGTAATTATATATTAAAAACTGTAATTAGACAGTTCCTTAAACCTATATGGTTTCCATTCCATTAAGTTATGTTCCAATCTAAACTATTCCATGTTCCAATTTATAATATCACCGTTAGCTTTATAAATTCTAATCATTAATTACTGCCCTTTTACTGTAATATTAATGCATGGTTCTATTTGTTGTTAGCACCTGATGATGGCATATTTGTGCTGAAAGGCCTAGTGCAAAATAAAAAGTGGGAAGACTGAATTTTGTTTCACCTTCTGGGATATATATATATTAATTCTTCTGAATATGACCCAATATATATTTTTTTCTTGTTCTTTTTTCTTTTATGGCAGGGGGTCGATAAAGCAGAACACCATTCGTTTTTATTCAACTACTTTATTTTCTCTATTTTGCCCGACTTGTTTCGTGCCAATATATATATATATATATATATATATATATATATATATATATATATATATATATATATGTGTGTGTGTGTGTGTTGGTATTCGTAGTGGTAATCTATAGAGGAAAATATACTTCAAACTACATCGGTCCATTAGAAGGGGGTGGGGGGGTACTCCGGACTTACATTGCCAATTCGCCACTACTAGCCGTAATTTTGGTTATATTTCAACAAAACTCAGTACTCGTAGTGGTAATATAAAGAGAAAAATTGGTTTTAACAATAAACTAAATTGGTTCATTAGGAGGGGGGGGGGGTTACTCTGGACCCAAACTACTAATGTACTCATACATGTGGTAATTTCTGGTGTTTTGTAAAGAAACGTGTAATCTGATGAGGAATAAGTGTTGTAAACATGAACTAAATTGGTCTATCGAAAAGGAGGGTTTACTTTGTACAATGTTTCTATAGGATTAGCCCGCCAGACGTAGGTTCGCAAAGCTGCCGCTAGGAGCTCTTCCTACCACTAGGGGGACTGTATCCCATTCCTGCATCAGATCAAAATGCAATAGAGCAGAACTATTCATGTAATTGTTTTATTTATGTAGGTTATTTAAAGTATAATATTCAGGAATGCAGTCTACACTACCGAAAATCAGAGGAAATTGCTTAGTTATGCAGCTCCTGTGCGACAGATTTATTTTAATAGTATCATCTAAAGTTTGTACTACTTTTTCCTTGGCCCCTTTCGTGCGATTCTCACTCAGATCTTTTTTAAAAAATAAAGCACTTGTCACTGGACATTGTGAAAACACTCGAAAACTACGACAGTAGCGGTGAACGAACTGAGTAACTGAGGAGAACCGTTAAGCGCTTAGGCATGAAGACTTGCGCTTGGCGCCTATCCCCACAAATCTGTAGACCCTGACTTAAATAAATACGCTAAACATCCAGGCGCTGAAGATTAATTCATTCACTAAAAGAGTAAGTTGCATTGATTCATTTACTACTTTTTGCTTTTTTTTTTTTTTTACAAAAATTACAGTGTTCTCCCATCTTTCAACGCTCTTTTGCGTGGAAACTTCGCGATGTACGTAAATATGTTTGGGGCCATAAATTGTAGGCAATTGTGTCCTTTTTATTTTACTTCCGATTTTTTGCGTAAATAACTTCCTTTGCACGTTACAAGCTGAAAACAACTAAAAAACATTATTTTTGGTGATTTCTCATATCTGCCGAGCACATTTTTGGCGGAAAACTTCTGATTTGTGTTCAGCACCCCCAAAAACATAGAATAAGCCAATCAAAACAATTACACCAAAACTTTCTGCTTGAAACCACCGTTTGACTGGGCTATGTGGTAATGGAATCAGCCCGCATCTTGTGCCAGGACCACACGCATGCGCAAAAGACCGTTTACACATACGACCCTGTCTAGCGGAGTAGGGAATTATTCAATACATTTTTTATTCAATAATCATTCAAATAAAATTTTATTTAATAAGAATTTATTCATTCAATAACTTATTCGTCTACTGATTTATTTTTATTCAACGAATAATGGGGTTGGCTCGTTATTCAATACATTTTTATTGAATAAGCATTTATTTAGTTATTCATTGACTGATTTTTCTTTTTTTAAATTTAATGAATAATTAATTATTTTGCATTCTTCATTCATTATTTTTATACATTTAAAATAATATGGTTCATCTATTTATTTAAATTTTAACATCCATTTATTGTTTACTACAAATTTTAGGACGGGTTATCTATTGGTTACTACCCTCTTCTACCCAGGATAGGGCTGATGCCTTAAATAATACGGTTCATGTAACAACAAACTCAGATTCTTTAAGTTCAAGAAACAATATCATTTGAATAAAGAATTTTCAGTAAAAGTAAGAAAAAGTTCAATGAACTTAGTATTTTTTTCAGAAAAAAGTGAAGAAAATCTCTTGTATTTAACAAAAAATTGCAGTCAAATAAATCAATTTCATTCAAAAAATTATTTCACTCGAATAAATGACTGTATTCAATAAAAATTTTCATCGTCATTCAATAAATAGGGACAGAATAATTAATGAAAAAGTATTCATTATTCAGAACGAACTAACAGAATTATATATTATTCATTATTCTGAATGATTTTTGCTCTGACTGCTGTCTAGTGTCTACAGAACCTAACCTAAAACGTGTCTAATCTTCACATATTATTAACATATGTTAACCTCGTTCCTCCATCAAATACCTGCGACATGTCGCAGCGACTTTTTCCCTGCAACATGTCGCAGAGAGTGGCCCCTGCGACATGTCGCCGAGCCTTTGCAACAAAACTGTGCAACAAGTTGCAGCGACATGTCGCCGCGACTTGTCGCCGCGACTTGTCATAATGGAAACGTACCTTTACTATTATTTTGTAGTACAATCCACATAAATCAGTTAAACTGATTTCGAGAAAATTCTATCATGGTGTCAGAAAAGTTGGCAAAATCTATATTAGAATTGCTTTTTTAAATTAATTACTTATTAATATCATTTAATAAAACACTTATTATTGTAATATAGGTAGATTTTTCCAACTACATTTGGAAATGGGAGAAGTAAAAAAAAAAAAAGAAGAAAATTCTATAATTAGCAAGTATTCACTATACTTATAAATGCATTTTGGTAAGTGATTCATTTATATCTTAATTCATTACTTAAAAATGATAATAAATACAATAAAATACTGAATATATTCAAATAAAAACAACTATATATGACTAATGTAAACAATAAGACTACATAAATATTAAAAATATGGCAACAACAAAATTCTAAATATAGTTAAGTATAAAACAAGTCATTTTTTTTGGTTTAAATATTAAATTGAGGTCTCTACAAAATCCCTGTTACTGTACGCATTCGTTTCCAATATAATTTATTTACAACTCCGAATAAAAATTAACAATTTATTTTATTTCCTCAGGTAGTGTATATTCTAAAATAAGTACACCTAAATTATAACAGACTACATGTGGAGTATCCCACGGTGTGAACTTACGAGTATTATATTCAGACATCCATATATTTTAACAAGGAGATAAGATTTTATTAGATTCAAACTATCCGCATTACTGGGTGTACCTCGGCCATTGCCCTATTGTGCGAGTCCTGAAGTGATAAATCTTTCGTCGACCTCCAGATTTTATCCTCATAGAGGCTGCCGAATCGCTAAAAATTGCAAGTGTTTCCAAGTACTCACAGAGAATGTTCCTATAGCATACCTAGTAAAAAATAAAATAAAATTAAACACTTACGCCTTACCTTACTTAATGACAAATGAAATTACAAAATTTCACTTGAAAACATCTAGTTACAATAATTTTAGGCACACCATGCCATTCACGCATTAACAAAAGAATTTAAAAAAAAGTATTCATTGTATAATTGTCAAAATTGTCCAACTTAGATAATCTCCTATACAAAAAAAAAAAAAAAAAAAAAAAAAAAAAAATTCGTTTGGTCTACCCGACAAACCTATGTAATGTAATGTATAACATACAGTCTTCTTTTTCATACATTTCGCTATTGCATATTTAAAAAAAAAAAAAATTGAAGATAATAAAAAGGAAAAGGCTCTGCTTCATTATATCGTTACAACTAGATTCTTTGCAATATAGTTTCCTCTAACTATTCCTGCATCTTTATCATCAAAGCTTAGACTCCAGTGAAAGAGATTGACAAACAAAAATATCTTCATACACGTCTCGATCCCACATCGATGCCTAATCTAGCTGGGATTTCCGTCTTTGTTGTAGGCTGACTCCAGAACACACTGATCTTATCTGCAGACATGACACGTCTAGACGGCTGTCGCCCAGCAGCTACACGGCTCCTGAAACAAGGCGACATTTTAGACCTAGGACTTCTATCAAATTATTAACATCAAACCCATTAGTAGCAAGTATGTAACCCTTCTTTAATGCTCTTCTACAGAGGATATGCGACATTTATACATATTTATTTCTTGCTTTAAAAACAATAAATAAATCCAAGGTGGGGATTGTCGGGGTTCGGTCGCTGCTTCGTAATAAAACTACATTTTACCGTGAAAATGGTTTTACTCCAACATATTCCATTTATTAAAAACTCCATCCTAATACCCTACACCGCCTGCAATATAGCCCTTCATACCTGCCTCCCTTCCATTAACACAAAATTTTATGACACCTGACTGTACGACGCCGCTTCCGCCGCTCTTTCTTTCATCTCCAATGTAGTCTGTCCATTGGGTGGTCCAGAACCCCCCCCCCCCCCCCTCATCAACTCCTTCCCCCTAAGTTTCCTTGTATTAATTGTTAGAAATGATCCCGCACATGTGAGGTATAGTTCTCAATCTTCCCATCGGTAAGGCCACCTTGTTATTTATATATCTGTTCTAATGTAATCTGTTATTCCTATATCTGTTCTCCTAATAATCTAAGCACTACTAGAGCACATTGTTCTTCTAGCTGTATATTATGTTTTTTTCCCCCCATATAAGTATGAATGTATATATGTATGTGTGTGTGTATGTAGGCATATATATATATATATATGTACATATACATATATATACATATATATATATATATATATATATATATATATATATGTGTGTGTGTGTGTGTGTATATTTTAGTATTAAATCCGTCCTACTTGTTTTTACAGCCCTGATGAAGGCTTGAAGCCGAAACGTCGGCAACAATAAAACCATTTTCACGGTAAAATGTAGTTTTATTAAGTAGCAGTGACCGAACCCCGATAATCCCCACCTTGAATCATCAACGGTCAACGATCTCCTGTCAATAAATAAATCCCTCTTTTTTAAACAACAGATTTTTTAAAATAATCATAAGAATATATAAATACTAGATTTATAGAATATATGTGTACCTATGTATTTATATGAATATGTGTGTATATGATTAAATTTTGTTGTTTATGATTTGTTGTGGTCTGACAGGGTTTGAAAATGGGGGTAAATATAAATTTTACTTTAAGTTTTAAAATATACATATTTTTTTTTTGTAAGCATCTGTGTCTAATTCATTAGCGCCGGGCTCTATCTATAGGTTTCCTACCTTTCTAAACATCCATGTTGGAATAGGACATTCCTCCAGCGGGTCCTTGGCTGAAAGAACTCTACCTGCTGCAGGTGGGACTCGAACCTTCATCTCCCGCTTGATAATCCAAGGCTATCCTAGCTACTAGACTACGGGGAGACACTACAATATTTATTACACGTAATTCAATTCGTAAGTCATGTTTCGCACTCTATTGGCTAAATGGCTCTATTTTGGCGATTCGGACTTTGCTTAATGGACGCTTAAGATCTCTGTGTAAACCATATCCAACTTGAGTATACCATCTGTTAGGAACACAAACTGGCCATAAATTGCAAGAAGCTCTATCCAAAATCCTTGATTTAAGTAAGATCTCAGTGTAAACCATATCCAACTTGAGTATACCATCTGTTAGGAACACAAACTGGCCATAAATTGCAAGAAGCTCTATCCAAAATCCTTGATTTAAGTGTTAAACCAAGAAGCTCTATCCAAAATCCTTGATTTAAGTAAGATCTCAGTGTAAACCATATCCAACTTGAGTATACCATCTGTTAGGAACACAAACTGGCCATAAATTGCAAGAAGCTCTATCCAAAATTCTTGATTTAAGTGTTAAACCAAGAAGCTCTATTCAAAATCCTTGATTTAAGTAAGATCTCAGTGTAAACCATATCCAACTTGAGTATACCATCTGTTAGGAACACAAACTGGCCATAAATTGCAAGAGGCTCTATCCAAAATTCTTGATTTAAGTGTTAAACCAAGAAGCTCTATCCAAAATCCTTGATTTAAGTAAGATCTCAGTGTAAACCATATACAACTTGAGTATACCATCTGTTAGGAACACAAACTGGCCATAAATTGCAAGAAGCTCTATCCAAAATTCTTGATTTAAGTGTTAAACCAAGAAGCTCTATCCAAAATCCTTGATTTAAGTAAGATCTCAGTGTAAACCATATACAACTTGAGTATACCATCTGTTAGGAACACAAACTGGCCATAAATTGCAAGAAGCTCTATCCAAAATTCTTGATTTAAGTGTTAAACCAAGAAGCTCTATCCAAAATCCTTGATTTAAGTAAGATCTCAGTGTAAACCATATACAACTTGAGTAAATCCAAATTTGACTTTAACAACATTTTTGTATAAGCCATATATTAGGACCACAAACTAGCCTTAAATCATTACCATAAACATTATAGAGAAACACTCAAAAATTACATATTCTTATGTATTTCGACATGCTAAATCCGAATCCGGAGTCGGTTTCACCCCATCACGTCAGGTTTAAGAGCAGTTGAAGGTCAAGTTTCGTATGAAGTCGTTAGAGAAAAAATAACTAGAGCTTTCATGGTTTTGAGGGTCGCTAAATTCGAATTCAAGGTAATTTCAAGGACAAATATGCAGGAAATGAATCTGCAGTCAAAATTCTTGTTTTGCAAAATAGAAATATTTTTTCTTGAAACGACCTTGATTTTGTGCCGAGGGGGTGAGTCAGACACCGGATTCAAATTCAGCGACCACCAAAACCACAGAAGTTCTATTTATTTCTTATTAAACGATTTTGATACGAAATTGGACCTTCAAATGCTCTTACACCTGACGTGCTGGGGTGAAGAGGACTCAGCGTGTCGAAATACATAAGAATATATGTATGTTGTCTTTGGAAAATACCTACTTTTGTGTGTGCCTGTGTTATCAGATGCATTCGTTACTGAGATTCATACTAGAATGTATCTATTAGAGAAACACTCAAAAATAACGCCGTTCCTGCGAGTGGGATTTTACATAATGGATGCAAGATGCTCCATTCAAAATCCTTGATTTTAATAAGATAAACAAGCGTAAAGGATATCATAGGAACAACAAACAGGCCTAACTACACATATCATTAACAAGAGTAATGCACCTCGTTAAGAAGGCTGGCCGAATTCACAATCGACACTGTTCTAAGTGCGCTACAAGAAAAAATAATGACAGATATTAAGAAGCGTCTTTAATTAATGCTGGCTTATTATTTATGTTGTTCCAGCCTTATAAGCCCCAGGGCTGGTTGTTATTTCATTTTAACTACTGGCCTTTAAATGCTTCTGAAAATCCTACTTATATCCATCAACGCTGGGGCCTTTTATGGCCAGGGATATGGCTATTATTTTCTCTGGAAGAACTGTTCTGTACATTAAACTTATATTGTAGAATTACCCATAATAAGCATTTAGTATTACAATATATTTATATAATTTAGAAAAATGTTCAATTAAATTGGTCCTCTAAAGCTTTCTGAGGAGGATATCATTGGTAGGTGGGATTATTTTGTTGTGTTTTTTTTTCAATTATGGGATTATTTTTTTTTAAATTTATTTTAAGAACTCATCGACGTCGATTTGCTTTAATTTAAATAACAACAAAATACATTAAAATGTTGAAATTATCAGTAAATTAGAAAAGTAAATACATCAAAAGTTTGAAGAAAACATAAAATAAAAATTTAAAATTTTTTGAAGTTGTAGATAATTAAATTAAAGTACAGCTTATAAATCGCGAGCATTTAATCAAATATAGCTAGAAAACTAGCCAGAAAAAAAAAATACAACCTGCAGGTGTTCCTTAATCGAAGCACAGAAGGCGGAGATGAAAATAACCATTAAAATAATATAAAACAAATATTTTTCATTAGTTTCGAATTCAATATAGGCAGTTTTCTTGTTTTTCAAATAAAATAAAAATTACGATCGCAACGGGCACATGGTAATTAGTTTCATTAGTTTTGGGTGTTTCATATCGAGTTTTGATGAACTATAACAAACATTTCGACCGTTGGGGGAATATAGTCAAGTTTTCACTAGATTAGACCTTGTCATTAGTGCTTGTTGCTCATTCAATTGACAGTTACAAAAATATATCTGTATGAATTAAATATTTAACTCTGACGGAGAAAGGGCATTTTCTTTAAGCGCGCTTCCTTCCTCCCTCAATAGAGAGGAAACCCGCTTGTGAGCTTGACCTCATGAGGCAATAGGACTACAAGTGCTAACTAGAAATATTCAAGTTTCAGAGTCCGTAGATCGCGAAAATAACGGTGTTTCAACTTTGTCTATGTGTGTATATATATATATATATATATATATATATATATATATATATATAAAATTCATTTTGTAGCTAAATTCTTTCGTCTAATTTGAAAAGTCAACTTCGTTAACCAGGGGAATCCGTCCACCGAAACACAGTTCTTTTGGCGAAATTCGGAGGAAAAAATCGTAGCGCTTACGACTTCCCGTGAATTTGCTCGCAGGTACGGTTTCCTAACGTGGAAAATGAATAAACCCATTTTAAAAGCGATACCCGTAGCCATTTACGGCATATGTTGATGTGGATATCCAACAGACCCATTGAGTGATATACGCTCCTGTAAGTTAATGGTGCCTAATATCTAACTTTTCTTCAAGATTTTAATGGATTAGGTGGATTAATTTTTCAGAAAATATTAACTACATTTATTCCTTGCTTTGAAAATGACACTAGGGATAAGAAAGTAAAGAGGTGAGTCGGTCTTATGAGGATAGAATACAAAAAAAAAAAAAAAAACAGCTCTACAGGCAACGTATGGAAAAGGTGCTTAGAGCTTCAACTGAACAATTTGATAGAGGTTTGATAAAAATACTAATTTTTCATGGCATTTTAAAATTGTTTAAATCTAATAATACCCCGAACATTTGGAGCAATATTTTCTAACATTGTATTTGCACATTCTCAATGTATATTCTTGGAAGGGTATGGAGTATGAGGTTTGCAAAGTCGTGAGATCCTGAAAGGCTAGGCGGCACTGCGGTAAAGAAGATGCTATTAGCAGGTATAATGAGAAGGTTTAATTGAACCGAAGGTAGATTTATGCGTCTGGTAGCCTCTTCGAGGTCTGCCAGTAATTCGGAGTTTAACTACCAGCTTTAAGCTACTTCTGCGAATCCTATTTAACCAGGCGGCATTCTGAAAGCTTTCTCCCAGCGGTCATCTCAACATGTGAGGCAGGAGAGGAGGGAACAGTATAGGGCAATCTATTGGAAGAATATTAATGAAACTCCACGATTAGTCCAGGCAACGAATGCTTGAAAACAGCTGTAGATGGAAATTTTTGGAACACAATTTTTGACTTCGTAACTTTGTTTGGGCTAGTTAGGAGGTCAACATCTCAAAAGTCCTCACCCGTAGCCTTTGTGCCGCGGGGAGGGGGGGTTTACAAATTTCCCATTTTCCGGGTTGTCACTTATATCTCGGAAACCCAGCGTCCTAGCGACATGACCACTCTATAACAAATGAAAGCTTATTAAATTTCCTACATGTTCTATCCAATGAAGTTTTTCGAGATATCTTTAGTTTTCGAAATATTCGCTCTTGAAAGTCCGTAATTTTGGGAAAAAACACACTTTTTTCTATTCTCGACCGGATATCTCTTCAACGATGACCCCAAAAAATAAATGTCGGCTATAGGGTAGTAGAGCATTAAATTCCCTTCAAGAATACAAGTCTTAACTAGAACAGTGCCACTTGTCAGCTGGCTAGGTAGCGGTGGGTTTGGCTGCGGGGGCGTTGCAAACTTCGGAAAAATATGAAAATGTAAAAACGATTTTAAGATTCATGAAATTTCTTGGAGAGACACCTTATATTATACAATAATCATTGGCACTTGTCAGCTGGCCGGGAAGCGGTGGACTACTTGTCAGCTGGGGGTCTAAACTTGGCAAAAATACGAAATTCTGAAACGATTTTAAGATTGCTGAAATTCTGGTGGTTACTAGTATTTGTAGTGAGATTAACGAAAGACATTGTCAGCTGCTCATATCTTGGTGGAAAACTTGTCAGCTGGGGGGGTATAAGCGCTGAGCGTATGGCGCGCGCTCCGCTTTATACCGCCAGCTGACAACATTTCCACCCACATATAAGCAGCTGACAATTTGTTTTGTCAATCTTATTACGAATACTACCTACTAACAAAATTTCAGGAATCTTAATATAGTTTTTGACTATTTAATAGCGAAAGCATGCTTATATTGATTACAACTTCTGAATATATTGATTGAAAATGAATATTTTTATTATCAACGTTAAAATATATTATGTATTTGCATTAAGGTAAGATGAAAAAATATATCATTTATTTGTATAAAATACACAGCACATAAAAAATGTTTGCCTGTGAATGCGTGAAAATCAGGCAACGCTTGGCACAGTGTTTCGCCTTGTGTTAAAAATAAGTTATTATTATCTAAATAGTTTGGTTTTTTCACGTTCCCATATTCATCCAAATTTTAACATCTAATGGCAAACAATTACCTCCAGTAGTTGAAATGATTGTTCGAGATCAGTAATTCACTGAAGATATTAAAATTATTCATTTTCTTTGCTTTATTAATGTTTCATAATTTTTTCAATACCAATAATTAGTATTTTCACATGAGAGACAGCAGGATGACCTCACAAACACTACAAATATCGAAAGTAATGATTCTGGAGGAGAAGAGTCAGACTTTCTTTTTATTTAAAAGTTTTATTAGGTAACTATTATTATTATAAATAAATTATATAATAATTTTTACAGTATTTTATACAAATAAATAATATATTTTTTCATCATACCTTAATACAAATCTATACAAATAATACAATTCTAACGGATCGCTGTCTGTTTCTGGAAGATGGTGAAAAATACTATTGGGGACCTTTATCAATGCAATAGTACCCAAAACAATGATTTTTAAAATTTTTGCCTGCTTGTCTGTTTATCTGTGCGCGCTAATCTCAGAAACGGCTTATCCGATTTAGTTGCAGTATTCACTAATATATTGTGGTACGTTTCACTTAATATTTAGTGTTTGTTTCATGCGAATCGGTACATAAATAAAAAAGTTATGCCAATGTAAAGAATCACGTCCAACATTTCATGAACTATCGTTAATTCGATACACACCAGAGGATTTTTTTTAACGAAACTTTGTATATAGTATTCCCTTAGCAAATGATTTAACGAGTTCCTTAACCAGAAAAATTGGTTCATCTGGAGGAGGGGTTTACTCCGGACCCAAAGTCGCTCGGACGAAACTCGATATTCGTTTGTGGAAATATTAATAGAAAAATATGTTGTAAAAATAAAGTAAATCGGTTTATTCTGGACCCGATTTACCAACTTAGCACTACTAGCCGTAATCTATCTTCACATATAATAAAATTCTAACGGATCGCTGTTTGTACATGCAAGATATATAGTAAAAATACTATTGGGGGCCTTTATCAATGCAATTGTACCCAAAACAATGATTTATAGAATTGTTGTCTGTTTGTCTGTATGTTTGCTGTGTCAGACACTCTATACACACTACAGTTAACCAATCCTTAAGAGGTCTAGAGCTTCTTTTAGCAATCCTAGCAGCCGGTATGGTTGATCCCCGATGGCTATACCTCTAATATCGAGTAGGTATAAATCTACTGTAAAGTAGATTGAAAAAAAAAATACCTATACGACGATGTTTAAAATCTAAAATAAACAAACAAGAACCTTCAAGTTTAACTCCTCTGGATTACGGATGGGATATTAAAGATAATATATAAACCTGTAAATGGTTTGACGGCGAACAATTCCGTCGAGTAGTTGATATGATTATTCGAGATCAGCAATTCACTGAAGATATTAAAACTATTTATTTTCTATGCTTTATTAACGTTTAATCATTTCATCAATAACAATAATTAGTATTTTCAGCTCAAAGACACCAAGAAGAGGATGACCGCACAATTACTGCGGGGGGGGGGGGGGGGTTGATGATTCTGAAGGTGCAGAGTCAGAATCAGAAAACGATTGACTTTCTTTTTATTATTATATTATTAAGTGTCTTTAGTATACTATTATTATTATTATGATTAATTGTATAATACTTTTTTATTACCAATACAGTATTTTATACAAATAATTGACATATTTTTTCATCTTAACTTAATGCAAATACATAATATATTTTAACGTTGATAATAAAAATATTCATTTACAATCAATATATTCAGAAGTTGTAATCAATATAAGCATGTTTTCGCTATTAAATAGTCAAAAACTATATTAAGATTCCTGAAATTTTGTTAGTAGGTAGTATTCGTAATAAGATTGACGAAACAAATTGTCAGCTGCTTATATGTGGGTGGAAAAGTTGTCAGCTGGCGGTATAAAGCGGAGCGCGGGCCATACGCTCAGCGCTTATATACCCCCAGCTGACAAGTTTTCCACCAAGATATGAGCAGCTGACAATGTCTTTCGTTAATCTCACTACAAATACTAGTAACCACCAAAATTTCAGCAATCTTAAAATTGTTTCAGAATTTCGTGTTTTTGCCAAGTTTAGACCCCCAGCTGACAAGCAGTCCACCGCTGGCCGGCCAGCTGACAAGTGCCAATGATTATTGTATAATATAAGGTGTCTCTCCAAGAAATTTCATGAATCTTAAAATCGTTTCACATTTCCATATTTTTCCTATGTTTGCAACGCCCCCGCAGCCAAACCCACCGCTACCTAGCCAGCTGACAAGCGGCACTGTTCTAGTTAAGACTTGTACAATCAATAGTGAAAAAATGAAGAATCTTAAAAATCGTTGCATAAAATGTGCACGGGCCGACGGACTATAACGAAGTCAAAAATTTTGTTCCAAAAATTTCCATCTATAACTGTTCCTTGACTAGACTGTATATTAAGTGGTATAGGAACAATAAAATTATATAAATTTCTGTAAAAAATAGGCAGAAGGCCAAATGTTAAAATAATAACACTCGCACACACTAGTCTTTTCATTGAAATTTCCTTGCCGGTTTTACGTCCTTTGATGTCTCTTCAGGTAAACAGCGACATGCAAATTTCATTATAGAGACTAAGGAAGGCGAACCTTCTGTTATAAGGGGCATTTCCAATCTTTGATTATCAACTAAAAAGTCCGTCATGCAGACACTGCATTACATAGTACATTCCTCAACTTAAGCGGGTTTCCTACCTATGAAAGGAGGAAAGAAACGCCCTAATAAGTTGTCAATGAATAATTTGCTTGAAATAACCTATAAAAACTCAAAATAAACATGAATAGTTATAGGCTTCCATAAGGAGGCCCGGTGGCCGTGAGTGTTAAAGCGTGAGCACTTAACACTCCTTGCGAAGGGTCGTGGGTTCGATTCACACAATGGGGTGGTGGTTTTACTTTAGAAAAAAGAAAAGGCATCATCCCTATCCTGGATTGAAAAGAGTGG
Organism: Gonocerus acuteangulatus; assembly: GCA_946811695.1. Classification (NCBI taxonomy): domain Eukaryota; kingdom Metazoa; phylum Arthropoda; class Insecta; order Hemiptera; family Coreidae; genus Gonocerus; species Gonocerus acuteangulatus. The sequence goes on along the minus strand of OX328124.1, from coordinate 104,847,238 downwards.
TAACGTATAGATAACCCGTCCCAAAATTCTTACTTAATAATAATGGACGTCAAACTTTATTTATTTAATTTAAATTTTAACGTATTTTATTATTAACTGAGAATTCTGGAGGGGTTTTCTATAGGTTACCACCCTTTTCTAGCAAAGATAAGGCTGATGCCATTTCTTTTTGCTAAAGAAAAGCCACCACCCTACAGTGTGAATCGAACCCATGACCCTTGGCACGGAGTGTAAGGGTTAACATTTATATAAATACATAGTCTTTCATAAATTTTATAAACAGCTGACTCAATTATTACTTTTTTTTAAATTTCTTTCGGTAGTAAACCCAAACTTTGAAGGTATTGATGAGTCCCTGTTCTACAAGACCGATTTTCGTTCCAATGTAATACAAATTGTGGCCTTGTAAGTGCAAATGAGTAATTTTGACACGGAGTAAACCCATCCCCTCCGGATGGTTCGATTTTTCTGGTTGACACACACGTTTAATCGTTTGCTATGGGAACGGTTTACATCAGGGTCCTTGTCGAGAATACAAACACTATGGCTGCCTTCCTGTTAACAGACACGCACACACACACACACACACACACACATATATATATATATATATATATATGTGTGTGTGTATATATTTATACACATTTATCACAGTATGTAAACTCCAGAAACAGCGTAAAAGCGAGCGGATATCTGTACTTGCAATAGCTAGCGGAATCGCGTAATACTCTCTGAAAATTACAGAATCTATTGTGAAAGCAGTTTTAGGCGACAGTCGACCGTTTTACGCGTCTCGCTTAATGGTTGGGGTGAGCGGGGAAAAAGAACTAGGAAAAACTTATTGATATGACCATTGTGTAACTGATAATCTAGAGACTTTTCTTGGCTGATATTTTCCGCAATTTGTACATTTGATCGAGAAATAGATAGCTGTATATTATCATGCAGTTCATCGGCATTATCACGATTTTGGAGACACTGCACGAGAAATAATGGTGTTTATAGAAAGTCTATATAAAACGGAATTTTTGTAATTTTTTCATACATTTTAGTAACAACAATTTGTGGAAATTGAAGTGTAATTATTTTTTAGTGAGTCCCCTCTTTGTCTGTTGAAGAACGCTAAAAGTTGTCTTAAAAAAAAACTTCAATCAACCGAAAATCACAGAATAACTCCTGAAGTTCAGCTAAGTTTCTCTTGTGGAATAATCATTCTAAACTTTTCTCTTGAGGGGAGATTGTTGAGCGTTGGGTTTGCGAAGCGAAGTTACTTGTTGTTGGGGTTAGGTCCTGTAACCCCACCATGTTTAACTCAAACTACATGTTTAAGAAAAAATGTGTAATATTTGCCGACGTTTTTGCTTGACATTTACGACGAGAAAAGGAGAACTGATCAATACTAAAGAGTAATGTTTTCTGGCGAATAAGCCATGGGTGTATAAAGGAAATAATTTCGGGAGGGGCTGGAAAATTTCGGGGGGGGGCGGCTGAGACCATTTCCGGGGTATAGAATTATAACAATCTAGAACTTGGAATAGTTTTATGCAACTAAAACGCTATTAAACCTAAAATAAACTATTTTTTATGCACTATGTGATGTTATTTAATTTATTTTTAAGGGTTTTATGACACATTTTTATCATCAAATGAAAATTTCGGGGGGCTGCAGCCTCCCCCCCCCCTTAAATACGCCCTTGGAATAAGATATTAAACGCTGTGATCAGTTCTCCCTATTCTTTCTGATGCATGCTTGAATCTCAAGCCGAAAAGTACTTTTAAAAAACCAAAAACTTTAGTGTCATGAACCGCACGGTCCACCTCCAAACATTTCCACTTACTAGTTAGTTAGCCGCAACCAATGTGTTGCATACAAGACGTTCTTCATGATAAATTTAATAGATGAGTAATTTTTTTTCAGACGATTTTCATTGCCGCTTAAATTCGCCATTCGCCTCAGGCACGTCGTGAGGTTTATGCTTGGGTCGTAATTCGCGCCTAGAAATAGCCATGATGGCCCGTGTAGTTATGTCTTGCAGGACGTGACTACTCGAGGACAGCCATTTATGGCATGCAAATTGTATGTACTTCTTGCAAGTGCATGGCTTGCCATATACAGCTCCTTGTTTATGCAGGGACAGTTATGGACCTTTCTGCTGTACATCACTTATCCTAAGGAATTCCTCTTATAGTTGTTGATTATTTTCTGTTGAAAGTCGTTCATGGTAAATATTATTATGACATTTATAAAGCCTGTTTACACGCCTGTTTACTTTCTAGATGAAACAATACTTTCATCTAGAAAGTATTGTTTGCCATAAATACTCGAGAGTGACATTAAATTGTATAGAATTTATTGAGAGGAAATCGTTGACCGTTTGTGATGCGAGATAGCCGTCGAGGTGATAAGTTTTTTTTTTTTATTATTATTTATTTATTTATTTGAAATCTGTACAAATTATAAACAGTACAATGATCAAGTTTGATGATGCAGATATTATGTACAAGTTGACAAAAACGGTAAAAGTAAAATAAAATAAAAAACATACATAATATGGAAGGAAACAACCACTGTTGGCACTTCCAGAGATGACGCAGTAAATATTTTGATGGTCACGATAACATCAGGTAAGTAAATTGTCTCGGGGCCACTGTCTCTTGAGCCGCCTGGGAGGATTGTCTGGATGGGATTGGGATGATAAGGATTGACCTTCGGGATTAGGATGGTAGAACAATTTGGATTGGAACATTTGGAAACGGGTTTTAGCAAGGTCAAGGACAAATGGAATGTTGAGGTCATTGTGAAGGGTTTTGTTTGAGACGTAGAAAGGGGCATTGAGGTGATAAGTAGTCAGGGAATAGTTGGGATTCGGTTAGGAAAACATCAATACGTCAATTGTAGGAAATTTAATAAACTCTTGAATAGGCATGTTAAATTTACTATATTTTCTAACCGGCTTCGAGATAAATATGAATATATTCAAAAATCCTTAGAAAAGTATAAGTTTTTCCACTTTTCTCGAGAAAGGTTATATAAATGGCATTAAAAATGTTTTCACTAGATTCCCGAGTCCTCCTAAGTATAAAGAGTTAATATTTAGGTAAACATTGTTATTTACTGACTGTTCGTATATTATATTGAACGCAGACTCCGTACTTAAAATGCTCCAGCTGACGATTTGTGTACTATTTCTAAAGCAGGTGATTATTTTTGTCGACGTCTAGAATAAACAGGCACAGATTCGTTTTTGAGGAAATTATTGGAAGCTGATTTGTGAAATTCTCATTTTTATCATGTAAAGTATCAATCAACAAGTTTTAATTCCTAAGGAAATGATTCGAAAAAAAACCCCCTTTTTTACTAATTTTCCGAATGCGCCCACGTGAGCCTATACAACGGTCGCACCAGCTGGTTTTCCATTTGGCCATTAGCAATGCACAAGCAATATATTTTATAATAAGTTGAGCCTGAGGTTCAACGGTTGATACGGTAAAATGCAACGCTACCTCCCCGGCTATAAGCAGCGGGATTTTCTGTGAGCATCCCCGGCCAGTATTATCCTTTCCGTCGTTTACAGAATTCATATCGAAATGATGGGTAACCAATATTTATTTTTTATCGTTTTTACTACCAGACATTTTGCTTATTTATAAGACTATCAAGGCATTTCTGTATACAATTTACTCTGAGTTTGAGTTCTTTCACAAGTAAAATATAAATTTTATCTTATCAGTATAATTAATACAAATGGTTCAGCGGAAAATGGATGTTTATTTCTCTCCAATCAGGTTGGTAGGTTTCTGAAACTATTTTGGGAAATTTTCATCATCCGTAGTCGTAGATTTTAAATCGTAGAGAAATTCTAAGATAATCTAGGTAGTACAATGTTTTAACCGACTTAGGGTATTGAGTTGACCGCAATTGCAGATAAAGTACAGCTCAGAACACTTCCCTGAGGGATCCCGTTAGCTATATCCTTGCAACGAGAAACTTAGAGACCTCACTCTCTCTTAAGTTGAGGCATACTCTACCTACAGTAGAGACCTCTCTGATAAAACCATTCCCAGTTTTCAACTCAAGCCCCATTTATACAGAGATTTTTAATTATAAAAACAATAGTGTTTAGTATTTCATCCTCTGTTATTATTAGTTCGTCCATTGTAACCCGGCTTTTATGGATGCCTCACTGGACGTTAGATGAAAGATTTAATTTTTCTATCAATCACATAACCGCTGATCTTTTGTTCAAGGAATTTTGATAGGCAACTTGTGAGAGCTATAAGTCGATACGTGGTAAGTAATGATTCATTTTTCCTGGGTTTTAATGCTGGAAACAACCAAGAAACGAATATTGCTGTCATCGAAAGCATTAAGAGCATTATAACAATAAGGGTAAAAAATAAATAAATAATTAAATAGAAGTTAAGAAGAATAACTCTTCTGGAAGCAGTAATTCTTCGTTTCCACTTTAGTATGCAATGTCTTTTTTTTTTTTTTTTTTTTTTTTTTTTTTTTTTACGGCGCATCAACTATTTGGCTATTAGCGCCGGGCTATCTACAGGTTGCCACCCTTTTCTAATGCCAACAGCACGTGGTTGGTCACCCATTCAGGTACTGACCACGCCCGACGATGCTTAACTTTGGTGATCTACGGGAACCGGTGTATTCAACGTGGCTATGGCCGTTGGCAGTATGCAATGTCAAACACCTTCTTAGTTTTTTTCTCTTTTTCGTATGAGACAAAAATAAAAACAGCATAAAATGAGGTGGTTTGTGATAAGGTAGGTTAAACGCCCCCATAAAAAGCAAGATAGTCTTCCCTTGAAAAGAGTGACTCAATCTTCTATACAACTCTTGCTTAGTACTTTCTGTTTAGAACTGTATACACCCATTGCCTCTTACTTCATATTCAATGTAAAAAGTACGACTCACAGGACCTGCGTCATCTTTGCACGATTCAATAACTCTTATCCCTAGTGTCATTTGGGAAGCTTAGAATAGATATTGTTAAGAATTTGTGAGGGGGGCGAGGTTAGCTGAGCGGTAGAACACTTGACGAAATACCTAGAGAACCCAGGTTCAAAACCCGAGTCGCACTAAAGATTTTAATCTTCTAGGGTCGTCGTTCGGGGGTTATTTGAGATACTAGATCGTCCCTAGGCTCACCAAGCCTTAAATTAATTAATGGGTACCTGCAAAGGGAAAAATCTGGCGGTCGGAACATAGTACTGACCACACTATCTCCCTAGTGTGTCGGAAGGTCAAGAATCAGATACCTCTACAGTATCTGCCACTCTGGACTCTTGTGGAAAGATGTTTATAACTAACCAATGTTTATAACCTTCCAATTCTTATAACCTTTTAGCAACTTTTCTTATAATAATTTTAAAATATGAATACTAATGCTTCTCTTATCGTAATGCAACAGCTAAAAATGAACTGTTAAACTAAGATTTATTTTTTGGGGGACTAAAATACTTCCAGAGGATTGATAGTCCTCTTTACTCCTCCTTCATACCTCCAATATTCAATCTAATCAAAGGATTCTATGCTTTTTTTTTTTTTTTACGGCGCATCGACAAATCTTGGCCATTAGCGCCGTCTATGCTTATTAGATGGTATTTCATAAATTAATCACTCATTTTCACTTAACTACGGGGTCTTTATGACAAGCTATGACTAAATCTGATCGGATCGGATCGGGACCACTGTAGGCCGCTGCCGTCCGTTGTTGGTCAAACGAAATAGGATCGGATCGGATCGGGGGATATACGGGTCCAATCCTACAAAATGCGTTGAGATTGAATTTAACTGTACAGTGTAGGTCACTGGGTTGTAGGAGCTTACGCATTTCAGCAGATGGAATGTGCAGGTGACCTTTAAAACCCAGTATGTGGGAGAGACGTGGGTCTTGCCGGCCGAACTTAAATATCACATCGGTGGATATCCGAACAATCCAACTATGAAACACCTAAAGCGGTGTAACTGAGGAATAAAAATATATTTTATTATTTTTAGGAGTGAGGCCTTACAACATTTTAACGACAAATTTTAACTAAAGGTTCTTAATGATGTTTGCTAGTAAAATAGGTATGTAGGATTTTTTTGACGGAAATATAACGATTTTCGACGGATCTTTTAATGTAAAATGAAGAATTGTTCTCCATTTTTCGAGAAAAAAATTATATTTTATTAAATTCCTACTAGATTTAATAATTAGATTAAACACTTACTAGATTTTAGCTTCTTATTTTAAAATAATTTAAGCTTTTTGTAAATAGGACATAGACCGGCGCTAATAGCCACGATTTGTTGATGCGCCGTAAAAAAAAAAAAAAAAAAAATATATATATATATATATATATATATATATATATATATATATGCCAAATGACATTGTTCGGAGCAACGGAATTTTTAAACATAATGCTGCAAAAGGTCAACAATTGAATTCAACATTTAAAATCAAAGGCCAAGTTAAACACAAAGAGGGATCATTGCTGCCAATGCCAAACGAACCACATCAAATTTTACAAATTTACTTTATTGAAGGTGTGGGACTCCGAAAACGTACTCGCCAATCGCTTGGATGCACGTTGGGGCTACTTTAACCTGAATTCACGATTTGTCAGGCGCATCTTCAGTTGCGGTGGACCGATCTATTGAATGAGCAGAATGAATTGTTGAAATTATTTAAATCACACCTGCACAAATTACAAAGCTATTGTCATCAAACAATGATGATCAAGAGCCATCTAGAGAGAACATTCAATGCACCTGCTGTTGACAATGTTGCTGAAATCATGGTTGGCGACCGTACAGCTATGCAAGAAATAGTAATTCGAAGAAGAAATAATAATCTTGAAACCATTGCTGATACACACCATTCATACGACGCTATCCAATATCCGCACATAAACAACGAGATTCCGTGGGATTATTATTTGACTACCAAAATATTCACTAGAAATGATTTATATGCCAAAACAACGTTTCCCGGGTCAGCTAGTATATGTATATATATATATATATATATATATATATATATATATATATATATATGATGTTTGATGTTATTTTTCGTCGCTGGGATAGTATTTTTAGATGGAACGGCATTTTTCTCCAGCGGTGGTACTCCTCCTCACTTCTTCCCGGAATATTTCGATGGATTCATCTCCATCTTCTTCAGCCAGGTACTTGTGTATACCATCAGCGCTGCCAACGGACAGAATCCCAACTACACCAGGGAGCTTCAACACCATTCGTCCGCCGATACTGTGGCTAGAGGGGAGAAAAGGAGCCCAGATCGAGAAAAATGTCATTCCCTTGGCTACCACCGAGGAAGAAACAAGTACCTGGCTGAAGAAGATGGAGATGAATCCATCGAAATATTCCGGGAATATATATATTATATATATATATATATATATATATATATATATATATATATATATATAATGTGCATTTTTGTTTTATAGCCCTGAATAAATACATTTACTTCCTTGCAACAACTTCTCCCATAGAGTTTCTGATGTCGTCTCGAGTGAGGTGGACGACCTAACCCCAATAGACAAGACTTGGATCGTCTCCAGACGACAAACCTTGGGACTCCGACCTGCATATGAAATGCCGTTGATAAAGCAACACCGTGAATATAAAATCCCTTGTCCCTCGCCGATAAAAGACATTCTTCTCCCACCTGCCACCGTAAATTATCGTAGGAGACGTGTCGTAGAAAAAGGAAGACGGGAAAGTAACAGATACCTGTTGCTCGTTCTTTATTTTTATTCCGTTCCTTTATGACTTTATTTACTTTCTGCTGTAGGAAAACGGTTCAGAAATTAAATATTCTTTTCTTGTGGTTCTTTTTATAGAATCCATAATGTGGAGACCTTTAAAATGATTGCTGCTGATTTCGACAAGGACACCCTCCTCGTAATACTGATGTCTAAACACACAAACGTTTCCTACAAAACCATTTATTTGACTAACTAAACAAAAATACATGATTGGTAAAAAAATAGAATTGTTAAAATATAAATTTCCTAATATAAGGAATTCCCATAAAAAGAAACTTAAGGTAGAAGTTTTATCATTTACTTTTATGTTATAGAGTTTGTTTTGACCCTTCGACTGAGGTTTAGAAAATCATCAAAACGTCCTCCCACCAGCTATTCATTTTTTGCAACAATATTGGTTACTAAACCCTAAAAAAAAAATATTTTTAATTTTTTGTGTTAAGTTTGTATTGCTGTTCAAGGAGACCAAGTGCGACAATTTGAGTTTCAAACCAACCCCTACACTGCTTATCAAAAAATATAATGAAAAAAATATTTCGGTGGCATATTTCTTTTGAGGTACCTAGTCGAATTATTGAGCACGCCATTCGTAAATAAGAAAATTCTTGCTAATAATTGTTCCTTAATAATATTAATGATTTAATAAAAAAATTTAAAAAACGTCTTGTCTGCAAATAAAAAAAGTCCGTCACGCAGGAGCTGCATAACTAAGCACTTTCCTCAGAATTTGGGTAGTGTAGACTGCTTTCCAGAACAATTTGCTTAAAATATCCTACATAAATAAAATAAAAACATGAATAGTTCTCTTATAAATTTGTAATGAGTAACTGATCAATTATTAATTTGCTTCCAGAGTTATGTTTACACATGGTACCTATTACACTACGTAATAAATACAAAAAACCTCATATTATCGTATTTTGATCTAACGCAGGAACAGGATACAGTCACTCTAGTGGTAGAAAGCGCTCCTTGCGGAGTCTTTGTGAGCCTGGCGGGCTTTTCTATTGAAATATATTACAAATTAAACCCCCGCTTTCCGATTGACCGATTCAGCTCATTTTTACAACACTTCTTTCTCATGAGTTACCCACGACGTATACCGCGTTTCGTTACAATACAGCAGAAATTACGACCGGTATGAGTATAATAGGAATTTGGGTCCGGAGTAAACCCCCCCCCCTTCTAATGAACCGATTCAGTTTATTTTTACAACACATATTTACCTGTAGATTACCACTACGAATACCGAGTTTCGTCGAAATATACCAAAAATCACGGCTGGTAGTGGCGAAATGGTATTGTGGGTCCGGAGTAAACCCCCCCTCCTAATGAACCGATTTAGTTTATTTTTACAACACATATTTACCTGTAGATTACCACTACGAATACCGAGTTTCGTCGAAATATACCAAAAATCACGGCTGGTAGTGGCGAATTGGTATTGTGGGTCCGGAGTAAACCCCCCCCCCCCTTCTAATGAACCGATTTAGTTCATTTTTATATCTCAATTTTCTCTCTATATTAACACAACGAATACCAAGTTTCGTTGAAATATAACAAATATTACGGCTGACATAGTCAAATTAGTGTTATGGGTTCGGGGTAAACCCCCCCTTCTGGTGGACCGACTTTGGTAGACACATATATATATATATATGCATATATATATATATATATATATATATATATATATATATATATATATATATAAATTTTAACGGGGGTCATTTTCGGTGTCTACTAGGTAGGATCGATAAAGATTTGAAGAAATTTTTCAAAAATTCCGTCATGAGTCCAACCTCAATAGCTACTTTCCTTCGAAGGAAAGTGCTAAAAGAAAAGATACTGTGATAAGCTTTTTACTGATTTATTTCTGGGAAAAATGATTCCTTTTTAAACGTGTGCAGGTCTAAATTAAATTGTCTAAATTAAATTGTTGCTTATATTCTTTTAATGCCAATTTTAAATTTCATATTTTTGTAGGCATTAAAAGCTATGAAGTAATAATAATTACTATCTGTACAAATTTTACGCCGATAACGAATTGTACAGAAAAATTAATCATAATTTTTTAATGTCAACAAATAACAGTTTTGTAAATAAAATAAAATTATTAAATTTAATAACAACCTGATACAAATTTACTATCCCTATTTTTATTTACAATACAAAATTATTTTAACGAAAAAAAAAAACATCGCCCGAACAGGGACTTGAACCCTGGACCCTTAGGTTAAAAGCCTAATGCTCTACCGACTGAGCTATCCGGGCTGTTGCAGGGGTTGGTCCGATTGTAGAATTATATATTATATCAAATAGTAATGAAGTTAAAATGAATTTAGAATCAAGAAGTAATGAACTTAGAAATCAAGTTAAGTAATGAAGGTGGATTTCATATTTATATATTTTTTTCTCAGCTTCCAAACAAGGACTATCTGCTTAAAAAAAATAAAAAAAAGAAGAAAATAAATAATGATAAAAACAATAATAAAGTAATAGTTTTTAAATAAATTGTTCAAGATAAGAAAATTAAATTGAATCTGAAATAAATATTAGATGATAGGTGATAATATAGGGTTTTAATTATTATAATAATCGATCGTAAAAAAATATTATAAAATGTATTGTATACATGATAATTCAAATGATGATTATATTCATGGATATTCTTTTTTTCTTCTTCTTATAGTCAACAATTCTTCTATAATAATATTTATTTAAAGAATATATGAATTTCAGTATGACTGATATATTTTAATGCAATGAAAATAATTATGTGAATTTACTATCAGGAAAAATATTTTAATGCATCGTCAAAAACTATAAGTAATTTGGCATTTAACAGCCTTACTACTTGTGTTGTATTCATCTGAAAAAATACATAATACTAATGATAACAGAAAATGTTAAGTCTTGTTTATTGCGCGCAAATGATTTTTAATGGAAATTTGGGAATTCAAAAGCTGATGAATGCAGAGCAAGGCACAAAATGCGGTAGGCGGAATCAATGATGATTGGAAGAATTGTTTTGTTTAATTCTTTCATTAATGGAATCACAATATCGAAAGAATTGAGAAGAATAGAGTCGCAGGGGGGAGGGGACTTTACGGGGACTTGCGCAGTATTCACCTAATGTGTGTAACGAATTGTAGAAGTTGCATACTTTGTCAGTCTGAAGCGTGTGGTTAGACTTGAATAGGTTTCGTAATATCGCCTAGATAAGAAGGCAAGGAATGGTTGGGATTTGGTTAATCGGAACCAACATTTTGCAAAAAGCGATAACATGAAAATTTCACTTTTGGCTCACTTTGGCTCAATAGTAAATTAAAAATGTTTCTGATTTCTGGACCCAGTTATTGATGCTCTTCAACTTTTAGTGAGGGGGGTATCAAAAGAATGGATGAATTCAAGCTCCTCGCAGTATTTCACAAAATTGGAAACAATTGTAGGTCTTTGGCTAACGATTGCAATAATTTTTCCCGGTTGAATTTAGACTTTGACCAGCTCTTTTAACGCATAATTGAATGCCCTTTAATCCCTATTTGTAGTTTTTTTTTTAACCCAAAATGAACGCTTGAGGAATTAATGAAGAAAAACTGAAAACAAGTGCTAAAATGTTTACTACTAAAAGTTCTCACACTGGCTTTCGAGGTCGAAATCTTGGTTTCAGCACACCTAACGATATTTAAAAAAATCTTCTGGGGGAATTATTGTTTGTTTGACCCCAATCTGAATGGGCTAAAAGAGAAGATGCCAGAATTTTCAGAAAAATCTATATTCTCGTCGTTTCAACGTGCTCTTTGGCAGTCTTCTTCAGCAATAATGCCTAGGAGATGTAGAAACACCACGATAACCTTTAGGAGACAATAGATAAGTGTGATATTTTTTATTTATTGCATGACTAACGGTTAACTTAAGAAATTGCTGAGTAATATGGTGCATAACCTTGCCGTGGAATATGGTGGGTTTATGCAGCTCCTAAATGAGGGCAGTTTTTCTTGTGTTTTGATTGTTATGAGCAACAAGCAGTTCCACGCCAAAATTAAATAAAAGGAACCTGACAAGAAAATAACTACCTCCCAGGACGAAAATAGCACCTTACTGGGAGGTTGGACTGAACCAAAAAAGCTACCGACTAGTAGTTTTGCGTGTTTGCGTGCTTTTGTGCTGACCGCTACACCAATTATTCAGGCATTTTACAGCCCCAAGTTGGTTCCTAAGACCTTTAGGTGTACTACAAAACAGTTTGGTATTACCAAGGCTCTGGTTTTCACTTGGAAAATCTGAACAAAATATTACACGAGTTCGTATTGATATATTACGTATGATAAATTGATTTATTTTGTTTTAGAGGCTAGATTTCTATCTTCATTGCCACCGGATGTGGTTTTATTTTTGAGTAATCACCTGCAGGGTTATTCAGTGGTTTGGTCTTTAAATAATTGTTCTGGTTCCTCCTATTTTATTTTTTAATATCTTCTTCTTTTTTTAAAAAAAATGTCATATTTCATCAAACAGATTAGTATGCTTAAACATTTCCAGGAATTTATTAATCTGCTTGGACGAATCCAAAATGTTGAGAAATCTTCTAGGATGTGGTGAATGGTTACAGATGTCTGGCAGGCTTCACAAAGAGCATAAGGATATTTTCTATTTATATTTCAAAACTTGAGGAAATTATCCCTCTCTCAGGTTTGATGTCATGCAGTGACGTCAATTCCCAACAATAATATGCTGTAAATTATAGCAACTACTAAATATTAAATTAATTTTATTCACAAATTTAGCGAGACTACTTTAAGATTAGTGGCGACAGGAATTCCCACTCCTCCCAGTAAGCATAAGGACAATGTTATCTCCGTTAAGAGGCTGCACAGCGACGACCAAGGACAGCCAGGGAGACATGAACAAAAACCCTTTGTCCCTGGTCTCCAGGGCTTTTCAAGTCGAAGCGTGCATTCGCTGCAGGCTCACAATGGCTCTCTTTCAAGAGATCACTCCTCGGCTTGCTAATAAATCAAGAGGGTAGAGGACTCCGATAAAGAGCTCACTGTGAGAAGCCAATTTGACATAGGTTTGGTGTCTGGAACTTACAGACAATGTAAACATTTACAGGGTATACGCTCATTGACCCTGGTGGGGAATTTGGGAGGGATTGAAATTATCATTAGGATTGTTTGCTTTCTCCACTCAAAGTGTTCTAAAAAAAAGGCGCAGGAAAATTACTTAGCGAAATTACTTAGCGTTCTAATTCATAGTGTAATTTGGAAAGCCTGGAATATAAATAGTAACATCAAACACCTAATCCAAAGAAAAGATACATTTTAGGCATCACAGAGCAACAGCTCTTACAGTACCAGAAATTTACTCTCTGGGCCTCTTCGACCTCTACCAAAAAATTGTTTTTCATTTTACGTACTATCCTGTTTTTCTGGCTAATTCATTTTCCTTCTATATGCAATAACAAAAACAACAAGCAGTTCAAAACGGAGGAAAACAAGTATAAAGAACCCTTCAAAGCAATCAAACCGTGCAATCACTTTCGAAGCATTAATTTCTCAGACTTAGATCATCACATTGAAAATGACTTTAGACCCGTTTATGTTGAAAATTGTAATTCCATCACAATGTAAAGCTTTAGAATGGTTACCTTCCATGTACCAAGAGTTCCTAAACGATTTCGAGATATTTAGCGAGAATTTCGCCTAAAATCGTGATACAGTGAACGGATCGGGTTGGTTAATGAACTTGGGGTTTTAAATCAGACTTAGTATTTGTGTTCCAAATTTCATCAAAATTGGACCATTACGTCTGAACCGTGGACCTTTGTCCATGGACTGATTGCATCATAAAGTCGAAGCCATAAGCGAGTATGCTACATATGGAGACAATAAGGAATAACGCTAATACGGTATTTTTTTTGTGTCTGTATTTAACGGCGTATCAACAATTTGGCTATTTACGCCGGGCTATCTACAGGTTGCCACCCTTTTATAATGCTAGTGGTCGGTCACCCTAATACGGTATTGTGTGCAGCATAGCCAATATCCAGGAGTTTACAACGTCATAATTCCTTTCATGAATGCAAACCGCAGAAAAAAAGGAATAATTTTGGGTAATAAGCACTTAGTAAGGATAAACGCTTGTTAGAATTTAGGCCTGGACCAAGATCCGGGAGCAGTATTTCAGGAGTGTGGGAGCAGACAACCAAAGGCTGTTTGATAAATATCTAGTCCAAAGGAATGCACAATACCTTTCCTCCCACTTAGTCCAAAAAGGTGGGAGATAATTCTTCTTTATCTTGTTTCTTCGGACATCCGAAATCTCATCCTCATTTTTCATCTTTTATAAATGATCATGATTTAAATTTAAAATGCAACACATTTCTGCGGAGTAGTCCCGCTGTAAAGAGCTATAAGCGCTTTCCGTGAAATTGCAAGCTCTGCATAATTTGCTATGCAATGTTACTGCTGTTTTTTCTTTCTTTTTCAGTGTTACTATGTAAGCCCTACACGCTTCAACCATAGCTTAGGAATGCTGTGACAACATAATAAATAATAAAAATGGGGAAAATATTAAGTAAAGGTCAGACATTTGCTGATCAGGTTCTGGCAGAAAGAGATTATGGTTCGAATCTAGCCTTGGTTAGGCTCCCGCTTAAAATAAATAATTGGTAGTAGCAACTTTTTAGTAAATTTCATGAAAGTGGAGGAAAAATAAAATAAAGCCAGCGACAACTGGAATGTGCAGTTATTTTGCAGGTAATTCATTCATAAAGTACGACACACTAGAAAGATATGTATTGAAGTCTGTAATATATTCCTTCCTGCTGTGATATTTACCTCTTTACTTACCAATTAAAGACCGGGGACAAATTCAATGCTAGTCAACATTTTTAAGTTAATACATCTTTTAGGAGTAACTGTAATCAAAATTCTATTTTTTTTTAATTTGCTTTTGTAAACTCTCTTCCAGCAGAACTTATTTTGTTGGTCAATGAACTTGTCCAATCGCTTGTTTTTGAAAGCCCTTACACATAGTTCTGTGGCGAAAAAATAAAAATTGTGACCGCTATCTTGTAAACCTTCATCGATTATACCTACTAGAAACCGATAATAATTCCTTCTAAAACAATCCCGCAACAAGTCAACAGGGCTCGAGAGGCAGATACTGTAGAGATGTCTGAATCTTGACTATACGTCACACTAGGGAGATAGTTTGGTTAGTACTATGCTCCAGCGGTCTGGTTTTACCACATTAAATGTATCCATTAATAAATTAATTAAAGGCTGGATGGGCCTGAGGACGGCCTGGGACCTTGAATCCAACCCAGGAACGAAGACACCAGAAGATAAAATCTATAGTGTGCCCGAGTTTTCGAACTAAGGTCCCCCAGCATCTTAGTCGAGTGCTCTATCACTGAGCTAACCTCGTCACTCAAATCTTTCTAATTGATCATTTTACCCCCAACGGCCGTAATTTGGTTTCCAGCAACAAATCTCTCTATATGTATAGCTCTCAGAACTAATAATGGAGGAATATAATGAAATATACAAAATCAGGCAGCTAGGAGCAAGGCCATGGGCGTATATAGAAAATAATTTCGGAGGGGGCTGGGATAATTTCAGGAGGGGGGGGGGGCTGAGGCCATTTCCAGTGTATGGAATACTAACAATTTAGATCTTGGAAGAGTTTTAACGCTAAACGCTATTACACCCAAAATAGAATATTTTTTATGAACTAAATGATCTTATTTAATTTATTTTTAAGGATTTTATGAATTTTTTACCAATCAACTCAAAATTTCGCGGTGGGGGGGGGGGCTGCAGCCCCCTCAGCCCTCCCCCTTATATACGCCCATGAGCGAGGCTTTTCTTGAACCGTACAACTAAACAATGGTATGTTCCGAAAAGCCAAAAACTTCAATTCCATAGGCGTGAAATTTTGAGAAAAATATTCCCGACGGTTCCGCCATTTGTAAATTCCAATTTCAAGAAACAATACAAGCTGATTATGTTTTGTTTAAGGCTAGTGAAGGATTTGAGCAGTCGGGCAAGGGAGATATTGTTTAATATTTATCAATACTTAGCCAATGCTAAGGATAAAAACGTTTTAAACCTCCTAGCGATAAGTTTATAACCGAGAGAATTTTTAACGCAATTTTTCTGCATCGGGAATATAGGTTACGTGATTTTCTCACCAACTAAACCATCTTTTTTAACGTTTTTATTGAGTTTCAAGTAGCGTGTTGCAGATGGGAATCTGCAAATGGAAGAACCGCAAGGTTCGCTCAGAACTTGGCGCATGCTTAATTGGACTTTTTTTCCCAACTAAACGGGCTATAAAACACTTATGAACATCCGCGGACCGTAATTTTTTGTCCAACAAAACTGGAAAATATGTTTAATAAAAACCAACAAAGTCGGACAGGGGCTTATATAGGAAATAATTTCGGGGGAGGGGGAAGGCTGGTACCATGTGGGGGGGGGGGGTGGAATATTAACAATCTAGAACTTGGAATAGTTAGCCAATTAAAACGCTATTACACTCCAACAAATTATTTTTTCTGAAGTAAGTGACCTTATTTAATTTATTTTTAAGGTTTTTATGTCACATTTTTAACGATTAAATCAAAATAACGGGGGTGGGGGGGGGAGGCTGCAGCCCCCCTTATATACGCCAATGAAATCGTAAAGATTTTGCTTAAAAGCTTATTACCAGAGTAAAATTCTCATATTAATTTTAGAAGTAGCTGTGCTGAGCAATGTGGTTAGTTGACGCAGTAGTTCTGAGTTTTTCTTCTATTACACTGACCAACAATGAAAATGTTTCGGGCTTAAAGAATACCCAATTATTATGTGTTTTCATCCCCTGAGTTCAAAAATCACTTCGAAAATGACCAATTAGCTCTTGTTTTCAAGATACGGGTTTTGGATGTTGGTACACCTGTTAACTGATAAAACCAAATGTTGTACAGCTATTTTGAGGTTATATACAAGAATGAGACTTATGAAAACATTAAAGCCCTTCTCCACTCAATCAAATATGCTGAACACAAGTGGAAAATCTGTGTTGATCTAAAGGTCATCGCAATACTTTTAGGAATGCAACTGGGGTATAATAAATACTGCTGCTTTTTATGTATGTGGGACAGTAGGGATAGGAAATCACATTACATTCAAACAGACTGGCCTGCAAGAAATCTTGGCCCCAGTGAAAAACATGTTGTTGCCCTGCCTCTCGTCGACCCGAAAGATATATTTCTTCCACCACTACATATAAAACTCGGTTTGATGAAAAACTTTGTCAAAGGAATGAACAAAGAAGGAGAGGCATTTAGATACTTAAGGGGAAAATGTGTTTTCTTAAGTGATGCAAAAGTTAAGAAAGTATTTTTTGTTGGGCCACAAATTCGGGAGCTTGTGAAGGATCCTGCGTTTGACAGAGTTTTGGAGGGGAAAGAAAAGGAAGCTTGGAATGCGTTCAAGGGAGCTATTAAAGGTTTTTTGGGGAACAAAAGAGAAGATAACTATGTTCAGTTGGTTAGGATACTTCTACAAAAATATCATGAACTTGGATGCAACATGTCTCAAAATTAATTTTCTCCGCTCTCATCTAGACTTTTTCCCTCCTAGTTGTGGTGATGAACACGGTGAGAGATTCCATCAGGATATTTCTGTAATGGAACAAAGATATCAGGGCAGTTGGAATGAATGAATGCTTGGAGATTACTGTTGGTGTGTGTGTAGGGATGCTCCACAGCTCATCTACAAGAGACAGGCATGAAATCCACATGATGGTAATAATATCCAACCTCCCAAGTATTCTCCCATTAATTTTCAACTCTTAAAAAAATGTAACTACTATTTAATAAATCCAAATTAATTTATAATGTTGATAAACTTATGGTTTAAAATTTACAATTTGCCTCAATTTGTTAACGTTATATATTTTGACCCATGGTGTATCACAGAAACTAGAGTTAATAAAATTTTTTCATTGTCGTTTTCGTTTTTTTTTCAACCCAAAATTAGTAATATTTGACACATGAAGTGAAGGAAACATTACAAAAATATTTTTTTGTTGTCCAGGGTTATCTTATATAAATTGATTAATTGCTTTTATTTGTTGTTTTTTTTTCAGTGACTACTGTTATATACATTTCCACCAAGACTAAGACAAGCACAGTGCCTGTAGGACAGTTCTCTTGTCTGAAATATATTCCTGTGAGAAGGTTTTCTTGATAATGCAATCTGACTCAGTGTTTGGTCCTAAGAACATTGCTCAGATAACAATGTCTGTTTTTGATAGTGGATAGTGGTTAGTCATCCTAGCTGCAAGATACCTGATTTATTGTTGATATTTTTTCTATTCTTTTTTCTAGCACTGCCTTGATAATTAATTTGGGAATTTATTTTTCTACAGACTCCAGTCATAAGGTTATGGAAGGGGTACAGTTAGGCAAACGTGTTACTTATTTTATGGTCATATGAAAAGGTTCCTTCAGTTTTGGAATAGGCGAATGATAGGATAGGATCGGGTTTTGGGGCGAGTAACTTTTCGGTTCTTACGCCCTCTTTATAGAAGTTTACTTAACCTAAATATATGTTTTTTCATTTTCCCCCCTAAATAAATACCAATAACAATTAAAATATATATAGCTACACTCAAAGACAGTTCTTATAACTCTACAATAATATTTCATGCTAAATAATGTTATATATTATATTAAAATTACTGTAGCAAGTTTAGCAGTTTGTAAATAAATACTAAACATCAATAAATAGTGGTATAATAAAGGTAGTAGAAGTAATATATATATATATATATATATATATATATATATATATATATATATATATGTATATATATATATATATTTTTTTTTTTTTTTTCATTTATTTGTATACTTTTTTTAATATATATTTTTTTATTATTTTTTTTGTATTTTAATTTATATTACTATTAGCATTATTATAGAACTATAAATATAATTGACTAGTTCACTCACGCATATATAGGCACAAATAAACATATATATAACAATACAATAATAACACAGGTCTACAAAAATAATCTTTCTGAAATTTGATTTGATGATTTTGGTCAATCTCTATGCTCCTTGGCGTGCTGAAGCCGAACATGAGGTCAGTCCCTCTCTATCACGTAAGGAAATTGTTCAATCTCAAGTAAGGGCAGAGGTACTACCATTAAAAGAAAACAGAATTGGCGAATAAGAGTTTTCATTTATTTCCATGATCTTTTAGTTATTTCAATGTTGTTTACTGTACAAAATACATAAATGTGTAGAAATAACAGCTTCAGAATTAACAGTGGCATATTTAGTTATTATTTTTATGAAAACGTATTTTTTTCTCTTGAAAATTTCTCCGTGTTCGTTTCCGGCTGTAGGACTCTTCAGATGATTCACGCTGCAGCTTCCAACAATAGTCAGCCATCATGTTTACGTTCCATTTGCCCTGATACCTACGTTCCATTTCCTGGATGTCCTGACGGAACCTTTCCCCTTGTTCTTCACTTACTTCCCCTAAGTTTTCCGGAAAATAGTCCACATGCGAATGTAAGAAGTGAACCTTCAAACTCATGTTGCAACCTTGTAATTGAAATGCCTTCAACATGCGTTCCACGATACTTCTGTAGTTGGGATCCTTCACGTTACCAAGGAACTTCTCAACAACACCTTTAAAAGAATTCCAAGCTTCCTTCTCCTTCTCATTCATGGTCTGAGTGAAATGTGGATCTGTGAAAAGTTTCCGAATATCTGGGCCTACAAAGATCCCCTCTTTTAGCTTTGCATCACTTAATCGTGGGAACTTGGAGCATAAGTACTTAAAACATTCACCTTCTTTATTGAGAGACTTTACGAATTGTTTTATCAGCCCTAGCTTTATGTGTAGAGGAGGTAGCAGGATTTTGTCAGAAGGAACCAAACTTCTCCTAATTACATTTTTTTGGCCTGGCGACAGAGCTCCTCGTGATGGCCAGTCTTTGTTGTTCCAATGGGAATTTCTGTCTCGGCTATCCCATAAACATAAAAAACAAGGGAACTTGGTGTACCCTGATTGCTGACCTAAGAGCATAGTAAGTACTTTCAAGTCTCCACATATCAACCAGTTATGCTCATTATAATGAATTCGTTCGAGAACTAATGACAAATTTTCGTATGTTTCTTTTAAATGTACCGAATGGCCAACTGGAACTGAATCATAAGTATTGCCATTGTGCAACAAAACAGCCTTTAGACTTCGCTTTGATGAGTTTATGAATAGACGCCAATGAATCCGGTCATATTGTATACCAAATTGACCCATCAGACCAAGAATGTCTTTGCAATAAATAAGATTCTCATCCAGAGCAAAGTAAGGAACAAAAACTGCTTCACGGTGTCGATACCATGAAAAAGAAGTGCCTGCCTGTAATAAATTTTTGTTTTTAAGACGGGAGCCAAGTAACTGAGCTGCATCTTTTGGAAGTCCAAGATCTCTCACTAAGTCGTTCAACTCCTGTTGAGAAATAAGCTGAGGTTCATCTTCTGAACTGCTTGCTTTGAACTGACTGTGTACTTCATCGCTCTCCGACATACAGTCTTCTCTATTAGCTTCCCTATCTATACTGCCAAGTCACGAGGGGGCTGAGGAACTGTCAATCCAGGACCGTGTGGTACCGGACGATTTTTGGAATTAAAGCCTTGAACATGACAATTACAAAAGTAACAGTCATTAACGTGGTTTTTTTGCTCCCTCCACATCATTGGGATAGCAAATCCGAAAGATTTTAACTCTCCTTTGTACCATAAGCGAAGTTTTTCTACGCAGCTATGGCATACTTTGTGAGGAGCCCACACTTTATCTTGATCTCCTATTCTCAAGCCAAAATATGCATAATATACATTTTTGACAAAACCTGTTATATTTCGTTGGTATTTCTTAACTGTGTACTCACCACAGATAAAACAGAAGTAGTCTGGACTGGTAACACAACGACGATGAGACATTTTGTCTAAATGCACTTTCAAACCTTAAAATACGTTCTTAATCATTTTGACACAACTAAGAGACCTCAGTGAATGTGTTCACTTCAGTTGATACTAATGAACTGAGAGAATGAACAGAAATTTAGCTCCAAGTTCCTGATACAACAGGTTCAATCTCGTTTAGCTTCAGACGGTGACATCTGAGACCAAACAAGTACGTTCCTGTCTGAACAGGTCGTGCCTAGACCTACAACATCTACTGAGGGAGTCATTGCCTACACCACCTAGTGAAAGATGTCTGTTTATAAAAAGTGAAATCGTTTGGAAAAAAAAAAAAAAAAACTACTTCTTACCAAATTTATGTGTATAGCAGGTATATTCTGTACGTGATAGAGAAAAACGGACTTCATTCTCGGCCTCAGCACACCGAGAAACACAGAGATTAGCCAAAATCATCAAATCAAATTTTTGGTTGTAGACCTGTGTAATTTCATGTTCCATAATAATATATTATATTAAAATAACAATTACGAGTAGTTTATAAATAAATAATGTATATAAATAAATAGGCACACACACACACACACACGCACACACATATAGATAAATATATACTACCTCTGATAAATAAATAAACATATATATTTTTTATTTTATTTTATTTTATTTTATTTTTTATTATTTTTTTTAATTTTTTTTTTATTATTTGTTTTATTTGATTTTTTTTTTATTTATTTAAATAGGCGAATGATCTTCACTTTAAATAAAACGTCATGAAGTGTAACAAAGAGTAAGAACGTAATAACATAATAGTACCCAAATATAAAGTTTTTAATATACATATTTAACTAACCATAGTGAAAGTATATGGGATATACTTCCACTATGGTCTTTCTCTCCCTCCCGGCACCTTCATTGCTGACGAAGGCTACCAAAGAGTAGCCGAAACGTCCTGAATATAGATTTTTTTTGCAAAATCGTATTGATGTTTTCTTAGCCGAATCCGAACTATTCCCTGATTGCTTGTCACCTCGACGGCTAATTATCTAATCTTCATATTTAACTTTAGTTTACACAAAAATAAGCAATAAAGCACTTTAATTGGTAATCAAAGCACATCCTGTTCACAATTTCATTTTTCCCTAGTAAAGCATGAAATAAGTGAAAAAGCAAGGCCTTCGAAGGTGATTCTTGAACTGATACAATCCATAAAATCTCAAAATACTACTCTTAATAAAATCTTCCCATGTTTGATTCGAGCAATGTATCAATTGGAGTATATTAAATAAACGTCCTAAAATGAGTTGAGCTTCCATTTTTGAAGTATGTTTTTAAACGTTTGCCTAATAGTGATAATTATTGATATTAATTTACAATGTTTACTAATACGAGTATGCGTCCGATGTTTATGAAACGCCTGCTGATGCGTCCGACGTTTTAAACGACTGCCTAATACCCTAATCGAGCGAAGGTAAGTTTCAAAATCTTATATTGCGTTATAATTCGCACGAACTTATAGACTCACCTAATAGCTTCAATGCACTTCAGTATTGTACAGATGTTAAATAAACGTATTTAGAACCTAATACCTTAATATTTATTATGCACTAGCTGTTACCCGGCGTGCCATGCTACACTTACTTTATGCATCTAGAAAAGCAAAAATAAATTAGAAACCAAATAAGTTATATTAAAATCTAATGACGGAAATATGTAACTGTTCGGGTTCAAAGTTTCAAGGCCTATGACACTCCTCGTATCAAGACCTACCAAGGGTGAT
The DNA here is from genome assembly GCA_946811695.1 of Gonocerus acuteangulatus. NCBI lineage: Eukaryota > Metazoa > Arthropoda > Insecta > Hemiptera > Coreidae > Gonocerus > Gonocerus acuteangulatus. The sequence continues at coordinate 104,824,664 of OX328124.1, read as the reverse complement.
CCAAATCGGTCAAACGGTGTGGATTTGTATAAGGAACAAACACACAGACAGACAGGTGGTAGGCGTTTTTGACCTAGCCTACGAGACTCCCCGGATCAAGACCTACCTGTGTGCCAAGTTTGGTCAAAATCAGTGTGTATATATATATATATATATATATATATATATACATATATATATACATATATATAAACCATAATGTACCCATCTAAAGTTGTAGTATGTGTTCAACTACTATTGTATATGTATTCATCCAAAGTCATCGGTTTACATCTACGATTTGTAAATATTACCATCAAGCGGATGAGTTGTACGTTATCAGAGGAACGACGCCTTTTCCAAACATGGAATTATCTTTATGTCCACTCATGGAATATACAGGTGTGAGCATGTTCAGCCATGTCCTAGCCACATTAGCCATGCTCGTGCGTTAAAGAACACCGACCTTCTCATTTCTATGGCCATTTAGTTCCGGGCTGGAGGAAAAAATCATGGCTGGCAAGTAAGTTTCAATCTTCTTTGGTTTTTTGTATTTTATAGTTATTATTATTTTTTTTGTGGTATTTTTTCTTCCTTTGGGCATGACGGAATCGAAGAAACTCCCTTTTTCTGACCTGATACTCAACGTACCTGATCTTACAGAAGAGCAATAGTGTTTCAACCTTAAAAAATGTTTTTCAAAACTCCCATCAAGAGAGTATTTCACAAATTATTTTGAATTAATAAGTCGGTTTAAAAGTAATTATTCTGTAAAACGTCGGCGCTAATGGTCTAGATGTCGATGCGCCGTGAAAAAAAAAAATAAATAAAAAAATCAATCTTTAAAACTTTTCGCTGTGAATTCTCCAGTAATCTACCTCCCTTAAGCTATTACGACTTCGATGATGCTATCCGGAGGTACTGGTAAGGAATATTGACGTTTTATGGGACATAGATCATGAAACCCCTTGGACCATCTTGGTCCGAGAAAATTTTAAACTTTAGTGTAAAATGGCGAGTTTTGACATCCTGTGTCACCAAGTAGAACAGGATAAATATTGTAGACATTTTTCGTTTTTATAGGCTTTTCTAAACGAAATTCTAACGAAAACAACAAATTAAGAGAAATTAAGAAAACAGTATGTGTTTGGCCATCAACCCGAAGAGACGAAGTGGTCCTTACGAGATTCCGTATCAGACATTCGTTGCTGATATATCGCCATTTAATGACAAGACAAGACAGACCAGTTTGTGCTATCTGCTACTCAAACTTGGCTATTAAACACATACTGACTGGTTGCAAAGATCGTGACACACACTAACATAATACTCACTTAGGTACCTTAAAGATTCAAATATCTACAGTTCCATATAGCACACGCACGCATTGTAGAATTTATTAAAACATGTATGACTTAACGTGATGTGTAGTAATGGACACAGTGCTTATACCTTTGGGTGCAGTTGTTGCGTAAAATGTGCAAACGTTTCACAGAATATCCATGAGATATTGAATATATAAAATACCTTTTCCAAGACTTAAAAGTTATTTAATTTTTCAATTACTATAACCTGACAAACATTCACAAAGAGCAAATCGCATTCGTTTGCGGGCTCTCAATGCCAATAAATAAATAATATCTTATCAAAACGGCAAAATAAAGATATGACATTTTATTTTTTAACAGAATTTTGTAATTTTTGTTCCATTTTCATGATTTATAAAATCATTATGCTACAATTTGTATTACACTGAATAGTTTTATATATTACTATACAGGGTGTCCCAAATAAGACGGATCAAACTAATTTTGCGGCCAAACAGTTCTGAGAAAAAAATGTCAGAGGTAAAAGTTGTAGGGCTCGACTTAAGCTTTCTAATTATATTAATTATTAGGAAAAATCTTTTAGAGTATTGGCCATATTTTTTTCAGAAAGATGAGGGAAAAATACCTCAAATTCATGTATCACATATTCATAACCGACCTTTGTGAGTGCTTACAAAAAATCGTTTCAATTTAAAACAATGAAATTTAAATCGCACGAAACTCATTTGATTTTGAAGATATCGAAGTGCGGTTTTGCGACAAAGGTTTTATTTTTTAATTTCCTTCAAAATGATTTGCATAATAATAGGGGTCCTCTGCAAACCCCAACATTTAATGTAGCGCCGAGCGCACATGCGCTGTAAATATGTTAAATGGTCGACATAATTCAAGCCCTACAATGTTTATCTCTGACATTTTTCTCTCAGACCAACCGTTTGGCCGCAATATTAGTTTGAGCCGTCTTATTTGGGACACCCTGTATAAACTTCTCATGCTTTTATTTCATCTCATTCTTTTTTTTTTTTTTTTTTTTTTTTTTTTTTTTTTTTTTTTTTTTTTTTTTTTTTTTTATAATAACAGTACATTCTTTGGCATATTTAAGTATATAAAGGCACCAATGACCCTAGTGGTTAAAGTGCCTTATATATATATAACAAAAAAAAAAAAAAAAAAAAAAAACACAACTTCTCATCTCAGTTAAGCCATCCCTACAATCGAATTGCCGTTCAATGCTAACAACCTGGAACTTAAAATTGTTAGCCCACTAAAAAGCTATTACACTAATGTTTTTTTCTGAACTGAGTTATTTAATATAATTTATTTCTGAGGGTTTTATGGCACATTTTTACCGATTAAATCAAATTTCGGGGAGGATGCTACCCCCCCCCCCCCCTCATATACGCCCCTAGACTCTGTATAAACGCCTTGCACAAAATGAGGAGGTTTAATTAAAACTTAATTTCATGGGCTATTTTATGTAAATTAGGCAATTAAAACTAGGCTTTTAGAATAACAATAGTGAGGATTCATGGAAGATGTAAGATGCTGATGCGACGGCTGAAGATAAGGCCTTCTGTGTTCATGGAGTGTAGGGCAGACGCGTGCTGAGTGGCGGCAGGCTCCCTTTATGTGCTCTTATCAGATGGTTCCTTATCAACAAGTGGCTAGTATCCGGTGATAAGGTTCTAGAGAACAGCGGGGCTTCATCCGACTCTGTTCACGTGTATCATGTGCAACACACCTGCAGCTACTTCTAGTCTAAGCAAGTTTTGCTTGATGCTAGACTACACAAGGTCATCATTGGAATGAACCAATATTCCGTGATGGACAGAAAAATTACAAGTGAGATTTTATCGAAACAACCCCATATTTTTTTCCAAAAAATATTTTCGAGCCGATGACTTTTTTTAATGTCTATGTCACGATTTTTCCATTAGTCGTTCCACTGAGCGCCAGAGGGATTTGAACCCCGTTTCCCACATGAGAATATAAGGCGTTCGCCACTAGCCCACGAGAAGACCCTATGATCATTGTAACCAAATCCTTGCCCTCTGCCCCTCTCATTTTTCTTATTTAAATTCTTATACGAGAAATTTTATAAACTAAAACAAAAAAATATAATAGTTGTATGTAATTTCTCTTTACTATCCAATCAAAAATGTATCCATTGACTAAAGCCCATAGAAGGCTCTGATTCTATAAATATGACCTCAAAATGTAACAATGGACCCTAATGCTCTTCTGAGTAATAGAAGCTGAGCATTTTGCCGCGTAGGTTGGATGGTGCCCTAAAGAAGTGAGGTACACGAGCTTGGACCTTATGAATGGTGAAGGTATGCTATTGTCCTCTGCTTTGTCTACTCAACAATAGCTCTTCTAGGTCTTATTAAGGCAATGGCTTACCTCACGTGTGCCGGATGCCGGTGGCTGTGGGCACCATCAACCACATTGGAGGACTGTGTGGGCACTTCATGTGTGAAGCACTGTTGATGACAACAAACCCTGTGCTTTTCTACAAAATATTGTCTTGACACTAAGAGGTCTACCTTATGTCTGCATTCGCTTATATTTTGTCTCTAATGCAGGCTACACACGGCCAGGAAGGCGTCTCAGTTTGGCCTTAACAGTCCGCCGGAAAGCCATCGCGTGTGCGTAAAAGCTGGCGGCCGTAACGTACACACGTTTTGGCTGGCCTTTGAATTCGTCATGCCAGCCGGATGATCGAACATATTTTCCTCCGGCTGCCTGAATAGTCTTGACTGACAGGCCGGCCGGAATATATAAACGTTCAGGCAACCGGCGGACTATTCAGGTCAAACTGACAGGCCTGCCTGACCGCGTTTAGCCTGCTTTAGGGTCTGGGAATTAAAGCCTTCGCATCACTAGGTAAAAGTCTTTTTATGAAACGAAAGTGTGTTTTTAGGTGTCCATACACGTTCAGTTCAAATCTTATGGCCGGGACTCAAGGTTTGGACTGTACGGGATAAGCACAAAGACGCTAAGTTAATAAACCTCAAGGCCGGAACAGTCCAGTTATATTAGACCTAGTGAATGTGGAGAAAATATCCTCTTGTCTATACACGTCAGGCCTGGCCTGTACAGTCCCGGCCTTATTGGACTGTTCATCTATTGGGGTTTTTTTTATTATACTTGGATGGACTGTACAGTTCAACTCTGGCCTCAAGGATGTCTTGTTCATGGAATATATTAAGGTTCCAGATCTTGAGATTTTCCTTTCCGTGTATGGTCACCCTTACAGACTAAAACAACTCTCAGCTCTGCTAGCTGTGGCCAATTCTGAGTAGTAGCTATAGTTTGTGATTGCATGCCTTCCTTTAGCTAATTATTTCATTTTATGAAAACACCAAATCTCTAGTCAACATTATTGAATTTAGATTTGTCGAAATGAAAAGTGAACATGCGGAGAAATATCTTCAGATAAGGCAGCGATTATTATTACACTGATATTTCAAAACAAATTTATAATTTTAAGATATGATATCTACTCTTAGAAGCCTTCAATCTTGTTGATTAGTGCGTCCTTCAATTCATACTCCAATCTTCAACACATGGGTTTGTCAAAATATGGGATTTCGGTTGGTTTGTTTCTTTAAATTGATGAACTGTAGTTTCTATTGGCACAAAGACCTACAGGATATTGCTTCGAATTCAACCTAAGGTGGGTTTAATTCAACGACGGTTACACAAAAATAAATATTTGCAACCAACAAAGATTTTCTCAAGGCATGTAAAGCGTATAAACACTTATGAAATGTTGGATCTCAACTAAAACTACTGTCAAATCATATATAGATTTGACTTATATAAACTTCAATATAATAGCCTTTTTTCTTCTTTTTTTGTTATGTTTCTTTTGATTTTCATTCTACTCATTCTAAGAATTTTAGATCAAATTGTTCTTTTATAATAAGTTAAGTGTATTTATAGTTCTGTTACTTATCTCAATAATAAACTTTTTTTGTATTAATTTCTGTTTTTTTTAACAAAAATCATATTGAGGTTTCTTTAGCCGAATCCCATCCATCTTTACTTATCACCTCGACGGGTAACTATCTAATCATCATGACATATATAGATTTATTCCAATGAACAAAATTCAAATCTATGCACATCAACGGTCATACACGAATATGCCATAATAGAGATGCCTACATCCATTGTAGGTGTGTAAATGTTTTAATTTGTTAACTTATACCGTTAAATGGAATGAATTACTACTATTCATTTGTTTATTACTAAATTTCTATTTCTTCCCCTCCATACTCTAAAATTAATTAACGGAGATTCCCAAAATTAATTAATTATGAAAGAATGATTATGATGTATAACAAGCAATCTTTATTTGTTAATTAAATAAAGCTTTTCTTTCTTTATTTCTTTCATGGCTGTGAATTTATATAAGATTAAATGCTTTATAATTGTCAATTCAGTATTACATATTTCACAAAGAGCTTTCTCTTGTCTTGTCATTAAGAATTAGTGAGTAAGTCTGGAATGGCCATTACATCAGAGATGGGCATAATTTTATTTATAAATAAAAATACGAATTTATTCGTACTTCATATATTTGTGAATACGAATATAAATAAATTCGTACTTCATATATTTGTGAATACGAATATAAATATATTCGTACTTCATATATTTGTGAATACGAATATAAATAAATTCGTATTCATAAGTGTGAATACGAATTTATTTTTATTCACATATAATAAATATAAAAATACAAATAAAATTTTATTCGCAAATGTTTCTGCGAATACAAATAAATTCACAAAAAAAAATCTAAATAATCACAAAAAATGTGAATATTTACAAAAACTCGAGCGATTACAAAAAAAAATCACATTAAAATATACGAATACAAATTTATTCACATTATAATTTGTGAATAAAAATTTATTACGAAAGTTATTGAAGGTGTTTTTTTTTTTTTTTTTTTTTTTTTGTTTTTTTTTTATGGAGGTACAGTGACAAACTTTGTCCCTGCTGCATGGCTGGTGGTCCCGCGGCGGACTCGGGGTAAACAAAAAATCTAGGCGCTAATAACCTAGACGTAAAACACCTTAAAAAAAAAAAAAAAAAAAAAAAAAAAAAAAAAAAAAAAAAAAATCACCTTCAATAACTTTCGTAATATCGTCTTAATACGAATAAATTCATAATTTATTTGCGAATTTTATTGTGAATAAATTTTTATTCACAAATTATAATGTGAATAGATTTTTATTCGTATATTTTAATGTGATTTTTTTTGTAATCACTTGATTTTTTGTAAATATTAACATTTTTTGTGATTATTTACAATTTTTTCTGTTAATTTATTTTTATTCGAAGAAAAATTTGCGAATCAAATTTTATTTGTATTTTTATATTTAATATATGTGAATAAAAATAAATTCGTATTCACACTTATGAATACGAATTTATTTATATTCGTATTCACAAATATATGAAGTACGAATAAATTCGTATTTTTATTTATAAATAAGATTATGCCCACCTCTGCATTACATACACAGTATCTTGACATATCTACGAAATACAAGATTATACGATCTCATATAAAGACCAAGAAGATCCGTTAATTAGTCTACATTTTTATCCCATGAGTAAGTGCATTTTAGTTATGACTAAAAGCTAAACCTCTAATAATTTTTATGCTTTTAATAAATGTAATTTTAAATAGATAAAACATCGACAAATAATAAAATATACTTTTAAAACCAATTACTGATCTCTTAGAAGACTTAACTCAGGGTGTCTATCATCTAAGATACGAAACACAACATAATTAAATAAATGCTTTATAAGTGTTGATTTTGTTTAGCTTATAGGCGTTATAATGATTTTGTTATTTGAACACTCCTTTTTCATTCGTTTCGGCTATTGTTATTACCCACTACAAAAACAAAATCATGCCTGAATGGTATTATATTTACAATTTAGTAGCATGGACATTGTCTACATTGGTTTATGGCGTCTACATATCATCTACATTGTTTGCCCTGTATTTTATTTGGTCTAGTATTTTTTTTTTTTTTTTTTTTTTTTTTTTTTTTTTTTTTTTTTTTTTTTTTTTTTTTTGTAAAGACACTGAAGATGAGATTTGGTATCGTAGTGGTGTGTGAGCCTCCACCATGTATTCCATAACAACACTGAAATGATATGCTATCCATGCACTTTCATGGTATTCATAAATGTTGTGCACTTGCGTAGTGCATATCGTGCGTTAAATGTCATTTTTTAAGACATTCGTACAATTTCAAAATAACGAACGCCATGCGTACCGATTACCATACTTGCCCAATATGTTTCGTTGTGAATCACATGTGGTTCCAAGAGGGGCCTACACGCCCCGGCAGACGTGGGTGAGGGAGGTGGACAGAGGGGGTATGGGTAACCGGTTTCCTCGCTAACTTGCATCCACTGACTACCTCTGCACCTTCACCTCGTCCAACAGTACACGAAGGCTTGGAGCGGTACAATAATCCTATATATATCTAATGCATAATGCATTCAAGCATGTGCATTCATCAACTAGACTGACAAGAGTAATATTTTATAGCAAACGCATGACTGTTTCAGATGTTACGGGACAGCATAAAGAGCAGATTATGAATATGAAGTAGTCACTCTGTACAACTATCGTTTATAAAAACATAACCATTAATACAAATTAAAATTATTTATTACACAACTCAATTATGAGCTAATATGACAATACGCAGACAATCTCGAGATTGTCTTCTAGAAGAATCGTTTGGTAGTCGTTTGGGTCACAATAATCATTGTGTTAACTATTTTCAATACTTAGACACCAGGTATATAGAGTTTTTGGCAAGGATGCAAACATCGGCTAAGGCAAAAAAAAAAAATGCTTTGGGAGTAAAGGGTCTCTTCTATTGGACGTAATTTACATATTGTAGCCAAACAATTTTTTTTAGCGCGTTTCCTCCATCCCTCCGTAGGAAGGAAGCCGCTTATGATATCGGTCTTATGGCGCAATCCGGAGGTGCCGATAAGAAATGTTCACGTTTCAGGCCTAATAGGTCACAAAAATCGAATGTTTCTTAGTCTGTATAGGGCCTATCCATTAGAACTCACCCTGACCATGCTACATTTTTGATTTTCCTAATTTTTTTTAGCAGTTACTCCTCAATACTTGGTGAGGCCAACACTGCCGGCCATTATAAGTTTGCATTTTCACTTATTTTTGGCCGAAAACAACATTTACGTAAATGTATCTAACACTCTTAATTTCATAGATATCAAAATAAAATAAACACTAAAATTATCAGAACGATATTCTCTTGATTTTTGTTCTGGTATTAGCACTTTCCTCCGAAGGAAAGTAGCTATTGAGGTTGGACTCATGACGGAATTTTTGAAAAATATCTTCAAATCTTTATCGATCCTACCTAGTAGACACCGAAAATGACCCCCGTTAAAATTTATATATATATATGCATATATATGTGTCTGTTAACACGATAGCGGCCAGAGTTTTTGTTTTTTCGTCACGAAACTTGGTATATAGCATTCAATTAGCAAACGATTGAACGAGTTCGTTAACCACCAAAGTCGGTCCACCGGAAGGGGGGGTTTACCCCGAACCCAAAACACTTATTTGACTATGTCAGCCGTAATATTTGTTATATTTCAACGAAACTTAGTATTCGTAGTGTTGATATAGAGAGAAAAGTGAGATATAAAAATGAACTAAATCGGTTCATTAGAGGGGGGGGGGTTTACTCCGGACCCACAATACACATTCGCCACTACCAGCCGTGATTTTTGGTATATTTCGACAAAACTCGGTATTCGTAGTGCTAATCCACAGGTAAATATGTGTTGTAAAAATAAACGAAATCGGTCCATTAGGAGGGGGGGTTTACTCCGGACCCATAATACCAATTCGCCACTACCAGCCGTGATTTTTGGTATATTTCGACGAAACTCGGTATTCGTAGTGGTAATCTACAGGTAAATATGTGTTGTAAAAATAAACTAAATCGGTTCATTAGAAGGGGGGGTTTACTCCGGACCCAAACTCCTAATATACTCATACCGGTCGTAATTTCTGCTGTATTGTAACGAAACGCGGTATACGTCGTGGGTAACTCATGAGAAAGAAGTGTTGTAAAAATGAGCTGAATCGGTCAATCGGAAAGCGGGGGTTTAATTTGTAATATATTTGAATAGAAAAGCCGGCAGACGTAGGTTCACAAAGCCGCCGCAAGGAGCGCTTTCTACCACTAGAGTGACTGTATCCTGTTCCTGCGTTAGATCAAAATACGATAATATGAGGATTTTTGTATTTATTACGTAGTGTAGTAGGTACCATGTGTAAACATAACTCTGGATGCAAATTAATAATTGATCAGTTACTCATTACAAAATGAGAACTATTCACGTTTTTATTTTATTTATGTAGGATATTTTAAGCAAATTGTTCTGGAAAGCAGTCTACACTACCCAAATTCTGAGGAAAGTGCTTAGTTATGCAGCTCCTGCGTGACGGACTTTTGTGTTATCTAAATAGAACGGGAATTGAAGAAAAAAAAAAATACGAAAAAAATCCCGAATCACTTGCGTTTAATTTTGCTATCTTTCATAGATTTATTATAGGACTGCTTGCTGAAGAAGTTTCAAGTTTGAGAACATTTTCCTTTTTTTGTATATAATTTTTTTAAAGTTTGCGATACTCGTATTTTTCGCAATACTTAAAGTAGAATATCTCAAAAGAGGCTAAGTCGAAAATTATGAACTCTGTACAGATAACACCTCATTACGACACAAACAAATGGTATAAATTTGGTGACTGATACTCAACTAGTACCTACATCAAAGTTGGGCTACTGGCGTTAATGACCTCAGAGACATGCCTTAAATCCAATCAAAAAGTTGAGCTAACATTACGTTATACGTACACAATATTTAATGATAATTCATAGTATATATGCATTTACCTACTATTTAAAAGGAACAAAATGTTAATAATGCAATCAGTAATATTTGCTATTGCGACAAAATCACATTATTTTAAGAACATTAACGTCAATAGGGGTCTCCCGTGGTCTAGTGGCTAGCGCGCTGGATTCATAAGCGGGAGATGGTGGGTTCGATCCCCACCGGCGACAGGAATTTTCTCATCTCAGGGCTCACTGAGAAAATTCCTGGTTCACCCTGGAGGCCCGGCGCTAATGGCCAAGATTTGTCGATGCGCCGTAAAAAAAAAAAAAAAAAAAAAAAAAAAAAAAAAAAAAAAAAAAAAAAAAAAAAAAAAATTAACGTCAATACTTCAACAATATCTTGGCTAGCAAACAAAATATCATGGATGAAAACGCGTATAATGAGTGAATGGCTAAAAACTTTCGATCAGAGAATGCGACATCGAAAACGGCGTGTAATTGTGTTTATCGACGCGACATGCCACCCACAGATGCATCTAATAAATGTTAAAATTCAGTTTTTTCCACCGAACATGACATTTTGCTGTCAGCACCTCGAACTCGGCATTTATTAAAAATTTCATAACACATTACAGAAAATGATTTCTTCGGGATGCCATTACGAAAATGGACTCAAGCGATTATGTTACTAATGTACTGAACGCGGTATTGTGGATAATGGCAGCTGTAAAAGAAATAAGAAACTGTTGTGCACTGCTTTTTAAATGGTGGATTTCATTAATCTCCCAATAAAGGACATTTTTTACGGACCCAATGGTGTCCGCTATAAAGAGGGTTCACTGCATATATATATATATATATATATATGTGTGTGTATGTATATGTGTGTGTGTGTATCAAACGGGCTAGGAAACCTCACACTTACAGAGAAATAACCATTAAAAATGTTTCCTTGAGGTTCAGAACTCTTAGACAACCCCATTAACTGATCTAATATCTGCGCACATAAGATAATGCTTACGGTGCGAGTAATCATGCTCCTACAGCCTACTGGTAGTAAGACTAGAGATCTGTTTATGGAACCATGTACCTAGATATTAGATCAGTTAATGATTTGGAAAATAAAATATTTAAGATGGAGATAGTTAGCCGCTGTAGAGATACGAAGACAGGTATAGTTGGGATTCGGCTAGGAGAAAAACGTCAGACTTTCAAAAAGAAATCTGTATTTTGGACGTTTCGACTGCAACAATGGCAGCCTTCTTCAGCTAAAAAATATATACAACTTATAAGTAAAGAAACTGTACAAGTAGTAAGTAAAAGACAGGAAGAAATGAGCGGAGTATATCTAGGCGCACGGCAGTGCGCCAGGCCAAGTTCCGGCCTAAGCATACTGTGTGTATATTACAGGAGGTCTTAGAGCCGATTTTTACTCTCTCATAACTTTCAACCAGGTAAAGATAAAGTTATGAAAGTTTACAGAGGTATTATACTACTGGATGTAAGTAAAACTGGAAATTTTCATAATTCTACATCAAATAGCTTCTGAGATATAAGCGATCGAAAATCGGGATTTATAGGACTCACTCACTCACTCACTCACTCACTGACTCATCAAAATTATTAGGCACTTCCCATGATGCTAGAGATTTGAAATTTTGCAGGATGATAGATATTAAGGTGTTATTAAAGGAAAAAATCGAAAAATCCTGAAAAGTTGTGTTTGACGCTGCTTCCGGGGCGGGGGCGTGCCAGTTTTGTACTTCCTTCGTAAACCCATCATTTCGTCCGAAACCTTATGATGTGGGGTATCAAATGAATCGTCTCGGTATGAAGAACCTATATTTGATGTTTTAAGAAAGATTTAGGCGCATATAGGCTTGGTAAAAATCGTACACCAGCTGTCTGTCTGTATGTTTTTTCCTTATATAAATCCGAACCTTTTGTTCGATTTTGACCGAACTTGGGACACAGATGGGTCTTGTTACGGGGAGAATCATAGGCTAGTTCAATATCGTCTATCAGCTTTTTGCCTAACTGCTTATTCCTTATACAAATCCACACGATTTGACCGATTTTGACCAAACATGGTACACACGTAGGTCTTTATCCGGGTAGTGTCATAGGCTAGGCCAAAATCGTCTATCAGCTGTCTGTCTGCATGTTCGTTCCTTACACAAATTCACACCGTTTGGCCTATTTTGACCAAACTTGGGACACAGGTAGGTCTTGGTCCGGGGAATGCACTAGGATAGGTAAAAAAGGTCTTTCAGTTGTCTGTCTACATGTTCGCTCCTTACACAAATTCACACCGTTTGGCCTATTTTGACCAAACTTGGCACGGAGGTAGGTCTTGATACGGGAGAGTCATATTACCTATGACGTTTTGTACTTTTTGTTCCATCGGAAAGCCATCATTCCTTCTGAAACCCATCATGTGGGGTATCAAATGAATCGTCTTGGTAAGGAGAACCTATATTTGATGTTTTAAGAAACATTTCGATGCATCTTAACAACAACACGTGTGACTTCTTTCTTAAATGTTGTAGATAAAGTCGTAAGGGTTAAATGCATAATATACTTGAAAGCAGATACTAAGTTTTTCAAAGTCATCTAAATTACAAAGTTTAGGATCACAAACCCAAAATGTATCGTCTTTGTTCTTTTCTTTTTCTTGAAGGCCTTCTACACTTTCCTTATGGTGATCTTTATCCTCGGGATGAGGTTCCTGTGTTTTACAGTGTAATAGTTTAGTTAGGCGAGCAATCAATTCTTCCTCTAGAGTTCTGTCATCTGGAAGACCTTCTATCTTTTCTGGTCTAGTGATTTGATGTATGTAGGTTGATTATTGGTATCAAATATCAAGCATTAAGAAGAACTTTATGCAGAATCCAAAGACCCTGGTTTTATATGAAGTGAAAAAGCCAGTAGGTATGTGGCAACTAAATTTTATTTAATACTTAGAAAAAAGTAATGAGATCCCAAAAAAAACATAAATGTGAAATAGAGGCCAAGTTCCTCCCCCACAAAGAAACACTCCCTTCCCCAAAAAGCGAGAAATATCTCCTCCTAAAACCCCCAAAAAACGCCTTACCATCCTACACTCCAAAAAAAGTAGTATGAGTTGGTGTATTAGGTGTACCACATTTTCAACCAAAAATATTTGCCAATACAAGAGATGATACAAGAAAGAAATGTCCAAGTTCATTACTTAGAAGACCTCGTAATTACTTACTAAGAACAGTAAAGACACTTCAACTGACCTTTAAAAACAACAATAAAAATACTTATATCCAGTTACTAAAATTTCACTTTCCTCAACCAGGTATATTCTTAAACTTGGCAATGTTTAGTTTTCTCTCTAAAGATAATTTCGGCACAAAAAAAACATTGCCAAGTTTAAGAATATACCTGGTTGAGGAAAGTGATATTTTAGTAACTGGATATAAGTATTTTTATTGTTGTTTTTAAAGGTCAGTTGAAGTGTCTTTACTGTTCTTAGTAAGTAATTACGAGGTCTTCTAAGTAATGAACTTGGACATTTCTTTCTTGTATCATCTCTTGTATTGGCAAATATTTTTGGTTGAAAATGTGGTACACCTAATACACCAACTCATACTACTTTTTTTGGAGTGTAGGATGGTAAGGCGTTTTTTGGGGGTTTTAGGAGGAGATATTTCTCGCTTTTTGGGGAAGGGAGTGTTTCTTTGTGGGGGAGGAACTTGGCCTCTATTTCACATTTATGTTTTTTTTGGGATATATCAATACAATAAATTTTAACCAATCTTATTTTTGAAAACAATGAAAATACGGTAGTTGGAAAGAAAACAGCATGTAGAACTTTTTAGTAAAAACAGTACAAAAAAAATTAAACAGTAAAAACAACGTACATTTTTTATGTAGTGAAAAACAAAATCTATTTTTATGTTTTTATGGTTATTATGTTTTTCACTACATAAAAAATGTACGTTGTTTTTACTGTTTAATTTTTTTTGTACTGTTTTTACTAAAAAGTTCTACATGCTGTTTTCTTTCCAACTACCGTATTTTCATTGTTTTCAAAAATAAGATTGGTTAAAATTTATTGTATTGATATATATACTCCGCTCATTTCTTCCTGTCTTTTACTTACTACTTGTACATTTTCTTTACTTATAAGTTGTATATATTTTTTAGCTGAAGAAGGCTGCCATTGTTGCAGTCGAAACGTCCAAAATACAGATTTCTTTTTGAAAGTCTGACGTTTTTCTCCTAGCCGAATCCCAACTATACCTGTCTTCGAATAAAATATTTAGAAATCCAGACCTCCTTAGAATCTCTTCAACAGGTGGTGCAGGGATCTATGAACCGAGCCAGGACAGCCATAATTTTTTTTTTTAGAAAAGTTTAGAAAAGTTTAACTATATTTGGAAGAAAATGTTGAGCAAATTTATCTTCTCTATTCTATATTAGGTACAGAATGCAGTGATTAATATTGGTTACTAGTTTAAATAAGGCGTTGATTCTTTCAATTGGTAGTAACAAAGGTCAAAGAACACTCAATTGCTAGCAATTATCTAGGAGAAATTTAATGAATGTTCTATTTCAATAATGCATGGGATTTAGAAGGAAGCTAAAGCTTCAAATTTTCAACAAATTTGGAAATTGCTAAAAATATAAATGTTCTAATCGCAGGAGCTACGTCATAGTTTGGAATGTAGTTAATAATTTGACTTAATATTTTGCGAAAAACACCTAATACAAGGACATTTCAAAGAGTGGCGAGATTTTGCCGCCTCAAGGAATTGTTTATTTAATTTTTTTTTCCAGAGTAATGACCACTCTTAATAGACCAATACTGTTCAACTTTACAACACTCCTTTGTCATCATTGTCATCGGGCAGTATGTAGCGCAAAAAGTACGGCAGTTAGGGGAGAAATAATTTGAAGCAGAACTTTATGTTGTGTCGTTGCTCCATGGTGTTGCTACTAGAGTCATTTAATTAGGCTGAATGCAATAAGCTCTCAACGTTTAGCACATTTCGAAGAAATTTAGCTATTTCGAAAAGACTTCTTCACTCTTAGAAAATGGTCTTTGGCATTTTCGAAGAGTTCGTTTCGTTTCAGTTTTTTTTTTTTTTTTTTTTTTTTTTTTTTTTTTTTTTTTTTTTTTTAAGGCGTATCTACAACTTGAGTGAGGAAAAAAAAGAATGCCAAAAAATATATACAAAGTACAAGGTCTAATTTGTTAAAAAAACTAAATAAAATTAAAGGGGGATATAAATGGAAAAAAAATCCTGACTCCCTAAGGAAAGCACCCCTTCCACCGGGAACTTGGGATGAGTGGTTGTGCGTTGCAATAACATAGTAGGGCGCTGACGACCGTGAGGTTTTTCGCCCCATATTTTCTAAACAAACAAACTTCATGAAAAGTGCGTTGCCAGCTCTCCGACTATTAGTAATATGTGAGTACATAAAAATCACCCCTCGCATGATATTTATACATATGCTTATGTTTGTATTAATATCATTGGAGGGGTAATTTTTGTAATGTGCTAATAAAAGAGGAACTATGAGTACTGATTGTTGAATGATACCCCATTACTCATGAGTGAGCGAGGAAAAGGAAATAAGACTTTATCCCTAAACGTAACGTAAACTTTTCACACGAGCAAGATCATGTTTCACGATGGTATTCCCCAGATAAAGCTTTCGGAATTATGGATAATTATAAAAATCCCTATTATATTGGTCGCACAGATATCGTCATACGTCGCAAGTCAAAACTTCCTTTTAAAGATAATATTTACAAGAGGCTCGTTTACTAATTGAAAGATTATTTTTAGCGAATCAGGAATAGAAGATGGTGCAAGTGAAACAATTATTTCGTTGGATAAGGAGGCAGCTTATTATCGCTTCGGCTGACAAAAACTTACAATGTTATCAACAAAGACACAAAATGTTATTACCAATGGCGAGAAAAAATAAAGTAGCTGATATTATTGATATCGAAGTCTTCAATGATTAGAATATCCGGAAATCGTCTGCTGAGAACATCGCCAAATAAGGACTTTAACTCTAACCCCTTTAGAATAGCCTTTAATGACTTAAATAAAGTATCGAATAAGACCATTTTTCAATATATTACTTCGTGCCAACGGCCATAGCCACGTTGAGTACACCGGTTCCCGTAGATCACCGAAGTTAAGCAACGTCGGGCGTGGCCAGTACCTGAATGGGTGACCGACCAAGTGCTGTTGGCATTATAAAAGGGGGGACCTGTAGATAGCCCGACGCTAATGGGGCCACGTTGTAGATTCACCGTCAAAAATAAGAAATTATTACTTCGTCAATGGATATGTTTGTTTCTCCGATTTGCATATTCGATAGTTTGACATGGTAGGGACGATATATTCTGGTTTACAAGATGTCCACAGGAAACTCATCATTTTACACTAAGATATTTAAAATTTTCCCTACCCTCTGTTCTCCCCCCAAAATTATTTCCTATATATGCTCCTGCTTCCATGGATACCTAGATGTATTTCCGCTGCATAAATAAAAATGTTTACGGCTGAACATATTTTTTTAGGAAATGAATGTATAAATATGAAAGTTGTAGGTGAGAGTGGGGAAGCATCAATGGATTCTTGAAGTAATTAGGAGGAGTTGCCCCCCAAAATTGTTTAACAACTTATATTTGCGAAATTTCGATACTAATATCAATACAAATAAATTTATTTGTATCGATATTAATGAAATATAAGAAGTTCCTCCTAATTCTTCATTTTACTTTTATTTTATGTAGATGTCTGATGATGAACCTAAAATGGTTCGAAACGTCGCAAATATAAGTTAATGTTTGAAAAATTTTTAGGGAGAAACTCCTGCCAGTTACCTCAAGTATGTATAACTCTTATGAACGATGCATTTCCACAATTTCACTTCCGTTTTCGGTATATCAACGAAAATGTATCAAGAATGCGTAACTTCTCTTGTCGGTTTATATTTTTTTTTTTTTTTACGGCGCATCGACAAATCTTGGCCATTAGCGCCGACATCCAGGGTGCAGCCAGGAATTTTCTCCATGAGATGAGAAAATTCCTTCTGCCGGTGGGGATCGAACCCACCATCTCCCGCTTATGGATCCAGCGCGCTAGCCACTAGACCACGGGAGACCCACTATAATGTTTATTATTATTAGTACTATACTTCTAATCCAAACGTAACCAATATTTATGAACATCGGCATATCTTGTGAGGCGTCATGGACCGGGTTTCCTACTTTTAGAGAGGGAGGAAATACCCTTAAATGGTTAAGCACTGGATTATTATGCGTAATCACATGAATATATTGAACTAATACAATAACTACATTGATGTATTAAAGAATTTGTCGGAGCAAACGAGAGGCCCTGTGGCGCAACGGATAACGCGTCTGACTACGGATCAGAAGATTCCAGGTTCGAATCCTGGCAGGGTCGCTAATATTTTTTCTGAATGAACAACACCTATTTTACATTTGCATACAATACAAATCGTACGCTCAAATTTGACAAATAAAATAAAACTTAAAATTTTCGATTTCATTAAAAAGAAGCTGGACATTTTAAAATTTAATGTAATTAACGATTTATTTATTATTTTATTAATTTTATACGTCAGTAATTAATTAATTCTTTGAGGCCTTTTGAATATAATTGATTTTCATCTAAGATTTTTTTTATTCACCATTTTTGGAAATACAAGCGTTCATTATATTTTAGAAATGATTTTAAATGATGCAATGATTTAAAGGCTGTTTTCATATATGTTTACTGGCATCATAACTATTAGCAATAAACGAGTCATTTCTTTAATATTTGCAGTCTGAAGTGCCGTTTTTTGAGGTGAATGAGTCAAGACTAAAGTTTAATATATATATATATATATATATATATATATATATATATATATATATATATATATATATATTAAACTTTAGTCTATATATATATATATATATATATATATATATATATATATTTTTTAAAGTTTAATAATATAAATCTTGGTAAGTGCTCATATAAACATTTAATATTCATAACACATTAGCACAATAATAAAAAAAATAAATTAGAACCATTGAAATTTTAGTGATACCTATAAGTAGCGTAGGCATATATAAGGGGGAGGATGCAGCCCCCCTCCCGAAATTTTGTTTTGTTGAGAACATTTTATGTAAAAAAAAAAAAAAAAAAGCCTCGAACAACGAAAAATGTCCTCTACTTTTACCCTGGTTTACTAGGTGTCTAGAGGACCTTAAAACCCACAATTTTACACTAAAATATTTAAAATTTTCCCTACACCCCAAATGCCTAGGTGCTCCCAGCACCCCCCCCCCCTCCCGAAATTATTTTCTATTTACGCTAGTGATGAGCAGAACAGCTAGCCGATAATGAATTATGCTTTAGTTTATTATACTTTTCAAATGAAAATCAGTACTAATTAATATTGAACAATATATATTATTTAATAAATAAAATAATATTATAATTATTAATTCCTCCACAATTACAACATAAATCTGTATATTAGCAAATTCTTAAAAGTAAAAGATTTAAGATATAGAACCTTCCAAATTATATATTTAATTCTTATTCCAACCTTATTGTACTTCTTCAAGCATCCTATTCTGTAATCGGAGCCAACAAGGATTACGGACCTCTTAACTCCCCACCCCTATTAACATTACCAAAAACTATTAATGGAATTATTTAAAACTGACATTTCTCTGAACATTAAATTAAAGACATTTGTAATTGAACGGAGTGAAAAATGGTAGGTATACAATTTTGTTATTTCAAAATGTAATGAGACCAAAAAAATGACGGCGAGCCCACTTGAAACCACGGGCACCTGACCAAGTGTCCTCCTTGCCCTCCCCCCCTTTCAGAGAACCTGTCTGTAGTTATACATATTTTTTTATGATTTAGGTTATGAATTATCAAACAATGTATTATGTTATGTTGACAGAATACTAACATTGCAAAAAAAAATTATACTATTAAACAAAATGCAGCATTCCATTTTATTAATCACTTTTTTAATGATTTAAATTATTTTAATTTGAGTTGAATGCTATAAATACCAGTGTTGCCACTCTCAGGAAACGAACACGTGGCTATTCAGAAATTTTAAAAACTCAGTGTTTGTAAAATCTAATATAAAACCCCATATTTTTAGTAGATTATATTTATGTTAAACACAGTATGCATATTCAACAGCTCAATTCACTAATCTCATTAAATGAATCGTTTGTGATTAAGTCATCCTTCTGATGTAAACAAAAAAACCTTCCTACTTTTAGTTTGTCTCCTTCGAGTGTTTTCACATTAAGTTTTTCTGTGAATGTAAAATTGTCCTTGTATAATTTTGTTTATCTTAAAAAACTTAAATAGTTTAGCAACCAAAACATTTTGTAAGCGATTTTTTAGTTGTCTTCCTCTTGTAATTTCTGATTCATTAACAACAAAATAGAAAAATAGCAAGTTTACAAAACATAACCTTCCTGATTGCGATACAAACCGCAAGTATGACGGAATCAATTTTTGATCAATACATTTCATCAGTCTTCAAGAGAAGTTATTCTGTCAGTCAATTAGGTAATATAATTATGTACAAATATATTTCTTAACTGGTTTCTTATTTTTAATGTAATTGATTTTAGAAAATATTTATTATCCTACAGATTATCAAGTGCTTTCTAATTATTGATATTTGTTGTAAATGTGGGAATCCCTGATTAGATATGTTTCAAGCATAAAGGTTTATTTTAAAAAAACGTTCACCGAAACTGCTTAAGCATAGCGCATTTCTGTATAATGCTTTTAGCTGGTGCGATTTGGAAACTTACGAGGGGAGTATACAGTGGTGGTGTCACCGATCGTTCCTTTTTTTTCCTGGTGATTTTGTATCGAAAAATTGTCGACACGTCTCCAAGCGTTTCGTCCAATGGGCCTTTAGGAGCTGAGAAAAAAAAAGAAAAGAAAATGGTTGATAATGCTTTATTTTATATCTCGAGTTTCTTTCACCAATTCATTTTTTTTTAGAGAGAAAACCCGGTTCGTTTTTAAGTTCCAAATGATTTTCTGTAAGAAGAAAATGAATTAATTGGTTGAAACTATGTTCTCCTTATTCTATCAAAAGAAACGACGAAATGGGCCCCTTAAAATTAATTTACGCGTGCGGAAAACTTCGTGGAATGGATGGAGATAATGAACAAATTATTAAAGGTAGTGGTTCACGGAATATTTTGGCAAAATAATGACTTCTATCGAGTGTGTGTGTAAAACAATTTTTCGCATCACCAACGGCCTACGATATCCTTTCAATGTAAAACAACTTTTGGTTTCAAAACGGATTTCAGATTAGTTTTAGCACATTAAAAAATCCCTATGTATAAAACTCCGACCATATTTCAAAGAAAATTTAACCATTTCAAACCAAATTCGGAGGGTCGATAAAGGCTCCAAAGTTACACATTTTTACAATATTTTTGACTTTAAGTGGGAACACAAGGAACAAAAAATATTAAAATTGGAACTGACAACTTTTCTGTAAGAACAAGAACTTCAAATGTAAAATAATAGAAGCCCTTAAGAAAAGTTGTGGTGCAGACGAAATGCGCTTAATTGGACAATGGGTGTATATAAAGGAAGGGGGCTGCACCCCCCTCCCCAAGAAATTTTGATTTGATCGGTAAAAAGGTGTCTTAACAATTTTAAAATATATCGAATAAGATCGATTATTTCAGAAAATATATTTTTTTTTTGTAATAGCGTTTTAGTAGGCTAACTATTCCAAGTACTAGATTGGGTAAAAATGCAGTTTTCAGCCCTCCAAACCGATTTCTTTCAAACTTTGCACAATAACGTATTTTGATGCACTAAACACGAAGACGATAATAAAAAAAACGTCGGATTTAACTAGGAAAGAAGTTATTAAGCACTTAAGTTCACTGTTGTGCAGGTTATGAGAGCTAATTTAAACAACTAAATTTGTCAACATACGCATGCGCGGGTATGGAAAAGTTCGTAATAAGGGAGTTTAATTGAAATTTACCATAAATTATCGAAATTCATCAGCAGTTATTTATTTACAATCATTTTTTTAAATAATGAAACACTCTTGACATTTCTTGTTTCGTTCATGAAAAGTATTATATATCAGAAATCCCTTAATAATTAGCTAATGCCTTTATAATTATCGTTCTAATTCGTGCCTACCGAACTTCAATTGTCAACAAGTCAATTGTCAAAGCTAAGAGAGATGTCTTGGAGGAACTTAGAAGAATGTCTAGGACGACTTTAAGGGCATACATGCTATGCGTTTCCGCTCGCTCAAAAAGATAACAAAACCCCAGTCAATCCAACTCGCTAAAATTAAAAGAATTCTATTAATTTTAGCGAGTTGGATTGACTGGAGTTTTGTTATTTTCTTGAGCGAGCGGAAACGCATAGCACGTATGCCCTTAAGCCAGTGTTGGGCAAAACTAACGTTAGTAAACTAAACTAACGTTAGTTTTCCCTAACTAAAACTAAACTAATGTTATATTTTTAGTTTTAGTTTTAGTTTAGTTTTAGATTTGTATAATTATTAATCATATGGACTCCGTTTTTAGTAATGCAATTAGTTTAGTTTAGTAAAAGAGACCTAAATTTGTGATTTTAGTTTAGTTTTAGTTTTTAGTTAACTAATTTAGTTTATCAAAGAACATATGTTTTCAAATTACGAGAAAAAGCCAACATTTCTTATTCTTAAGCAACTTCTATTAGTTTTAATAATTTACTTAATTATCGAAATAACATATGATTTATATTAATTCATGTTATTTTAGTAAAACTAAACTAAACTAAACTAAACTAAATTTTTAGTTTAGTTTTTAGTCAATTCCCAAAGATTTAGTTTTAGTTTAGTTAAAATCCATTAATTAGTAAAATTTTAGTTTTAGTTTTTTTTTAGGTTGCAATTTTTAGTTTAGTTTTAGTTTATTCCAAAAAGTGAATTTAGTTTTAATTTTAGTTTTAGTTTTTAGTTTTGCCCAACATTGCCTTAAGCGACAGGTGACGACGGGTGAGGATGCCCTTAAAATTAACAATATCTTTGAATAAATGGTTTCTGAACATTTCAAGTGACAGTTCTCTGTTTCCCAATGTTACATATCTGCGCATGCGCGTGTTTACAAATACGCTGATGACGCCTAGTTTTATAACCTTCCTAACTTTATTATGATGATTAGATAGTTAGCCGTCGAGGTGATAAGTAAAGATGGAATGGTTGGGATTCGGCTAAATAAACCTCAATATGATTTTGTTTTAAAAAATCTATATTTCGGACGTTCCATAGTTCTGTTACCTATCACAATCATAATTTTTTTTGTTTCTCTATTAATTTCTTTTTTTTTGTCATTTTAGCTGACGAAGGCTACCAATGAGTAGCCGAAACGTCCGAAATATAGATTTTTTAAAACAAAATCATATTGAGGTTTATTTAGCCGAATCCCAACCATTCCATCTTTACTTCGTAACTTTAGTGCTTAATATTATAGTCTATTAATTTTAGCGAGTTGGATTGACTGGGGTTTTGTTATCTTTTTGAGCGAGCGTAGCGAGCGGAAACGCATAGCATGTATGCCTTAAAGTCATCATTTATGCCTTAAAGTCGTCACAAATTTAGTTGTTTACATTAGCTCTCATAACCTGCACAACAGTGAACTTAAGTGCTTCATAACTTCTTTCCTAGTTAAATCCGACGTTTTTTTTATCGTATTCGTGTTTAGTGCATCAAAATACGTTATTGTGCATAGTTTGAAAGAAATCGGTTTGGGGGGCTGGAAACTGCATTTTTACCTGGATTGTTAGTATTCCATACCCCCAAATGTCCCCTCCCCCCCCCTCCGAAATTATATTCTATGTACGCCCCTGAATGAGACGTTCATTGTGCTTATAAGGTCCATGAGAAAGGACATTCTTCGTTTTTGATTTTCCTTGGTAAATCTTTAAAAAGACCCGAATATTTTATCAATTCGTCTTGAATATCTATAAAGCGTTCTGAATATTTCCTAAATTGAGTTTTGGCCTAAATTTCAACCACCCTTGTCGGAGAAGGCACTTGATTTTTTTTTTTTTTAAATTTGTGGTTTCGTTCCATTGGTGGAGAAATCTTAACAGTTTCTATTCTTAGCTTTCACACTAGGAATAAGCATTATATGAAGACGAACTTTGATGAAGCAGTTCTTGCTTCGGCACTTTTTAAAAAAATAAGGAACGGGTTTGGTGGGGTAGTAATAAATTAATATAAGCTTCAGTTTTATCTTGAATGTAAAATGCCTAATGACCCTGGATCTGAACGCACTTCATTGTAATGTTTTGAAGGTTTATGTTTATTAACAGGTGTTATAAAAGGCTATCAGGAATTCATAGTGGGGCAGCTACTGTTCCAACAAGGACAAGTTTCAATATAAGGCCGCACTTTGGAGGGAGCGAGACGTTCAAAGTGGGGAGGAAATCATGTGGCAAGCTGGGGGGCAGCCCCCTCTCCTACCTGCGCGCATGCGCAAACTCTACATTTAATGGTGGGGGTTGAGTGAACTGGAAGCTTCAGTGTGAGGCTGGCTGGTTTAGTGATTGGGTGTTTGTGTGTTTCAGTGACACCATGTTCGACGTTTTTGGCTCCCTCAAGGGGCTGCTGAGGATAGACTCAGTCTGTATAGACAACAATGTGTTCCGGCTTCATTACAAAGCGACTGTCATCATCCTTGTGGCCTTCTCACTCCTAGTAACTTCGAGGCAATACATCGGAGATCCAATAGACTGCATTGTGGATGAGATCCCTCTCAACGTCATGGACACCTACTGCTGGATTTACTCTACCTTCACAATCCCGAACCGATTGAGCGGCACGGTTGGACGGGATGTCGCACAGCCGGGTGTGGCTAGTCATGTCGAAGGGGAGGACGAGGTGAAGTACCATAAATACTATCAGTGGGTTTGCTTTGTACTTTTCTTCCAGGCCATATTGTTTTATGTCCCCCGCTACCTCTGGAAGACATGGGAAGGTGGCCGTATCAAAATGCTTGTGCTGGATCTCAATTGTCCTGTCGTCCTTGAAGAGTGCAAGAAAGACAGGATGAAACTCCTCGTAGACTACTTCACATCCAATCTGCATACCCAAAATTTCTACGCTTGGAGATTTTTCATTTGTGAAGTACTCAATTTTATCAACGTCCTCGCTCAGATTTACTTCATGGACTTCTTCCTGGACGGCGAGTTTACAACTTACGGATCCGATGTGGTCAAGTTCACAGAAATGGAGCCAGAAGAGCGAGAAGACCCCATGGCGCGTGTATTTCCGAAAGTTACTAAATGCACCTTCCACAAATATGGTCCATCCGGTTCAGTGCAAAAGTTCGACGGTTTGTGTGTTCTCCCATTAAATATTGTCAACGAAAAAATCTATGTGTTCCTGTGGTTTTGGTTCATTCTCCTGACCTTTTTGTCAGGTTTGTCTTTGGTGTATAGAGCTGCCGTTGTTTGTGGACCCCAGCTGCGTCTCTACCTGCTGAGGGCCAGGTCTAGGCTTTCTCCTCAGAACCAGATAGAGACAATCGCCAAGAACTGTTACCTGGGGGATTGGTTCGTCCTCTATCAACTGGGTAAGAACATAGATCCACTAATTTTTAAAGAGCTCATCGCGGATCTTGCTAAAAAGTTTGAAGGTAAAGAGACTGTTTAAACAATTAAATTTGCCAACCCTTTTATTACATATCTCATAAAAGTTAGTGCCTTTAAAATGCCCTTTGGAAAGGGCAAAGTCCAGACGTGTTCAATATGTGTATTAGTTTGATTTTGTTACTTGACAAACATCCATTTTGGGGGGCTAAAGTCGAGGCACGGTTGTGATGAGTTGCTATTTTTATTCTTTTATTTCTTTTTTAATTTATTGTTAAAAGTATTCCTCCATAATTGCACTGCCAAAGCTATGTCTTTCATCGATAGCTGTGGAGTAGCAGATTATGTGAGCTCTCATGTGTTTCATTTTTTAAATTATGCGAAGACAATAATGTACATTCCATAAAGAAACTATTGGCAATAAGTAGAAAAAGTGATGCAATAATAATTATGAAATAATGCTCACATCACTCCTATAAAAGACTGTATGAAACGTTAAATGCTTCCTTATGTAGGTAAAACTAATTTTTATTCAATTGAAATGGTAGTCTAAGAATAACTGCTACATATTTTGAAAAAGGTTAAACAAATTGTAACATTAATTTTAAGGTGCATAACATTCTTTTTTTTTCTATTTAAGTAATGTAGATCCGCTGATGTTTTTATATGACGTGGTTATTATTATATTAAAAGAAGTTGCTTTAGTATAGCATTCATTTATTTATTTTCAATTTATCTTCTTTCATCCTGGGGGTGTGTTTATTTTTGGCCCAATACGAATCGAATATGTTCATACACGAAATAGAAAAGCGAACGACCATTTACTGTTTTGTAAACTTATCAATTGGAGAACAAACAAATTGCACTAAAAATATTTAAGAAATGAACAGTTTAAACATTTAAAATTTTGGCCAAAAATTACCTTTTTGAAGATGAATGAAAAGTGAGTGTTGTGACTGTATGTTGTTTTATTTTCTTTCTCTCTTTGTTTTTTTTTTTTTTTTTTTTTTTTTTTTTTTGTTTTTTAACTAGACTTATTGAAAATGTGATCATAGTTTATTATGTATAAGTTAATATATATATTATTCATTGAACTAATATATATATAAATATTGTAATATATTTATATCTGTCAGATATTGCAATTTGGTCAGAGTATGTTTGATGAATTTATATCAAAAAAATTGTTTCTTCCTCACCTTGTTAATGTTTCGTGATATTTTTCAAATGTTGCATTGTGATCAGAATTATATAAACATTGTATATATTTATAAACATGTTTTTATTGTAAGCAAGGAGTGAGTAGACCAGAAGAATGTATTAAGGAAAGTAATTTTTGTATATATTTTATTACAGCCTTGGAAAAAGGCAAAAACGTATGTTTCTACAGATTATCATTGCCATATCCTAGAATACTCTTGGGACCAATTAACATTCCCAAATTAACTCTTGTTCTCTTTTTTTTTACATTCCTATAATTTTTTTTTATTGTCAAGCTTACTTTCCGGCATAGTTCAAAGTTTGTATAAAATAAAAATTGGCCTAAAGCCATTCTATTTTTTGTAAATTATAATATATAAATAAAAAAAATGCTTGTAACAGACGTTTGTTTTATTTCATTTTCAGCTGTCCTTTGTAAGCTTCTTGAGCCCAAATGCAATGGGGTTGGTTTCCTCTATAATATAGAAAAAGAAAATATGCGTGGAATTATCGCAAATGAATTATTTCTTTTAAATATTTTTTTTTTTTAAGTCATACTCAAATTTACATTCACTAAACTTGAGAGTAGGGTGATTGGAAATGATCTTGTTTTCTCTGATTCGATAAAAGCTTTTTTTAGTGAAATTTCTAAATATTTTGTGGCTAATAAGTTAACAAAAACATTCTTAAAACTCAAAAAGAATAGAACATATATTAACATATGTTTATAGTAAAACTGCGTAGCTGAAGTGATAGAAAATAATAAATGTCTTTTAATCCATTTCTTTCAGAATAAAAGACATTCCAATATAAATGAAATGTCTATCCATTTTCATATCCCTCGAAATTTCAAATTTTCCTTATTAACTTTGAAATCTTTCATCGCCTAAGTTGCCTAAACATTAATAAATAAATAATCCATTTCTCATTTATATAACATTCACAAATTATGCCTAACGTAACATTTAAAAATAAGTATTTATACACAAGTGATAATACAAAAGACAATTTTAATACATAAATTATTAATACAATTTGAAGAAAACAATTTAAACAAAGTAATATATGAACTACAAAACTAGTAAAATTGAAGGTACAAAAAAAAAAAAAAAGAGTGGATGTTATAATTAAGAGATTGATTGGATGTTGTTGAAATGGTGTTAGTAGTTTGTTGTTGGGATCATCAAAATACTGCATTGTCAGCAAATGAGTGTAAAAATATTAGAAAATAAGGGAATCGTTGAGATTAATAAGAACAACTAGCAGATTTTCGTTAAAATCTTATTGTTGTTGCCAAATCCCAACCATTCCTTGACTTCTTCAAGGTATGTTTCACCTCAACGGCTGACAATCTATATCTCATTTTGTTGTTTGTTTTTTCACCCCAATTTATTTTAAGAGCCCTGCAACGACGGTGATTTACTTTTTTTTTTTTACGGCGCATCTACATCTAGGTCATTAGCGCCGACATCCAGGGTGTAGCGAGGAATTTTACCAGCGAGCCGTGGGATGATAAAATTCCTGCCGGAGGTTGGGAATCGAACCCACCATCTCCCGCTTATGAATCCAAGGCGCTAGCCATTAGACCACGGGAGACCCTGGTGATTTACTTGTTGTAAATTGTTTAAGGGTTGTATTTATACTTCACTTTCTGATATAATCTTATTTTTACTTCCTTGTTGTCCATTTTAGCCCTCCATTACATTATTTTTTTTTTTTATTAAAGTTAATCCATTTTAACTTCTTATGATAAGTATTTCGTTGCCTTCTTATATATTGATCAATAAAAAATGTACTCATGGTAAGAAAGGCTGAAATAATTCAAAGAACATATACATAATATAAAATAAGGTGTTTTTATTTCCTAATCCTAATTTCCAGGATTCCACTGGCTTCCTCCAAAATTGCATTGCTTTTTGTGTTGTTCGTATTGAAGGGTCTTCCTGCCCCCTTATACACCTAAACCCCTATTGAGATTATAGAACATATTTCTTAGAGGTTTTAATTAGTGCTTGAATTGTTTTGCCAATCGAGTATAAAACTAAAAAGCATACGTCCAAATTCATTCAAAAGGGGTTATACCACCTTGAAATTTTAAAAATCAGGGAATTTACGAGCATATGGCCGAATTGAAGAGAAGAAGTTGTCTTATACCGCTAGAGTATATGCCATTCACAGCTGATGCACTTACATCTCATGACGAGACAGAACAGACAGCCATGTGAATTTTGTGACACACAATAGACAATAATTCATATTTTGACAGAATAATTATTATGGGAAGACAACTACTCTCTGATAATACACTATATTGACTAAATTTAAAAAATGAAAAGTTATTAGACAGACGAAGACTATAATATATTACATTCTACTATTTTATGAAACTAGTTATTTTATGTTTTTATTACAAAGCTTGATATCTCTATTTTTTGGGAGCATACATTCATATTTTTTAACTGTGCATCTGCTTCTAGGCCAATATCACCTAGAATACAACCATCTTTAATACATTTATTTAATAAAACTAAACATAAATAACTAGTAAAAAGTTTTACTTTTTCATATTAACATTTTTAAGAATAAGTAGAAAAATACCACTTTTGAGCAGTGAACAATAAATAATAATGATGATTTTGCTAGTTAAATTGACTGTTAATAATGTTTCTCAAAGAAATCTTCTTGGTACAAAATCTGCTCAACATATATTTTTTATATCATCTAATGTGAGACATAGGATTTTTTCGTTTGGGTGCCATTTTCATAATTAATTAATTTTTAAAACTCAAAATGTTGTTAATAATAATTTTGCTTAGAGATGTGGGTTCAATTCCCACTGGGGGGTGGTGGCTTTTCTTTTGAAAAAAAGAGAAGGTATCACTCCTATCCTGGCTAGAACCTGTAGACAACATGTACCAAAAATCTTTTTATGTATGAAGGGACGTTTACATTTAAATAGAAAAATAATAAGTTTTTTTTAAGGGTACATTATATTTAAGTATAAAAGGGACAATATATTTATTTATCAGCTCAGAGCTTTGATTGAGTGATGGGAAATAACACAACAGGTGTACTATTATTTGAGAGTTTGTCTAGAACTTGTTTATTGTAACATAACATACAAACCGCATTTGTAACTCGAGTATGAAGAAATGCTGAGGGGAGGTGGAGGAGGAAGGTTAGGGTTTAAAACTAAAGTGAAACTAGCATAATGTGAGTTAGAACACTTCACCATCCCGAATACATACGTATATAAACATTTATACAATATACGAACACATACATACATACATATATTTATTTACTAAAATACTTAATTTAAAAACAAAAACAGTTTTCTAATCCCAGTCTGACGGAAAATACAGGAAAAGAAAATCTTTAATTTTAGAAAATTAAAGATTTGAAGATTAAGAGAATATTATTTTTAAGAAAAATATAGGGCAGAGAGACTGAAAGTGTAATTTAAAAAAAGAATAATATCTGCTTACTTAGTATTGTATCAAAATTATGCGTGAGAATAAATATTTATAACACCATAAAATAATTTTTAATTAAACTAAGAAATACATTTTTCCTTAAATGCAAAATGGTTTCTTGATAGTGAAAACTACCGTGCACACAATGATCATGATTCAGAAATAAATTGATTCAATTAATACTTACTGACAAAGGCAACACTGATAACAAGTCTAGATTGAATTGATAATATTGCGTGAAATAGACTTATGTACTTGATGAATCAGGGAATATAACAAAAGGAAATATGTCTGTTCTAATGTATTCTACCATCTGGCAAAGGTAACGGGCTCACAAAACCTGAATCTTTACGTGATAAATTTGTGTAAAAAGTACGCCTTGAGCTACTTATTTAACCATCGAATATAACAAATCAGTATTTTTGTTGCCTTTAATATCACTAAATTTGTTTAAATGTGGTGGAATACTAATATTTAAAAACACAATTACTTCATTTATTATTGACCTTCTGTCAAATTTCAGAGAAAACATCATTTAGACTAAAGAATAAAATCCAAAAATTTATTTATTTAAATTTTAACGTCCATTATAATTAACTCAGAATTTTAGGATGGGTTATCTACAGGGAACCATCCTTTTCTAGCCAGGATAGGGCTGATGCCTTTTCTTCTTTCTAAAGAAAAGCCACCACCCCTAGTGGGAATTGAACCCTTGGCACGGTGGATTTTGTGGAAATTCAAAATTTTTCCATATGTTTTATTTTTTGCAAAGCGTTTTCAGGGTCTTATCCCCATTTTCAATGCCAATGCAAAGTTTCTTATTTAGACTCTAGGAGCAAGGCTCGATTGAATGAGGACCTTTGCATGAGCATTGAAAATGTTCTGAAAAAATTAAATACTTTTACTCCTACAAAAAGCATAATTTTTTCGATCTGCTACCTCAACTTTTTATACTCTCCACTTAGAACTAGTAAATGGTGAATAGATGCCAGATCAATGAAGACATTGACAATACGAGTTAAATGTTGAAATACAAAAAAGTCCTTTAGCACTTTCCGAAGGATTGAGGTTGCATTCATGAATAAGAAATATGTGTTTTAAAAATAAACTAAACCTCAGGAGTTGGCTGTTAGTTACTTCTACCACTAGGGGTGCTGTATCTGGTGTCTGTGTTATTATGATTGTGGGTTGTTCTCTTTTTACATGCGGATGCGTCTATTACTCTTCAAGATCAGTAAACAAAAAAGTGAAGTTTTTGTGTATTTATTAAGTAGTGTAGCACCACTCATACACAATACCAAATAGTTTAAATAATATGCTGTAATTATTTCTACACTTATAATATACCATTATCTAAGTAAAAGAATAATGTTAGCCATATTCTTTTCTAAATAAAAAATAAATGCTTAGCCATATTCTTTTCAGAACGAATATAAGAACTCTTTGAACATGCTATAAAATTACAATTTAAGAGGATACCTGACAAAATACGTAGTGCTATTCACTCCTATTATATCTTTATAATACATATATCATTTTCATTGAAAAACATTTCACAGGACGATGATAACCTTCCACGTTTTTTGTCCTTAAATCCCTTCCATCCTTCATGTTTTTTTTTTTTTTTTTTTTAATTTTATTTATTTATATATGTTAAGCAAATCATTCAGGAATGCTGTCTACACCATCCACCTTCTCAGGAATGTGCTTAGTTATGCAACTCCTTTGTGATGGACTGTTAACAAATATAGTTAAATGCTAAAATATGGCAAAATGTTAGAATGTTAATGGCTGTAGCAGATGCGCTGTTAAAGAAATAGGGGAAAAAAGGTTGAGGTAGCCGATTGAGTTAATGATGTTTTAAATATAATTATGACATCAGAAATTTTAGATACTAAAAAAGATTCAAAAGATAATTGATATAAATTGTTATTAAGATATGTTGCTAATTATCTCTGCATGCTGAGATGTTACAAAAGTAACTAACTGAAAAAACATGTCTTGATGAATGTTTGACTGATAACTATGTGCGAAACAGACCTTGAGCTACTTACTAAACCCATTAATACAAAACAACCAAAACAAATATCTATAAGAGCTTGTCACTGCTGATTTTTTCTACCTGCTTCCAATGGTAATTAACTAAAAAAAAATGTCTTAAAGAATGATTAATTGATAATATTATACTAACTACCCATTGAACTACTTTTTAAATCAGTAAGTAAAACCAAGAGAAATATTTTCAATGATATGGAGTGTCCAATTTCTTACAGTGTTACCTCCTTGCAAAGTAACCGAGAAAAGATGTTTGACTGGTAAATTAGTGTTTAATATACTTTGAGCTCTTTTATAGCCTAGAAAGATATGTACCAAATTTGTTAAGGTATCATCATTTGATCATTTATTCTGCATTTTGATAAAGTTAACAAATTGGGATAACATGTCTTAATGAATCTCCACACTCAAGATAACTATGTGTGGAATAGTTGCTAATTAGCCAGTGAGCAAAACAACTTCTTATAAAGATATGGGGAAAAAACTGTGGCCGATTAAGGGTCCAAAGGGTTTGATAGTGTTGAGGTATCTGATTATTGATCATACAACTCAATAGCTTTTTACCTTTTTGTTTCACTAGCTTGGAAAATTTTGGAGGTCTTTCACTTCTTGTA
This sequence comes from Gonocerus acuteangulatus, assembly GCA_946811695.1. Lineage (NCBI taxonomy): Eukaryota > Metazoa > Arthropoda > Insecta > Hemiptera > Coreidae > Gonocerus > Gonocerus acuteangulatus. Next base: position 104,792,386 of record OX328124.1, on the reverse strand, counting down.
TTTTTCCCGTAATTTTCTTGGCTGACATTTAAAAAGTTGTTAAACCATTCTTTGGGAGGGGTTTAGCTCACGAGCAATTTGTCTCTGGGTCAACCCACCTCTTCTTAGGTCCATAATTCTTTGTTTCTCAATTTCCGTAAGTTGATTTCCACGCGTCATTATTTAAAAAAAAGTGACTAATTCACAAGAACCATCACAGTATATAGAAAACAATCACATGTACTCACTCTTCAAGAGCTAGAAGAAAACTGAGGTGGTAATCATTTGTTAACACACTTGAGAATAGAAAATAAACATTGTAAAAATTATCAAACGGATTAAAGGCCATTTAAAGCTTCTTGCCAAGCTAATAACATAAAAAAAAATTTAAAAAAATATTGTGCAATGAATTCACTTTTAAATTTAATAAATACTTAGGTTTTATACATTTAGTTTATATTTTTTCTCAGGACTGAATATATATATATATATATATATATATAGGTAGTTGGTAACACCTTATTAAGTTTTGTATTTTAATTACATTTTTGTAATGGGTGGAACAAAAAATGCTCATTTAGAAATAATGAAATAAGTCTGAAAAAAGTGTTAATTTTTCGTCTGGCCCAAGAAGGGTCATGTAAATATGTAAATACACACACACGCACACACTTATATATATATATATATATATATATATATATATATATATATATATAAGTGTGTGTGCGTGTGTGTGTATTTACATATTTACATGACCCTTCTTGGACCAGACGAAAAATTAACACTTTTTTCAGACTTATTTCATTATTTCTAAATGAGCATTTTTTGTTCCACCAGACCAACTTGATGTACTTTTTTTCTTAATCTCCCTCCAAACTGCTGCCCAATAAAATAAATCAGTAAGAATGTGTTTGCGTGATACTTGTTGCGTTTTTAATTTCTTTGATGGCTGCAATCCATATAATACTTATACTTTTGCTTTACTGTCTACTGCTAATATCGAAATTATATTAATAGAGCAACCTATTTTTTGCATTCTCTAATAAAATGAATTTTCGAAAGAATGTTTAGCGTATATAATAGGAACCCAATGCATTTGGGCAGCCTTTATTTATTTTGAATCAAACTTGTCTTCTCTCTTAAAGCATTATGTTTGTTTAATTTGTCCTGCATTGCGAGCTAGCCATACGGCACAGTATCTTGATACAGACTGCACGGCTGCAACGAGGATGTATGTAATGGAGAGTGTTTACAATAATGCTAAACCTTGCATCACCCGTTTCCCATCCGCCCTCCCTTCTTCCTAGTCTCTATGCCGCAGCTGCTCAACAGGTGGAAGGGGAGAGCATGTAGGATTATATGCAGAAAACACGTTATGTACTAGATCAAATTCAAAACTCAGTTGAACATATACCAACAAACTGCTACAAATACGACCTTATGAGACAATCACTGAGGATACTCAAAACATTTCAGGGCGTTTTAAGACATGACGAAAAGACAACAACAAATGCATGAGAAAGGCCGCGCTGCTTATGACCCAGTAGGGTCGAGGCAGGATAATTAAAAGAAAAAAAAAATGTGATCGCCTTTAAGGTTAAGGCATCTGCGACGAGAATAGAGAAACTGGATTCAAACCCCAGCCTGACAAGTTCATTTTTCAAGTTTTTGTTTTAAGGGAATTTCCTCAGCGGGTCCCTCATGAGAATTCAGGGCGTTAGCCAATAGAACACGTCTAGGCCCCCACAGAGTTTATTATTATTATTATTGTTATTTTGAAGGCTATGTTGAACGTCCTGCCTGCCCAGCGAGAGGAAGGAATTTCTTCGAATACTACGCCTGACATTCTTAAATATATTGCTTAAAATACATTAAATGGAAAATTATCAATTGAATTAAAGGGGAAAAAATATAAGGCTGCATTTATGAGCATTTTCGAGAAAATGGTGAACAAACTAGCACTTTAGTTATCGGTAGTCCTAAATGACTTATTTAATTAAAACGTTTTTGACAAGTTTGCTATTCGTGAAAAATAAGACATAATTTTTAACTTAGAGCAGAGGTCATTTAAAAATAATAAGGTGTAGATAGTTAGGATTCGGTCTAATGGTAATTACAACAATATTTTATGACAAAATATAGTTATATTATTAAAAAAATATAGTTATATTATTGGCGACATCTCGGCTTGACATTAAATTAGCCTTCTTAATTAAGATGTCTAGATAGAACGGTTCTTCCTCTCCTCCATAGCCCTGAAGAAGGCTTGAATGTCAAGCCGAAACGTCGTCCAAAATACAACTCATTTTTGTTATAAAATTTAGTATTATTTACCATACGACCGAAGCATATGAACGAAAAATTTGTTCAGGCGTACATTTCGAACTGGTTCACATTTCTGAGAAAATGGTGTTTGAATAATTGGATCCATTCCATTGAGGTGTTTTTATTTTAAGCTTTCTTAATCGCCAAAGGTGTAAGAATATTTTGGAAACACGCTAAGATAACGAGCCATTGGTGTTGATATATGATTTGGCCAATTCCGTGTAAAGTACAAATGTTCCATTTCTTTCGAACACTGAGAGTTGAACCTGTAGAATCTGTTGGCGCTGTCTATTGACAAGAATCCGGCTGTAAATATGAAAAGGTTTGTATTTAGGTCATTGCTCAACAATCCTTTTTTTTTATCTTGCGCAACATCAGGAGAGCAACCACTGCTTCCACGCCAGTAGTCCACGCCTTATCTACTCACATTACATTCCAGGTTTTAAGTAGCGAAATTTCAACACAATGGCCTGATTCACTGTCAAAATGCTTTCTCTTAGTCATTGTGAGAATATTAATAATGTTATCACTGACACTATCTGCTCCTGGAATCAGTTGAGGAAGGAAATAAATTCAGGGACAATTGCTGACAGTGATTCATAGCGTTTTTCTGTAGTGATTTATTGTCTTCTGGGGAAATGAAATATTAATAAAACGAGAATTTTCAGTTTTTTATCTTTAGAATGCTGTTTTAGAATTGTGAAGTTTGTTTAGTGTTGAGACTTGACAAAAAAAAAAAATAAGTTCACATGGTTCACTTTTAACTTCAGGGACATATTGAAATTAGCTACGTAGGGCATTTTATATTCACATTTTTTAACAAAATAAATTCCTTATTTAAGACAATTCATAGGACAACATACCATAAAATGAACTGATAATTGTATTTAGTTGTTTCTTTAATTCTATTTTTGCAAACAAAAACATCAATTCATCTGGAGCATCCTAAAACTAGAGAGATGAGAAAAGACCTAGTTAAAGTTACAGAAATGCAGTGAAAAATTAAGCTAAAAGATTTCTCTAACATAGCCCACATTCTCAAAATTTGCCGGACATGTTACAAGGATGAACTTTCACACTACCTTGGTCCCAACCATGGTACTGTATCTTGTTGATGATCCTGGATACGGGTGAACAGGTTTAGTGGCTTGCTTACTTTGATATACCTTAGTGCTATGTCAGCTCAGGTTGAACCATGCTGAACAGGACCTAGGGGAGAAGCCAGACTAAAGCGGTACCTGATTATTTAAAAATTGTATTTCAAATAACACCCATTTACAAGGTCGCGGCATCCTGCGCTGAGGGAATGAATGGCACAGGTTAGGCAAATATAGGTTCAACATGCAGGTATCTTCTTGGGGCACCCCATTGTAAGTAGCATTCCTGGAGTATGCCGGGCTCTCTTGTAGGTGACAATTTACTCCTTAGCTTGTCGTGGGAACTGATGTCCACGCAAAAGAAAAAAAGTCCGTCACGCAGGAGCTGCATAACTAAGCACTTTCCTCAGAATTTGGGTAGTGTAGATTGCTTTCCGAACAATTTGCTTAAAATATCCTACATAAATAAAATAAAAACATGAATAGTTCTCTTTTAAATTTGTAATGAGTAACTGATCAATTAATAATTTGCTTCCAGAGTTATGTTTACAAATGGTACCTATTACACTACGTAATAAATACAAAAAACCTCATATTATCGTATTTTGATCCAACGCAGGAACAGGATACAGTCATCCTAGTGGTAGAAAGCGCTCCTTGCGGCGGCTTTGTGAACCTACGTCTGACGGGCTTTTCTATTGAAATATATTACAAATTAAACCCCCGCTTTCCGATTGACCGATTCAGCTCATTTTTACAACACTTCTTTCTCATGAGTTACCCACGACGTATACCGCGTTTCGTTACAATACAGCAGAAATTACGACCGGTATGAGTATATTAAGAATTTGGGTCAAGAGTAAACCCCCCCCCCCTTCTAATGAACCGATTTAGTTTATTTTTACAACACATATTTACCTGTAGATTACCACTACGAATACCGAGTTCCGTCGAAATATACCAAAAATCACGGCTGGTAGTGGCGAATTGGTATTGTGTGTCCGGAGTAAACCCCCCCTCCTAGTGAACCGATTTCGTTTATTTTTACAACAGTTATTTGCCTGTGGATTACCACTACGAATACCGTGTTTCATCTAAATATACCAAAAATCACGGCTGGTAGTGGCGAATTGGTATTGTGGGTCCGGAGTAAACCCCCCCTTCTAATGAACCGATTTAGTTCATTTTTATATCTCACTTTTCTCTCTATATTACCACTACGAATACCAAGTTTCGTTGAAATATAACGAATATTACGGCTGACATAGTCAAATTAGTGTTTTGGGTTCGGGGTAAACCCCCCCTTCCGGTGGACCGACTTTGGTGGTTAACGAACTCGTTCAATCGTTTGCTAATTGAATGCTATATACCAAGTTTCGTGACGAAAAAACAAAAACTCTGGCCGCTATCGTGTTAACAGACACATATATATATATATACATATATATGCATATATATATATATATATATATATATATATATATATAGATATAGATATATATAAATTTTAACGGGGGTAATTTTCGGTGTCTACTAGGTAGGATCGATAAAGATTTGAAGAAATTTTTCAAAAATTCCGTCATGAGTCCAACCTCAATAGCTACTTTCCTTCGGAGGAAAGTGCTAAAACAGAAAAGGACAGACCAAAATTTTCTGTAAAAGACCCTCAACAAGATGAAGAGATGACCAGATGAACCAGAGTGGTGACAGATGCAGCAGAGTGGTAGATGATTGGTGTGCATGAAAACCTTTGATGAAGTAATAAAAAATATAATATCAAAATATAGGCAAATGTATACAGTAAGTGGATCCCATAGAGTAGAAGAAGGCCGTAACAATATGGAGAGCTGACATCGTGCGCAGACTAAGAGAGGCTCATTGGACTTTGGCCAGGGATAAAGTTTTAGAAAATATGATTTCAACATATAAATGTTAATTTATATAACTATGTGTAATTTGTTTTGCTTCGTCAATGAATTTAGTGAATTTATTTACGTTGGAATGCTGTCGTACAGAATCCTATCCCAAAAGGATGTCAATCCTTGGTTTATTATTATCATGCAAAAGTATTGAAGGAGGTTGATTAGACGCTGCTCTAATGACAAAGCAACTTGCTAATTGAATCTAGGAAATAACGATACAACTCTTAATGAGGAAGTTGGCTTTCTTTTACGTAATTATTCTGCGTGTCTTCTTTCTTTGCATGCAGATTGCATTAACGGACGTCGTTAACCCTATAATGCAATCCGGGAGTCCTAACAAAAAAATATCGACGTTTTATAACATGCATGTAACGATACAAAACCGGCCGTTCAAATCTGTACACATATACAAATTTTCGCAAAAACTGCTAATGCACCATTTTCATTGACTAGCAATCTCTTATTTTAGCTTGTGGTTTATCGCCCTCCTGACAATGTAGCAATTTTGACGAGTTTTAGGCCAATTTGCACTTTTTTTTCGTAGGATATAACATTTTATGCCAGTCATTTCTCGTACTTAAAAAGAAGGAACGTTGAAGACTCATTCATTGATAAAAACACAATACCTTTATCTGTTTGAAATTTGCAAATTACAAAAAATTGTTTATGATTGCTATTCATTTCGAATTTTCTACATTTTCATGCTATTTAGAGTTCATAAATTTGTTAAAACAATAGCTTAGACCCCTGAGATTATGAAGAGCTTAAAATAAGTCCAATCAATTTTTGAAACACCACTTCATCCTAATTCCTGCTTTTGTTTCCAAGGTTGACATGTTAGGTAGATAATCACGTAAATGTCGACGAACTTGTCCTTTTCCTTTAAATTAAGTACATTTGTCCCAAAATTTATTGCCTAAATTTTAGAGGATAAATTGTGTGTGTAGGCAGAATTTACGAACCCACTAAGTTAAAGGAGCCGTATTTTCGCGACGGATAGTAGTAAGGGAGTATTTGGGGTTACAAAGGGCTTCTCCTATAGTTTAAAAGGTAAATACGCTAAACGTCAAGGTACTGCGATGAATTCATTTACTAAAAGGGTGAATTGCATAGAGTCATTCACCATTTTTTGCTTTTTTACAAAAATTACTCATTTCTCCCATATTTCAACACTCTTTTGCGTGGAAACCGTGCGATTTACGAAAAAATGTTTAGATGCATCAATTGTAGGCAACGTTATCATATTTATTCTACTACAGAATCAATTTTTGCGTAAATAGCTTGCTTTGCATGTTATAAGCTGAAAACAACTAAAAACCATTATTTTTAGTGATTTTTTGATGATTTCTTATATTTTCCGAGCACATTTTTGGTGGACAACTTCAGATTCGTGCTCAGCACCCCCAAAAACATAGAATAAGCCAATAAAAACAATTACACCAAAACGTTCCACTTGAAACCACCGTTTGACTGTGCTTTATAGGGTCATGCGTCACGGAGACAACGTCAAAATCGGAATTTTTTCCTATATAGAGGAAGGAAACACTATAATCTATTAGTTTTAACTTGCCACGCTAGTTTTCCCTATGACATAGACTCACACCAATGTGTCTGGAGTCGAATGACCTTCATGTGACATCTCAATGACGTCTATTGGGCACGTCTACCAGATACCACTGCTGACTCAAGTGTTATGAGACGTAAGCCATTTAAACTGATAAGAAATGAAATAAATTCATCTTTTCCTGAATACACATTAAAAAAACAAAAAACAAATATTGACTTCATTATTAGTGAACTACCCTACATAAAGACCTTAATATTCCCTTCGTAAACGATCTCGCCAAATCCCGATTCCTAACCTTTCATTCCAAGTTGTCATCCCACCCAAATCCTAGAGGTCAATCCCTTTCCACACAGACCCGTCCTAAAAGACCAGAAGGCTTAAGAGACTTTGGCCCCGTGATCAGCTACCCTTACAGGGGTTAAAAACACCAAAAGTAAAATGTTAAGATTTATTAGGAAGAGTCGATAATGTTTGGCTCCTTCCATATTCTGTTTTACACTGATATGTATACATAAGTCAGCACAATTAATTATTGTACTTATAAATTGTATAGATTTTAAATAAACATGAATTTAAAAAAAAATTATTAGTGAACACGAAAATATAATAACAAACTTCCTATTGTGGAACTGTGGAGGTTAGCATGTTTTTGTTTAATGAATAATATCTGGTGTGATTTGGATAGTAAGATTTAGAAAGTTTTAATATTTCGCATTCAATTGAACGAAATCAACAACTCCGAAATGTCAAGCACCGTTTCTCCGACCGAAGTGTTCCTATCGAATAATAATAGATAATCCTATTCTTAGAAAAAAAAATAAATATTAAGATTTCTAATTACAACTACTTGGATTTTACAAGCGTTTTTGAGATATAAACGTCCAAAAGAATTCGGCGAGTTCTTTAACCAGAAAGTCCATCTGGAGGGCGGTTCGACTCCACAAAAAGTTTTTTTAGTATTCCTCTAACGTTCGAATAAGTTGTTATCAAATTCGGCTTCATCGCGCTCATCTGAAGCGCAAGGCGTCTATTTGTCTTCTTTTTTTATTTTATATTTTGCGGCATTTCTGCATCTAGTCCATTAGCCTATCTAGGCCATTAGGGCTATCTGTTGGCTGCCATCCTTCCTCAAAGCATCTCCGGCATGAAAATCCAAAGCGTTAGCCACAGGACCATGGAGAAATCCGCGCAAGGTGTGTTGTAAGATAAACTTTATGTGAAAATTAATTTCTAATGAAATTAATTTATCTGTATCAGCAGTTATTTTTACTTTTTTTGCAACAAACCTCGGTAAATATCAAGCCCGACAAATGAAGCAAAATGTGTTGATAAAAAAATCAAATTAGGTCCAATAGCACTGGAAATCTACTCCAATAAATAAAAAATTTATAATTGAGTGAACTTTTCATTACAAATATATGAGCAAGTCTATTTGTTATTGTCCTGCTTTGGGTTAGTGTAAGCACATTCTTCAGAATTGTGACGAAATTAACCATCTTCCCGAGGAATTTGCATAGTTATGCAAATCCTGCGTGGAAATGAGTAATATCTGGAAAAGTTTTCCTGATTCGATTCTTTTCACGAGGTTTTAAACCTTCAAAACCAGTTAATGGATCTGTCATTAGATTCCGCAGACTGCTATCCACAGAGTTCTACTAGCTGCCAACAAGGCGTGGCTTAACGGGTAGCGAAAGGCAAGTCGTGTACGAGCTTTCAACAGGTGAGTAAGAAGCCGATCCTTGCCGCCATCATGTAACCTGAATCTACTAGTTTTTCCTACTTGTCTCCCATCAGGAGTCTTGTCTTCCTATTTCATTCCATCATTCTCTTCCTTAACACAAATCCAATGGTTTTCCGTGGTTGCTTATTTGCCGGTCTGCTCTATATTGCGTATTCCAATTTCTTAGGAGTCTTGTCTTCCTCTTTCTTCCGTATTTTCTCTACTCCGACCTAAATCAACAGGAAGTCAAGAAATCATTGGGATTCGTCTTAGAGAAAACGTCATATTTTCATTAAAATCTATATTTTGAAAGTTTCGGCATGTTCTTTGGCATCGTTCACCAGCAATAAATGCATAGGGGTGGAGAAAGGCCACGATAATGTTTAGTTGGCCATGTATTTCCTAAAACCTTGTCTATGGTCTCCTTAAAGTTATCGTGGTGATCCTCCATCACCTATGCATTTGTGGCTGAAGAAGGCCGCCAACGAGCATGCCGAGAAACGTTCGAAAAAAAGATTTTTCTGAAAATCTGACGTTTTCTTTTTGCTAGAATCCTAACCATTTCTTATTTCTTATTACCTCAACGGCTGACTCTCTGCATCTCATTATAAATCAATAAGTGTTTTCTACTTGGCTCTGAACCTGCTCTTGTCTCTTTTCTTGTTTACAGTTATGAACTAGTGGTCTAGTCCATGGGCGTAAATAAGGGGGGGGGGATTGAGGGGGCTGTACTCCCCCAAACATTCGATTTCTTGGTTAAAAATGTGTCATAAAAACCTTCAGAATAAATTAAATAAGATCACAGTTAAAATTAACTATTTTTTTTTGTGCGTAATAGCGTTTTAGTTGTACATATACTAGTCTAAGATCTAAAATTTTAGTATTCCATACCTCCTAAATGGCCCCAGTCCCCCTCAAATTATTTATTATATACGCCCGTTCTAGTCTTTCTCATTGCATCCTTTGTCCTCCTTCAAAACTTCAATCAAGTTATTTTTCCTGATTGAGTACCTACCCTTTCTTCCTAGGAGTCTTTTCTTCCACTTTCCTCCCTTCATTCTTTTCCCTAATCTAAATCAAATAGTTCTTCCTACTTGGGTACTTTCCTGACCTACTCCTTTTTTTTGTTCTATCCTTATCTACCAAGTTTTGTCTTCCTCTTTCCCTATGTTCTCTTCCACAATCTAAATCAATTAAGCTTTCCTACTTCGTTATGTTGTCTATTATTGTATCCCAGAAGTCTCGTTTTTCTCAAATCTTGAATACGTAAACTAGTTTTTCCTGCTTGGTTCATGACCTTTTCCTTCCTAGGAATCTTTTCTTCCCTACATTCAATTCCACAACCTGAATCATCTACTTTTTCCTGCTTGAGTAATTGCATGTCTCCTTCCTCTTTTTTATCCTTTCTTTATCTATTAGAAGTCCTCTCTTCCTCTTTCCTTCCTAAATTCTCATCTTCAGCTTAAACCAACAAACGTTTCCTACTTTGCTCCGTACCTGGCTGCTCACTATTTTCTCGCGTCTTGTCTTCGCCTTTTCTTCTTTTCCTGTACCGAAATCAAATAGTTTTTTCTACTTGGTACCGCACCTGCCTTCTTCCTCTTCCCTCGCTTAATATTATTTACCAGGAGTCTTTACTTCTACTTCTCTCTTTAAATTATCTTCCTCAACTAGAATCGACTAGTTTTCCTACTTGGATCCGCTTTCTCGATCAGATGCCCCATTATGACTTTCTTTCCTTCCTTCTTACGTAAGGAAATATAACTAGCACTAACCTCAAGAGACAATATCTCTTCTTATAATTTGAGAAGTCATTTTTTGTTTAGAAACAATGCAAATTCACAGATTCATAGATTGTTTGGATGTAGTATCTACAGGTTACCACCTTATTCTAGCCAGGTTAGGGCTGACACATTTTTTTTTGGGGGGGGCAAGAAAAGCCACCGCCACTACAGGGAATCGAACGTACGCCTCAAAGCAAGGACTTCGTACCCCTTAGCACAGCCGTCAGGCCTCCCTTATAGAGAATACAAAACAATTTGATAATTTTGGGCTTGGATTACGCTTTGGTTACGATTCTTTTGAAAATATCTTCAAGATAGCCCAATGCAGTTGAGAATAAAATTCTGTTGATTTTTCATTCCGGCGTTTTTAAAATATCAGAATTGAAATATTAAAGTAATTGTTTTTAATCCTCGATAATACCTGAAGCGTTTATTATTATTAATCTTTTATGGTGCATGACTGCTGTAATCATTAGCGCCAGAAGGTTTCCTGCCCAGCTATTTAACCTCTTATTTTTTTTATTTTTATTTTTTTTTTTTTTTTTTACGGCGCTTCGACATCTAGCCCATTAGCACCGACATCCAAGGTGCAGCGAGGAATTTTCCCAACGAGCCGTGGGATGAGAAAATTCCTGCCACCGGTGGGGATCGAACCCACCATCTCCCGCTTATGAATCTAAGGCGCTAGCCACTAGACAACGGGAGACCCCTTTAACCTCTTATTATATTCAAAGGACTTCAATATGAACTAATCCGATTTATGTAAATGGCTTCCATTTTAAACAAATATCCTTGTTCAACTTAAAATCCTTATTTGATTGGCTTTAACTCGCTCATCAAATTCCCTAAGGCCCACTATGGGTGTTTCGATTCGCACTAAGGGGTAGAGGCTTTCCTTTAGAAAAAAGAAAAGGCATTACCCCTCCTAAAATTCTTAGTTAATAATAATGGACGTTAAAATTTAAATAAATTCCCTAATTCACGTCTATTCCAAATGTGAATCCAAGGGAATGAAATGTACCTGACGACTCCTATGTTGGGAAGGGTATGAGGTATGTTCTTCTGGAATCAGCTATTTGATGTTTAAAATTACTTGAGGAAAACTATCCCGATGTCACGAACAACCCACATACTCAGCAATGATAGTAATGACATAAAGAGATTTGATGCCGCATAGAGTTAATAACAAACATCCAGGTGAGGATCAATAATCCACATTTTTCAGAGCATCCACCACGGATTCTTCCATATCGTGAAAATCGATAAAGGAAAGACATGAAGTATGCAGAAGGTTTAATATTTCAAGGACTTATTATTCTTCAGACACCTAATGGCTTAATAGAGCCTCAAAATGTACGGTGTCAGTCATCATTCGATCGTATTCTTAAATATTTCGATACAAAAGCTATTTTAACACTTTCACTGCCACCCAAATTTCGATGTGCGGCCCAATGTGTCATTTTAATGGTTTTTCCAGAAAACAACTCAACAGTATATCAAAATATAACAACTAGGAAAAATATTATAAAAAAACGTTTTATTCACATTTCTGTGAACTGTGCGTCGGACTTGGCATATGGGTTCGAGTTGTGCGTCAAGCGGGCTTAGTATTTACGCTTAGGATTTTAAATTACATTTACATATTTGGATTTTGTGGTAATTATTTATTTATAAAATTGTCTCCACTACTGTGTACTATTACTGATTTCTTAGTAGTGGACTATTACTGAACTTGCATTCTTATTTAATAATAAAGGACGTTAAAATTTAAATTATATTAACTTGTGGGCAAATAAAAGCAAAACACTTACTATTCAATTTTGTTTTATTAAAAAAAATACCAATAATTACAATATATAATTACACACATACAAATTTGCAATTTTTACGGACGACGTATTTCTTCTGCAGAATATCAATTAGAGTACAGTTCTTTCAATGGTTCAATAATTGAAACTAGTCTGAAAAAAATTTAAGAACATTTACAAACAAATCTCAAAAGACCATATAGGGTGGCGAGTCACAATAAGGGTAAGGGATAGTCCAACTCTATAGTAGGGCCCTGCATACAGAGAGACGCCCATACTCTGACTATACGTAGGACCTGGCAGTCAACGTGTTAACGTGGGAAATCGAATGAAACAACTTTCAAGTATTTCCACACTGCTTATGATTCTTGAAGATCCATGTCCAACCGTCATAGCTCGACCCACAAGGTTACATTATGACGTTAACAGGAGGATTATGTGCTCATCTCTACTTGACTGGAAATACCCAGACTACATCGTGCATTTTTCTCCTTTAATGAATCTCAATTAAATGGCTATCAGGGATAATTATTGGCTAACACGTACAAACCCGATCTGTTCAACTTTATAGCACAACATCCTTATCAGTAAACGAACATCTTGCTAACAAATATTCTAGTTATGGGTCAGTCAATTAGTTCGTGCCAGTGTTGGGCAAAAATTATTCAGAATGATGAATATCGATTAATGAATAAATGTATTATTTTATTCATGAATGAAGAATAATTACTTTTATTCATTATTCGTTATTCTGTGAATGAATTTTATGTTTTATTCACAAATTATTCGAATGATCAATCAGAATAAACTTATTTTAGTGAATAATGATAGATTTATTATGATGTTGGCAGCCAGAAATATGTATATATATGAGTGTTTAAGAAGGATTAATCAGTAGACCATCTATAAATAAATAATAACGAATGATGAATGATGAATAACGAATAATGAATAACGAATAATTTTGTGAATAATTCATGATGTACCGCACAAATAAGATAATTCAGTGAATTATTCATCATTCACTAAAAAATTATTCGAATAATCATTCGAATAAAAATTTATTCGAATAATGCCCAACCCTGGTTCGTGCGCATTAAAAGCACGCATGGGATCCGCTATGACTCACTACTAGACCAATAGTGACTTCCTCTGCATTCCCATACTAGTTGAATCACGTCAGAGGTGCAGGAAGAGACAGTTTCCTTGCTACACAGTACCGACTTGAGAGGTTTATATATAAAAGGCAGTATATATATATATATATATATATATATATATATATATATATATATATATATATATATATATATAGTGTGTGTGTGTGTGTGTGAGTTCCATGAGAACAGATTTAATACTATTTGCTGATGCCGAAAATTGTTTATTCAGTAAAATATTTCTGATTGTACGCGCGAGTAGCTTGGAAAATACAACACACACAAAAAAAAACTATCAATCTACTAGATAATTGTGTGTTTCCGACATCCTCGACCGGGAAATCAGCAGAATTAGGGTCATTACCCTCATCAAGCTACGACATACTACATCCAGCAGCATTGGGATTGCTACAAATCTAGACTAGAACCGTACTGATTGTCCTGGAAAGTAACAGTAATAAACAGCATAGTGCTTTTACATGTTTCGTGAGTGGTCTTACGAACTATTAGAAAGATTGCGGATGCAGTTTTGTAATCATTGCATGCTGATTATGTTGTAGAATGTTTGGTCTAGTATTTTCAATTTTTTTAAGGATATTTCTTGATCAAACCTCATGATATTTCGAAAAGAAAGCTTCACTAAAAAATTATACAATCTCTTTATTATCTTCCATTTTAATCGCATTTGTCATTGACAATAATGAGAGAATCATGTTCTTCCTACACCTGCGCAATATCGCTATGCTATTTTTAACCAACGTATCTACATAACTCTCTGACACTTATACAGAATGGCGTACCATTTTTTTCTCTCTACCCTACCTGGGATTTAACGCTTCCCGGTACCGCGATGAACTAAGGACTATGCCAAAAGGCTGAAGTTGAGATTAATAAGGATATCCACGCCGTAAGAATGGGAAATCACCACTCTGTCATCATCCAGGCGCACAGTGGTGCCGGGAGGAGAAACCCCCTATCAGTCCAGTCAACGAACGTTTAAAAACAGCTATAGGTGGAAATTTTTGGAACACAATTTTCGACTTCGTAACTTTGTTTGGGCTAGATCAAAAGTCCTCGCCCGTAGCCTTTGTGCCGGGGGGAGGGGGGGTTTAGATGGTCCCTTTTTTCGGGTTTTCACTTATATCTCGGAAATCCTGCGTCCTAGCGACATGACTATTCTATAACAAATGAAAGCTGATTAAATTTCCTACAAGTTCTATTATATAAAGTTTATCGAGATATCTTTAGGTTTCGAAATATCCGCTCATGAAAGTCGGTCATTTTGGAGAAAAACACTTTTCCCGCATATTTTTTCCAAGTTTTGACGAGATAACTCTTCAACGGTGAACCCAAAAAATAAATAACGGTTAAAGGGTTGTAGAGTATTGCATTCCCTTCAATAATATATATTACTTTGCTATTTTATGTATTTTCCTTCAAACGTAAAAATAATTTCAGTGTTCATCGTGAAATCTGAAATTTAGCGACTAATAGTCCAGGTAAATAAGATTTATAGATGAAAATGTTTGGAACACAATTTTTGACTTCATAACTTTGTTTCGGCTAGTTAGGAGGTCAACATATAAAAGTCCTCGCCCGTAGCATTGTGCCGGGGGGAGGGGGGGGGGTTTAGAAGGCCCCATTTTTCGGGGTTTCACTTATATCTCGGAAACCGCGGGTCCTAGCGACATGACCATTCTATAACAAATGAATGCTGATTAAATATGCTACAAGTTCAACTCAATAAAGGTTTTCGATATATCTTTATTTTTCGAAATATCCGCTCTTTAATGTCTGTCATTTTGGGAAAAAACACGCTTTTTGCTCTTTTTGATCGGATAACTCTTTAACAATAAACCCAAAAAATAAATATCTTTTATAGGGTTGTAGAGCATTGCATTCTCTTCAAGAATATATATAACTTTACTATTTTATGTATTTTCTGTTTTCTTTATGTATTTACTATTTTTTGTATTTATTTATGTATTTTCCTTCAAACGTGAAAACAGTTTTAATGTTCATCGTGATATCTGGCGACAACTGTCGACCAATAAACCTTTCAATTTCTCACCATTTCTAGTCAATGTATTGTCCAAAATATGCTCCATTATGTAAGCATAGTGAGTACTGGAAGTATAAATAGCCCAAACTATATCATTTTGGGCCCATTGACCAGTCATTCAAACTCAATTAGATAAGATCTTGTCCAATATATTGGCAATGGTTTTGCTAAGACCATGTGAGTGCATATATAACGTTTGAATGAAAATACATAAAATAGCAAAGTCATATATATTCTTGAAGAGAATGCAATGCTCTACAACCCTATAGTCGACATTTATTTTTTGGGTTCATCGTTGAAGAGATATCCGGTCGAGAATAGAAAAAAAGTGTGTTTTTTCCCAAAATGACAGACTTTCAAGAGCGGATGTTTCGAAAACTAAAGATATCTCGAAAAACTTTATTGAATAGAACTTGTAGGAAATTTAATCAGCTTTCATTTGTTATAGAATGGTCATGTCGCTAGGACGCAGGGTTTCCGAGATATAAGTGAAAACCCGAAAAATGAGACCTTCTAAACCCCCCTTCCCTCCGGCACAAAGGCTACGGGCGAGGACTTTTGATATGTTCACCTCCTATCCAGCCTAAACAATGTTACGAAGTCAAAAATGTTGTTCCAACAATTTCCATCTATAACTGTTCGTTGACTGGACTGTATCCAAAAGTGACGAATTGCGTTTGAAGTAAAATTTCCTTTATTTGTTTTCCATTTTATTACTAGTTCTGAACCCAAAACACCTTGTGTTGATAGTTTTCTCACCGTGTAGATATTTCACAGTTTTTAGTGAAAACTAAGACAATATTTTATACCACTTATTTTATTGCTGAAAAATTGGATTTACCTAGGAAGTCTCATATTCATATCGCACTAGTATTCCTAAACTGACACAACTAAAAAAAACAACTCAACTTAAAATGTGTCACTCTTGTGCCCTTTATGTACAAGCTCTAAAACGTAATATTTTCAGGAAAACAACGATACATTTGGAACGTTTCGGCTTTAGCGGAATAATCATTCCAGTGAGAAAAATTTTACGTCATGACATTAGGTTAAAAAACAATTTTTCTTGAAAGTGCAACGAAAATGTTTTCATTGAGAGGAGATCGTTGACCGTAGATGATGCGAGGTAGGGATTGTCGGGGTTCGGTCACTGCTTCTTAATAAAACTACATTTTATCATAAAAATGGTTTTATTGTGCCGACGTTTCGGCTTGAACTTCAAGCCTTCATCAGGGCTCTAAATAACAAGTAGGACGGATGTAATACTGAAATATACTTATATATATATATATATATATATATATATATATGCCTAAATACACAAATACACATACATATATACATACATACATATATGGAAAAAGACAAAACATAAAATACTAGAACATAATATATAGAAGAACAATGTGCTCTAGAAGTGTTTGGATTATTAGGAAAACAGATATAAGAATAACAGATTACATATTAGATTAGATATAAGAATAACAATATGGGCTTACCGATGGGAAGATAGAGAACTATTCCTCACAAATGCGGGATCATTTCTGACAGTTAATACAGGGAAACATAGGAAGAAAGGAGTAGGTGTGGGGGGGGGGGGTTCTGGACCATCCAATGGACAGAGAACATAGAAGATGAAAGAAAGAGCGGCGAAAGCGGCGAAGTACTGTAAGGGGTCATAAAGTCATAAAATGTTGTGTTAATGGAAAGGGAGGCAGGTATAAAGGGCAAATTTCACCCTGCCAACAAATCCCGACTCCTCGATATTCTTACTACCAATGGATTTCCTACCAACATTATCACCCGTCTCATAAATTCTTTTAATAACCCTAAACCCATCCCCACTACCCAAGACAATATTGTCCCTCAATTCAGAGGCCTCCCATATATCCCAAACCTCACAGAAAAAATCCAAAAATCCCTACGCGATACATTCCCCACTCTAAAACTAGGACTATCGACACAGAACAAACTGAAAAACTTACATACGACTCTTAAAGACCCTATCCCACAAAAAGACAGGACCAATGTAGTCTACAGAATCCCTTGCATCACACCCAACTACAATAGTGCGCACATTGGACAGACTAAAAACCCAGTAAGAAAACGTATCAACAACCACAAAAACGATATACGGAATAAAGACATAAAGACAGCTTTAACTAGACATGCCATCACAGACGGACATGACTTTGGTTTTGACCTATACTCCATCCTTTCCACTGAATCCAACGAAGACAAACGCCTCCTTTCCGAATCAATTTTTATCCACCTAGAAAAAAACCCAGTTAATGACAAAATTGACAAAGAAGTCATCTCCTCTACTCCAACATCTTCCATTTATTAAAAACTCCATCCTAATCCCCTATACCGGCTGCAATATAGCCCTTTATACCTGCCTCCCTTTCCATTAACACAACATTTTATGACTTTATGACCCCTTACAGTACTTCGCCGCTTTCGCCGCTCTTTCTTTCATCTTCTATGTTCTCTGTCCATTGGGTGGTCCAGAACCCCCCCCCCCCCCACACCTACTCCTTTCTTCCTATGTTTCCCTGTATTAACTGTCAGAAATGATCCCGCATTTGTGAGGAATAGTTCTCTATCTTCCCTTTGGTAAGCCCATATTGTTATTCTTATATATCTAATCTAATATGCAATCTGTTATTGTTATATCTGTTTTCCTAATAATCCAAACACTTCTAGAGCACATTGTTTTTCTATATATTATGTTCTAGTATTTTATGTTTTGTCTTTTTCCATATATGTATGTATGTATATATGTATGTGTATTTGTGTATTTAGGCATATATATATATATATATATATATATATATATATATATATATATGTATATTTCAGTATTACATCCGTCCTACTTGTTTTTTACAGCCCTGATGAAGGCTTGAAGTTCAAGCCGAAACGTCGGCACAATAAAACCATTTTTATGATAAAATGTAGTTTTATTAAGTAGCAGTGACCGAACCCCGACAATCCCTACCTTGCAAAAATGTTTTCGTGAACAAATTGATCAATCATTTTATACAATTAGCTGAGAGTAAGTAAAAAAAATTAACAGACGCCCAAAGTAAAACAAATGGTAAAGAATCACATTAGCAAAAGCACAATGGTAGAGAAACACACGAGGATTTTTTAAGAAAAGAAAATCACAATAATAGATACCATTTGTTTTAAACAAAAAAAAATACTGTTAATATTTTTGGTTTGAGTTTCTTTGTCATTGTGCTGAAGCTAATGTGTTTCTCTGCCAGTTTTTTTACTTACTTTCCACTACGTTCTGTATAAAAGTACTGACCAATTTGTTCATAAAAAAACCCCTTTGTTTACGTAATATGCACTTTTGAAAAAATTGTTTTTGACCTATTGCCATGATGAAAAACTTGTCTTACTGTTGTGATTATTCTCGTTTGTGATTATCCATATTTAATTTGTAGCTGAAAATGGCTGCCAATTAGCATGCCGAAACGTTCGAAATATAGATTTTTGTAAAAATCAGACGTTTTCATTTAGCCAACCATTCCTTGACTTCTTAATATGCCACTATCGTTAGTATAGTCCGAGGGCCAGTAACCGCACGATTCATGAAGTGTTTTATGCACTTTGAAATTTTTCTATAATGTACCTCTTGGGTAGATAAGAAGGTAAGTATGTGTTTCCTGGACACACCTTGGTGCACCAGGTACTGCGCACAGGGGAAAGGTGAAAAAAAATATTTCCCAAAAATAGAGTTTTAATCAGAAGCCAACTATCTTTAATGTAAAATTGAGGGAATTTTGCAATGAATAATAAATATGGCAGTCACTTTTAAGGGGTATAACAAGTAAAAAAAAAAAACCTTAATTGTTTTTATTCTCATATTAAATGACAGTTTTATACACGCTGCCATTTAAACCGGAATAGCTGTACGAGATCATATGAGCAAGAACCTATGAGAGCGCAGAGAATAACCACAACTGCACGGTGCTGTCATTCACTCTTACGGTTACGCGCAGTGTATTGCAGTCTATCATAGGCAACATTTATTTTTATGTTTCCTGATAATTAAACCTCACGAAAGTGTCTGCCCTTTTGTAATTATTTTCAAATATGTTTATTGAAGACGCTGTTTAAATCGCAGCGTGAATAAAGCACTTCATTTAATATTAAAAATAAAAACTAGGTACTTTGTTTTTGTTTTTTAAGTTTACATTTTAACCCTCTTAAAAGTGCCTGCCTTATTTATTATTAATTTTAAAATAGCCTTAATTTTACATTAAAGATAGTTAGTTGGCTTCTGATTAAAACTCTTTTTTTGGGAAATCTTGTTTTGCACCTTTGCCCTATGCGCAGTACCTGGTGCACCAAGGTATGTCCAGGGAACACATATTTACCTTCTTATCTACCTAAGAGGTACATTATAGCAAAATATCCGGGTGCATAATACACTTCATGAAAAGTGCGTTGCCAGCTCTCCGACTAGTATATTTCTTCTAGAAGAGCCTAAACCCTAGCCTGATAAGAACTATGTGATAAGGAGGTCAGATGACCCGTCCCCCCTACCACTGCGTGCTCTAGTAATCTATGCTAGCTCCCCCATTCACCACATGGAGATTCTGACTAGCCTAAAGATTCAGCTTCATCCTGTTGCTATAGCAACTAGTACTACACACCAGTTCATTCATGCCTAGTCTGACCTGTGTCTCATTATTGTTCCTCTAGTTCATTCATGTATTTGTAAATATGGAACTAGATTATTAAATAGAATTCATCCGCTAGAGTTCAATGTACAAGAGTAAATTAAACAAATTAAATGATTCGAGATTAGTTCAATGGCCTGTATTATATTTCTGTTTCCATCGATGAGATAAAAATAAGTAAAAAATTTTTTCACATTCAACCTTATTTAGAACTTATTTTTCAATTTTATGTAAAAATGAAAAGTCAGCCTCGTGTTAATTCAGTAATCATACAATTTCCATACAATCCCTTGTTTCGTTTATAAAGTTTGGAAAAATTCAAGTTATTGGTTCCTATAGAAGTTTAAGTCTGATTCCTTTCTGTAGAAAAGTTAAAGGCTTCCAAATGGTCAACTTCCACGACTTATCAATCGTTTATGAGATATTCAATAAAATACAGGAAGAAAATACCAAACTGCCCATTCTTCTTCTATTTCAAACCTTTTATTTTTTATTTTTAATAAATGTTTATTTAAAATCTGTACAATTTATATAGTACCTACAATAATTAATTGTGCTCGTCTTATATACATCTCATCATTATTGGCATTTCCTAATATATACGTTCATTTCCTCAGTTTTTAATCGCTGTATTTCAAACCTAACTAAAACATATAAATCTTACTTCAGACGATTGTCAAATACGTGGCATGATGTTCAAATGTAAGGGCTGCTATTTGCGTGCGAATTTTGGTGACAAAAGATTTAGGTGGATGCTGCTGAGTAACCAACCGTTGACAATTTTTTTTTTTTTTCTTGGCACATGAAATCAATATCGAACCGTCGTTTTCTAGATACAATATGAATAAACAAACACTTAAACAAAACATACATCTAATCTGCTCATATATACGTATATATACATATAAATGAGTATAAATATATATTATTTATTTCTACCGAAGACTAAAAATATATCTTGATTGTTTTCAAATCTTTAAAGCCTTGGGCAGAAGACGAAACGACCAAATTTCACATCAAAATCGCCTTAAATGAATTTAACTTGTTATAGAAGGAGAGGTAAAAAATAGTGTTCCAAAATGTGCTTTATTGTTTGAGAGCAAACCAAAAGAAATATTACTCACAAATCAAATTCACTCTATCACAACCTCATTTAATCAAGTCAGGCAACAGTTTTGCAAAAACATGCTCTTTCCATCGCTTTCCTAAATCCTGGCCTTTAAGTTTAGGAGCCAACAGCCAACAGTGCCAATCTCATGATATAGCCTTGGTGTGCGGTTTTGTTCAGCTAAATATATTTATGAGACAGAGCTTCTCTTGTGATAATTTGTATACCAACTAGAACTCATTCTTTTACACTGGACCTTTTTCATATTGTACATACTTACTCCCCGGCTCTATAGGTCTTTGTGACCCTTCCATCATTCTGGTACCACCGCCCAGCATAGCAGCATCTTTTTCTACCTCATCTTTCCATCGGCTTCTTGGTCTGCCTCTTTTTCTTCAGCAACCTCTGTTCCTTCACTCTTACATTATGACCCACCTATCACACCCTACCTGATTTCATAAAGTTAAGAATATCGTTATTTTGTTTGTTATTGTAGTTCACAGGACGATGGTAACCTTTGACGTTCTTCGTCCTTAAACCCCATTCATACATACATATTGTAGTTCAGCTTAACAAGAACAAGTTCCTTTCAGTAACGTTTTTACTTGATTATGTTACGGCAAAGAGAAACCAAACAAATAGTGTTTTCAAAGAACCTAGAAATGTGAGGTTACAAATCCTATATCAGAAAGCATTATGTGGAGGGTAACGATGTAAGTACTTAGCTCACAATTTCGTTTCTCATTGGCCAACTCATTCAGAGGCCACCACGTTTCGCCACATTTCAAAAGGTTAATCGTCATCATTAGGGACCGGATTTTTAGGATAAAAGAAGCACCCAATTAGGTTTTTGCAACAGGCATAATAGGTCTTTTTAGGTTTTTATCTAAAAATCCATTTCAGGTTTTTTAGGAGATAAGAATGTTCTGAATAGGTTAAAAAAAAAATAGGTCTTTTTAGGTTTTTTTTATTTAAAAATCCATTTTAGGTTTTTTTAGGTGATAAAAATGTTTTAGTAGTTTCGACATATAAGGTCAACCTATTATAATTTATCATTAATAATAATAATTTTGATTAATTTATAATTGATAAATTAATATATATATATATATATATATATATATATATATATATATATATATATATATATATATATATGTTTGTGTGTGTGTGTGTACGAGTATGTGTAGTGACATAAAAATAAAAAACAAATACCATTATTTTATAGAATAGTATTTTGAGAAGGGGGAAAAAAAAGATGCGCAGATGAAAATAAAACGGAAATACGAGTTATTATTTTTAAAAAAGTCCGACTCGCAGGAACTGCATTATCTTTGCGCGGTTCCGTTCTTATATCTAGACTCATTTAAAATGATTAAAATAGAAGCTGTTATTATTTTGGGTCCACATTTCTAGAAAGCATGAAGATTAGATAGTTAGCCGTCGAGGTGATAAGTAAAGATGGAGCGGTTGGGATTCGGCTAAAGAAACCTCAATACGATTTTTGTTAAAAAATCTATATTTAGGACGTTTTGGCTACTCATTGGTAGCCTTCGTCAGCAATGAAAGTGCCGGGAGGCAGAGGAGGACCAAAGTTGACAGTTCCATCTTTACTTTCAAGAAAGGTCTTATTTACGATCTTACCTGCATGGGTTCCCGCCCTAGGAAGGACCCCGCTAGGCATTTGAAAAACTATATCTTGGAAATCCATATCTCTAAGATTAAATTGTTTTTCTTATTTTTCTTAACCTGATTTATTATCAAATACATTATCCAACTATAAGCAGTCAAAAAATAACAAGGAATAAAAACAGACAAAAAGAACAGTTCGAATCAGCGAAATCAATTACTTTAAAGATTTAAGCACTTATTTCTCCGATTGACATCGTCTAATCAAAACTTTCATCAGAACGTTTTTTGTAGAACATTTAGTAAGCTTTCTAATGGTATTCTTCCGTTTCCCAAGATTCTCAACCTTTTTCGAGATATTAAGGAAAGTATACAAAGTTCCCAAAACTTTTCATGTCTGTTCATAAAATATTTTATTCTAACCCTTCCTTAACTCCAAACGTAACATAACTTTCAACATATTAGTTTTAATGAAAGTAGAACATGCAGATAATGTTTCAACTGAATCCCGTGATTCTAAGTACCCAAACCAAAAACGGTATTCAAAAACTATTGTTCCAATTTTCTCGAAAACGGTTAAAGCTATCGCCTTGAAAATGGTTTCATTCGTTTTCCTAGCCCAAGAAGCCTATAAAAAGAGTACTTACAAGCTTATGAACTCAAAAACGTAAGCGTTACGATTTTTTCTGCGCGAATTTCGCCCCAAACGCCATCTTCCAGTGGGCGGATTTTGCTGGTTAACGAACTTGACCTTTCAAATTGGACGACTGATTTTTGTACCAAATTTCATCAAAATCGGACCATCAGGGAAGCCAAAAATGAGCGAACAGACAAATATATATATATATATATATATATATATATATATATATATATATATAAATAAATATATACATATATATATATATATATACAAATTTGAACCACCGTTATTTTCGGTCTCTAGGGGTTCTGAAACGCGAAATTTTCTTGTCGGCACTTCCGGATTGTTTCATTGTATCAACCTTATAAGCGGGGTTCCTCCCTATGGGGGAGGGAGGAACCGCGCTAAAAAGAATAAGTAGTCCAAATATTCAACAAAATATTAATTTAAAAAAATAGCGAATACAATTTATTAATAAAAAAATAAAGCATTGTTAAAAAAAAAATTAAATTATTGAATAAAACATACTATAATAAAATAAATAAATAAGAACATCAAACAAAATGATTAAAACAAATATGTAAAGGACATTTTTTTAGTTTCTCTGCTAAAGAGTTCCAACTTCTAAAGAACATCAGGAAGAATTTCACTGCCTACAGAGAGGTCCTTAACTATGTTAAACACAAAATAATTAAAACATGGAAAAATTTGAAAGGGAAAATATGAAACTAAAATTGGTATTAGCCCTTGTTGCAGAAAAACTACTATATAGGTGCCTAGGTTTTAGAAGGTTTACGTCACAGGACATTATAGGGAAGTATTTCATCGCATCTTTTAGCTCCAGTGTTGACGATTCCAATTTTCCAATGAGATTTGGAAGATCTGAGAAATGTACTCTTAGGAATGCGATTGCACCACGAATCTCGTTGGTCTGGAGGACCATCGAAGCCTTAGAAATGGCAGCTGCTTCATTCATAGCCAAAGCGTCAACAACTGTTTTTATTTTTTCCCCAGGGTGTTAAAATGGGTTCTGGTGGAAGCGACATTCCCAGTACTATTTCCCTGAACGTCTGTACTCGGGAACATGCTTTTAAGAAAATATTTTGATCGAAGAAGTGAGTTCATTGAATTCTATTTCACAGATTAGGTCTGTCTAGGTTATTCCATTGTTATTTAGGTGATTTTAGGTTATATCATCCTGAATAGGTTTTTTTAGGTTCTTCCAAATTTGCATGAATGATACTACAAGACGCGAATCATAAAAAAACCCGATCAATATCATGTTTAGCAGAAAGGAAAAAAAATAGGTGAAAACCTAAGAATCCGGCAAATGACCTTTTTTGAACGGAAATGGCTCTATTTTGCTGCGTATATAATGTACACTCTTAGGACTACTGCTAAGCAGTAGAAATATTTCATTGCTACACGTCAACAGGCTATGTTTAATTGTTTCCGAAAAAAACTTGCACGTATAAGCATTATTAAGTTATTGTAAAAGCTTTGCGAAACCGGAGAATAGAATAAATATTAAATTAATGAGTGTACATTTTTGTTACGTTTTCCTAAAGACAAAATTTATTTATTTAAATTTTAACGTCTATTATTATTAACTAAGAATTTTTGGACGGGTAATCTATAGCTTACCACCCTTTTCTAGCTAAGATAGGGCTGAAGCATTTTCTTTTTTCTAAAGAAAAGCCACCACTCCGTAGTCGGAATCGAACTCAAGACCCTTGGGACGGAGTGATAAGTGCTCACGCCTAAACACTCACAAACACCGGTCCTCCTAAAGACAAACTTAAATTTATTAAAAATAACCACATTTAACTCCTGAACACCTAACCGGGTTCTTTGATATTTATCCGTACGCATTTAATGCTGAAGAAGGCTGCCAAAAGCAAGCGAAAACCCAACTATTTTCATCACCCTAACAGGTTACTATTTTCATAATTTATTGTAACTAGTTCTCTAAAATGTTTCTTTCACCATTAGCAAATAAACTGGATTGAGAAAGCTAAAGAAGAATTTTGGTCAAAACATAGAAGTATTGTGTGTCTTAGTTAAACCTGACATTAAGGTTTGGGGGGGTAAGGTTCGAATAAGTATGCCAAATATAACTGTCTAAGAAAAAAAACAAAAAGGCCATCAAAATACATATACATAAATGTACCTGAGATATTTAGAGGAAATTTCAGCCTATTGAAACAATTATTTTATTATTAAAGTACACTGATAAATAATACTAATAAGTTTGTGGGACATGTTATCTAAAGGATACCTCCATTTTCTAACCAGGATAAGACCCTTTCCGTTCCCGAAAGAAAAGCCACCATCCCGATCGTATCCACCACCTTAGAAACGTGATACTCAAACTTTAACACTCATGCCACAGGGCATCCTTGAAACTATTAGAATGGAGACATTACTACATACAACAATACTGAGACCATGCACAAATGCGATTTGTCCGCATGATAGAGGCGTGAAAAACCTCATAAAGAAAAAGAAGAAACAATGAATGCAAAATAGTTAGCTCTCACTGATGTATAACATTTTATCCTTTTCTATATGTATAATTCTTGTCATCGACCGACCTCTAGAAATTTATTTACAGCACATAATTGAGCTATCTAGAATGAAAATGATTTAAGTCACTCGAAGTGAGTTTTTAGTGAATCACAGACGTATATAAGGGGGGGGGGCTGAGGGGTCTGCAGCTCTCCCCCCCCCCCCCGAAATTTTGATTTGATCGGTAAAAATGTGTCTTAAACCTCTTAAAAATGAATTAAATAAGATCACTTAGTTCATAAAAATTTATTTATTTGTTTATTAGTGAGACCGCGACAAGGGCAATTCATCACTTAAAATACATACATAAGACGAAACAATAAGGAACAATAAGTTAAAACAATAAGAAAAACAATAAGAACAATAAGTTAAACAATAAGAAACAATAAGTTCATAAAAAGTATTTTATTTTATGTATAATAACGTTTTAGTTGGCTAAAACTATTCCAAGTTCTAGGTTGTTAGTTTTCCATACCCCGGAAATGGACCCCCTGAAATATTCAAAGCCCCCCCCCAAATTATTTCCTATATACGCCCATGAAGTAAATAAAGTTTTTGTGTAACAGTCAATTAAAAATTATATAAGTACCTATATTGTATTGGTAATCGGCTTTATTGTACTTTAAATTGTATAAAGGCCCATTCTTTACTATATCCTTTCTTGTTGATAAATAATTTTTTCAGGCTCTATTATTTAGTTACTTACTCCACTGTAATTCTGATCTAAAAAAAATACCAAACTTCGTGAAACCTCTATCATCCACCATGATGTTTGCCACCGAGATTTCCTACCGGTAAACTACCAAAAATCTCTCTTTTTAACCGTTATTTCAGCAAAAGTGTTTAGCGTATTTTATATAGAGTTATTTATTACTTTACGCTATGTAAGAGTCCGGGAAAACATGAAAAATTATTTTTAGTAAGAAGACATTCATAGATATCAATTTACGATATCACTATCAGGAAGAAAAAAAAAACAACAGAAAAGGCATCACCTGCTTTCTGGTTTGAAAAGCGCCCAGTAGATAACCCATCCCAAAAATCTGGTTATTAATAAAGATAATAAGATTAACATCGTTTATAATACACCACTACCAAGATAACCTATATGAAGACTAATTTCTGGACAGTTTTTAAACTGACCAGCCAAACAGTTAAATCAGCTGCCTAAAAGGGGTGAGCATGACACAGACAAAACGTATATTTTTTATGGCACGAAAATATAATGACGTGAAATAATGTCAACTTGTTTTAGTATTGCTTACTATCTATCCCTTCATTTCAGGTTGTTATTTTGGAATTTATAGGAATATATTGTACTTTTAAATTGATTTCGAATATTGCCCTATCAAAAAACAAATTGCCTGTGGAGCCGTGCTGTGAAATAAGTCAATAAACAAAATCTTTACGTTTCTCATGGATTTTCGCATTTACTGTGGACTATTTATTGTGGATGGATACATTTTCCACAACGTTTTTTGTGACTGGTTATAATACAGAAAATGTATGTTTAACCTAAGAAGTAGCAGTATGAAATAAAATAAATAGTTAACATAAAATCACTGCTTTAAGATTTAAATATATTTATTTAAAAAAATAAATTAAACAGCTGTGGGTTTAAATAATGGCATATAAGAACAAATTGTTATAAGATGGCTGACCCCGAGTCTTGCTTCAAGAACGCTCTTTCTACGATATCCGTCCATGCGAATTCTGTGTGGTGGCACGAAGGACAGGATTCATACAGGCTTGCCAACCTCAGCTTATGGCTGGATTATCTCAGGTCTAGGGCACCAGAACCATCGGCTGAAGAACTGGCAGAGCAGCCGCAGGAAACCTCTCAAACCAGGTGAGTGTCTTGATTCTTATCACTTTTCCCTTGAGCACTTCAATTTATATCAGTTATTCCGAAAGCTTTCATGATCTGAAACAATTATAATTCAATTTTATAAGTGGTACATTTAAAAAGAGAAAGAAAATAGAATATTCCTCACATAATAACGCCCAAACTAAATTCCTGTCAGTTAACCGCACCTGCTACTTTCTGAACTGTCACTTCCAAACATATGATTCTGATATCAACAATATACAAATTTATTTTTCAGTTCTGTGATTTTGAACAATTGTTTTTTTTTTTTTTTTGATAAAATCTCTAATTCACACATTGTATGACTGTTATTTGTAAATGAAACCCCAATGACTTACAGAGCCATAAAGCTGATTTATCAAAACCCACATGTGCCCAAAGAAAATCAGATCTAACCTAACATTGACCTTTCCGCCTCATGAAAATTCTGTTTACGCAGTATTTTCTTGAAAACGTAGAGTGATTTTTAAGGAGGTTATCACGACCCAATTTTAATTCCTAATACACTTCGTGCTTGCGCTCTACTTTACCTTATAAAATAAAAGCTATTTGGAGAGCATTAAAAAGTATTTGTAATTTTAAGTGGAGGAAAATGCCTCTTTGTAGGTTATATATTTATTGTCAAAAATTAACAATACTGTATTAGTTTATCTGATAAATCGCCACAGTAGTGGCCCCACAAATATATTAATAGATAAATAATTTTTATTTGTTTATATTTTCACATTTTTTTCCTCTACGGGATTTGAGCAAAAGCTGCTTAGAGGGAAGTAGTAAAATAATTGAAATACCAAGAACATCTAAACTACATAAAAAAATTGAAAGAAACCAAATACAAACTACAAAATTACGTTATTGGCTACTTAACACAACTCATCCCCAACGGCGCGTTCCCGTTCCTGGTCTCGATCTCTCTGCCAACGTTCTCCCGTTTCATCGACACAGCGTTGTATTTTCACGGCCCGTTTTTGGACACCCGACCTACTGCTCAGCTTGTTGCTGTCTGAACCCACCCTCCCTCCCTGGTCCCCAAATCATAAAAAGGAGCCTGATTTTCACCATCGAATTTCAGGGCCGAGGGTAACCGGGTCCGATATAGTGACTCGAGATCGTGTAGCCTAAACTATTCTTTATAGATCAAGATGAGTTATGATAATGAAAAAAACATACTGGATTTGAGAGAGATAATTTGAACGTCAACGATGATGATTTAGATTTTGTGCCTCATCACAGTTTTTCTTGTTCATCCTATTTATGACAGTTCTTACATTTTGAATCACAATATAATCGTTGATGAAACTTTTGAGTTCAAGAAAATTGAGGATCTTTGAGTGAATAGTGGTCTTAATCATTAAACCACATGTTAAAGCAGTAACAGCAACGCCCAATGTTCGAAATTGTTAAGAAGTCCAATCGGCAAAAATAAAACATGATCTCATAAGTCGTTGTTGTTATCAGAGGAAGTTTTCTCTTGCTTAATTGCAACGTAAATATTATCTTAAGATTGAACATTTTTTAAGATATTCTTCTAGCCATTAAATTAAAAAAATAAAAAAAATAACTTGCCATGCTAGAATTTGAACACAGTTGGGGCCTCTTAACTTGGTTTGGTCCCCAGGTCCTTGGTTTTATGATTTCTGGTGGCATATTGAACTTTTTCAGACTACGCTATTTGAGGGCTACTTGTAGTGCTCAAATGTATATTTTTAATTACCAAAATGGTTGCAAAACGTGTGGGAACCACTTTCTTCAATTCTTTTTTATTCTTTCCAGACTGAGGAAAAATTCTATAGAGAAAAATGTGGCATGTCGACTGAATAGATCTTGTTAACTCGATTAGGAATTTGTCTTACAAACATCACACTAACCTCTGTTTAGAGAATCCATTTCGAATATAGTAGGTACTTGCAAAAAGGCAAAATCAAAGGGCCGGTGTACAGTAGTGACCACACTATCTCCCTGGAGTGCCGCATGATCAAGAATTAGATACCTTCAAAGTTCCTCCGTCTCCTTGTGGCCTGTTAACGGAGTGATTTTTGGTAGAATATATATATATATATATAATACAATATTTATATAATTCAATATGTTGGAAAAATCTCAATTGCAAAGAGCAAAGTCGTAGGTGTCATGGATGTCTCTCAAATTCATAATTTATTAATCATAAAAAAACAAACTAGTTTTTAAGGCTTGAACCCAAAGGTCTTAAACTCAAAATAATTAACAAACTCGTGTTTTTAATTTGTATTTTCGCCTAGTATAAAAAAAGTGGTATCGTCATCCTATGACATAATAAACGTAATAAATTTGAATTTTCCTGAGACCATCATTTATCTTGTGTTTTCCCCAGGAGCAGCTGGAACCCTCTGTCCTTCCAGGAAGTGGACTATCCAGAAAGCCACGTCTCAGATCCCGAAGCATGGTTGAGAGGACATGCTTGGCCTACTGCCATCGCCAGGAACTTCCCAGCTATCACAGCAGCACTCTCCTCTCCTGATAGACCCTCGCTATACCAGTACAGCAGGGTGCTGGGTAAGTACGGGCAACACTTTAATAGACGAATAGAGCAAATGAGTGGGAGGGGAATGGTGGAGACCTTAAAGTATTATATGATGATAATAATTTGATGGGAGGCCCGGTGTCGAAAGGTGATAAGGTATGAGCACTTCGTACTAAACACGTTGCGGCTAAACCGTTTGACGCAAGGTCATTCCTCCTGGCTGATTCCCCCCCCCCAAAATGATATCTTTATTCAATGCTTTGAATGTATCAAGAAAAATTTTTGTATACAATTTTTGAACGGTAAAAACGCATGTCGAACACCCTTCGACAGCCGCCATTTGAAAAAAATCGCTTTTTTATTAAAAGGCAATTTTTACTAGTGAAAAATATAAAAATCGGTGAAATTGGTGACGGATCATACTTAAAAATAAATAAATATTGCTTTAATATAATATTTTTAACCTTTAGGTACTGAGGGGAGGGGGGTTATCATCTACAGTGCGTATGTGAATGTGAGAGACAATATCTCAAACAGATTTTAGATCTGTGACATAAAAGGTACTTGTTCTCAAAACAAACTAAAGGATAATAATGTAGAAATAGAATTTTCATATACCTGAATAACTTTTCAGCCAAAGGATATATTACCCAGGCAATAAAATATGTTACCTGGGAATTACCCATTCACAAATCAAGGATATGCTTACTAAGAAAAGCGTTTTCCCAGCTTGCGATTTCCAAGCCTTCAACAATGTAATAATTCCAAAACATAATAACAATAAAAATTAATTTGCATAGAAAAGTAAACATAAATGTTAGTTTTTATTTGTCTAGATATTTTTCAATTTATTTACAACTGGCGTTCTGTACTAATCACACTGAGAAAACATAAAGAATGTCATTTGTGGATGCCTCAAGAACGTAAATTAATTAATTCAAATATTTAAATAAATAGTATGCACGTAATAATTTTTTTTTTAAAGATTCGAACT
Organism: Gonocerus acuteangulatus; assembly: GCA_946811695.1. Taxonomy (NCBI): domain Eukaryota; kingdom Metazoa; phylum Arthropoda; class Insecta; order Hemiptera; family Coreidae; genus Gonocerus; species Gonocerus acuteangulatus. The sequence continues at coordinate 104,760,956 of OX328124.1, read as the reverse complement.
GTATAAAAAAATTGTCAAAAAAGTTTTTCCTCGTCGTAATGGCGATTTGTAAGAAAAAGTCAGTTGTGCGTTGAAAAATAGAAAATTCCAGTGGCGGGCCGGCCAGGATTGATGAAAACCTTTGTATGATGGCTAGGAACAAGTAAGGAATTGTTTCAGTGTAGCAAGACAAACACAGACTGAATTTAGTGAGCACTATCAGGTGTCGAAGACCCTTCGACACCCGCTATTTGATAGGGGTTGCCACTGTAGAACACCCTTCGACAGCCGCCATCAAGGTGTTAAGGCGATGGGTTCGATTCCCACTAGATGTAATGACTTTTTTCCGAAAAAAGAAAAGGCATTACTCCTATCGTGGTTTGAACAATCTCTGTTATGTGCATGTGGACGTTAAAATTTAAATAAATAAATAATTTAGTGCATCTGACCTGGTCACAATGATTTATATGATGCCAAGTACAAGGGACCGTCAGACCACCGCGGAGAGGAATTTGAGACCCTCAACAGTGTCTCGGCATACAAGGGTCGACTAGTCTTATCTTAAGGGTGACATGTTAGTGTAATTACTTGCAACTAAATTTACAAATATTGTTTCAGAAAAGATGTACGAAGCAAATAAACCATACAAAATAGAAACTCTTGACGAAATGAAGCTGTATAGGAAAACTTCAAAAGAATCCATAAAGAAAATTTGGGCCAAGCCAGGTAGTTCAATTTAAGTTCATATTTATTTATTCACACCTCAATAAACTTTACTACTAGCTTTTAACCAATTTCTAGATTTTATAATCTAGAGGTATATATCGTCGAATGTACAAATGCAAACTAACGAATGTGCAAATCACCAATTTGCAGAGTGGAAAAGCATTTATTCATAACGTTTTGTTGGACAGTCAAATATTCAGCAGATTTGACCTTTTGGTAGTGGAATACTTTCCCTTTAATAGAGTGAAGTAAGATTCAAAAATTTGCCGTACATAAGTCCAGCAGAAATTAGTAAAGATTGACAATGAAAGATGCATTTTTTCATATTCGTTAGTTTGCTTTTGTATCGACGATATTATATTGGGTCATAAAAACTTATCATTTTTCCGGGTCTTGGATATGAACCAACATCCTTCCGTTTTACGCTCGGTTTTCTTTCCATTTGGTCTATCAGGCTGGCGAGTTAATTTTTACTAAAATACAAAAATTTCAAAATCAAGTTACTGAAATATTTTACCATTTACTGTATCATAATTGACAAGGATTCTAGGTATTTGTTTAAATCATTACCAGGCGACGTAATGATTTAAACAAATATAGTTTCACATTAAGGGGTCTCCCGTAGTCTAGTGGCTAGCGCGCAGGATTCATGAGCGGGAGATGGTGGGTTCGATCCCCACCGGCGCCAGAAATTTTCTCATCTCAGGGCTCGCTGAGAAAATTCCTGGTTGCACCCTGGATGTCGGCGCTAATAGCCACGATTTGTTGATGCGCCAAAAAAAAAAAAAAAAAAAAGTTTCACATTAAGTCACAGATGGTGTATACTTTCCTGGGTATCATATGTTGGTTTAATGCATTAGGGGGGAGATTGAGATTTTTAAACACTAAAAAACATAACCATCTTTCAATCAAACTTTACTGTGGAACCTTGAAAATCATTTTGTGATTAAATTAAAATTAAGTCATAAAAATTTCATGTTCAGTTTATGGAGTATGGTTTCACTTGCATATATGTAGCTTATAATCTTATTTATGTGAATTTGATTGGATTCTTTGAAATACATTAAACTGTAATAGGAGAACAAATCATAAGCAAGAAAATATAACATTTGTAGTGTTTTTACAGCTGAACTCCTCAGCATCCTCATGGGCCTGGATAACATACCCCTATTTACGTTACTGACTCATTAAGCGCACTTAAACCACTTACAGACTGATACACGTCTCATCCACTACTAATACAAATTCTTAATAAGTCACAGACTCCGAACAGAAACATTACTATGTACTGGCTAGCAGGCCACCAAGAGCTCGCGAAAGCCTCCATAGCAGATTATTATGCCAAAAATGGAGTTAGGCATATGACGTGTGACGTTGCATTAATAACAGAAAAAAGACCTGCCGACAACTATAAAACAACGATATTACAACAGTAGAACTACTTTAGGACACAACTAACAGACAATAAATTGCGAATAATTAAAAATACAGTCGAGCGATTGCCGAGAAAACAGAAGTGGAGAAATAGTTCTGGCTCTACTAGGAATTGGACATACTCGACTAACACACGAATACTTAATGACAAGATGGACAAATATGTAACTGCGAACTTACAGTCAAACATTTACTGACAGACTGCCAGAGAAGAAACTTTATCTCTCTTATAAAAATCAAGGCGTCTTAGGCAATGATATCCAGTGTATAAATACTGTACTGGCCTACCTGAAGAACACAGGAATGCACGAGCTTGATGACTTTAAGCACTGCTGCCTTAAAAATGTATAGGGTCTTGTTTACTTTACTCTCGCCAGTTACTTTTATTACTAAAACAGTTATTTATCGTATCATTAAGTTAATAGTTATGAATAGTGTAAATAAATTATTTATTCAACGAATGGAAACAAAAAAAAAATTGAAAATACAAATGGTGGATTATTCCGGAAGCCAATAAGCTTTTATTGGCCTATTCTTCCGATTTCAACACAAGACTCAGTTTAATCAAATTCATTATTCGACAACTTCAACACAGCACAACAAACACAACTTCAACGTGTCTTATAACCTCTTTCATGTATAAACTTTATGTAGCCTAGCAACATCTGTTAAAATATTGTAACAAAATATGATGACGTCATTCTAAAAAGTAACTGGCGTGGGTAAAGTAAAAAAAATATTACTTTTCTAAAAATATTGTGATATTATCATATACCCACTACCTCAATACGTACATAGAATGAAGCAAGCTGGTTTCCTAGCGAGACCGTTCAGAAGATACTGATCGTTGTGTTATCGCCAAAGAAGCGGAACTCTCAATAAATAAATAAATACAAATGAAATACATTATTATTTCTTTATTAAAATGTACAGGAAGGAAGTAATTTATTATATTTATCTTTTGGAATATCTGCACATATATGGGAGACCGAGCTCATTAATGAATATCATAGTGACCTTGAAGAGGTTGCACCTTGTTAAGAGCGGTCGGCTCCAGTAGTTTCGTTGAAAATGCTGCATGTGTGCTGGCCGAGTGCTTTATATAGGACTTTTACTCAGGGTCAGAAATTTTCCTACCCAAGACCTAGACTTTAGACAAAAAAACTCCGACCCACAGAAACTACGCCGTCTTAGCGCGGTTCCGTTCAAATACCTGGTGTCATTACTAAAAAAATAGAACCATTTATCGGTAGATTTTGATCTTTCGTGAAAAAACAAATCTCAAAGAAGTAATATAAGATTTTAAGCGCCACAACAGGAATTGGTGATTGTATCCTAGCGGAAATGACTCCATCCTCTTGCCCAATGTTCGCTCTTGGAAACACTACAACAACGTTTCTCATTTTCTTACCCTTTTTTAATAAAATACTCATTTTACATATTTTATTTCATTTCATTTTATATATATATATATATATATATATATATATATATATATATATATATATATACACTTATGTGTACACATTAGTTTTTTTGTTCAATGGATTGGAATTTGTGGATATGAGTGTTAGGTTCCGGATTCTCCTTGAGTTATTCGCCGAAAACCCGGCGTAAGGAGTTGTTCCTGTTGCGGGCAATTACCTGATTCACTCCGGTGATTCACTGCGTGTGAATTCTCCGCTTTTCGCTTCCTCCGGTTCTCAAGGCTCCCACGAATTATGGTGTTGAACAACGCTTGTTAGGCCCTATCCATTTCACTTTTTTTATTTTGTCGACATTCGCCATTGTTTCAACTACTTGCAACTTGTATGTTTACACTGTATAAACCCCTCACGTACATGTGTATTTTGGGAAGGGCGGTGCTTCCGAGAATATCGTGGCTTGCAAGCACTTCTCTAAATTATGTAGCTATTTAGGTTGCACTCAACTTACGAGAACGTTTATCTTTTTATTAACACACTATTATAGCCGGTTCAGTTAATGGAATGGTTCAATTCCGCAAGCTCGATATTCTAATGGAAATATGTCCGACGGTCCACTATTTGCAAATGCCCCATTTCAATGAATACCACCTCTCCTGAATACTTATGAAAACTGATCATGTCTCGTTTAGGACCAGGGAAGGCTTTCAAAAGGGAAATAGTGTTAAATGTTTATCCATACTTAGTCAAGGCTATAGCCAACAATTTAAGTTAAGTTAAGTTTAAATCGGAGGGGAAAAAGTCGTGTCTTATATTCCCAGTGCAGAAAATTGGCGGTAAAAATGGTCCCTGTTCTAATCTTATCTCTAGGAGGTTTAAAACGTTTTTCGCCTTAGGTTTGGCTAAGAATTGATAAATATTAAACACCATCTCCCTTTTTTGGCCTCTCAAAACCTTCCTTAATACTAAACGAGACATAATCAGTTATTATAGTGTATCACGTATCAGAATATTGAAATTGAGAATTTTGCACGCAGAATTTCACGCTTGCAGAATTGAAGAATTTCGTCTATCTGAACAGGCGATAATATATATATATATATATATATATATATATATATATATATATATATATATATATATTGATAATATATTTAAATTTCACACTTGACACTCCGTGCCAAAGTTAGTGGGTTCGATTCCCACTACGGGGTCGTGGATTTTCTTTAGATAAAAGAAAAGGCATCAGCCCTATCCTGGCTAGAAAGGGGTGGTAACCTATAGATAACGCGTCATAAAATTCTTAGTTAATAATAATGGACGTTAATATTATTGTTTTCAGTTATGAATTGCTCTTGTCACACAAATGTATCATTAAATAAATTAAATATTTGGGTTTAATATTGGTATAGTCATAACGCTCAGGTCGTTCCTTTGCAGGAATGTGAAAGGCGGAATCAAAATCGTCTAGGTCGACTAACAATTGTAGAACACAATTAGATCTGGTAGTATGTTATTTTGTATCATTAATGGCCACAAAACACAATCATCTTTTGTTGATGGCTGATATGATTTATTATTTGGTTATTAAAACACTTGAGCTTTTTAGCTTCCTAATTTTCGTTCAATCATGCATTTTCCGGTTCAATTGTTTTAAAAAATTTTGATTAAAAAGACCATGTTTCTTATTCGTCCGTCAGCTGTAAAATATTTATTCGTTGAATCTGCCAACGGTAGAATTTGAATAGGAGTTATATTAACTCTCAAAACATCGAAACGAATAACGCGAGGAACAAGATTCAATGGTCACCACACATTCTGTGGTGACTTTTTGAAGGTGTGTTGTTGTAGGGTCCAACCTATATATGTATATAATATATATATATATATATATTTATATATATACATATATGTGTGTGTGTATGTATGTACGAATTAATAATAATCATTCAATATTCCAGCAGAAACTACGCCAAGAAAAAAGGATCCTTCTTTGAATGCCAATGTGCCAGAATTCTACCCTTCTGTGTTATTCCACCATGTTGACATGTAAGTTTTAATCTAATTCTAAAATGCTTTTCTCAGTAGCTTATGAGGCAATTTGAAAGTGCTGACGAAAAAAAAATTCATTCCGTTTAGTGCCTTCTGCTCAAATTCGGGAACATAAATATGCTTTGGGTCCACCCGACAAACCGATGTAATGTACTGTATAACTTACAGTCTTCTTTTTCGCACATAGCCACCGCGCATGCGCGAACGCCAGCGGACACTTTTTTGTAACATTTTTTTTTTCAGCAAAGTCATCGCTAAAGCACATTTATGCTTATATGTCGACCTTCCATAACATTTAGATTCTCGAAAGCACTGTACGTTCAAAACTCCCAACACTGACGGTCTTGACTTAATAGCATTTCACGTTTACTCTACTGAATGGTAGTGATTTAGATTTCGAAAATAGCTATAAAATTTGAATTTTTATGAGAAGAATTACCAGGATGACAAGGCCTAAACTTAAAAGGTTTTAAAAAAGAGGCTACTAGAAATAAGATATTGAAAATGGCCTGAAGGCCGAAACGTTGTAAAATGAATATATAAATGAAGGACATATTAAGGTCTGAGGAATGGATCAAACCAATTGTGCTTTTAAATTAGTCTGACCTCAGAATTTCTTCCTTTTTGGGGGGGAAAAAAAGGATATTTTTTTTTAAAAAAAGACAATCATGTATTTATTTATTATTTCGAATGAAATTATTATTCCCTTTAATGTGATGAAGAAATTATATGATGATAAATATAATCTTTTTATTATTTCAATATTAGTCCATCAAGATATAACTTGGAGGCTTATGCTTTCAAGGCTTAAACTATTTGAGTGGAACTATTTTAAAAATGTTATTGTTATAGAACATAATTAATGAATTATAATCAGAAGTAAATATTTTATAGTTGAGTTTTATATTATTTGCAGTCCGCAGTCTTATCCCCCGATAACTGATCACACATATCACATGGAACTCTTCCCCTATCATGAACAGAACACAGAAGCGGAGACACAATGGCAAGTTGTGAGTAAATATTTCTAGGAATTATGTGCCTTATATTGCATATGTGTGTGTATATATATATATATATATATATATATATATATATATATATATATATATATATATATATAATAAGGACTTAAAGGCTAAACTAAATAAAATTCTATAAAATAAAAACACCTTCACATACTAGCAATTTTTACTCTGTTCGCTTGTGTCGTAGTGACGCTGAAGATGCATGAAAGGACGTAAAACCGATAGGGCAATTTTAATAAATTATTTATTTGAATTTTAACGTCCACATAACACAAATTTTTGGGAAGGGTAGACCTTCGACAATTCGAACCCATAGAGACTGATGAAAAAGTTTGAATTAGTTACGACACACTGCGACATCTTTATCGACATTAATGAAATCTTCATAGATTATCCGACAGTGTGGAACGTCTTCCGATCCGTCCGCTGGTTGTAAATCGTCATGTGAATCGATGCGACTTATTCCAGGTTCGTTTGATTTTAAAAATCCAGCTTCTCTGTCCACTTCCCATTGGAGGTTCAGACTCGTAAAAAATTCGAATTATCCAACATTTTATTCGAATAAACCAAGATTTTTTTACATTGTTTGTGTACAAAATTCTGGGGACCGAGAGCAATATTCGAATTAAAGACGATTTCGAATTATAGAAGTTCGAATTATCCAACATTTTATGCGAATTAACCACATTTTTTTTACATTGTTTGTGCACTAAATTCTGGGGACCGAGAGCAATATTTGAATTAAAGACGATTTCGAATTATAGAAGTTCGAATTATCCACGTTCCACTGTATATCTATTGGGAATCGAACCCACGATCTTAGAGTCCAATTTTTATAAAACGCCTATGATGTAAGATTATTTAAATTTTATTCACCTTGTGGCTATTTTATATAAATTTCCTTGAAAACATTTTTGACAATTTTTTAAAATCGATAAATAAAAATATTTAGTGAAGTATTTAACAGATTTATGCAGGTGGGCTCAAATAAAGCACAGGATATGTGGGAAAACGGGCATTGGAATCCAGGACTAAAGAGTTCATTATACGTTAAAGAAATCGATGATTTTTTGTAAGTAAGTCGTGATATTAATCAGCAAAATATGTTTTATTTTAAAACGATTATAACATATTAAAATAAGTTGAATATATCCTCATGTTCTTGGATTGTGCCATCTCATTGGATTGGAGACTTAAACAGAAAATACAAAACATTTTTATTGTACACAAATTTTAACCATTAACGACTTTAAGGAAATTTAAGTTTATTTGGGGGGGGGGGCTAATTGTTAATTTAGCCGACTACATGAGGTAGTTCTTGGTGGTTTCAAACACGCCATACGCCCAACCTGACTAGTTGCCCGAGCAGATATCTCCATAGCTAAACTTTGGAATGTGCGAAAATGTAAACATTATAAGAATTAAAGTAAATAAATTACTTATTTAAGAAACAGACTGAGTGAAAGCATCCTCCTATAGAGTAAATTCATTTTCAGCCACAAATGCAAGTTTATCCTACCTCAAATCCTGAAAACTATCCTGGAGAATGGAGGGCTCGCCCGAACCCTTGTTCTTTTGCAAATCTTCTTCTCCTTCAAAAGGCACAGAGTAAGTAAACTTTTATATTCTGTGGATAACTCTTTGTCAATTTTTAAAATAAATATGACTCCATCAAAAATGAAAAATGTTTAAAACAAGAATTTTTACAACTTTACTCACGTGAATCTCTATTTTAAAAATACCTAATGTTTTGAGATTTTCAATGATTTAGAAATATGGTCGTGGCGGTATCTAATTTGAGACAACTTATGTTAATGGCTTTTCAAATATGTATTAACAAATTTTTTTATATATATATATATATTTTATTTACAGAATATTACAACCTACAATACAACTGTATTTTGCAATTTGATATTAGTTAGTTACTTGTCCACGCCTCAGGTGTCTCCAGTTGTCAGCCGAATACCTTCTTTGTAAGGAAGGATTCTAGGATGACCTGGAGTTAACCTTACGCCATCCAAACACACCCTGCGACTAGCAGGGAGGATTGGAGGCGAATGAGGCGTGGGTATTGATATCATGAGGAGAGAAAATATCCATCGATACCACTCTCACTTATTATAATTTCACTGATTTTTCACTCCACGACACTGCACTACCTTAATAGATCCCGTGGCCACTTTCTTTTAAGACGTCTTGGTGGAGAGGAAGGATAATTGGTGCTGGATAAGGATTGGGCTATAGGATTAGGTTGATTGATTAATTTACTATGGAAAGATGAGAAGCGGGAAGGAATTATATCTTGGACAAAAGGGATATTTAGGTCATTATGGAGGGTGCTTTTTGTAACATAATAAGGAGCATTGACTATGGTACGTAGGACTTTAGATTGAAATGTTTGGATTCGGTGGATGTTGGAATGCTTGGCTGTCCCCCAGAATTCTATTCCGTATGTCCATATAGGTTTTATTAATGAGTTGTAGACAGTTAGTTTGTTCTGTACGGTGAAGTGTGATGATCGGTTTAATATTCTGTATAGCTGTCCGAATCGTCGATTGTGTTCTTGTCGTTTGAGTTTAATGTGTGCGATCCAAGTCAATCGAGAGTCAAGATAAAACCCAAGGTATCGAATAGTATTGGTTATGGGTAAAGGATTGTCGTTGAAGGAGACAGTAGGACAGGTTTTACGTCGAAGGGTGAAGGTTATTTGGTGACATTTTTCGACGTTTATCTTGATGCGCCACCTATTGCACCACTTTATAATTTGGGTTAAATGGGATTGTAGGTTCTGTGAAGCTGTGTCTGGATTTATATGGGGCGAAAGGATGGCCGTATCATCTGCATTTTAACAAAATTGAAGACCATATTTTTGGTCTATTGATCAGGATGAGAACCAATTTTGACAGCCGATGAAATAGCCTCCGGTTGTAATGATACACGAAAAATTTTAGATTGACTAAAATGATAAGAGTATACAAAGAAAACACACTCAGATATATTTTATTTGCATATAAATAGTCAGCGAATAGAAAACTTTGTTATGTAAATTGAATGGAAATATCTTGAACGGCCTTGCATAAGGCAGCAAGGGAATAGTTGGGATTCGGCTATGAAAATATAAGTACGATTTTCGTAAAAATTTGTATTATGGACGTTTCGGGTTATCTTCAGTACCCTTCGTTAGCTAAAAGACAAAACACAAATGCAGGATTAGTAGACAGAATAATTAAACCAATACAAAATATGGTAGATCCACAAATACAAATCACATATAAGAACATTGTTTGTAAACACAAATAAGTAGGAAGGTAAGAGAATAATAGTTTTTTTCATAGAACATAGAGTATGAAAAGATAGCAAAACATAAAAACTTTAAAATGAAATAAGTGGCAAATGAACAGACAATAATGATATTTTTAATCTTTAATAATAACTAATATATTATATATCAATGAATACGGGGGAGTAGAGAAAGACCAACGTCGGCAGATAAGTGACCATGGTGAAGACATAGATAGAAGCTGGATGGTGGGAGGGAGGTCGGGAAAGATCAAAGAGGTTTATGGCAGGAAAAGGAGAAAAGGTGTTAATGGAAGGACCCCCAGGCGGGAAAGAGGACATGGGAACATACTAGGTATGGGGTCCGGAGAGTTAGTGGAAAATATTGGAGTAGATAGGAGAAATGCCCTGTTTGTGGGTTTTACATTTGTGTTTTGGCAGACGAAACTTCCTTAATACAGATTTAAATAAAATAATATTGAAGTTTTCCTAGTCGAATCCCAAATATTCCCTGAGTGATCTCGACTGCTAACTCGAAGGCCTTGCATTAGTTCAGCAATGGAATTGTCTCTTGTAATTTGTAGGGCTTACTTACGATTTTGCGTTACAAGGCTTATTAATACAATTTGTAAATATTCAAATGCGCTAAATCGAATAAAAGCACTTTCAAAGCGTTATATTTGAACATGTAACAAAAAAAAAAAAAAAAAAAAAAAACCCTAGAAATAGGAATTTGGGTGGTCAAGAATGATGGTGGTACTCTACAATGTTTCCACATGTTTCATATTTGGACACACATTACATAGAAATATGCTATCATTTTGAATTTATGTTGAACTATTTCAGAGGGACCTTTCGTGCAAGGAGGTCAAACAAGAACGGGGGTTGGATTGCAAGGACCACCCCAGGCACCCCAACAAAGGCACCCTTTCCAGGTCTATGTGGGTCCAAACTCTCAACCACAACAACCACAGCAGATACTCCTCAACAGCGACTTCCCCGAACTACCTACTGTCAGAGGTGAGGATTTTCAAGTTACTAATATAAATACGGTCAAGTAATAGTCGTTAAAAAATTTGCGGGCGCTGGTTTTGGTCCTTTAAAGTAGTTTATATCTGTTTCCTTAATTTTTTTTTTTTAAAGTGATACACGAGTAAATTGATTTTACCTTCTACTATATAATTCTCAAATACCACTCACTGACCTATCATCGCCCAGCCCAAACTACTTGGCAGAAAAATTTGAAATTTTGCATGGAGACTCCCTTTGGGATGTAAACACTCGCTAAGAAAGGTTTTTTAGATATTCAAATTTTTAAGTATTATTACAGAGGTTGGAATTTTTATTTTTAAAGAGAGCCTGCTCACCTAGGCAGAATGCTTTGCTAGTACGATAACAGAACCGCTTTTGCCGTACTGTATCTATGTCAAAGTATTGTTTTTAATTGGGGCTAATTTCAACTGGATATAGCTCTGATTTTGTCCTTCATAGAGTTTACGCTATATCTGGTGATGGTCTATCCGTGGTCTAAAATCCCGAACCCTTGCACAGCCTCCTCACCCATCAGCATCCACAGTCAGAAAACTTCTTGATAATGCTCCAAATATAATGGGTGTTTCCAAATGACATCTTGGAAACATAACTTTTTAAGGGTTCGGTATTTATTGCGTAACCTCTTTATTTTAACAATTCTACAATCAATCGAGACCTAGAAATCTCGTCTGTACAAAAACTAGCGAAATCCCGATTCCTAACATTCAATTCCAAGCTCAGCTCTTGCGAATCCTCTTGGTAGTTTCCACAGGGCCGCCACATCTCACAGCTGGGCCCGGGACCAGATCACGAGCCCCCCTCTTCTCAGACCGGGCCCCCACGTCTCAGAACCAGACTAAAAATTCTAGTACTTTGCTATAGGACTTTGGCCATTTTAAAATTATTTTCATCTTGAGTTTTGAGCGAAATGAGAATAAAAGCCGTCAATCCGTGCAGCAAAGGTCACTTTTGGTACTTTTAGTTTTATTACGACTCCTAATGAAATATAATATTCTGGGACTGCACTTGTTTTGTCGTCTATGTACATTAAAAAAAAAATAGATCCAATTCAAATAAATATAGGCTACGCACGTCTATATTTCTAAACCCCATTCTTTTTACAAGCTTATAATCTATACATTTTTTTTCCCCAATTGGCGAAGCCCGGGACAACAGTACCCGGCTGTCCCCCCCATGTGGCGGCCCTGAGTTTCCCCTCCTCTTATACAATCCCTCAAGATCCTCCACTTCGCCTCCGAAGACACTGGCCTAGAGGCAGTCTTTTATCATAATCATTATTAACATTCTTCATTGCACCTGTAAACATTTTTAATTTAAACAGTGATCTAGTGTAAAAAAAAAAAATTAAGAAGCGTTTAAAACATTCTAAAATCAGGTATGCAACAATGATTGCATTCTCCCCTTCTTGTAAGCAGTGTTGTTATTCCAATGATTTCTAATTATATGTAGTACACAGTATAGACAGACAATTTTTATAGAGTTTAAATAGATTTTAGAAAAAAGTTAAAAAATATTAAAAGTTAGAAAAAAAATATTAATAGTTTTTATTCAAATGTTTCAAAAGTAATAAGTAACTTGCAACGAAGACAAAATCGTGTATTTTCACACTAAGCTGAGTGACCTGGCCAGGGAATTGTTTAGTACAAGGCAGCAATGCTTTTACAAATTTTCCAGGTTTTTCGAGCTTTTTTTTTTTTTTTTTTTTTTTTTTTTTTTTTTTTTTTTTTTTTACTGACTTCAAACATATCACCTTACCAACATGTCCATTGAATGGTTGTAAAGTTTCGTTATCTCTGTTCTCTTATCATGAAGTTTATCCTTTGTTTATGAATAACTGCGAGGAATACGAGTCGTTATACAAAGAGTTAGGCTTAAGCAGCTTACAAGGCCTACAGTCCAAAAGAAAATAAAAAGAATAAGATGATGGCGAAACAATAAGGAATGATGCATGAAATGTTGAAGAGTAGTCGACCTTGCTGTGAATGGCCCATCACTGTCAAGAAGAGCTGAACAGCTGGAAACTTATAGCCGCCATGATACTTGCCCATCTTTATATATGAAAAATCTTAAATATGGTAGAGAGAAAAAGTAATTTTGCTTGGGTATTCAAATTGAATTCGACCTCTTTGGATTATGTTGATGGGAAACTTCTCAAAATTGTCTATCCTATAAAATAGAATTGTCTAACGACCTGTAATCGCTTAATTTATGACATTGTTTAGGTACAGAAGGTCTGAAATCCTGAGTTGAAACGCAATTATTCTATTCCTTCACTATTATTATTAGTCTCTAAAACTCATTTCCAATACTTGCAATTCGAGCTGAAATATAGTTCTTGAATATTCATTTTTCCGCTACCGACATAGGAAACCAATATTTATTATTAATTATGTAATTATTAATAAAAATTGGTGTTCTATGTCGGTAGCCAAAAAAGAAATATTATCATTAAATTCATAATTGTCTACAAAATTCAATCATTGCAATCTAAAATCCTCCGTAAAATAACCTATACTCCATACTTTGTCTCCAATTTCACTCTCCATAACGACCTCCATAGTCCATTCATCCAAACCTTATAAAAAAAATGGTATCAAACATTTTATTCAAAATAGCACGGGTATCCTTTAATATACTCCCTATCATCACACCTAATCCCAAATAAGCCCGTTCGCCGACAGGCGTAACTGGCCTAGAGACCAGCTCCAGGGGTAGTTCATACAGATAGTAATCACCCTCCCTTGTGGGTACTGCAACTGTGAAACTTGTCTCTTCACGAGCTTCAAGACACATTCACATAGAACAATTTACTAAAAATTTAGTTTTACACTGAAATTCTGAATAAAGATATGTATAGATAATTTATAAAAGGCTTTCGCACTCCGTGGCTGGGCTCTTGGGTTTGATTCCCACTAGGGGTGCTGGCTATTTTTTAGAAAATAAAAGGCATTAACCCTATCCTGGCTAGAAAAGGGTGGTTACCTATAGATAACCCGCCCTTAAATTCTCTGTCGTTAATAAATATACGTTAAAATGTAAATAATAATAAATCAAAAATTGTTCAACAAGGATATTTTTACTTATTAACAGTAAATATTAGGGTAAAAATGCAGTTTCCAGCCCTCCAAACCGATTTCTTTCAAACTTTGCACAATAACGTATTTTGATGCACTAAACACGAATACGATAAAAGAAAACGTCGGATTTAACTAGGAAAGAAGTTATAAAGCACTTAAGTTCACTGTTGTGCAGGTTATGAGAGCTAATGTAAACAACTAAATTTGTCAACATACGCATGCGCGGGTATAGAAAAGTTCGTAATAAGGAAGTTTAATTGAAATTTACCATAAATTATCGAAATTCATCAGCAGTTATTTATTTACAATCATTTTTTTAAATAATGAAACACTCTTCACATTTCTTGTTTCGTTCATGAAAAGTATTATATATCAGAAATCCCTTAATAATTAGCTAATGCCTTTATAATAGCAGAAGAATGTCTAGGACGAATGATTAGGAATGCAGAAGAATGTCTAGGGCGATTTTAAGGGCAAACATGCTATGCGTTTCCGCTCGCTCAAGAAGATATCAAAACCCCAGTCAATCCAACTCGCTAAAATTAATAGAATTCTATTAATTTTAGCGAGTTGGATTGACTGGGGTTTTGTTATTTTCTTGAGCGAGCGGAAACGCATAGCACGTATGCCCTTAAGCGACAGGTGACGACGGGTGAGAATGCCCTTAAAATTAACAATATCTTTGAATAAATAGTTTCTGAACATTTCAAATGAGAGTTCTCTGTTTCCCAATGTTACGTATCTGCGCATGCGCATGTTTACAAATACGCTGATGACGCCTAGTTTTATAACCTTCCTAACTTTAGTGCTTAATATTATATTCTATTAATTTTAGCGAGTTGGATTGACTGGGGTTTTGTTATCTTTTTGAGCGAGCTAGCGAGCGGAAACGCATAGCATGTGTGCCTTAAAGTCATGTATGCCTTAAAGTCGTCACACATTTAATTGTTTACATTAGCTCTCATAACCTGCACAACAGTGAACTTATGTGCTTAATAACTTCTTTCCTAGTTAAATCCGACGTTTTTTTTTTATCGTATTCGTGTTTAGTGCATCAAAATACGTTATTGTGCAAAGTTTGAAAGAAATCGGTTTGGAGGGCTGGAAACTGCATTTTTACCAATATTAGTGCAAACCAAATGAAACTTTTAAAAATATTCCTCATAATAAAGTTCAAACAAATACACTGATAAATTATTGAACTTGCCCGAATTGTTTAGTTCTCGTTCTTCTTATTGCCTTGATGAAGTCTCGAATCACCAGCCAAAATGTCGGTAAAAATGTAACATATTTTTATCTAAAAACTTTAGTCCTATTAACCACACGACAGAACACCGGCAGTATATTTACAAACAAATTAACCATCCTTAAAATGATATGAAACTATAAATTTTACTCGTATGTATCATGTAAACAACAAAATAGCTTAAAAATGATAAATAAAAAACTAAACCTTGACGATAATGGAAGTAATATAGTCAGACACGCTAATTACTATTTTCTTCGAAGTATCCAATTAGTACGGTCCTATCAGTTTTACACAAGTTGAAATGATTACTACCCGTACCTTTGGAAAACATTTCAAACTTTTAAAACCATATGGTAGATTTTCAATATAAGACTTGTTATGCATAGCAAAATAAATAAAAAATACTGCATTACTATTATAGCGAGAATACATTTAGGAATTGAGTAGATTGATATAACTCGTCAATATATTATTTATTCAACAATTACTGTTATCGTGCTGGTGGCCACATCAGCCGATGCACAAGAATTAAAAAAAAAAAACTGTTACTAAACATTTATTTAGAACACATACAAACACAAAAAGAGTGTGTTGCCTTCATTTCAACAAAAGTGATAGATATCTTCAGTGTAACGAAACTGGCTCCTACTGTCAAAAATAAACGGAATACGGAAGTGCCTAATGTGAAAAATTTTTATCATTTCACTGTGGACATTTAATGACCCGCTTCCCGGTAAGGCTGGGAAGTGGAGAGTATAACTCCTCAAATGAGGAAGGCTTATACAAACAAAAATTATCAATCAGTGGGTCTTTTGTATAATAAGCATACACTTTTCAAGAACTAGTAACAGTTACTCTACTGTTACTTTACTAAACTCTAGGTTATGTTTACAAAACAAGATAAATGCTTGTTTATAAAAAAGAAAATAACTTTATTTAATACTGAACAAAATAAATCATGCTGAAGGTGGCCAATATTCAAACATTGAATGCAATATTTTATGAAATAGGTCTTCCTTCTCATATCTTCTTATCCACACAAATTCACACAAATATGAATCCAATAATGCACTACTTGTTCTGCATTCAATCTTGTTCCTTCGCTTCAAACTAGCCCACAAAGACTCAATTCTCTGTGTGTGGGCTCAGAATGGATTAATCCCTTCTTCTGAAGAAACCGGACTGAAACTTTCACATTAGATATTAACTGGCTTAACTTAATCAAATTCATTGTTAGTGTTTTTCATGTAAATCTGATAAATGAATGCGTTTAAATACAGAATTAGGTTAGAGGTGAATCATATGTTCCATATAATAATAAAATGAGTAACTGTTACTAGTTCTTGAAAAGTGTATGCTTATTATACAAAAGACCCCAATCAGTTATTTACATAATAATGTAAATAATAATATTAAATATTATTTATTAAATGATCAAAGTAGTTTTACTTGTATGTACAATAAAGACTATTTCATTTCATCTCGCCCGTGTCTTTACTCATTTATTTATTTTTTTAACTTTATTTATTTATTTAATTTATAGAGTTCTGCAACAGGGGCGAAAAACTCTTTAAATGTCAGTCGTCAACTTTAAATGTGAAAAAAAAGTATATATTTATATAAAAACATATGAAGAAATAAACTTGGAAAAGAAAGAAGAATTAAGAGAAGTAAAAACAAACAAACAAAAAATAAAATAATCAAAGCAGACAAAATTTAATAATTAAATTTTTGAGTATAATAAAGAGTTTTTTAAATGTTTGAGTAGTGCATTGATGTGTGGGCTACCTTCTGTCAGTATGTCGTGTAAAGGTCGATTCACACTATACGTACCGTCACCGGCCGGCCCCCAGCAGGCCACCGGCTGACCAATCTTGCTACTGGCAGGCCACCGGCATTTTTTTGTACTGCATGTTATTATAAGTGTATATTTTCATTTATTCATCAATAATTTAATTTTATAATCAGTTTTTGATAAAATTATAAAAGAGACAATGTATTTTTGTACCAAAGTTCATAAAAATCGGACCATTTTCGAGCGTTTGAGAGAACAGAAATATATATACATAAAAAAAATTAAAAGCATTTCTGAAATTTTGAAATGTTGAATTATTTATTTTTTTTTAACATTAAAATTTTGTTGTAAAAAGAAAATAATAAATAAAAAAAATTAATATTTCAAGATTTCAGAAATGTTTTAACAAAAATTATTTCAGAAAATTTCGTCTTGAATTGTTGAAGAATAAATATATATATATATATATATATATATATAAATATATATATATATATATATAAATATATATATATATATATATATATATATATATATATATATATATATATATATATATATATATAAATATTTCAAAAGGTCAGAAATGTTTTTAATTTTTTTTATTCATTTTATTGTTGGAAAAAAAAGAAAAAAAAATGATTTCAGAAAAGTTTGCCTCTCATACGCTCAAAAATGCTCCAGTATTGATGACATTTGGTACAAAAATTCATTGTCTATTGTATTATTTTTCAAAAACTCATGATCAAATTATATTATTGATAAATAAATGTAAGAATACACATAAAATGATATACAGTAAGAAAAAAAAAAAACTTTTATAAGAAAGGTAAGAAAGAAATTCAAGGCCCCGACCGAGACCGCCACGTCAGAATATTCTCACCGAGACGGCCTGCATAGGTGGAATTCACACTATACGTACCGTCACCGGCAGGCTTCTGTCCAGCAGCGACAAAATATTCTTCAATGTATTTCCAATGAGGTAGTTCACACAGGAGCGGACCGTCAACGGGCACCGGCAGCCAACCAGCAGGCAACTAGTAGGATTCTGAGAAAGAATGTTCTGACATGTCGGTACAGGTCGGTTTATGTCGGTGCTTGCACGGTGTGTGTGAACACTCTACCGGCACATTCAGTTCGGTTCTTACCTTTCTTAGAGAAGCTTCTTTTCTTATTGCGTATTATTTTAAGTGAATATTTTTATTTATTTATGAATATGGATGACGAAAAACTCATCGAACATGAAGAACTGCATAATATAGCTGATTATCAATACGGTGAAAATTTGCAGAAAGATAAAATATGGTATCACGTTGGAAAGGATTTCATCACAGCAGGCATGAGACATACTTTATTAATAAATCATTAATTTAAAAACAAATGTATTGATTTTTTTTTTTTTTTTTTTTTTTTTTTTTTTTTTTTTTTTTTTTTTTTTTTTTTTTTAACGGCGCATCTACATCTTGGCCATTAGCGCCGGGCTATCTACAGGTTGCCACCCTTTTCTAATGCCAACAGCACGTGGTCGGTCACCCATTCAGGTACTGACCACGCCCGACGTTGCTTAACTTCGGTGATCTATGGGAACCGGTGCATTCAACGTGGCTATGGCCGTTGGCCAAATGTATTGATGTTGCCAGGGGAATTAGTAGAATTAAAAAAGCTGTTATAAGTTTCACTGTCTAGGTTCTACAAAGAGTTATTATTATGAGAATTTCAAACCTCAAGTCTAAATAAGATATATGTACATATATTCTATAAATTGTATTTTTTTTATTATAAATTGTACCTTGTATCTTTTATTATGTCTAAAATTATATTTTTACATTATAAATAAAAATAAATATGAAAATATTAATGTTTTATTTATCCTTCCCTTAGACACCCTTTTCTTCAGGACTAATTGCTTCTCGAAAGGTTGTTTTTTTAATATTTTTGATAAAAGTATAAAATACTGTTCTTGAGACATTCTGAAATATTATTTCATCACCTTGCAACTCTTTGAATATTTTCCTACCAACTTTCTTTTTGATAATAATTCTTCATTCACGGCCTCTTATTTACATTAGAGGTTTCCTCTTCTTCATTCAAATTTAAAGCTATCATTGCTAATTTTGTATTATTTAATTTAGAGATTGTTAGAAACTAAGTCAACCCGCATAGAAAACAGACTGAGAGATGTTTTCTCGACGTTGATGGACGGTGGCCTGTCGGTGGAGATCCGTATGGTATGAATTGGCTTCCATCTTGCCGGTCGGCGGCTGGACGGTGGCCTGCCGGTGACGGTACGTATAGTGTGAATCGACCTTAAGTCGTAAGGTATGGTCAGGTTATTGCGCTGTCTGCAGTTGGTAAGTATATGTTTAACGGTCAGAGTCTCGTTACAATATCTACAAGTTGGTCTGTGCTTTCTGTCTAGTAGGTAGGAATGGGTAAGTAAGGTGTGTCCAATGCGAAGCCTGGATAGGATGACTTCGTCCCGGCGGAAGAACTGTTCATTTATTTATTAAAAAGAATATAAAAAATCTCTTCCTGATACCTGATACACTTTTTTTTTTAATCAGTATTCTATGTTGTAACAAATTTTAGCACAAATTTTACAATATAGGAAAACAAAATTAAATAAAGTCTTTACTCATGTACTGCATAAAAGTAACCTATTTACTCAATGCTTTGCCTTTGAGTAAAGACATGACATTCGAAATAAAAACTTGAGATTACAAATATTCTTAGATTAAACTGTGGGTTATTATTGTTATGAGGAATGTATGTTTATTACTTGTTTCCAAAAAAAAAAAAAAATGATTAAATCCTTATATATGAAGTAAAAATTTGTTGATTCCGTATTCTCATATTTTTTTTACTGGCCTTAAACAATTTATTTAATGTTTAATTCATTTCTAAATCATTTGATGTACTTTTGTTTTCAGGCAACGATCCAGTAAGAAGACCTGCCGGATTTCCTGACATATGTACATTTACAGGTAAAATTAAAATATTCAAACATAGTTAATAGTTAAAATTCATTTGTTTTACTTGACCATTAATGTTGGCGTAGATTCAATATATTGTAGATAGTAAGTTATAAATAATCCATTACAAAAAAAAATCTGAAGACATATGAAGATTTACTTGGCGTATTCTAAATAAACAATAAATATATAAGAGTTTCTGAAGAATTACAACTAACCTTGCTTAAAATAAAGAGTACCAAAAATTGTAGAATTCTGTCGTATATTATAATTTTTCAATATAAATTGAAGTTTCTATAGTACCTCCGCGTACCAGCCGTTCAAAATTAAAAAAAAAATAATGAGGAATTCATTTACATGGAAGCAAAACATTTTAAGAGGACTTCATAAATTCATAGGATGATATTTATTTCGACATTTAGTCTTAAAATAATGCTGTATATTAGATTTGTATTGCAACTGGTATAATTAATGAAATAAAAATAGTTATAATTCAGCTCCTTATTCATTGTATTCTTAGGTTATAACTTGCAATTAAAATAGCTTAAGTAGCATTACTTTTAAAAATAATTTCTGTGTATTCCTACTAGTGAAATAAAGAAAATTAACTTACTATTTGTCGACGGATATTTTTATTTATCTTGCTGATTGGCAAAGTTAAAGCCTAAGTCATTCATGTGATGAGTATATTTTACTGAAACTTTAATACAATATTTTATTAGATACTGCTACCCGGCGTGCCATGCTACGCCTACTTTCTGCATATAGAAAAGCCTAAATAAATTAGAAACCAAATAAGTATTATTAAAATCTAATAACACGAATCTGTAACTGTTTCGAACTCGTGACCTCCCAACTGGGAGTCCTAGACGACTTTGACCTAACCTATAACACCCCCCCCCCCCGTATCAAGACAAACATGTATGCCATGTAGTTTTGTAAAAATTGGTCTAACGGTGTGGATTTTTATTAAAAACAAAAAAAAAAAAAAAAAAAAACATATAGACAGCAGCTGGAAGACGTTTTTGACCTAGCCTATGACAATCCCCTGATCAAGACCAACCTGTGTGCCCAGCTTGAGCAAAAATCTGTCAAACGGTGTGTGTTTGTATAAAGAACAAACATACCGACAGACAGATGGTGGCAGCCGTTTTGACCTAGCCTAGGGCAATCGCCGTATCAAGATCTACCTGTGTTCCAACTTAGATAAAAATCGGTCGAACGGTGTGGATTTTTATAGGAAAAAAACATACAGACATACAGCTGGTAGAGATTTTTGACCTAGCCTACGGCACTCTCCAGATTAGGATCTACCTGTGTACCGAGTTTAGTCAAAATCGGACGAACAGGGTGGATTTTTATAGGGAACAAACATACAGACAGACAGCTGGTAGAGGTTTTTGACCTAGCCTACGACACTCTCCAGATTAGGATCTACCTGTGTACCGAGTTTAGTCAAAATCGGACGAACGATGTGGATTTTTATAGGGAACAAACATACAGACCGACAGCTGGTAGACGTTTTTGACCTAGCCTACGACACTCCCCAGAATAAGATCCACATGAGTACCGAGTTTAGTCAAAAACGGACTAACGGTGTGGATTTGTAAAAGGGACAAACATACCGACAGACAGCTGGTAGACGTGTTTGACTTAGCCTACGACACTCCTCAGATTAAGATCCACATGTGTACCTAGTTTAGTCAAAATCGGACGAACGGTGTGGATTTTTATAAGGGACAAACGTACAGACAGACAGCTGGTAGATTTTTTTTGACCTAGCCTAGGAAATTTCTCGTATCAAGACCTACCATTATTCCAAGTTTGGTCAAAATCGGTCAAACGGTGTGGATTTGTATAAGGACCAAACAAACAGACAGAAGAAAAACATACAGACACGTGATTTTTATATATATATATATATATATATATATATATATATATATATATAAATACATGTACTCTCGTTCATTTAATAGCTCATAAAAACAAGTAATTGCACTAATATAATATTATATTAAATAAAAAAAATATTTTATTGCACTACTAAAGAAAAATTCACATTCACTGTATTTTTTCTTGTAGGTTATCGTTCTCAGTGTTGTCAGTCTTTGCAATCTGCGGACACCATGCATTTTCACTGAGGAACTATTGATCTCATTAGAGTTTTAAGTTAATCTCCGTAAAACCAATTTACATTATACAAATTGTATTTATTTAAATTTCATTATTTTTTAAAAATTATGTTAATTTTATCATCCATTTGTTATATGTTTTAACAGCTTCTGAGGAAGCAACTGTATTTTAGTAATAAATACTGTTTAATTTCATGGTCAATTTTAATTGTATTAATTATTTTACTTATTTTTGTATTTTTGTAGGGATTTTAGGAAAGTGTATGTTTTATTAATTACTTTTGTTTTTGGGAGTATGACCTATAATAGTGATAATCGCCGGGCAACAGGCTAACCTACTGTCATGTTAAATTCCTCCAAGCTTTGCATTAGCTGCCTACTTTTCTGAACATCAGTGGAGGTGAGCAGAAACAGCCCACTCTAGAAAGCTTTAGGACAATCGTTTCTGATCCGTGCTAACTACTCAGCTACTGCCTGATTTTACTTTGTAAAATATAGAAGGAATAAATAATATTAAGACATCACTTTACCTTCGTTCCAGTTTTATTTTAAGGTTAATCGTTTAAGACGTCTTTTGAAGTTCAGCTGACTAACAATACTCTGTCAGTCCCCAGCCTAACATTCAAACGCATGGAGGGTGGAGTTAAGAAGAGGTCTTCCTGAAAAGAAGTGTGGCTGGACAAATATCATGAGAAAGCTCCAAACATGTCGAGCTTTATACTCAAAATGAACAAATTTTGTAAAACTGAAACGTATCTTTCAAGCGAAAATATTACTAAAATTGTTGAATTGAAGGTGCTCGAATCGTTCCTATACCTTCAAGGTTGGTAGTTCTTACTCCAGATGACTATTTTGTGTGTGGGATATCAAAATATGTGTCTGCAAAATTTCTCAAAACATAATTCGAGTAGCAGTAAGTATATTTCGAAAAGACTTATATATCCAGGGCTTAGGGGGATTTCCATCAAATCTTACAAGAAATTCTTATTAATCTACGAACTACTGTTAATGATGAAGTAAATAACATTTTTTGTTAATACATTCTCACTGCCCAGAAAGAGGGACAAGTATTATCACGTTTTTTGGCTTATAATATTAAAATACAGTTAAGTATACAACCAATTATAAACTTTGGCACAATTACAATGTAGAATATAAATCTTGATATTTGTAAAGGTTGAATAATATAGAGATTGTAGATCTTTGAGATTGAGAAGGTATAGGCATAGTTGGGGTTCAGTCGAATGTTAAATAAATAACGTTTAATAAAACTAAATTTTATAACAAACATAAGTTGTCAGAAGCATGAAAAACGCCCGAAATTTCCACAGGTGTTTCATTTGGCAAAACGATTACAGGGACAAAGCCTGTTTTTCAATGCCCATGCATAGGTTTTTATCAGTTGAGCCTTGCTTCTAGTCCCAATAGATCCCTAAATTATTGATCTTTGGGATCTGAAACATGAAATTTTCGTGTCGGCACTTCCCGATTGCGTCATGAGGTCAACCTGATAAGCGGGTTTCCACCCAATGAGGAACCGCGCTATAATATTAGTTGTATTTCTGCCAACGTTTCTGCTTTATATTTAATCCTTCTTCAGGCCTATGAAGGGGGAGAGAGAACAACTCGTTTCTAGCAGACTACATTTCTGAGTAATGTAGCCTCCAAGAAACGGAACTTAATTTATTTAAGAACTTAATAATTTCAGGGTGGTAACCTATAGATAACCCGTCCTAAAATTCGTAGTTAATAATAAATGGACGTTAAAATTTAAAAAAAAAAATTTAATAATTTAACTTTAAATGAATCCATTTTTTTAAAGTACTGTTTTATATATAATTCCCTGCTTTAGAACTTCCTTCTCCGTACTAGTAGGTTTTCCAGTTTTAATTGAATTCCTTTGTACAGGGAGAAAAACAAATGTGTAGTAGATCCAAAAATAATGGATCTACTACGCACAATGGATGATGAAATAGATTAACACTTTCCATTTTGGGTGTATGTTTTAGGAAAATGTCTTTATTAATATAATGATCAGATCGCAGTAAAATTAGAGTAAGACTTGCACGAGTGTCCATCAAGAAAGTTCCCCTTTCTTAACATTATAATTTATGGAAAATCATTTAAAAACACATAACAGGCATGCCACAAGTAGCTTTTACTCCGTCTGTTCTAAAGAAATAGCAGTTTCCGCACAATGCTTGAAGTTGTTGACTATCGCTTCTACCAAAGGCTTTGGACAGGATATTCAAAGTGGAACTTATATAGTGCTCAAGGTGAAATACCATTCTTTCTGGTAGTTATTCCGAGGGGAAAACATTTGTTTGATGTTTTCAGAGAAATCCCCCGAAGAGATGAGCGAGTTGAACACATGGTTGCAGACTGCATATCCGCAGCGTGCAGCAGCCTTTGCTGATCTCGCTGCTGCTACTAATGTCTTCGAAGAGATGGCTCGGAGGGCGCGTGGTCTATCGCAGCAAGAAGCGCAGGCGCAGCAAGTCATCATTCCACCACCAGCGAGCTGTCATAGAGTAAGTAGTTATGTGAAAGAATGAGAGTTCATGTGAATATTGATTATTTTCACAAGACTTAGTTTGTTCCCAATGTATTTCGAGTTTCGTTGCGAGGAACCATACTTTTTTTTTTTTTTTTTTTTTTTTTTTTTTTTTTTTTCTTTTTTTTTTTTTTTAATTTATTTGTGAGCACCCCGGTAGCATAACTTACGACCGTTACAATCATTATTCCCTACTCCATTAATTATTATAAGTTATCATTAAAGATTCAGTAAAAATATGAATTCTGAGCAATGTTCTCAGAATGACAGGATTGCCAGAAAACTGTTCAGGATAATTAAATCCTAGTTATGCCACCATATAATAGAGGCCAGGTGGTTGCGAGTGTTAAGGCGTGAGCACTTAACACTCCGTGCCAAGGGTCGAGGATTCGATTCCCACTCGTGGTGGTGGCTTTTCTTTGGGAAAAAGAAAATGCATCAGCTCAATCCTGGCTAGAAAATGATAGTGACCTATAGATAACCCGTCCTAAAATTCTGAGTTAATTATAATGGACGTTAAAATTTATTTATTTAAATTTTAACGTCCATTTATTACGAATTACGAATATTACGAATTTTTGTGGGTCCGGAGTAAACCCCCCCCCCTTCTAATGAACCGATTTAGTTCATTTTTATATCTCACTTTTCTCTCTATATTACCACTATGAATACCAAGTTTCGTTGAAATATAACAAATATTACGGCTGACATAGTCAAATTAGTGTTTTGGGTTCGGTGGACCCCTTCCGGTGGACCGACTCTGGTGGTTAACGAACTCGTTCAATAGTTTGCTAATTGAATGCTATATACCAAGTTTCGTGACGAAAAAACAAAAACTCTGGCCGCTATCGTGTTAACAGACACACACATATATATATATATATATATATATATATATATATATATATATATATAATATATAAAATTCTCGTGTCACAGTTTTCGTTGCCATACTCCTCCGAAACGGCTTGACCGATTTTGATGAAATTTTTTGTGCTTATCCGGTATCTATGAGATTCGGCCAACATCTATTTTTCATCCTCCTAAATGTTAGGGGTAGTCCACCCCTAAATTTTGTTTTTTATTTTTTAGACAAAATTTTTAATTTCTATTTTTTTATGATACAACATACAAAAATACATACAATCCTCAATTTTCACCCTTCTACGATCAACCCTTATTTTTTAATAGCCAGTAAACAGCACGGAGTAGGGATGAGAACGAAGCCGGTCTCCTTTCTTTCTCACTCCCTACACAGTTGTCGGCCATCATTATTGTTTATGCATCAAGTGTAGTAGTAACGTTGACAATTATTATTTTGCTATCTCAGTGTAACTCTCATATTAACTTTTAATCATTCCTATTTTATCAATAATAATTAAATTATCAATTTTGAGTGTATTTTGCACGATTAGTTAATCAAATGATTTTATAACCTCAAAAGTACTCAACACGTGACACGAGCTTCCAATAACAACGGATTTTGTGTTGTAAGTATACTTTTTTTTATTTATATGCGTGCAACGGTACGCGATTAGTCATTCAAAAATTAATGAAAAACGTGATCGAAGCCAGGATTTTAAATGGCAAGTTGAGAGGTGAAAATATACTCATACCACGGATTCCTATTATACCTACAGATGTGCCAATTCAATTCAAACGTATTCAGTTTCCCATTAGATTGGCATTTGCAATGACTATCAACAAATCCCAAGGTCAAACGATGTCTGTTTGTGGATTACATTTGAGAACACCATGTTTTTCACACGGACAATTATACGTGGCATGCTCTCGATTGGGTAAACCATCCAGTTTGTTTGTGTTAGCTAAAGATGGACTAACAAAAAATATTGTTCACGCTATAGCATTAAGAGATTGATATTGTTTAATAGTGTTACTGTCGTAATTGTTTAATTAATGATATATAATTTTAAGGAATAAATTATAATAACTTAAAAATAATGTTTGCCTTTTGTTATTTTTATATTCCCTCATCGTTCACAGCGCTCCACGCTTATTTCACGCATATACCACATTCTTACATACATACAATATACACATTCTAACATACATACATACTTACAATAAGTAAGCTATTTTTTGTCTACACTGGAAATTACTAGGAAATTATTTATATGGCAAAACAACGTTTGCCGGGTCAGCTAGTATATATATATAAATTTTAACAGGGGTCATTTTCGGTGTCTACTAGGTAGGATCGATAAAGATTTGAAGAAATTTTTCAAAAATTCCGTCATGAGTCCAACCTCAATAGCTACTTTCCTTCGGAGGAAAGTGCTAAAAGACGAAGCCAAATACACATACGGACAAATCCGACACAACTAACGAAAACATAACCATACTGACGTAATACAATTAAGCAGACAGACTTAATACATATGAATTAAATCAAGTAAAAATTGTAATTTTAAAGACTGAACGTTATTGATTGGACAGACTTGGGCATGACGGTCATCCTAGACCTTTGCCTAAAGACTGAATGTTATTGATTGGACAGACTTGGGCATGACGGTCATCCTAGACCTTTGCCTAAAGACTGAATGTTATTGATTGGACAGACTTGGGCATGACGGTCATCCTAGACCTTTCCCTAAAGACTAAATGTTATTGATTGGACAGACTTGGGCATGACGGTCATCCTAGACCTTTATCTAAAGACTGAATGTTATTGATTGGACAGACTTGGGCATGACGGTCATCCTAGACCTTTCCCTAAAGACTGAATGTTATTGATTGGACAGACTTGGGCATGACGGTCATCCTAGACCTTTCCCTAAAGACTGAATGTTATTCATTGGACAGACTTCGGCATGACGGTCATCCTAGACCTTTCCCTAAAGACTGAATGTTATTCATTGGACAGACTTCGGCATGACGGTCATCCTAGACCTTTCCCTAAAGACTGAATGTTATTCATTGGACAGACTTCGGCATGACGGTCATCCTAGACCTTTCCCTAAAGACTGAATGTTATTGATTGGACAGACTTCGGCATGACGGTCATCCTAGACCTTTCCCTAAAGACTGAATGTTATTCATTGGACAGACTTCGGCATGACGGTCATCCTAGACCTTTCCCTAAAGACTGAATGTTATTCATTGGACAGACTTGGGCATGACGGTCATCCTAGACCTTTATCTAAAGACTGAATGTTATTGATTGGACAGACTTGGGCATGACGGTCATCCTAGACCTTTCCCTAAAGACTGAATGTTATTCATTGGACAGACTTCGGCATGACGGTCATCCTAGACCTTTCCCTAAAGACTGAATGTTATTCATTGGACAGACTTCGGCATGACGGTCATCCTAGACCTTTCCCTAAAGACTGAATGTTATTCATTGGACAGACTTCGGCATGACGGTCATCCTAGACCTTTCCCTAAAGACTGAATGTTATTCATTGGACAGACTTCGGCATGACGGTCATCCTAGACCTTTCCCTAAAGACTGAATGTTATTCATTGGACAGACTTCGGCATGACGGTCATCCTAGACCTTTCCCTAAAGACTGAATGTTATTTGCTTTATACGTAAAATAAACATCTTTATTCATTCATTCATTCATTCATATAAGTTGAACGATTGACTCCTTTTTGTCAACAAATATAAAAGGAGTTTTGTTACTTTCAAATACATTGTGTTAAGAAATTATGTTTTACTCATTTTTCATTGGCCAAACTGTGGGAAAACATTGTCCAGTCCGGAAGCAATGAAAATTAACTGAAAGAAATTGTTGGAAAAGTTTTTCATTTTAGAGATACATTTTGTGTTTTCGAAATTTTCATTGATTTTTATCTTTTGAATTTTCGTGGCTAAGTGTGCAATTCTTATTAAATTAAGTGATTCTTAAAAACTTTTTTTTTTTTCATTATATGATTTAAATTGCATTTTTAATGTCTTCAGAGAGACGAGAATGATATGAATCCGCCAATTCAGATATCTCAGGAACCAAGAAGACTTTATAGAGATGTCCTAGCTTCAAAGGCGAGTGTAGTCAGAATTTTTGATTACCTAGTAATGTAATTCATTATAAATAAACCACTTTAACATGTACTGATCAAGTATGTTTAGTCAAAATAAAATAAAAGTCTTTCAGGACCTCCTTAATTTTAGCATTCTTCCATATGACGCGTATTCTTGGTGTGATTTGGAAAGGTTAGAATAGAAACTGTTTATTTTTCGGATTCAATGGAACGAAACCAAAAAGTCAAAATTAAATTAAATAAAATTTATATATATTTGTTTGTATTAATGAACCAAGGAATGTAAAACGATGCAAACATATTTTTTGGGGGAAATTGGGTTTTCGATTAAAATGGATCCCTTAAACATATATCTATCAAACGTTGTTTCCAGTATAGGATATGAAGGTCAAAATTTTTGTGCAGTGTAAAAACCAAACATCTCACGTTTATGAACGGTTCCTGCACTGTATTTCCCAGTATAATCCTCCGTGGGAGGTGTTTGTTTACATATTTATCATCAGTAGGCACGGCCTTTTTGTTTTGTAATTATTATTATTTCAGGATCGAAACGTTTTTCATGTGTTTTTTTTGTACCTACAAATAAAAAAATTGAGTTTGTATATAAATATAATAAAACCAGAGCAATATGAGTATTTAACAAACCCTCTAATGCATGAAAATGTGTCGTGCAAGTCGAAAAGTGCAAAAACCATCTATCATATCTCAAAAGAATTTAAACCACCCTACCTACCCAAGAATATTTTCTGGATGTTTTTATTTTTATGTGTAAAATAAAAGAATATTTCTGTCATATAAACAACACATATTCTAAACCAGCTAGGAGCAAGAATGTTTTAAGTGTCTCCTAAAAGGTTTGAAGAAGTGGCCTTAGATTGTTTTTGCATTGCATAATTGCATGGAACACATCGGAAAATATTCAAGTCACTCCTTTATTTTGGAGTACCTAAAACCGAAATTCCAGTTTTTTTTTCAAGCGTTTTGAAGTTATTATATAGTAGTTAATTTGAAGATGAAATTTATATTATATTTTTATTTTTAATTTGTAATTATCTCTTGGGGTAAATCGCCTGCGTTGCGGGGCTCTTCAAAGAAATAGATATGGGCTGTTAGGATTTAAGATAAGAGAATTTCATAATAATGTCATACACGTGCTTTGTGTATAACTGAAACATTTGGGTCGATGGTTTGTGGGGATAGATTTCCATGACTGTAAACATAAGGCGGTGTCCATTTAGGCCTCATTGTTCTTAATGATGTCACGGAATGCGTTAACTGTTGAGTAAACATCTCATAACCATTCCTTCTTGTTATTCAGTTTTAGTTCTGTTGAATGTTTATTTTCGACTTTTACTTTGCCTGTGATATGGAGAAAATATTGGTTGTTACATATATCTTCCTGACTTTACCTCTAACAGAAAGCCAAATATTTTTCAAGAACAACTTATTACTATTCAAGAGGACTGAGGTTGTTCAAGTATTTTGTCCGTTATAATAGAATAAAGATTTTGGTGTTGATTGCGTAGGATCTACCAATTTTCCCGTTTCATACATTAGAGATACAAAATAAGTCCTTTATCAAATTTATGTCTATCCATATGTCTAACTAACGTTTGGTGATGGTCCACATGTCTAACTAACGTTTGGTGATGGTCCATATGTGTAACTAACGTTTGGTGATGGGTCATATGTCTAACTAACGTTTGGTGATGGTCCATATGTCTAACAAACGTTTGGTGATGGTCCATATATCAAACTAACGTTTGGTGATGGTCCATATGTCTAACTAACGTTTGGTGATGGTCCATATGTCTAACTAACGTTTGGTGATGGTCCATACGTCTAACTAACGTTTGATGACGGTCCATATGTCTAACTAACGTTTGGTGAATAATGGTACACCTACCGTAAAATGGGGTCACATTAGTAAAGTGGGTTGAAATTAGAACGAACCTATACTGCCAACATATTTTCAGTAAAGATGGAATGGTTGGGATTCGGCTAAATAAACCTCAATATGATTTTTGTTTTAAAAAAATCTATATTTCGGACGTTTCGGCTACTCATTGGTAGCCTTCGTCAGCTAAAATGACAAAAAAGAAATTAATACAGAAACAAACAAGAAAAATTTATAATTGTGATAGGTAACAGAACTATAGATACAATTTAACTTATAACAGAACATATCGTCTTAAATTCTTAGAATGAGTAGAATGAAAAAGAAAATAGGTACAGTAATTGATTTTAATAGTAATTAGTAACATTAATTGATTTTACAAAGAAATAAGAAAACTATATAGTTTTCTTATTTCTTTGTAAAATCATCATGAAGATATTTTCATTCAACTGATATCAATGGTTCGAACTTTGCCCAAAGAGAGCGGACAGACAAATATATACTTATATACTTATATATTATATAATATATAAGCAGTATAGGTTTCTGCCAATTTCACCACACAGAACTAATGTGACCCCATTTTACTGTACTAAATTTTAACAGTATGCCTAAGAATCCTAGAAATAAAAAATAAGACTTAAACAAGATATTTAGTAGAATCAAGATTATTAAGGCATAAAACGACTAACTCATATCTCTAGAAATCTGGCGATGTACAACTTATTTTGAGCACTGTCGCACTCAACGGCGTGTGCTTTTGTTGTATTTTTTTTTTTCAATGCAAACGTTTCTCTCCATCTGGCTACGAAATGGTGGTAACCTGCAGATATCCCGTCCCCAAATATTGTTGTCATGTATTGTTATGGACGTTAAAATTTAGATAAATAAATATTTCACTCTACTAACGAATGTAACGCCGCCAAACATTTTGCATTTTACGGTTTACCAAAGATTAAACTCTACTTCTGTTAGCCCCAAGTCAAAGTTATAATTTTTTTCACCTCTGTGGGGGTTTTGAAATGAAAATTTGATTTAAATTATTCTCTAGTAAATTCTGTTGATTTGGCCAACGAATTTATGAAGACCCGCCGACAAATTTTCAAATTTGAAATTTTGATATATACCAGTAAATGAGGGATGCAACAGAGAGTTAAATCGAAAACCTCTTCAACTTTAGAAAGAGAATGTGGTCTTGCGTTATCATTTCCCATAATGAATTTAAAATCAATTAAGTTTTGGTTTATTTTAGTACGAAAACAAAGGCCTTCGGCTTAATTTGGGTATTTCTGATTTGGAGGTGGAAAGATGAAATCCAAGAGGATGAAAGGAAAATTTCATAGAAATGCTGAACGTAGTGACCATGACAGAAATCTTTTTTGAAATGGAACTTCTTATGGATATATATTGGTCGGGGTTCCAACACCAAAATTATAGAACTATAATTGGAAAAATCAGAAATGTAGCAAACCAAAATATTTTATAATTTCCTTTCCACAGGGAGAAGATGACAGTGAGACCACCTTGGAAGTGAAATACGAAGAACTAGAAAGAGAGGCTCTTGAACAGTACATCAGTTCGGAAAATAGTGGTGAAGTCATTGAAGCAGAGGAACCATCACAAGATCTTGAAGATCAGTATCAGGTACTTATATAGTTTTGTCAAGGCATGATAACACATCTTATGACGTTTTAATATGTTTAATTAATTGGCTAATTAAATGGTACATTTTTTCTTTTGTGATATTGTCTTTTTTCGTCCCTTTTAGAGCATTTTCTGCCTCACACGGCTGACAGACGAGAAGGTGACTTCCCTCCATTCGTCCTGGTAAACATAGAGGGCAAATGTCCGAGTCTGCTAAGCCCAGGCGATAGAGGTGGGCCTGCAGGTTGTCGTGTCCAGTTTCCAGGGGGAATCTTGCAACAGCTTCCCTACAGTTCAGTTCGTCAGGGATGTGACCTGGGGTTTCTACGGTTTCCCCCCTTTTTTCTGTGTTGAGGCTTTTTAAGAGGGTTTTAGAATGCCTGGATATTTCGGTGTCAGTTTGGCCTCTTGCTGCTTGTAAGGATTGGAGAGTCTCAGGCTGCTTATCCTCTGCTCCCCCTCCCCCAATAACGCCATCCTATAACGCCGACCCAATGGCACACGCCGAAAAAATACCGAATTGGGAATTTAACGTATCAGAACACAATGTTTTCACGTTAAAAAAAAAAAATATGATCAATACTTTTTTCAGATCTGTTACCGCGATTACATCTATTTTCTGTGGAAATGTATAAGTTACTATCATCATTTTATTTTGATTATTTCAGGACTTAGAAAGACAAGCTGTTGAGCAGTACAACGAACCAGAAAACATGGATGGTACAATTCAAAAGGTTGATTCCACTTCGGATGCGAACGTCTCTGGAGTCCTTAAAACTTCTCCAGGGAGCAATTTCGTCCAAATGTATACTACTACGACCTCCAGTGCACATTCAGAAGACAATTTGTTCTTGAGCAAAGGCCAATTGAATGCCCCATTTAATATCCAAGGTCCTTCAACGGGAATAATGATTGAGGGTTCAAAGTGTTCTGCTAATGTCTCGTCACAAGCCAATACTGTGACAGTTTTGAAGAACTCATCTCCCAAATGTGTGTCCGCAACTTCAGCTAAGCCCAGAGCTACTAAACAACAAGAAATACCTATTGATACAAAACATCAAGAGAACAAGTTGTGTTCTACTTCGCCATCAACATCAGGATCTCTTGCACTGAGATATCAAGGCGAGATAGAACAAAGGAATCAATCTAATAAGAAGATTGAAAATAAAAAAGAAGATGTTTCCAACCGTTCTAAAGATGGTAAGTTACTACATTAATATAGAAGAGTTTCACGTCGAATAGTTATCAGAATAATAAATAACATATTTTATTTTAAAAGTTGTTATCATTGTTGTTTTCATTATTTAAGGCATGTAGTTAAACTCTTTACTTATTATAGAATTGAAAACATTGAGGCTATAACAAAGATATTTTATTTAATAAATTTTGAGGACAACTCTTTAAAATGAAAAATGTTAAATAACTGTCTTCCTCTATCCATAAAAGCCATATACATATAATTTTCGCTTGAGGCATTAAACCAAAATAACTTGATAATGACTAAACAACAAATTATATTAATTTTCCTAAAAAATTGCGTTTGCCCCAGCCACCTTAAAACGAAAGTACACATACATCTATTTTAGTATGTGTACTTTCGTTACTTAATACCAGTTTTATAAATTAAAAAAATGTAAGCTAGACATGCTGCTGAATATCCGAATTTGGTTTAATCCTGAGTTTCTTAAGGTTTGTGAAATCTGTGTTATGTTTTGTGATTAAAGTTTCCCAAGTTAAATTTAATTTTAAAGTGATTGTATATGAACAAAAACAAAAAAAAAAAAAAAAAAAAGTTATTGCTCAAATCACCCAGACAAGAAATTTAACAGATGTCGAGGTAATATCAAATATCCTTAGGAAATTGATTTATCAAACTCCAGATTCGTGCTATTAAAGTTGATGCAAGAAGAAAAGACTTGTTTTTATCGTAATACATATGTGTATGTTAAAAAATATTTTTATATTTTTTCCTGGGATCCAAAAAAAAAATAAATAAATTGTAAATTCAACGAAAAGCCATTTTTAAAAATATTCATGAAGCAGTAATATCTCAATGTTACCGCAAATAAAGACTGCAAGCTAAAAAACTATCTCCCTTTAAGTAACGAACATTCTAATATAATAGCATAAATATTTCTCGATCAAATTATACGTAATTATTAGTTAAGACTGTACTAAAAACTTTAATGAGCTATAAATTTCAAGAAAATTAAATTGCTGTATTATTTTACTGAAATGGCTTACTACTGCTTTAATAGGATATCCGTTATTCCTTAGATTACTCACATTCCTTAAAAGAAAAATTAATTACGTTTTACACCGCATAAATGTACTTTAAGACAATTAAATTTAGAGTTTAATTAAATGTGGCGAAAGGTCAATAATAAAAATACTCCAATACTTAGCTCCAAATGCTTTATTCAATGCTCTACATGCTACATGCTCTCCTTCAGGTACTTCTAGCTAAACGTATTATTTCCGGCCACATCACTAAACGTTAGTAGACTAATGGGGCTAAACCTTCCTCTGAGTCAGTAGAATGCATATTGCATTAATAAAGAACAAATATAAGCCTATTTTCATTTATTTATAAGTCGTGAAAATGTTGTATAATCGTGATCAAAGGTTTCGATAGAAATGCCTTGGACGGGGAAAGTGGTGCTTCAAAGTTTTTATTATATTCCATTGAAAACAGTTCTTTATTTTCCCCCGATTTTTTTAATATATATAAATGATTTTGTAAACATAATTCACAACGTTCTTTGTGCATCTTTGGGCCATCTTGATGCTAGGAATCTTGCTTTTATTCGAAATTTTAATCCATCAGGTAATAAAATTTGTTTAATTAATAATTTAACTTACTCGAAAAAATAACAAGAAGTTTGAAGGCAAAATCTTGAAAGTTTTTAAGTTTCCCAAATTACAAAAAATATGTGCATTATGAAAAAAAAAACGCAAAGATAAAGCAGCTCCTCCGTGTTCTACTTTTTCTATCCATTCGAACTATTATACCGACGACTTTTTATACAAGCTGTCTTCTTTCGAAAGTTACGCCATTTTCAAATGAACTTTCTGTCGTTAAAAGTAAGTCATTCCATTGCAAATATGTATTCCAGTTGGTACGTGAAATTGACGATTTTTATAAATGTATTACATTCTTACAAATCTAACTTTGGATTGCTTAAAACCTCCAATGTTACATTTGAAAAGTGGATACAAGTATACTCCTTCGTGTAGAAAACAAATACCATGTGGTACATATCGTCCCTACCATGTCAAACTATTGAATATGCAAATCGGAGCAAAGTAAGGAACTAACATATTCTATCCATTGACGAAGTAATATATTGAAAAATGGTCTTATTCGATACTTTATTTAAGGCATTAATGGCTATTCTAAAGGGGTTGCGACAACTTGCAACAAGCCGTATCACCCACAATCCAAGAGCAAAGTCTAGAATCTGAAAACGAGATTTTTCATATTCGATAGTTTTACATGGTAGGTTTGGACAGTAGAAACATCTTGCTGTAAGGATTGTACACGTTCTATGACCTCAATCTCTTTTTGGCACTAAAAGAGTTTGTGTGTTTTTATAAATGCAAGTACATTTGATGGGTATAAAAACATCAAATTTTAATCCGACACTGAACTAATTTTATCTCAGTTCAGAACGTTGACTTTGAGTCCAATATTTAGCAACTTGCGTTAACCGTCATATATGACCCGTATGTATAGTTCCATTGGTGTGATAGGAGACGTATATGGCTCGTACACCATTTACTAATAGAAAAGAGTTTCACATTGAAAACGGCTGATTCTATTGTGATTTCGAACTTTTAAGTACAAAAGAGAGTTTCAGAAGGCAAGGAACATTTTGTATTCGGCTAACGACTTTCGGAAAAATTAATATTTTGAACGCGCCGTAGGGAGCCATTTTCAGCATCAAATGCCAAGGGGACGGAGGAAGACAATGATAAGCTTTAGGCGAACATGGATAAGTTTGACAAGGAAGTTTCCAATTCCATCTGCAACTAAAAAAAAAAAGAGTTCCTTAAGGAATTTAGAGATCTTGCATAATTCTTTCTACCGCTCAAAACAGCTCAAGTATGCAGACACAAATATACAGCAGACTCTGCCTAATCCGGTGTCGTCTCCCTAATCCGGGACCGGGGTACAGTCGGATTAGAAAAATCTGCTTTATGTCGTGTCGGAGTCAGTATGTTATACAAAATAAGCTATTTAAGAAAAACATTTTATATGCAAGTTTACACCACAGTACATTACGTTTAAAAGATTGATACCATGAATCCCTTTACCTGATCATGTTGCAGTGACTGATGAGTTGATTCACAGCAGGAAGGGCAAGGATTGGAAGAGCAAGAAAGCTAGAAGACGATCTATGGCAATGAAGGCTGCAGAATCTGGGAAGTCACCAAGATCCTGCTCAGTACCCCCAGGACCTGAAGGCCTAGCTGAGGAACACCAAGGTACCAAGGGAGTCCGCAGAAACCCCTCTAGGGTAGCCTTGGATGGACATGGTGTCAAGACAAAGGGACATCAGATACAACCCCGCAATCAACCAAGAGGTAATGGTCAAAAACTATGTCATCAACATAATACCAGTAAGTAAATCTATGCTTCAGGTCGTAATAAAAAAGAGTTTTCTACGCGTATACGCAGTAGGAATTCAATAGAATGAGAGTATTTGTTTTTACTACTTCTTAGGATTCTTGAAAATCCCTATTGTAATTGATATTGAATTTTGGGGGGGGGGTGCTTCGACTGCTAGGTTCATTAGCAAAAAAAACCCTATTATTCAAAATTATTTAAAAGATTTTTCCATGAATAATGAAGTCACTTAATTGAAGTGTAACAAATGTTTACTACACAAGAGGAGAGGAATACGAAGACTAGGAAGGATAAGATCTGGAGGACGAAGAAGGTTGCGGTAGGCCTTGTGTTGTTGATCATGACCATCTAGAACGAATTGGTACAATAAAAACCTGAATATTGTTGCACCATATATTCTTGTTAGAAAAAAGTAAGTAACCTGTGGATAACACAAGTCAACATTTTATTTAAAAAAATCACTCGGGGCGGTGTGGTCCTTTTAGGGTTTTAGGTATGTTGAAGCTAGGAACTTCACCAACAGACTGGCTCCTCCTAATAATTTTCCATTTTTGGTTAACTAGAACATTACATTGGCCCCTGGAGAACTACAGGACATTTCAAAAACTTCGCTTCATTCTTGCGAAAAGGGCGAAAAAATGAAAGTATTATTATTTATTTTTGTTTTTTTATTATTATTTTTACTACTTGGTAATACTATAATTTTACCTTAATACATGCTCAGATGTTGTTAGGCTAGGGTTAGGCCTATTTCCACCATATTACACTATTGATACGAAGTAGCTTCTTTCAGAAAGCAAGTTATCTGTCGTGTACAACAATATAACTGGTTTCCTTGAGACTAGATTATTATCTTTTAAGAGTAACTTACTGTAAAGTCTCATGTGCGTATATAGAAAATAATTTCGGGAGGGTCTGGAAAAATGTCGGGGGGGGGGGGGGGGGCTGCGACCATTTCCAGGGTATGGAATACTAAAAATTTAGAACATGGAATAGTTTTCGGCAACTAAAACGCTATTAAACGTAAAATAAAATATTTTTTATGAACTATGTGAGCTTATTTAATTTATTTTAAAGGGTTTTGCGACAATTTTTTACCATCAAATCAAAATTCGAGGGGGGAAGGGCTGCAGCCCCCTCAGCCTCCCCCCTTATATACGCCCATGTAAAGTATTTCTCTCATACAATATATCTTACTCTTTTCTATTACAATCAATAGATAAGACACAGAAATACGCTCAGAAGAAAAGTACCAAAACCAAATTCTCGTTGAGCCAGTCAAATTCTACCGCTTTCAATGAAGTCAATACCAAGAAGTGCTTTGAAGCATTTAGGCAAGATAAAAAGGTAAGCATTAAACTGTTACCATTAATCTCGTTGCCTCATGAAGTAACCATAATTTTCATAGGTATAATCAAAATTCATGAAAATGATTGTTAATTATTTATTTTAGTAAAAAGCCTTTGTTTTGTACTCTCAATAAATAAATTGTTAATTATTTGGAATAAATGAAGGTAACGTTGTATGACAAACTATGTTATACCACTGTCATTTATGATTATTTTAGTTTCTCAATAATAGCTAAAATCAAAACTATTTTCGTATAGTTTATGGTTTGTTGCTGGGTCTCGTTGAAGATCAATAAATGAAAGAGGCAGTCATTTCCGAAAAATCAAAGATATTTACACTCAAACTCATAATCGAGTTAAAATAATCGATAATTATCATTTTAAAAATAATTTCCATAATAAAATGATTATGATTTAGTTGGAAGTTAAATGTTGCATATAATATGAACATTTTTGTACTGAAAATTAACACTTCAAAAACTCAACATTTTTCTTAAATAATACTAATTTTAGATTTTAGTACTTTGCTTAAGTGAATAACCGGGGGATTTCTGATTAAAATTAATTATTATACGAAGACAGGTATAGTTGGGATTCGGCTAGGAGAAAAACGTCAGACTTTCAAAAAGAAATCTGTATTTTGGACGTTTCGACTGCAACAATGGCAGCCTTCTTCAGCTAAAAAATATATACAACTTATAAGTAAAGAAAATGTACAACTAGTAAGTAAAAGACAGGCAGAAATGAGCGGAGTATAAATATCAATACAATAAATTTTAACCAATATTATTTTTAAAAACAATGAAAATACGCTCATTTCTGCCTGTCTTTTACTTACTAGTTGTACATTTTCTTTACTTATAAGTTGTATATATTTTTTAGCTGAAGAAGGCTGCCATTGTTGCAGTCGAAACGTCCAAAATACAGATTTCTTTTTGAAAGTCTGACGTTTTTCTCCTAGCCGAATCCCAACTATACCTGTCTTCGTATCTCTACAGCGGCTAACTATCTCCATCTACATTAATTATTATAAGTACATCAATTCTAATATTTCCACTTAACGGAGGATAAAAAGTGAAATATGTTTTTATATTAAATTAAACTCTGAAAATTAGTACACCTCTAATAACTGACGAACAAATTCCCTACCAATCTGCTAAAATCCTCTTAAAAATAATGATGAAAAGTTCCATTAATAATGATAATAATAAATACAAATGATGCGTTCAATCATCATTAGAATGCAACGCACATAATTGTAGAATTAAATAGAAGTGAGTTAGAGGGTTCGAAAGACATTATTGCTTATAAGCTAAAAGAAAGATATAGACTGCTGAATGAGCTTATTAAAACTAGGTTTTACTGGTCCTGCTCAGTTTCTTGCGGGCGTGTCATCCCATTGTACTCCCGGTTCTCTGACTACATTAATTTTAGCAGCATTGATAAAAGTTTCTTTGTGTTCCTCTTTATTATTTGTCCCTATATTCTCAAAATGATTTTTTTTATTTGATTTATTTAAATATTTTCTTAAGTTATATATATATATATATATTATCAGCATCTAAGCGCACCAAAATTTATAGTTTTTAAGCACTCTGGTTATGTGGTTAATTAGATCTGTTTGTTCATATTTTCCACAATGTTATAGCCTTATTTAGGAAAAAAAAAATAAATAAATAAAAAAAAATAAGAAAGACATGGGAATATAATAAGGGTTAAAGGACAAATATGTGTACACTCACTCTATTGATGCGGAAGTATGAAAATCCATGGTTTCATTATTGGTTTTCTGCTAAAAATGCGTTTTTGATGACCTTATAAACAAAATTTTATTGCACTTCTCTTTAAAAAAAAGTATTCGTAATAATCGGAGGTTGCTGAAACCCTCTATTTTTTTAGAAATAATATTGTCGAGCAGCCTTTCTTAAACTGGGGTCCTTGGGCATTGCTGGAGGTCCGCGAGCGAAATAATTATGTTTTGATTTTTTCGACTAAAAATATTCTTTTTAAATATACTAGACTATTTTTAAAATGTCCAGCGGTACATTTTTAAAACTGTCTATTACATCGAAAATGTAATCGTTAGCCAGTAATTATTCTCAAAATAATCAGTGTAGATGGGGGCCGCAAAAAAAAATAAGAAAAAAAAAAAAAGAAAAAAAAAAGAATTTAGTTCAGTAGTGATACTCAGATTGCAGAGGTTTAAGTACCTTTTCTGTAAAGCATAACCAGACAATATTTATTAGTAATAAATAATGTCCCTTTGTACTCTCCCTTAGCTCAAACATTAATCGGTGAAGATAATAACTACACAAAAACTTGTTAATCCATTTTTCAGGAAGGTCGGAACATGAAGACTAGAATGTCCAAGCCTCCTTTGACCAAGCAGTCGATTGACGCAGAAGTCAAAACGTTAATAAGCAGTCTAAAAATTAAAGCACTCTACTTTCTCAAGGTTAATTCTTTGTGTATAGCATTTATTTTTAGTATTATTTTCAATTAGTTTATTAATTAAATGCACACATAAAAACACATGTCAGTAGCTAGACTCCAGAACATTATTTTTATTTACTTTTTCAATCCGAATATGAATCTGGCATGAAAAAGAAAGTGTTACAGCATAATCCTCATTTAGGTAGTCCTAAAAACTTAAAAAAAAAAAGGATTAAAACATAAATAGCCAGTAAAATTTCCGGTGTGTTTTAAACCAATGATCACCAGTCATTTAGTTTTACCACCAATCATTTTTTTTTTTCAACCAATGATCATAAATCAACATAAATACAGCAAAAAAAAAATCCCGATGGTTTTCAAAATTTCGTAACTAAACGACTTGATGTCAGTAAAAAAAATTACAATTTTAAAATATTTATGAATGTATTTGCCCTCATGGATATTAAAACTGATAAAGAAATCGATTCCGTTGCACTTTTGAGTAACCCGTGATGCAAAATTTGAAGACCCCAGCCATATGACGTAGCTAATACATTTCCTATAACCACGATTCTTATTTTTATTAATGCGTCATATCAAGATTATATATTTCAAGAAGTCTTCATTTTAGGAAGTAGAAAGAAAGCCTTTGAATGAAGAAAAACAGGCAATTCGAGAACTACTTTATGGTAGTGAAAAGGAGAAAATACGAGAGCAAGTTGCAGTTTCAGACATCCAGAACACAGACACATTCAAGGCCTACGTGAAGGAGGTATATAGAAATACATTTTTTATGTTGGGTATTTAAGAAAATCAATTTCAATTACAGGCATTCATAGTTTCGTCAATGGTTTTTGTACATATTGCGTTCAAACATCCTGTGAATTTCTGTATGAGTTTTCAAAATATAAAAAAAAACTACTGGATATATGTAATCAAATTAATTTTTAGATTTTAGTTTTGTTCATGTAAGTATTTATTTATTTGGATTTTAACTTCGATTTATAATACCCAGGATCGAGTTATAATGCTAGCCAGGATTAGGCCATTTTATTTTCTTAGTTGAGTTCGGTAAGAGGACTTGTCCTCCTGTTTGCATATTCAGCCACGAACTCCCTATATCCAATGAGGTGCGCTACCTGGGATTATTACTGGACAGTAGACTCACTTGGAACCCACACACCCGACTGAAAAGACAGGAACTGAACAGGAGATATGGACTCTTAAGACGACTATTGGGACCCTCATCAAAACTGACAACACAGAACAAACTCACTATATACAAAACCATCATCAGACCTACTTGGACGTACGGACTTGAACTATGGGGAACAACCAAAACTTCAAATATACCGAGAATACAGGCATTCCAATCCAAAGTCTTACGCAAAATAGTTAATGCTCCTTTCTACGTTTCCAATAAAACCCTCCATAATGACCTCAACATCCCTTTCGTTCAAGAACTTGCAAAATCCCGATTCCTAACTTTTGACTCTAAACTATCTTCCCATCCCAATCCCAGAGCTCAATCCCTCTCCTCTCAATCCCACCCCATAAACCCCCCTAGGAGGCTAAAGAGATCTTGGCCTCGTGATCAATTATGTAATTAAAGGACAAATAAAATCTCTCCATTAGGAAGTGTCAATATTGATTGGCTTCTTCCAAAGTCATTTATTTATTAATTTTTATTTTTTTTTATTATAATTTTTTTTTCTTTATCATTAGTAATTTATTTTTATGTTGTTGTTTCGCTTTTTTCTTTATTAATCATATATATTTTTTTCTCATATTTCTTTTCTTTTTATTTATTTATTTGTAATTAATTTTTGTACATATTATCATCATTACTTATTTATTTATTTTTTTAAATTTCATTATGTGAGATCATAAATAAGATCCTGTATATACTGATCATACTTAACCAATGTACTTAAATATTGTACAGATGTTAAATAAACATATTAAATAAAAAAAAAAAAAAAAAAAAAAAAAGTTGAGTTCGGGTTAATACATTTATTGAGAAGACATTTACGGTATTTTTAAATATCCCTTATAGATGATAATAGTTTTCAAAAATGCATTATAATAGATATAATGCTAAATTAAGGGAATAAATTGGGACACTGGAACATAATTAAATTAAATGTTTGTCGTTGTATGAAAATATTAACTGTTATAATCGTACTTGATAAAAAGCTGATAAAAATTATTTCAACATTTCAGAATGGTAAAATAGGATCACGAATTTTAATGCAGGAAATGACGTTTGAAACTTAAATTAAAACACCTCTCGAAAATGTAATTGTACAGAATTATCTTATTATATCGATGTGATAAGAGAAACGGTAGCCCGTTTCTTCAAGGATAGTTGTCGAAACAACTCTATTGCTAAACACTTGTGTTTGAAGAAGCTACCTTGTAAACAATACCATTACAAGAGCCAAATGGGCAATATGAAATACAATGCTTTTATTTTTATTATATATATATATATATATATATATATATATATATATATATATATATATATATATATTACTCTACTACAAAAAAACAAGGCTTAGTGTTATTTCAAAGTAGCCGAAAACATGATCGAATTGCTTTATACTGCTAGGCAAAACATTGTGGAAATGTTTAAATAATTAAATTAGAACTGCTTGACTTAATCTTAAATATTAATTTTATTTGATTTTTTTAATACTTAAAGCGAGATGAACAAAAAAAGGAATACTGTTGAATGGTAGATTAAAATATAATTTTTATAATTACTACAAATTTATGTTTTTGACTAATGACTTCAAAATCACCAGACGAACTTATCACTTAGTAAGGATACTATTTTTATATATATACTACTACATAGTGACACTTTTTAGCATTATACTTTGTTGATATTACTATATAAATATCTCATTAATCGTACAATAAACTAAATGAAAAATAAATATTTATACGTGCTTCTGGCTACATTATTGAGACGTTAATATTACTAAATTCATCTAAATATGGCGGAAGGTTAAAATTGGAAAACACACCACTACTTAATCTCTAAATGGTTTCTTCCATTCTGTACTTGCTGCGCCTTCTTCTGCCACCTCTGGATTTTGCGCTAAATTTTTTGTTTTCAGTATTGACCTTACGCCACATTTAAGCGATATAAGCGAC
This sequence comes from Gonocerus acuteangulatus, assembly GCA_946811695.1. Taxonomy (NCBI): domain Eukaryota; kingdom Metazoa; phylum Arthropoda; class Insecta; order Hemiptera; family Coreidae; genus Gonocerus; species Gonocerus acuteangulatus. The sequence continues at coordinate 104,717,070 of OX328124.1, read as the reverse complement.
TAAATGTTGTTTAGAAAGCAGTTTTCTTAAAAATAAATAAACTCGATTTATTAGAAATACTTCTGCGCTAATTAGGTTTAATATTAAGCCCATTTTGTCGATGTAGCAGAACATTTTGATATCTGTTTTTATTTGTCGACATTATTATACACAGGTGTCCAACGTCGAATAAATATAAAACGATTTTTTTTTTTTATAAATCCGTGTTCAATGGAAAACTGTTCTTATAGTTAGCTATATTTTTCTAAACCGAAGGCAAAATTCGTTGCTTTGTGGTAAGGAAGAATTCACTCCAAAATATTTTTTTTTATTTTAAAATAACCTGATAGCCTGAGTATTTGCTTTATTTACAATCGGACACATTACTTTCTGTTTTTGCACTTTTTACATTTTTCCTGATTCTTCTTTTCTGGATTTAGGTTGCATCATTGACTCGTCAGCATATGGAATGCATTTACAGGAGAGTAAGAAACGACGTTTTGGAAATGAAAACTATTTATGTCGCACAACCATCGACCGCTGAGAAGAGAAAAGTCCGGTATGTATTGTGTTTTAGCTTATGGTTAATAACTTCCTTAATGTTGTAATTATGTTAAAAATATTCACTCAAATGTATATTAATTTAATTAAATCAAATGAACATACAATAACAAATAGGGGATCTTCGCGTGGTCAACGCCTTGGATTTTCTTGGTGGTTGAGTTGACGGGACTCTTATCTCGGTCTTCCTCCAACCTCTAGGCATTCATTGCTGAGAACGCTTCCAAAGAGCACGCCGAAACGTATAAAAAATATAGATTTTTCCGAAAATTGTAACGTGTTCTTTTAGCCAAATCCCAATTATTTCTTGACTTTTTGTAATATTTTGGCTAATACTGAGATTTTATCATATTCCGGAATGTCACTTGTCGAGGTTGTATGATTGCAAAATGTAATCCATTCATTCAATAGATTTTTCTCATGGTCTACGAATTGTTTCCATCTGTTCAGGTATCCTTACTTACTAAATAAAAGTTTGTGTTACAGTGAATTTATGGTACTTCTGACCGATTGCAGGAACACTCTAAAAATCTACAACACGAAATTTACTCTAGTTTCTTTTTATATTCATTTATTTTTGCGTAAATACAGGTCGAAAAAGGGTAACAAATAAGCTCAGTGGCGAAGCACTTGCCAAATTTAACATTATTTTTTAATGTATTCTATTTATTGTTTACAGTTATTGTTAATTTGTGCCCGAATTAGTCTTGATACAGCTCCTGCAAAAAATAGGTCTGAACGGATGAGGATAAGATCAAAGCCTGAGTTACGAACTTTCACCTCAAGAGTCCAATTTGGAGGCGGTCGGAGCCCTGGGAAACTCTCCATTTACCAACATATAATAACCAAAAAATGAAACAATATTTCATTGCTCGCAATTTTAGTCCTTGTACCTTGTAATAGGTCCATAAGAATCCTCGCTTGGTAATTCTGGAAGCGAGCCTTCATTTAAAGGGTTCATTGTGTCAATGGCCAGTTGTCCGGAGGCCTCACTTAACTAATTATCTCATTGATGATTCGTTAACTGCGTGGGAATGTAGTTGAGGTTATACAACCAGGCGCTCAGATATTGATTGAAGAATGCCAATGAAACCAAATCTTGGTGGCAACAAGCGTCCAAAATATCTATGCTTGTTTATTTATGGGAAAACACTTTCGGGGTTCTCATTTTCACTGTTCTTCCTCCTGTTCAGTCGTGCCTAGTACCTCCTTTCTGTACACACCCTTTCATAGGCTGTTAATATTGTTAAACAAATAATACCGACTTCTCTTACATAGTAGTATAAAAAGTTCAGCTCCAAAAACATGGTTAAGGGGCTTTATGTAGAATCCAGAGATTTGTCTTATATTGGTCACACTGATGGTCCTATAATGACCAACGTGCATGATCGTGTTATGAATATTCCCAAATTTGCAATGCAAAAAAATACGTTTACACATAATAACTACATTCATTCTGTAAACAGGTACCTTATAAAGAAATGCATCCAGCTTCAAGAAAGAGCCGAATACTTGGTGAATTTTAAAAAGCTGCCTAAAAAACCTTTAGAATCTTCCAGGAAAGAAATCACTGATACATTGAATACCATTCATAAGTAAGTGGATAGTAAAAATTATATTTTCTGAAATTTTATTATAATTGTAAGCTCATCCCACGCGATTTTGTAAGCATATATATATATATATATATATATATATATATATATATATATATATATATATACATAATAATAATAATAATATTTATTTGTAATTGAACATTGTTCTTACAAATACGATATATATATATATATATATATATATATATATATATATAATCATCAATTTAAATTTGACTTTAAATGATTAAATTGCATTTAATTATATTTCTGTTTAATTTATTGAAATGGAGCTTACATAATTAACAACGTAGAAAATATACCCAATTGACTGGTTTAAGGAAAAAGTGGCTCCAATACTTTATGTGGCCATAGACGTTCAGGTCATATCTCAAGGCAGATACTGCACAGTTTGGCCTTAAGGTTTGGACAGAACGGATCATGTACACACACGATAAGTGAAGAAACCTCAAGGCAGAGACTGCACTGTCCAGTTATAGTAGTACCCACTGCATGTGAAGCAAATATCCTCTTGTCCACACGCATCAGGCTTGGCCTGTACAATTAATCTATTGGTTTTATCATTCGACGGACTGTACAGTTAAACTCTGGCCTCAAGGCTGTCCCAAGCACGGTGAGGAATATCTCAAGATTTGGACCCCGAAGTCGAAATCTTGAGATTTTCCTCACCGTATATGGTCGCCCTAACAATGTACCACTCAAATTTTTGTTTTCGAGAAGTTCAGAATCCATGTGGTGTACAACGCTCTCTTTCATGTCAAAATTTAATCCTTCGCAACATTGAGGAAATACTGGCATTGGCGTTTCCTTAACCTTCTCATTAATTGCTAATGGATTTATCAGTATTTGAGCTTAGAGGACGTTCTAATTCCCAGAAGTTACAAGGTGGACTGAGTTAATACCATTTCATACGGTGTGTATCGCAAGTACATGACAATAATCAAAGGTGGTAAAACTAGACCGAAAATATATGTAGTTAAATACTGAGACCCCCATGTTTCTATCTGTTTCCCCCCATATATATGCCGTTCTACAGGTTATTTAAAAAATAACGTGTTTTTTAACCCACTATTTTCTCTGCTAATACAAAATATTTGTCAACGTTTTATTAATGTTTTGAAATCAGCATTAAATTATCTTTAAGACTAATTTACTTTCAATGTTTAGAAGATTCGTTTTCAAATCGATATCACTTCAAAAAGTTGATATTAATAAAAAATTCCAGTTAGCGATAAGTTTTCTTAATATCACTACTCTTCCAAAAAACATTTTGGAAGTTCCCGAATCAACAAAAGTTGTAAAATTTAATTATCTTTTGGTAGACGACGGACGGTATACTCAGTACTGATTAGTTACTCAAAGAAAAATTATATATACACCTAATATATCATGTTTATTTTTGTGATATCAGAATTAATTGCAAAGTATTCCTGATGAAGTTGACATTTAATGATTGAAGTACTTTTTCCATTAAAGTTGCTTAAAAAAGAAAACAAGAATTAATTAAAAACTATTTTGTTCGAAACTAAGTTATTTTTTCTGTTGTTAATAGTGAACGACCTTAATTTAGTTTAACTTGTTTTCCCTATAGGACTATGGACGTAGTCTACAGGCTGAGAGACATGTGCAGAGACTGCCGAGAAGAACTGCAACAGACAAAAATGTGCAGACAGATTTTGTGTGAGATTGTAGCAGAAGGAAGACTGCTGGAAGACAATCCTCTACCTGTCAGAGAGAGACTGGAAGAAGACTATAGATCACTTCTTCTCTATCTGCTCTGTCAGAAATCTACCTCGCTGGTTTATGACAGAGTTCTGGCGCGGCTTGAATACCCTGATGTCATGTATGCTCTGCCTTTGGACATGGCTGTGAATAACTACCTCCTTTATAAGTAGGTAGATTTTTAAAACAGTATTACCAAGTCAAAATTTATTATCATTATATTTACAACTGTCTCATATTAAACATAGAGGAACCAAGTAACCTTTTAGCCCTTATCCTCCCTTCCCCCATAGGGAGAAACCCACTTATCAGGTCAACCTCATGACGCAATCCGGAAGTTCCGACTAGAAAATTTAACATGAAGATTAGATAGTTAGCCGTCGAGGTGATTAGCAAAGATGGAATAGATGGGATTCGGCTAAAGAAACCTTAATACGATTTTTGTAAAAAAAAAATCTATATTTAGGACGTTTCGGCTACTCATTGGTAGCCTTCGTCAGCTAAAATGACAAGAAAAAAGCCGAAATTAATACTAATAATAATAACTTATTACAAAAGAACAATTTGGTGTTAAATTAGAACAACTAAGGTATTAATAAACGGGTAAAATGAACATTAGTGTTTATCTAGAAATTAGTTCTAGAAAATCAATAGAAACATAACAAAAGAAACATAACAAAAATTCTTCTTTTTTTTTCTTATGTTTCTATTGATTTTCTAGAATTAATTCCTAGATAAACACTAATGTTCATTTTACCCGTTTATTAATACCTTACTTGTTCTAATAATTTAACGCCAAATTGTTCTTTTATAATAAGTTATTATTATTAGTATAAATTAGTATTAATTTCGGTTTGTTTCTTGTCATTTTAGCTGACAAAGGCTACCAATGAGCAATGTTGGGCAAAACTAAAAACTATAACTAAAATTAAAACTAAATTCACTTTTTGGAATAAACTAAAACTAAACTAAAAATTGCAACCTAAAAAAAAACTAAAACTAAAATTTTACTAATTAATGGATTTTAACTAAACTAAAACTAAATCTTTGGGAATTGACTAAAAACTAAACTAAAAATTTAGTTTAGTTTAGTTTTACTAAAATAACATGAATTAATATAAATCATATGTTATTTCGATAATTAAGTAAATTATTAAAACTAATAGAACTTGCTTAAGAATAAGAAATTGTGGCTTTTTCTCGTAATTTGAAAACATATGTTCTTTGATAAACTAAATTAGTTAACTAAAAACTACAACTAAACTAAAATCACAAATTTAGGTCTGTTTTACTAAACTAAACTAATTGTATTACTAAAAACGGAGTCCACATGATTAATAATTATACAAATCTAAAACTAAACTAAAACTAAAACTAAAAATATAACATTAGTTTAGTTTTAGTTAGAGAAAACTAACGTTAGTTTAGTTTACTAACGTTAGTTTTGCCCAACACTGCCAATGAGTAGCCGAAACGTCCTAAATATAGATTCTTTTACAAAAATCGTGTTGAGGTTTCTTTAGCCGAATCCCAACCATTCCATCTTTGCTTAGAAAATTTAACTATTCCGAACCTCTCCGGAGATAGCTGTCGCCTGATTGCCCTCCATAGAGTCCATTATTTTTTTTTTTTTTTTCAAGTTCTCAACAAGCAGCTCAAGTAGCATTTGAGTCAAGTAGGAGAAAGTAATGCCTGATGATTAGTTATAACTAGGGACCGGATGTTCATGTACATATACCTATATGCACGTATACCTATATTTAAATATTTATAATGAAATATGTAATAAAAACTGAAAATATGTAGTAAAATCTTACCAAAAACACAATAAAATATTCAAAAGAAAATTATAGATAACAAGTACGAACACTGTTATTATAAATGGAAAGAACAAAAGTTAAAAATATATGGAAAGAAATGACCAAAACTCTATAACGTATTGAAAAAAGCATAATTAAAAATTAGGAACTCATTTTAAAAGGGGGAAAAAGAAGTTTAAAATTTCTACAGATGAACATTATTTTGGAAAATTTAATGCAACAAAATGCATTTTTAAATTGTCAAACGTGAAATGACGCAGGTCTCATCTCATAAGGGGAGTATACAGTGGTGGGGTCACCGATCAAGCCCATTTTTGTCTGGTGATTTTGCATCGAAAAATAATCGACACATGTCCGAGCGTTTCGTCCTATAATAAGAAATAAAATCAAAGAATTTGTAAATTCATTATTTTATATCTCGAGTTAGGAAAATTATATCGACATGATTCTTTCGCTTATTCAATTGTTTTAGAGAGCAGATTAAAGGAATAATATAATTGTTAAGCAATAATTTGTTATATATTTTTTTAAAACGCATCAGCTCCTAGACCATTAGCGCCGGGGAAGCATGGCAGCCAGCCACCTTTGCTTCTTGCAATTAGAAAAGGCACAGTGATCTAGATTCAACGGGTAAAGCATTATTTCTCGGTTCCACCTTTAGTTTTTCAATTATAAAATAAAAATAATATCAAAATATGTAGCAAGAATACATATATATTTATGGAGAAATATGTAAAAATATGGATTTTTCACAATATATGTAAACATTTGTAAAATAAAAAACCTGTTTAAATGTTTTAAAATCACCATAAACGTGCAGAATACTATCAACAATTTTGATTTAAGAATCAGAAAAAAATATGTAAACACAATAACGTCCGTTCCCTAGCTATAATCTTTTTCTTCCACTAAAAGTATTTGAAATATTGGCTAACCTTAAGTAAAGTTCCTCTATAATTTTTATTTCTTTTTATAAAAATTTTATTTCTGTTTAGTGAGTGGTTGCACACAGCGGATTTGTTCAACGTTGTTCAAATACGCTTTTTGAACACCCTCACGGACGACAGAAGCACCGGAAACGACGCATTCGACCCTAAAGGATGGAGTAGAGTTCTTGTAGTGCGGAATAAAACATTTCCTGTGCGTCTCATTATAGAAGATGGCGTCAAACAAATATTTCTTCCAGGTAACTTACATTCTAAATAATCTTTATTTTGGTATTCTGTTTGAATATTTAGCAAAAGTGACATGAATTTTCCAATAAAAATCATTTAGAACAGTTCGTTTATGTACGATTATATCAGGTCGAAAGATCCCAATTGTAAAGTTCTTTGTAAAGACTTCGTTCGGAAGCTAATTTGGGAGTTCAGTTAATACCATGAAATAAATTATTATTATTATTTTTATTAAACATAAAAAATAGGATGTATTTGTATTTGACACTTTCAAAAAAGTTTAGGAAGAACGCTAGAAATATTTAAATACATCAATATATACAGATTCTTTTTATATCTAAAAACTACGTGTACGTTTTAAATCACAGTCTCGTGATAAAGAATAATAAGATATAGCAACAATTGATCTGAATATAATTTTAATCGAGTATATTTCTTACTAGTACGACAAAATATATTTATTTAATTTACGCCACAAAATATAATTGACGATACATTCTGCACAAATAGTTGCTGGTTGTTGCAGCTTGGTTGTTGTAATAATCTGATACAACTAAAAGTCTATGACGAGATTCCCCCTATATAATCCGTTTACAATTGATTAGAGATGCAATTATTTATTTAAAGGATGAAATAGGTATCTGGATCAAGATATTATCTAAGATTACTTTTTCTGTAACATATTTTTATATTAATTTTTCTATCAGTTAATTTTTATATAAATGATGATCGAATTCAAATATATTTACAATTTTTTGTATAGATTTATACAAATATGTTTATAATGACTAATTTCATTCTTTAGCTATTTATTAGTTTTATTATGGTTTTTAAAGATACATTAAAGGTTGCCCGGAGCAAGAGGATACCTATAAAAGAAGAGCACTTGAAAAATGATAACAGCACGAAGTTTGAGTCATCACAACAAGAGAAGACGCCTTTGGTCCCAGAAAAGTGAGTTCATTATTTTAATATAGCATTCATTGTTAGATAATAAACATTCTTTAATTGTAGAAACATTTTGGGAAGGACAAAATAGAGCAAATTACCAAAGATATTATAAGAATTAAAAAAAAAAAAAATCTAATACGAGCAGTATAAATAAAAAATGAGTCCGACTCGTAGAAACTGGGTCATCTTAGTGGGTTCCATGACGTTCTTATTGCTAGTGTCTTTTGGCTTTTGGGTTTAGCTATTCCAAAATCATTATTTATTTATTTTAATTTTTTCATCATTTGATGATGAATAATCTTTTTCCCTAAAATCTTCTTACTATCCGGTAAAAAATCTTCTTATTTTTATATGTAAAACTGTCAACAAGTATGTTGTGTTCGTGAATGTACTGTGTTCTGTTCCATTGACCCAACAAAAAGAGAGTAGTAGACCCCCGTTTTCCAAAATCAGAAAACGTTTGTAAACATTAATTTCTTCACTATGCTATGTCATTTAAATATTACATCTATTAATAATTTTCTATACTGTTATTGTCAAAAAAACGGAAAAGGGTCTACGAAATAGAAATATTATCTCTCATAATCGAACAGAAAACGATATTGTCAATGAGCTAGTTTGCAATGGAAGCAACCAATATATGACTAAGGTGCTAGAGCAAGTGATAGATGTCACCAAAATCGAAAAAAAAGAGATGTCCGATTCAAAGGACCAAATTTTAAAACATAAAACTTGCTGATGTTTTCAATCTTAACTCTTATTCATTCAAACTTATAAGTCAACATTATGTATCCTTTATTTCTGCAAGCATGTGTGTGCTAGACATTTTTTAAATGCGGAAAACGGTTTCGAAATATAGGTTAAAAAGCTGTATAGCTTTGAAAATATAATGATATCCCTACAAAATCGTATTAGGCTTAAATTTCAGCAGAAACGGTGCATGCATTTTTTTCATCCCCTTCTCGTGTCGAAAAAAGCTGTATAGTTCTTGCTTTTAAAGTAGATGTCATGTAGTGGACAATTGGTGACGGCTAGACAGTAGCAAAGTTCAACTAACGGATAATGCACCTCGAATATAGAACAACTAGAGGACGTATCATGCTGAAATTAGTAGTTAGAACGTGACCTGAATACTAGGTCTGCAGCTCGTATTATCTACTCTTTCATTATTTAAAAATACAGACAAAGCTTCAAATTTCTCATACACAAACAATAGGTATTTAAAAAAATGCACAACAGAACACAAAAAAAAACCTGATTCTTTACCACAAACAGCAAAGGAGCAACTGCACTCCTGCAAAATGAAGTATACAGCCAAAATTTCCCACCACTTTGAGCAGAAATTCAATGTATTCACCTCGCGTTACAGAAAGTACCATCAACACAACGAACTTATATCATCATTAGCAGAGACTCGGAGCTCTCTGCGATGCTTACCCAATATTTACACAACATGTATAGAAATAACTGAAGTACAAAGCCTAGATGTTTTCAATAAACAAACCAACGAATGAAATCTTACTATGAAGACGTACCCCTAAACACTGACCAGACGATACCACATAATTTGCCACTAGACTGGACAAACACTGCAGACAAACTGAGAACTCAAAATAACGAGTTTTCATTCTTGTACTTAATTATTTAAAAGAAAGAAATTTATTTTCATTGCAAATTGTTTCATGAAACCAATTACTAAAATTCAATCTCTTGATGGTGATATAGTTTTCGTGTACGGTTTCTGCAACGGTGATGCTTTAGAAGCGGTGCGAGTGTATGCGCGCCGATTCACAAATAGAAGAGTGCTTAATCGACGAGACTTTTTGTTAATTTTTAATAGACAACGATACTTTCCGATGGCAGCCAGTACATTGAAAAAGTGGTGAAATACCTAATAGACACACAATTATACAATAATATTTAAATAAAGAAAAGATAACGAAAGACACTTTGTGATGTTGATTCGGCATCATTGACCTGACAAATAACAAAGAACATACAAATAATTACCAAACACAACATGACTACATTATTACCTCTACAGAAACTAACATAATAATGTAATATATTATTATTGCTTAAGTTGGATCACCAACATGATGTTAAACTATAATAAATAAATAGACAACGAAGGAATGGGTCATTTTATTTATTTACATTTTATTTATGTTATCATCTATTTAGTTTTAGTTATTAAATGTTGCCCGCTAAAAGTATTTGCGGCAACTAAATTCAACAATTGTGGGCTACGAACATTTTTGATCTAAAAAGTAAAACCAGGATGTGTAAGTAAGTGAAATATTTCACATTAAAAAAAAGTGAATGTGTGGGATAATGCTCATGATTTTCACTTTTCTCCTTGTCCTCTAATACAACATATTGACCACGATTAATCGCCGTTCCCAACATTAAACACGGATTTTGATAATTTATATTAGATATTTTGAACGGCGCATCGACAAATCTTGGCCATTAGCGCCGACGACCAGGGCGCAGCCAGGAATTTTCTCAGCGAGCCCTGAGATGAGAAAGTTCCTGCCGCCGGTGGGGATCGAACCCACCATCTCCCGCTTATGAATCCAGCGCGCTAGCCACTAGGCCACGGGAGACCCCTTTGAACAGCTGTTATTTAGCAAAACACTCCAGGTACTTCTACACTTTTGTTATGGGGTGAAAAATGTGAAAAGACTAAGATAGTCAGTCAGCATCGTCAATACTTTGGATTCATGAATTCAAACTTAAATTTCAATTTGGAGGGCAACAGCCTGTTAGCCTTCTCTTGAACTGTCTACATTCAACTGTAAAAATCTTTCTTCTTAGTTGATTTATCTTGGATCAAATTAATCTAACGGACATTTAAATGAGAAGCAACCAGTAGGATGTATGATTAGGAACTGACTTGATACATTTTTTTTTTGTGTTTGTTTTTATATATAGCGGAATCAAATATTCCTGGCTGGAACAATATTTTTCCTCTATTTCTTTACCGCATAGCTGAAAACATTCTTCTGGTTTTTAAATGAAAAAGAAACAAAAAGAAAACGTGAAACCGCATTTTCTAGTTGGTAGAAATGTGCGGTTTCTGTGGTATTATGGAATCTCTAAATTGTTATAGTTAGAAGAAAAGAGAATTGGAGAGGTGCAAAAGAGATAGAGAAGAAAAATAAAAAAGAAAGAGAGTGAGAGAAAAAGGGAGAGATTGAGAGAGAGAGAGAGAGAGAGAGAGAGAGAGAGAGAGAGAGAGTGAGAGAGAGAGAGAGAGAGAGAGAGATGAAGATAGGGTCGTGGGAAGGTGGCCTCCAATAAGCTACTAAATCCCAACTCTCTCTTACTCTCCCTCTCGCACTCTTTCTTTCTCTCACTTCTGTCTCTATTTTGCTCCGCCATTTCCGAATAGTAATACATTCATAAGATTTTATCTAGTGAATGAACGCCAAAGAGCCCAAAGGAGACCCCTATCTCGCTTAAGAATAATATAACTTGCTGACTCAAGGCGTTACTTACTTGACCTCTATTGGGTTGACTAGGGGAGTATATAGGAAATAATTTGGGCGGGGGAGGGGCTGGGAGCACCGGGGTATTTGGGGGGGGGGGGATGGAATACTAACAACTAAGACCTCAGAATAGCTGACGTGATTATAAGGGGGGCAGCACTGCAGCACCTCCAAAATTGTCATTTAATCGGTAAAAATGTGTCATAAAAACCTTAATAATAATTCAAATTAGATCTCTTAGTTCGGATATATATATATATATATATATATATATATATATATATATATATATATATATATATATATATATATATATATATTTGGTTTAATAGCGTTTTCCGAGTTGATAGTATTCCACATCCCCGAATGCTCCGAGCCCCACCCCCTGAAATTATTTCCTACATGCGCCCTTGGAAGGTACAAAGTGTAGTAACAGGATTTCTTGCTTCTTTAATTCCAGGATGTTCTTTCTGCTGGGGTATATGCTGATCTTTGGTTAAAAAAAACTCTCAGTATATTTATATAATATGGTTTCTTACCTTAGATAACCCGTAAAGAAGTAATAGATAACCTACAAAGAGCCTGTAATCTAATTCAAAATCACAACAGATACTTCGAAGTAACTGGATGTGGTCTTCGCAAAAAGACCCGTTGCTTGTAGTTTTTCTATTATTCTTTTATTTTGATAGTGTTGCTAATGATAATGGATTAAGGTGTAATGTTGGGCAAAACTAAAACTAAAATTAAAACTAAATTCACTTTTTGGAATAAACTAAAAATAAACTAATAATTGCAACCTAAAAAAAAATTAAAACTAAAATTTTACTAATTAATGGATTTTAACTAAACTAAAACTAAATCTTTGGGAATTGACTAAAAACTAAACTAAAAATTTATTTTAGTTTAGTTTAGTTTAGTTTTACTAAAATAACATGAATTAATATAAATCATATGTTATTTCGATAATTAAGTAAATTATTAAAACTAATAGAACTTGCTTAAGAATAAGAAATTGTGGCTTTTTCTCGTAATTTGAAAACATATGTTCTTTGATAAACTAAATTAGTTAACTAAAAACTAAAACTAAACTAAAATCACAAATTTAGGTCTCTTTTACTAAACTAAACTAATTGCATTACTAAAAACGGAGTCCATATGATTAATAATTATACAAATCTAAAACTAAACTAAAACAAAAACTAAAAATGTAACATTAGTTTAGTATTAGTTAGGGAAAACTTACGTTAGTTTAGTTTACTAACGTTAGTTTTGCCCAACACTGCATGCAGGGTTGTCACGGCTGAACCGTTTTTGTTCAACTACGAACGAGTTACCTCTGTTGCTGGCAATTTTACAGCTATTTAATACCATCTCTCATAATATAACACGGAAATCGACACTCTTCGTCATGTAAACATTGATCGGGGAATTTCCGCATAATCTATATACAGGGTGTCCCGTAAATGTCTAGTCATATTGTGAGCGGTGATAGGGGACCTTCAGGCAAACAAAAAATGTTGTATGGCGATTTTCCGACATCTCACACAGAAGGGAGAAAACATCGTTTTATTGTTTTATCGAGACAAAATTGGTTTTTAGAAGAATAATCGCAGTAGCTCCGTCCCAGGTGGTTGTACTAGAAAGAAAGTGAAACCAATCGAAAGCCGAGTGAATTTACTATAAGACTAGTTGATAGTAAACGAAAAAATGAATGATTGTAAGTATGTCTATCTTACTTAAAGAAAGCTATTCTAAATTTCCTGACATTTTCTTGATATTTCTTACCAGCGTTACTCCTCATAGGGCAGGATTTTTGACCAAACTTGGTCCACAGGTAGATCTTGATCCGGGGAGTGTTGTAGGCTAAGTCAAAAACGTCTACCAGCTGTCTGTCTGTACGTTTGACCCTTATACAAATCCAAACCTTTCGACCGATTTTGCTCAATTTTGGCACACGGGTAGGACTTGATAGGGGAAGTGGTAGAGGATTGGTCATAAAGGTCTACCAGCTGTCTGTCTGTACGTTTGTTCCTTAAACAAAATCCAAACCATTCGACCGATTTTGCTCAATGTTGGCACACGGGTAGGACTTGATAGGGGAAGTGGTAGAGGATTGGTCAAAAAGGTCTACCAGCTGTCTGTCTGTACGTTTGTTCCTTAAACAAAATCTAAACCTTTCGACCGATTTTGCTCAATGTTGGCACACGGGTAGGACTTGATAGGGGAAGTGGTAGAGGATTGGTCAAAAAGGTCTACCAGCTGTCTGTCTCTATGTTGCTTCCTTATACAAATCCACACCGGTTTACTACTTTTGGCACTCAGGTAGGTCTTGATACCGGGAGTGTTGGAGGTTAGGGCAAAACGCCTACCAGCTGTCTGTTTGTTCCTTATACAAATCCACACCGGTTTACTACTTTTGGCACTCAGGTAGGTCTTGATACCGGGAGTGTTGGAGGTTAGGGCAAAAACGCCTACCAGCTGTCTGTTTGTTCCTTATACAAATCCACACCGTTTGACCGATTTTGACCAAACAATTGAACCCAAATAGTTACAGATTTCCGTTATTAGATTTTAGTATTACTAATTTGGTTTCTAATTTATTTTTGCTTTTCTAGATGTAGAAAGTAGGTGTAGCGTCGCACGCTGGGTAACAGCTGTTAATATAAATCCGGTTATTAAGCGCTTTAATTTCTTCGTCATCAGCATATCGGCTAACACTCCGATTTTTTTAACAGATTATACTTCCTTACTCATTGTTGTGTTCTTGAGTGGTGTAGACTAGACGGGAGCCATATTTTCTGTAGCGCAAGAGGTTGAGGCACTGGAAGAATTATTGCGGGACTTGAAAGTGCCGGCCGTGTCGCTGGCCTTTACAGCTGCAGAGTTTATTGCAGACTGTAAAACCTAATGACAGGTCATGAATGGGCCAAGGAAGATTATTCTCAGGCAAGCCAACTTACATTCCAACTCCCATGTCGGCTTCAAAAGGCGCTGATAATTCATCGATTTTTTTTTTTTTTTTTTTTTTTTTTTTTTTTTTTTTTTTTTTTTTTTTTTTTTTTTTTTTTTTGAAAAAGGTCCGACTCGCAGGAACTGCGTCATCTTGGCGCGTTTCCGAACATATCCCTAATGCCATTAGTCATTAGAAGGAGTCATTGGAAGGTTTTCATCTATCATCGAAAATATAAAATTAAATCTCAAGGAGAAGTAAGACTTTAGGCGCCACAACAGGAAACTGACAGTTTGACTGATCTAAGCGGAAATTACTCCACACTCTTCCCGTTCTCTCTTGAAAACGTTATCTATATATATAAAAATCACGTGTCTGTCTGTTTGTCCGTATGTCTGTTTGTTCCTTATACAAATCTACACCGTTTGATCGATTTTGACCAAACTTGGCACACAGGAAGGTCTTGATACGGGAAATCTCCCAGGCTAGGTCAAAATAGTCAAATTTCAAAATTTGGTCAAAAGGTCAAACGTTTTGTTCAAGAAAATTTGGCTACACTGAACCATTCAGATTCTGACGGCCATTTTGAGTCGACAGCCATTTTAAATAATGTCTCAAATTTATTTGTTGATGTTCTTGATAATTAGAATAACTCGAACTCATAGCTGACTTTACACCATTATTATTATTATGTAATGCAGTTTATTTCAATTTTATATCAACAGTCACTGTCTTACTAAGGAGCGCTGACCTTTCTTCGATAAGAGCTATCTACTCGCAGGCCGTGGTGCTGGCCTCTGCCGGCTGCTTTATGAATTACTTGACAGATATATACAAATTCACACCGTTTGACCGATTTTGAGGTAACTGGGTATACAGGTAGATCTTGAAACGGGGATTGTCATAGGCAGAAAGTGGGTGGAGCGTGGCACACTGGGTAACAACTAGTAACCAATGTATTTCTCAATATCATACCTTGTAATCCCAAACCGTTTTCTTGACTAAGTCCTGTATAAAAAATACTGTTGCTGAAAAAACATTTGTTACTTAATATGGACATAAACACACACATAAAAAAAAAAATGTTTTCGAACCTATTTTTCATGCTCAACCCGTTTTTTAGCACTTTCCTCCGAAGGAAAGTAGCTATTGAGGTTGGACTCATGACGGAATTTTTGAAAAATTTCTTCAAATCTTTATCGATCCTACCTAGTAGACACCGAAAATGACCCCCGTTAAAATTTATATATATCTATATATATATATATATGCATATATATATAAATATATATATATATATATATATATATATATATATATATATATATATATATATATATATATATATGTCTGTTAACACGATAGCGGCCAGAGTTTTTGTTTTTTCGTCACGAAACTTGGTATATAGCATTCAATTAGCAAACGATTGAACGAGTTCGTTAACCACCAAAGTCGGTCCACCGGAAGGGGGGGTTTACCCCGAACCCAAAACACTAATTTGACTATGTCAGCCGTAATATTTGTTTTATTTCAACGAAACTTGGTATTCGTAGTGGTAATATAGAGGGAAAAGTGAGATATAAAAATGAACTAAATCGGTTCATTAGAAGGGGGGGTTTACTCCGGACCCACAATACCAATTCGCCACTACCAGCCGTGATTTTTGGTATATTTCGACGAAACTCGGTATTCGTAGTAGTAATCTACAGGTAAATATGTGTTGTAAAAATAAACTAAATCGGTTCATTAGAAGGGGGGGTTTTTCTCCGGACCCAAATTCCTAATATACTCTTACCGGTCGTAATTTCTGCTGTATTGTAGCGAAACGGGTACCTCATGAGAAAGAAGTGTTGTAAAAATGAGCTGAATCGGTCAATCGGGAAGCGGGGGTTTAATTTGTAATATATTTCAATAGAAAAGCCCGTCAGACGTACGTTCACAAAGCCGCCGCAAGGAGCGCTTCTACCACTAGAGTGACTGTATCCTGTTCCTGCGTTAGATCAAAATACGATAATATGAGGTTTTTTGTATTTATTACGTAGTGCAATAGGTACCATGTGTAAACATAACTCTGGAAGCAAATTAATAATTGATCAGTTACTCATTAGAAATTTAAAAGAGAACTATTCATGTTTTTATTTTATTCATGTAGGATATTTTAAGCAAATTGTTCTGGAAAGCAGTCTAAACTACCCAAATTCTGAGGAAAGTGCTTAGTTATGCAGCTCCTGCGTGACGGACTTTTTTTTACTACTTCGATTGGTCTCTTTTGTAATTTTTTATATTTATTTTTAGGAGGCTGCCAAAGAACTTACTGAAACGTTCAAAATTAGATTATTCCAAATATCTACCGTTTTCTCTTAGTCGTTTTCCAACTATTCCTTGACTTAATAAGACACACATTTTACATTTTTTCGGTACGTTCGAAATAGATGAAGCGTTAAACAACAAAAATGATTACATTAACAGATATGAGCAGGTTAAGGTTTCGGTGAATTTTCTTTTATACATCTGCAACTGTTAGGCAATCGTGATAAGTGAAAATTGGTTATTCGAAAGTCTAGCGTTTTCCGCAAATGAAAACGGTGTTTGAAGTTTTCTAAATGTTGGATTTGTTTCACATAAGGGCGAAATATTGATACTTATAATTCTAAGCTTACTAAATGTTATTATGTAGAAACACACTATGGTGGCTACTTCTAAGAGGTCTATAATACCTTCTAATGATCATTGTTAGTAAATATTTAGACATAAAATCAATCTCTAATTTGTTCAGGTGCTCCTGCATGATTTCCTGATTTTGGAATGGAGCTACCAGCATGTCATCCATCTTGAAGCCCTGAATAGATAAATCTGAAACAATAATTAGTAATTATTCCTCAAATTCATGTAAAGAATAATAAAATGCTTAAAGGGGCAAATCTTTTGTGTTATTCATCAAGGAAAAGTAATTTTATTGTTGTCATAATTTCATAAAGTTATAGATTATTTATTAGCCAAATAATGGATAGTCCCAGTATTTCTGACGAATGCTAAAAGATTGAGATAGACAAATAAACTATATCACTTAAATATAACTTGAACTGTTTTGGGTAATGTGGTTTCTAGTTCCACTGTATGTAACGAAGGCCCTAGAGACATTATGTGTAATGTGGTTTCTAGTTCCACTGTATGTAACGAAGGCCCTAGAGACATTATGTGTAATGTGTTTTCTAGTTCCACTGTATGTAACGAAGGCCCTAGAGACATTATGTGTAATGTGGTTTCTAGTTCCACTGTATGTAACGAAGGCCCTAGAGACATTATGTGTAATGTGCTTTCTAGTTCCACTGTATGTAACGAAGGCCCTAGAGACATTATGTGTAATGTGGTTTCTAGTTCCACTGTATGTAACGAAGGCCCTAGAGACATTATTTGTAATGTGGTTTCTAGTTCCACTGTATGTAACGAAGGCCCTAGAGACATTATGTGTAATGTGGTTTCTAGTTCCACTGTATGTAACGAAGGCCCTAGAGACATTATGTGTAATGTGGTTTCCAGTTCCACTGTATGTAACGAAGGCCCTAGAGACATTATGTGTAATGTGGTTTCTAGTTCCACTGTATGTAACGAAGGCCCTAGAGACATTATGTGTAATGTGGTTTCTAGTTCCACTGTATGTAACGAAGGCCCTAGAGACATTATGTGTAATGTGGTTTCTAGTTCCACTGTATGTAACGAAGGCCCTAGAGACATTATGTGTCACCTTTGTAGGACCCTGGGTGGGCCTTGGGATGTTCTGAATAAAATCTCAGAAGGTTTTGTGAAAAATCAGCAGAATGAAGATAATAAGGTTGCGGTTTTTTCTCATCTCAGGGGTCGCTGAGAAAATTCCTGACTGCACCCTGGACGTCGGCGCTAATGACCACGATTTGTCGATGCGCCGTAAAAAAAAAAAAAAAAAAAAAAAAAATAAGGTTGCGGACACAATAGTTAAATAAAAACGCATTTTGAGATTAAATTAGTTTAGTCAGCCAACGTTTCGGCTTAATTTGCATCCCTTCATCAGGACAGTATCAAAGATTTTACTCATTTTTGTAGCCAGGGCCATACGGATCAGTTCTTCTTCTTCACATAGATATTTTCCTCATATTAGGTATTAGTTATTTATTAGTGTTTCCCATTATTATTCGTCCTGTTTTTGTTTTTTGTATTTTTCCTCTACATTACTGTATTTTTACTCCTTAAGTATTTGTGGTTTACCAAACATAATCGCTGATACAACCTGTTGATAGTATTCCAAATGCCACAAAACTCTACCAACTGTATAGCCGTATTCCCCTAAGAGATGGGAAAAGAGAAAAATAGTTGTACCCCACCCCCATTTATGAAAACATTGCTAAAGTCAAGGTGTCATGTGTGAAACTTACCAGGATAAGGGTTAACCTATAGAAATGTATTTGTCATATTTTTAACCTGTATATACTAAACTTATTAATATTGTTGTTAATTTAATTAGCTGTTGAACACTGCATATGTCCGTTTTCTCGACACTACACGCGCGGATCAGTCAGCCTAATAAATTAGTTAGGTTAAATTAGCATCCCCTATTATCTTCAACATAAATAATTTCACAATCACTGGCTCACAGTTCCAGGGAGAATATTATTTATCTTCTGTAAATTATAAGACATTTCAACGGAATATCCTTAAACAACTTGCTTTTCAAGTAAGATTATTTATTTTTTTTTTTTTTTTATTTATTTTACTTTAAGAGCTGCACAGCAATGGTGATCTGCCCTAAAATAAGTAAGATTATAAGTGATGTATTTTCTTTAGTCGAAAGCAAAAACCAGTTGGATTCAAAGCCAGACCCTCGGGCACGGACCATCAAGCGGCGACAAAAAATGGCTAGGACCTCCCAGAAAAACTACCTCCATGTCTTCTTACATCGTAATGGACAGATCCATTTCCTCTAATTGTATTCACAGCTTTGATAATTTCTTTGGCTGTACGTCGGGGTTTATTAAATAATATCTGTTCGGTAAATTACCTCGGTTCACATATTACCTAACCACTTCTACTACAACAAGAATTGATCCTTTTGGATTAAAGCTGGAAATTTGGGGCTACGTAGGAAGAGGGTCTGAGATCACAGAGTATCTTATTTAACCTCCGTTGAATTTTTTTAGAAAAAGGGTCAGTCATCGGCCATAACGAAGCTAAATACACTAGTCCCTTTATAGTCCAGCAATAAAAGGGTTTTCCGGAGAAAAAAAGTCCATAGCAAGGTAATCTGTTCAACAGACACTTCAATGATGTTTGGTAATTCATTACAAGTGACCTATGCGTGGAATACATCAGATGAATAACGAGTGTAAAAAAAATTGAATCCAGGTGCTGGTAACCAAGACGTGAAGCGCCTTTAACAAAAAAAAAAATAAATAACGAGTATTATGCTCAAAAGTTATTTTATGGGCCGTACCGAATTTATATGGTGAGCAAAAATGAAGTTTTTTCAGAATGCTGTGCCACCCATTAGTAGTTACATTTTTAGTTAATTTTAGTTGAATTTTTAGTTAATGTTTAGTTAAATGTAGTATTTACAGCATAATTGCAAGAACCAATCTCAATACATGTTTGTTCAAATCACAGTTTACTTCTTCAGCGTTACTTCCCCTCTAGCGCTGGCAATAATTCAGAGTGGTCTCTCATTGATCATTGGTAATTCATTAAAAGATGAATTATGAGTTTCAAGCTCAGAAAGTTCTAATGTGGGCGCAAACAAACTTATAAATGTGACTTTTCAACTTTTTCTCCGGAGAGCTAAAAAAAGAACTGCTGTAGTGCCCATTGTAATGGTCGAAACTTCAAAGTTAAGTAGTGCATTTTGTAGAACATTTTGTATTCTTTAATTTTTTAAAGGACATTTTTGTCGAAAAACGCATAATTTCCGAGATGTAAGCAAAAAAGTCCGAAATGTCCATGGTTTTTTGAGATTTTCGACCATAAGCCACACTCACGGAAGTCTACGGATAAACCGCCAGAATTAAAAGGTAGATGCACTGAGGATGGAGCAGTAGACTCCGAAAGCAGTGAATGTGTGGTGGACACCTGGAGTTTTTGGTTTTCCTATTGTGATGCAGTACCATGTCAAGAACTCTTATTGTGTTGCGTGAATCCTGTCAAATTAATTAACGTTTCTCGTACTGTGCATAAATGCACCCCTAGCCGTAACATTGTAATAATGTGTTTCCTCAACCTGTTTATTTAGGTTTTAAAATGTTACTAGTATAAGACTCTGTATATGGTATAGACAGGCGCCTAGACAGAAGGAGGTATTAAGTAGGTAAGTTGGTGACCATGTGCAGGTATACACCCGCAAGGGGGACTGCTTCTCGGCCACTGACCCCGGGATCCAAGGTCTTATGGTGCAGTCTCCGTCCTCTCTCTGCCTTTCTATATATTACCCGTTTAGCTGATATTTCTCAATTCTACGCGCCTCTCAGAAAGAAAGTATTTTTTCGCATTTCTGAAGAATGTGCTCTATGACTTTTTAGTTTCGGATTATGCGAAATATGTTGTCATGTGAGAAAATATTCCGCCTCGTAGGTGCTGCCTAAGGTAGTTTACCGAATGCGCTTCACGCTACTGTCGCCAAATCATAGATATCGGATTGACGGGTGTGTTTTCATGGAAGCCCTGTCACCCCGATATATGATTGACGCTCTTATTTTTGAAATTTATAGGATTTTAGCAAACGGACAAAAGGACATTGAATTCTCCAAATCCCACCAAACCGAGGTTAAGAAACATCGAGCTAATCCAGTACTTGGTTTAATATAAGGACCTTGGAAGAAAAAGGGCGAGCCTGAAAAATCGACACTTTTTTCTGATTCAGAAAGATTTAGGTAACAGGAGGCATTACTCTCGCAATTTCTAGTTGAAGTGAATAGCACCATCATCCAATGATGGGTAAAACTAAAAACTAAAATTAAAACTACATTCCCCTTTTTAGAATATCATATATCTAAATTAAAAATTGCAACCTAAAAAAGAAACTAAAACAAAAATAAAATTAATTAATGGAGATTAGTTGATCTAAGAAGAAGAAGAAGACATTTTTATTTACAAAATGAATATACAATATGTACATTTAGTTTTACATGTTATTATATATTTTACATGTCATTTCATTTATTGGCTAACTACATACACAATAATAATAAGTATTGTTGAAAGTATGGGAAAAATTATTAAAAAAACCCAAGCAAAATACGACTATAATACATGCATTAGATAATTCTTAAGTTAGATGAGGTCTAGTTGAACTAAAACTGAAACTAAATCATTAGGGATTAATTACAACCTGAATTAAAGCTTTACTTTAGTTTAGTTTTAAAAAAATAACGTGAATTAATGTACATCATATGTTATTTCGATAATTAAGTAAATTATTAAAACTAATAGAACTTGTTTTCATCTTGTTTTAAATGGGCTGAAGTTGTAGTTGTAAGCTCATTTTTCCCATTATAGCTCATAAATAAATATTCTTTATTTAAACAAAAATTATACATACCTAATTTTTTACCCTTGTTCTGAATCAAAGTATGCAATAAACTAATTAGTGAATTAAAAACTAAAACTAAACTAAAATCATAAATTAAGGTCACTTTCGCTTAAATTAATTTTTAATTGCCATGCTTAAAACGGATACTAAAACTAAAAACAACTATGTATTAAGAAAATACTCCAACAGAGTCCAATTTTATGAAATGAAAATCATTTTTCCGAATTAACATGATTAATAATTTTACAAATTTAAAACTAATAATATACCGTGAGTTTATTTTCAGTTAGAATAAATTAACGTTAGTTTTGCCCAACACTGCCATCATCTACAAGAAATTCAATGCCCGGTTTTCCAAGCAAGGAATAACCCCGACCCTGAAAGCCTCGAAGCATTTTGTTACACTTAAATCATTCGAATTTAAAACAGTGAATTTCAATTGCATACTTTTTCAGTCAGGCTTATGAATGAGGATTCCTTAAATTAAACATTCGCCCTTGAGATGGTGCTAAGCTAGGCGTAAAAAATTGGAGAAATGCTTCTAAGAACCACAACAGATGGAACGGTGTAGCCCAGAAGGGCAACGGACTCATAGATCTGAAGAGCCGCGGAGTAAGTATGTGTGTGTATATATATATATATATATATATATATATATATATATACATACATAATTACTTATATCAGAGTAGGGTATTATTCAATAATCATTCAAAAAAAAGTTATTGAATAAGAATTTATTCATTGATTAAGTTATTCATCCACTGATTTATTTTTTATTCAATGAATAATAGGATTGGCTCGTTATTCAATAAATTTTTATTGAATAAGAATTTATTTATTTATTCAGTTATTCATTGAATGATTTATTTTATTTAATGAATAATTAATTATTTTTCATTCTTCTGGCAATATATTTATACATTTAAAATAATGTGGTTCTTGGAACAGCAAACTGATGACTTTGATTTTTTCAAAAATAAATAATTTTCATTAAAAATAGGAAAACTTTTAATGAACGTAGTCATTTTAATTAGAAAACATTTTTAAAATAAAGCACTTGTATTTGAAGAAAAAGTTCAGTCAAATAAATCAATTTCATTAAAAAAAAATGTTCATTCAATAAATCATTTTTATTCAATAAATCATTTTTATTTGACTGAACAGTGAATGAAAAATTATTCAATATTCAGAATGAAATAGTAGATTTTTTTATTATTCTGAAGGATTTTTGTCCAACATTTACTTATATCAATGGGGATATGTTTTATTGGTTTTTTAAAAGTTCTGCCATCGATACAGCCGAAATAGCTTAATTCCTTCAGAATTTCGTAACAACTTGTTTATGGAGGTCTATAAAAAGAAAGGATAATAATTTACGATATTCTGCTTTGAAAGATGTTTCATATTGTTTGTCTTCATTCAAAAACTGCTTCGAAGTATAACTTGCCAAATGTTTGTGAAAATATAAATAAAATCTATTATACAAGTCGTTGCCATTTGAAACTAAAATATTACTTATGAGTCCGCTTTTCAAATATTTCGTTTCACTCAACAGAAATTTATTTAATCTTGTAAAACTGAAGCAGACCTGGACTTTTTGTCCACTTCCAGGCCTAAACAACAAGTAGAAACTCGCCCTGATAGAATATTGTACTTGGCGCAAACTGAGGAACCCCATGATGACGATTTAATTCTAAACCCTTATCTGTAAGATTTAATGCATTACATGTCCTATGATAGAAAATATTAGATTATTACCCGTAAATAACTGACATGAATGAGATTTTGCTAGCAATCATGTCAACAACGCTTGTTAACATATCACTGTCTTCACGACATAGCAGTTACTTTTCGCAAGACTGCCCTTGCGGAAAGCAATTTATCTTCAGCGTTTTCTGTGCAGAAGGCAGTCGGTAATCAGTCAATAAAACACCACCTGTTATCTCATTTTATAAACCAGATTACTTTGTTTTAATGTTATCAACGTTAAACTGATATTTATCTCCGGGCGCGTTTCCTACCTTCCATCATAGGGAAATAACGCATATGAAGGTGTCCTTATGAGGGAGTCCGGAGGTACCAAAGCGAAATGTCCACGTTTCAGGCCGCGTATGTCACAAAAATACCGTAAATCAAATTGTTATATATATTTTTGTGTTCGCGCTCTAACAGACTCAGAAATGGTCATATTTCGATTAAATTTGGTACCAAAATACTTGGTCTCGAAAGGTCGAGTTTGTTAACCATCGGAGTACTCGAACTCTGTTTTTTTTTTTTTTTTTTTTTTTTTTTTGCAGTTAAATTAACGGCAAACAAATCCTTCTGATTATGGCTTTGGGTTTCTCCGCTACCAGGTACACTTTTTATAGATAATTTGACCAGGAGACTCGAATGGAACAAATTTCAAAGCTATACATATTTTCATTTTACATAAATTCGGATGGAGGATTGAGTTAATAAATATTCAAGACATTTCAAACTAATACATAACATTTTGGCAACATTTGCTGTTGAGGATCCAATAGAAATAAAAATGTGCTAACAAACAAAAGCTTTTTTGATATTTTCATGAATATCTCGGCACTGGTTGAGCCATCGTGGGTACTGTAAACCATCCTATCCAAAGTTTAATCTGTTCTTATACAATTTTTGATTCAGCGATCTTATTTGGAATGAAAGTTTTTAATTAATTGTTTTTAAATTGCAATTTGGATTAAAATGATTTTTTGTTTTCAGTAAAACACGATAAGGAAACGAGAAGCATGTTTTTATTAATTGTTGTTTCTAATAGAGGTTTCAATTGAAAATAGAGTAATTTGAGGATTTCGAAGGAGTAATTTCCGCTTAGGCATTTTGTTTTTCATTTTGACACCTAAAAGCTTGTTTTTCTTAGTGATCGTAGAGGGTGTCAACCTTTATCACAAAATATTCAAACTAAATGTAATCTGGGACTAATCCGTGCTTTCCAAATGCCACTAGACATAAAGGGGATGTGGAGATAGGGGATGGAGTCCCACGTGCAGCTGGGATTTTTCTCATTTTAGGGCCCATTGAGAAAAATCCCTTCTGCACTATTGATGTCGTCGCTAAAGGCCTAGAAGTCGGAGCAACGTAAAAAAAAGAAAAAAAAAACAAAAAAACGATTCGATAAAATGACTAATTTCCGGCGATTAGGGCTTCATTTTTATTTATGACTACACTTTCCATTCTTGGTAGGATTTTTCTCTTTTTGAAAGAAATGGAAAGCATTACCTATCATTGTAGGACTTGGAAAGTAATATGTAGACAACAAGGCAAATCTGTTTTCGCCTCAAAAATTTGAGTTTTCTTCAAAAGACTAAATCATATCAGTTTAAGGATGTTAGGTAATGCATTAGGAAAATATAAAATACAAAAATCTTGCAAAAGATGGATGATCGTAAAGGAAGAAATTATGAAGGTATTCTATAACATGTAGAAGACTATTTTAAAGTGAAACACAGCTATCAGTCAACTAATAAATATGAATGAGAACTAATTGAGGGATGTTATGAAGGTAATTGGTTAAGAAGATAGTGATATAATATATCTGATTATCGAGGAAGTCTGTGGGAAAGATGAAGAGATATGGGACCGTCGGATGGAAGCCACGAACGAGATGGGATATTCGAATACAGATTAGGGAATTGGCAGAGGACGGGATAAGGGAGATGAAATGGAGGTTCATTAAAGAAGCGGCATGTTTGTCCACGATCTCCCGAGATAATCCATAATTACATATAGCTACGTGAGCAACAGGCACCACTTGGATTGCTTCCAATAGCATCTGGGTAGCAGCTACTTAAAGAACCGAACACACGACACGCGTCATAATAGCGTATTTTCATATAGTGCTTGTAGGGAAGTGGTATGTTTGTACATAATCCACTAAAATTAACCTTAGTTAAATTCATTGAGAAGAGACAATCGACTGTTGGCATTGAGAAGGTGTAGATACTCTGGGTTCGGTCATTTGTTGATAAAGTGTACTAGTATTATTAAACATATCAGGACATTGGGAGAGTAAGGGTGAATCAGGAATTCACGATGTTGGGAAATCGAATTCAAAGTTCTAGAAGCCCTCCAGGATAGCAAAGGCGTATGTTTACTCTATGGAATGCTGATTCATATACCTGACTGAAAATGTATGCAATTGAAATTCACTGTTTTAATTATAATTTTTATGGGTTACAAAATTCTAAGAGGGACGTTTCCGAGCTGGGATTCGCCCTTGAAAGAGGACATTGAATTATTCATGATGATGGTGCTATTCACTTTAACTTGAAACTGTGAGAGAACTAACGGCGGAGTAGAGAAACCAAGGCGAAGCGTTATGTTGCCTACATCTTTCTGAATCAGAAAAAATAATAAAAATAATAAAATAAATAAAAAGTAGATTTTTCTGATTCGCTTTTAAACTTCCAAGATCCTGATATGACCGAACCCCGATTATAATCATTAATAGATAATTATTTAATCCTTTTTAGTAGGCCTGGCTGTGAGTGCGAGGCGCATGACCACTAGGGATGGTGTCTTTTCTTCCAAAAAAAGAAAAGGCATCAACCCTATCCTGGCTAGAAATGGGTGGTGACCTTTAGATTAAACGTCCTAAAATTCGTAGTCAATAATAAATGGACGTTAAAATTTTAATTAAAGACAACCTGAGATCTTCCTAAGAAAAATTTCATGAGAGACCTACATAATTAAAATTTATTAAGTTAAAGAATGACCACTTTCCACTTGCAAAGATTTCACAACAGTTTTAAAAACATTTAAACGAATGCCCAAAATGATGGTGTTTTTTGAACAAATATATTTTTATATTAATAATTCTGATCAAAATGTATCCAAACATTTATATATGTTAGTTTGAAAGAATGACAAATGTGAGAAACATGTTTCAGCTCAATTTGTTGTTTTAGAAGATTGAAGACATTAAAAAACGTTTTAGAATATGACGAAGAAACCATCCAAGAACTTTCATTCGAAAATCTCACTTTTATTAGACAAATCAAAATCTACAGACATATAAAGGACCTCAAAAACTCAAGTAAACAGAAATAGGGATTTGTTCTTTATGTCATAAACGATTAACGATTAATAAATACTTTATATTTTTGAAGCATCAATATTTTTGAAGTATAGTTCAGGCAGAAAAACATAATTTTCTCGACACCAGATATCCAAATATTATCAATCGTGCAACCTTTTGTTTTGAAGATCCTCCAAAATGCAACCGATGTAACAAACAAATAATCGTAGTCCATATATTTGAAGAATGCCCCCCGTACGAAAACCTGTTAAAAAAACCATCTGCCACGATCATTAAAGCAAGTACTCTGTGATTTAAAAAAAAAAATTATATAAAAAAAACATTATTTAATAAAAAAAAATATTAAAATCACATCTTAAGTTTAAGAGATTGTAATTAGTCTAACTTTATTATAATTCTCTTAATTTAAATTATAATTGCCATAGTCTTAGTTTAAATTATAATTGACTTAGTTTAAATTATAATTGCCATATTAGACAATAATTATACTAGTCTTTAACTAATTATTTATATAATCTGTAACTAATTATTTATAATAATCTATAACTAAAAAAAGCATAACACCGTTACACACAGGCAAAGAACTACACCTATCTCACTAACTCACAGACGTCTCAAAATTTAATTAAATACCTAAGTCAAACATTTATAAAACAGAACCCAAACCTTTTTTAACCAATAGATTGGAAGGCGCAAATAACCTAGTAGTAGAGCGTCAAACTCCATATCTATCTATCTATCTTTTGTTTTAATTTTTTTTTAAACTGACGTACACTTACACTGTCAACTTTTCATACATATTATTAAAACCCAATGTAACTTTATCATGTTAACAAGTACTACAGCTGTAGAAATAAGAGGAACCGGACGGCGTAGGAGTCATAACTATGATGTTCCTTCAGCCTGCTCCGAATACGAATTCAAATGAGATACTGGCATTAACAAATAGGTACTAGTAACCTTATCCCGTTAATACTTATCTAAACGCTTTCTCTCATAATATTCATTACTTCGATCAGATAATCCACAGTTTTTCAGCCCTTTTTAACCAAAATACAAATAACAAAACCACAGACACACAATAAACAGGTAATGTGGTCCAGATAGCCAGGCCTCTAGGTAATAAGAAATCAAGGAATAGTTGGGATTCGGCTAAGGTAAACAATCAGATTTTTGAAAAAATCTGTATTTTGAACGTCCTCTTTGGCAGCTTTCTTCAACAATGAATGCCTAATAGATGGAGGAAGACCTAATATATTGGTTAAATGACTGATTTGCTTCCAAGACTACTAATCAATAGGTGCTTTTACTTTTGTTTTAAAAAGTACTCTGTCCTACATTCAAATCCCGATTGTATAAGTATATATCTAAATTGTTAAGAGAGTGATGTATCTATAAGTATTTATCCGTATCTAAAATTGGTAAAGATTCGAAGAGATTTTTAAAAAATTCTTTCATGAATAGAACCTCTTCGATATGAGTTAAAACGTATTTTAATAGCGATAATTTTTATATTTTAATTGCACGTATTTTTTAAAAGTGCTACTTGCCTCAAAATACTTTGATCATATTTTACTAGTTTGTGTTTCAAATATGGCTCGAAAGTTAGCCATCGCCATCCACATCCTTCGAAAAATATTTCGAACATGTTATCACTCATGTACCTCTTCATTGATAAGCTATCTCGTCCTGCATTCACTAGGAAGGAGATAAGGCATTTATATAAAACCATGATGAGTATGAGGTCACGCAAGCATGTTTATAGACTATCGTGATTCCTAAGCACTTCGTGTTCCATAAAGCCTGTTTCATACAGATATAAGAGATTGGCCTAATTCATGATTGTAACAGTTTCCTCTTTATTTTAGTTTTTCTCCTTTTGATAATAAAACAAGTAATTTTAGTGCTAGCCAGAGAATGGTTTGGCTTCGGCTGATTATGTTTGGCTTCGGAAATGAAGCTGTTTTGGAATAAAAACATAAATCTTTCTGACTGAATAACGTTTTTTATATTTTAATCATTCATATATAATAAATTTTGCATCCTCTCTGCCTTATTATTAACGCTCGCAAATACGGATATTATTGCTTGTTTATAAAATGATTCTTCCTGATTTTCTTGACATACCACAATATAAATAATAAACAGATAAATTGGTCTGCAGGAAAATTATAATTCGATATTGTTATTTTTAATGATCATTCTTTCTTATCGTCCACAGAGTTCAGTATTCAATTTCAACGGCGATTAATCGTAAGTCATTTATTATCGGTTCAAAATAGATGATGCTTCACAGTTCTTTACAGATATTTTGGAATAGCGTCCCATAATGTAAGATCTCTTTTTTCTGTTGAATAGCATTAGATAAAGTATGTATGATAGCGATTCCTTGAAGAATATTTTGTTTCCCTAGATGACTCAAGTAGAAATCCTGGAAAACCCATGTTCAGTGCAAATGGACTAAGACCAAGTGAAAGAAGTACTGTTCCTGCCTGGAGCAGGGATGACCAACCATTAGCGCAATACGCGACAATGTTTCTACCGTCACGACGGGCTCTGATACGCCATAATAGTCAATAGCAAAACATAGGGCTTCTTAAAAAAAATAATCGCGGAGAGAGGGTGTGTGAGTGTGTGTGTGTGAGCGAGAGAGAGAGAGAAAGAGAGAGAGAGAGAGAGTGAGAGAGAGAGAGAGAGAGAGAGAGAGAGAGAGAGAGAGAGAGGGAGAGAGAAAGGGAGTATATCGTGTTAGGGGGTTAGGGTTGCGACAATTTACGACAAGCCGTATCGTCCACAAGCCAAGAGCAAAGTCTCGAATCTGAAAAACGAGTTTTTGCATACTCGATAGTTTGACGTGGTAGGGACGATAAGGAAACACGCTAGCATTGCGCACTACATGGCAGTCGAACGCTTTCCCATTTAAAATCAAGTGCTGTGGTTGTTGGCACATGTGCTGTATCTCGGATGATGTCCTACGCTTTTTCTGAAGGACATAGCAACATCCTTGGCCGTGTCCTTGTTTCTGTGTTCTTTAGGAGCTTATGAAGGTATACATTTTTTATTACTATTTGCTAGAAAACTTTGTATCGGATCACAAAATATGACCTTTTCCTGAGAAAAAACAATTTTTCACTTGTGTCATAGTCACAGAAGTTTGAGATTTTTCAACTGCTGCCTTGGTGAGGCTCCCAGCAGATCAGCATGCAATTACATAGTTTTAAACAGTTGTTTTCGTCCAAGTGTAGCGATAGAAATCTTCAAAGAAAAGTTTTCGATTTTAATAATTTTGACACAGAAATTCGCTCAATAATAACACAATGTTGTGCTATTAATTGATTTTAGCAATAAAATAAATTTGTTAGTCGTGTATTATCCCATTTTTGTGATAGAGCGTTCCTTAAATCAGCTAGGAGGGGAGTTACGCTTAGCTTTGGGTAATATAAACTTTATGTATGATAAATTGTGGCTATGTATGGGCCTTAAATGTTTTCTTGAGATTTCATTTGAGAAGATTTTGAATTTTGTACATTTTTTAAACACTGAAATTAGTTTATCAAAGTATTATTTGATTGAAGTTTGAAATCAAGATATAAAGAGTTCTTATTGTTCATATTGTACTAGGGATAAGATGATGCAGTTTCTGTGAATCAGATCATTATTATATGTAACTAACAATATTTCTCATTAATTAATTTAGGGCATAATAATAATAGATTTTTCAGAGAAGTCATCAATGTCTAAGAGCAGGAAGAAATATACCTGTACCTGTTGTATTACCTTCAAATGGCAAAGGATTATCTAAGAAGGATAGTGGGACACCTTACAGAATATGGACCACTAAGAATACACCTTAGCTCAATGGATCTTTGAGCGGTTCTTACATTTGGCCGGTGAATCGAAGAAGAAGAAAGCTCACAGCTTACATATATTCAGCGAAAATGAGGCATTAGTGTTGCACAATCACTCCCAAGGAGCTGAAGCTATAGATTAAGGGCTGCATGTTTCAAAGTGAACAAGGGGTGCTAATCACAATAGACACGGTGATCTAGTACTTGGATGGCACGAAGGTACTATCGAATGTTATTGTATTGTATCGTAAGAATTTAACAACACCTCTAACAACAAAGATTAAACGCACTGGAAAACCTTTTCCTTGCAAAACTTGCTCTAACCCCATTCAAGGAAACCGGATTTTCTTAAGCAAAATTGAATAGGTTCCCAAACAAAAGATCACTCCTATTAATCACCAGCTGCGCGATTAGTGATGATTTTATCGCCGCTAATAGTCTTCTCTGTGCAGGTGTCGATGCGCCATTTCGCCGGCTGCAATTATCATCTCGGAAAAATAAACAATCTCATTGATGAAGGGGTTACTGACACCGGGTTGATCATTGTCCTCCAAATGCCAGATAATCATCTTTTATCAGGTCAGCAATATCTAAAGACAGCATTGTGTAGAGAAGTCTCATTGTCATGGCTAGAATCAATGCCGTTGGCGAAGGAAAGATTTCAAACAACACATTTACACTTAACCATTAGCAAGATCCTTAAATACAACACATTATTAGCTGATTTTTTCTGTCCCTTTTTTCCCCTGCTTTTAAGGCACATCGAAATCTAGGCCATGAGTGCCGGGCTATCAGTACGTTGGTCTTCCTCAATACCCACGGTGGAGCAGGGAAGTTTTTTAACTGCAAAAAACTGACATCAATCTTCAGGCGGGGCTTAAACACGCATCTTATGCATGAGAATGCAAGGCGTTAGCCACAGGACCACTTCGAGACCCGCTTTATGACGCCAAAATTCTGAAAAGATGTATTTATTATGATGCTACCAATAAACGATTAAAAAGAAAAAAAAATTATGATGCTCCCTCGAGGAAAACAATTATCCGAATTCTGAGGAAAGTGCTTAATTATGCAGCTCCTGCGTGACGGCCTTTTGTATTTAATATTTATATCTTCAAACGTAAGAGTTTTAATAAACATAACATATATGTATGTTTCTAATAGTTTTGCTTAGTAGACTGCTTACGAAGGCAGTGGGTCTTTTCTTTACGATCACTGCTAGTACGTCCTCATAGCCACCCATGTGCGTACTCTTATCCGACTGCCTTTTCTTTACGATCACTGCTAGTACGTCCTCATAGCCACCCATGTGCGTACTCTTATCCGACTGCCTTTTCTTTACGATCACTGCTAGTACGTCCTCATAGCCACCCATGTGCGTACTATTATCCGACTGCCTTTTCTTTACGATCACTGCTAGTACGTCCTCATAGCCACCCATGTGCGTACTCTTATCCGACTGCCTTTTCTTTACGATCACTGCTAGTACGTCCTCATAGCCACCCATGTGCGTACTCTTATCCGACTGCCTTTTCTTTACGATCACTGCTAGTACGTCCTCATAGCCACCCATGTGCGTACTCTTATCCGACTGCCTTTTCTTTACGATCACTGCTAGTACGTCCTCATAGCCACCCATGTGCGTACTCTTATCCGACTGCCTTTTCTTTACGATCACTGCTAGTACGTCCTCATAGCCACCCATGTGCGTACTCTTATCCGACTGCCTTTTCTTATCCGCCTATACCGTATCTTTCCTAAACAGCATCCCTCTTTGGATCTCTTAGAGATTATTTCACCGCTCTCCTTCGTGGTCTTATCTCGTGGCAGGTTCGGCGAAACATAAGGAGCCTAAAGATAACAGCTGAAATCATATACCAGATTGTTGAAAATATAACAATATAATGTATAACAAATATAACATTATATATATATATATATATATATATATATATAATGTTGTGAGGTTACTTGAAACAGAATAATTAAAACTGTATTTCCACATTCTGTCGAAAAGAACCTATATTTACAGGTACTCACTACATAAAAAGCCCCTCTTCATTTTTTATCATCTATTTTCATTGGTATAAGTGTGAAAAGTAAAGACCTAAAACAAATATTAAGATAAGTAGTTCTCCAGGTATGTTTACCATCAGTCCAGATAAGCATAGGGGCTCAGAGGAGAGAGATAAAACAGCAACTGCCTGATAAGGAGCACATCGTTGACAGTTGTAAAGATATTCTCTAATGTCAACACACAACATCCGTCACCTGTCGTAAATTTATAAATGCAGCAAGTAGCAACACATAATAACAATAAAAGTTGGGATGTTTTTTCTTATTTATAGGCGAATCGAAGAATTTCATATCTTAGTAGAAACTGGTTCATTCTTCTGGTACCACGAATTGCCACCTTGGAGATGCTAAAGTCCGACGCCTCAAGACGAGGCTGTACCAAGACATTCCTCTGGTACCAAGAATTGCCACCTTGGAGAAGCTAAAGTCCGACGCCTCAAGACGAGGCTGTACCAAGACATTCCTCTGGTACCACGAATTGCCACCTTGGAGAAGCTAAAGTCCAACGCCTCAAGACGAGGCTGTACCAAGACATTCCTCTGGTACCACGAATTACCACCTTGGAGAAGCTGAAGTCCAACGCCTCAAGACGAGGCTGTACCAAGACATTCCTCT
The DNA here is from genome assembly GCA_946811695.1 of Gonocerus acuteangulatus. Taxonomy (NCBI): domain Eukaryota; kingdom Metazoa; phylum Arthropoda; class Insecta; order Hemiptera; family Coreidae; genus Gonocerus; species Gonocerus acuteangulatus. Next base: position 104,683,637 of record OX328124.1, on the reverse strand, counting down.
GGTACCACGAATTACCACCTTGGAGAAGCTGAAGTCCAACGCCTCAAGACGAGGCTGTACCAAGACATTCCTCTGGTACCACGAATTGCCACCTTGGAGAAGCTAAAGTCCAACGCCTCAAGACGAGGCTGTACCAAGACATTCCTCTGGTACCACGAATTACCACCTTGGAGAAGCTGAAGTCCAACGCCTCAAGACGAGGCTGTACCAAGACATTCCTCTGGTACCACGAATTACCACCTTGGAGAAGCTGAAGTCCAACGCCTCAAGACGAGGCTGTACCAAGACATTTTATTTTAATTTTATTTGTGATTAATTTATTTACATATACAAAACAGACAAACAAGGCATTTCACCTATTTACGCTAATATTATTCAGAAACTCTCCCGACCTCCCACCTAGTATTTTCCCATGACCCTTGTGTATCCTTCCTTTAACACCTTTTTCTCCTTTCCTGTCATGAAATGTCATAAAAGGCTTTTGATCCCTACCGACCTCCTCCCACCACCTGGTTTGTCTTCAGTTGTATATACCCTAGTAGATCCCAGTTCTCTTAGACACTTCCACAATGGTTACTTAAGTGTTAACTTTGGTCCCGGCACTTTCATTGGCATGAAGTATCTTATTTCTGTGTTAAAATTAATTAATATTATTATTAGCACCTACTTACTTGTATACACTTCAATAAAATAGTCTTTTTTTTAATGTTTCTATTGATTTTCTAGAACTAATTTATAGATATACACGAATGTTCACTTTACCCGTTTATTAATACCTTAGTTGTTCTAATAATTTAACATCAAATTGTTCTTTTATAATAAGTTGAATTGTATTTATAGACCTGTTACTTATCTTACTCATAAACTTTTTTTCTGTGTATTAATTTCTGTTTTTTTTTTCTTTTCTTGTCATTTTAGCTGACGAAGGCTACCAAAGAGTAGCCGAAACGTCCTTAATATAGATTTTTTTACAAAAATCGTATTGAGGTTTTTTTTAGCCGAATCCCAACTAATCCATCTTTACTTATTTACTTTTTTTCTACCATTTGGTAAAAAAAACTATTTGTTTTGGTCCAAAATACAAATTATTTTGGTTGTATTTATGTTCTATAGAGGTCTGGTACTTTTTGTTATTTTTATGCTTCTTATTTATGATTTATGAACTTACCTACCTATATCTATTTTATCATAAAAAAAAAATTTTAATCTGTGCAATCCATTTATTTTTTTCTTATTGGACGGACATTGATTGAGAACGAAAAGCCTATAGTAACATATCAGGGGAATAGGAGAATTTATCACAAGTAGTATTTTCCTAAGCCAGTGCATTACCGAAGAAACAAGCTGCAAATCAGGAAAAATGAAAACCCTAGAACCAGGATTGCAACACATCATAGTTTTTCCGGATACTCGAGATTGGAGAAATAAAGATGTGATAGTTGTTGTGAAATCCTTAGTAAGTTCAATCTTCTTTCTACATGTTACGTAACAAAAAGTTCTAAAAAAAATCCACCAGTTTTATTTATAACGATACCACACCTGAGATTAAACAAAATGTCTATAAGAACACCTGTAAAGAAGGGCTTCTAAAGTTCTTTGGCAAAGAGGTAACGTCATTTCAGTATGTTTATAAAACGTTAAAATCATGTTTGAGCTAAACTTTAGAACCCCTTCTTGAAAACTAATATGTTACCTTCCGTCTTTTAGATTCTGGGATGGTCCAACATCCACAGGATCGTCCCATTATTTTTTTTATCCCTACATTCTAGAATTGAATGTTTGAGCTAACTACATTATATTGGTGGCCTAAAAAGAAATTTAAATTAAGAGGAATGTCTTTATCTTACATATAAGATATTTTATATGACAGGATACGGCATGTGTTTATATAATAAAAATCGAGACAACTCAAACAATTAAAATTCCGATCGTAGATTCTCACGAAGTTTTCGTCTCGTCCTAGAAGATAGCTCGTGTGCTCATCATGTGGCTAGAAAAACAAAGTAATAACGAAATATCTCAAAATAATCTTCAGAATCCTGAATTCCTCTTAACAAAACATAAAATTACATAGGAATTTTAATTTAACCAAATTAAGTGAAGTTGTTTCTAACTTAATGTAACGCTATAATACAAACTGGTTATATTATATATAAAAAATCAACTACCACAAATATAGTTCCAAAACTGGAGACCCTCGCTTTTAACTGAGGAAGGCAACTGGAGACCCTCGCTTTTAACTGAGGAAGGCAACTGGAGACCCTCGCTTTTAACTGAGGAAGGCAACTGAGGAACTCATCTCAAGATTTATCTCATATAAGGAAACTTTCAGATAATCGACTTATGTCCAGGTACAGAACAATCTTTACAGAGGTTTTAGATAATTGACCGCTCTGTAGAAACAAGAAGACTGCTCCATTTTAGGCTCGTATGAGTTAGAAATCGGGCTCCCAATGAAAACATCGCTCATCGGCTTGGTGCAATAAGCAAAAAGCTCCGGACATTAATTATCTTATTTCACGCAAGAGAGCAGTAGCTATTACAAATTTAGCTAAATCAAATTTTTAAAACGTTTATGCACACTTCTCGACTGGTACATAATCGATCTGCCAGTAAATATAAAGCAGTTACACCTTGTAGCGGACAACGGCAGAGGAATCGGTTAGATGCAACATGCAAGGAACTATTAGACGGATAACCGAAAAAAACGAATCCTAGACCTACTTGAGAAAAAGATTTTAGATAAACGACACTTCGTTATTTTCGGGCAACTTAAGTAGTTCAAGTTTAGAGACGATTTTTGGGCCACTAAAACTACTAATCCGGGAAAACAAATTAAAAGCGTATGGTATTTTGGCATGGGAATGCGCATTGATAGACCTGTATGAAAGAAAAATACATTAAGTAGTTCATAGTGAAGATGGAGATAGTTAGCCGTTGCAGAGATACGAAGACAAGGTATAGTTGGGATTCGGCTAGGAGAAAAACGTCAGACTTTAAGGAAGAAATCTGTATTTGGACGTTTCGGCTGCACATTGGCAGCCTTCTTCAGCACTAGAGAATGCCTAGGGGGGAGGGAGGAAGACCTCGAGGACAACTTAGGTAACCATGGTGGAATTGTCTTCGTATTAAGTAGTTCAGTTGTTGATTTCTAGGAATACTTGAATTTCTCCAAAAATGGGCTACAAAAACCAAACTGTTAACCAAAAATATATATCGCACTAGTATTTCTAAAGTTTCACAACTCAAAAATCGGTGTTTTTCAGTTATGACTATGAAATACATGGTAAATATCTCTTTATCAACCATCAAAACTGTATGTACCTAGATTCAGATCTTCTACACATGAAGGAAAATAAAACCATTATTAATAACAATTTAATAAGAATGTATACATATTAATACTTATTACAAAACTATAATGAAAATCACCACACACAGGAATGGCGTTAGTGACCTTAAGGGTTGACACGCCATTATAATAATTAAAAATAAAGAAAAAAAAAGACTGTCATCGGAAAAAATACTCCCAATCTGGTTAAATAGAAAAAAGTTTAGTTTTCCATTATAATAATACTAGACCACATGTTTCATTGTCAGTTAGCCGTGATTTTGTGGGATGATTTGGAGCACTCTCTTACTCTCCAGAAATTGCATTTTCCGACTATTACAGAAATAGTCAGGTAGAAGAGAATGTAAACAATGCGTCAATTTTTTGGAGAATGTGAAACATTCCTTGGATACTTTTTTGCCTCGAAACCTAAAACCTACGAAAGGCATCTTTCAGTTACCTGAACGTAGTCTGAAAGTTATCAGTCGACTAGGTACAGAAATCTATATATATACAAAAATCACGTGTCTGTCTGTTTGTGTGTTTGTTCCTTATAAAAATCCACACCGTTTGACCGATTTTGACCAAATTTGGTACACAGGTAGATCTTGATCCGGGGAGTGTCGTATGCTAAGTCAAAAACGTCTATCGGCTGTATGCCTGCATGATTGTTCCTTATACAAACACACTCAGTTCGTCTGATTTTGATCAAAGTGGCACACATGTAGGTCTTGATTCGGGGAGAGTCATAGCCTACTTCAGAGGTCACGGGTTGGAAACTATGAAGTAGTTACAGATTTGCGTTATTAGATTACTTATTTGGTTTCTAATTTATTTTTGCTTTTCTAGATGCAGAAAGTTTCCTTCTTGCCTTAAAATGTTTTATTATATGTTCTTAAGAAAAAAACGCAATACTTCCGGACGACACAATACCATTCAGTTCTTTCACTAATTCTTCCTTAGGAAAAGATAACGCTGTAATGCATTTGTCTGAATTCTTTCAGTACTGGAAATACTGCAAGGAAACGGAAGGTATCTTTTTCTTCCAGTTGGCAAATGGGCAGCGGAACCTCTCTTCGTTCGCCAAGGCTTTTTATTAGCTCGGGAGCAAATTGAACCTAGGGCATGAGTAGCAGAAGGGCTGAAGAAGTGGCAGGAAAACTAGCATAGGATAGCATATCTGGTCTTCAGTTTTAGTCCTCTTATAATCCTGGGGACAGGTATCTTACAACAGGATCAATTTGCACTAAACACATGAAACGTTCCATGATTCAGAATATTCAACATAGATGGTAAAACCGAGGACGTAGGAACAGAGCCCCTGTCTTGTCGTCTTGCGCTGAGTTCAATATATGGCTCTCCATTAGAAATTTTGGTTTACAGAATCGTCTCTGCCTGTGCTTCATGTCTCCTACGTCTGCAGTGGGCTCAATTTGGGTCCAGCCTTAAGGTGGAACATCTTAGGTCTTGGCTTATTATCAGCCTTGTTGCATAGAGTTCTCTGCCATCTGTTATCCTCCAAGTGCACCTTTCTCTTGTTAGATGTACAATATAAATGAGGGCCAACGGCTATAGCCACGTTGAATGAGGGCGTGGTCAGTACCTGAATGGGTGACCGACCAAGTACTGTTGGCATTATAGAAAAGGGCGGCAACCTGTAGACAGCCCAGCGTTAATAGCCCTAATGTTGATACGCCGTTAAACACACACAAATATATATAAACGAGAAAATCATACTTTCCCCAGATTCCACATCCTGGCTTCTCCAGGCGCAGTGCCTTAAAACTACAAGATTTCTATATTAAACAGAAGGATGTCCTGGAGAATGTTTTGAGAGGCTCTGACATAGGCAGCCTTAAGGAGGTTAAATGCCTCATAATGGTTTGATGGGGGAGCAAGGACGCTCCAACATCTCTACAACATGTTTGGAATTTCAATCTCTCATTCATAGATTATTTAACGAAATGGATATTGTCGGGATTCGAGCTTAATTGTTGAATATATCTACATTTTTTAATGTAAAAATAATTTATATTTTTGCCAAAATTTCAGATTGACTTTCAAACTTTCATCAGTGCTATGAGAAGAAGAAGAATTGAGTCGTTTAGTTCCAAAGTCACTGATGTCCACTTTGCGAAAATTTTGGAAAATCGACCAAAACGTTATAAACTTAAAATTTTCGGAATATCTTCATGGATTTTTTTTTTAAATTATTAAAGCAAATAACACGGATCAGTTTTTAAGACTTTTTTTTTTTATATTTATTTGATACAATCTTAGTTATTATAACTGATAGGATGTTACTGCCTCAGGCTACAGTATAGGTTCTCAAAGTGGGCCTTAGTGGCCCCTGTGAGGGTGGAGGCAATCTAAGGGGGTGATTAAGGCTTCAAGAAATATGAGGAATTACACGGGCGATATTATAGTCGTTTGTTGGACCCGGATGTGCAATCAACATTGTCGGTGGCTTGGTTGACATCCGGAAGGCTATTCCCTGAAACGGAAGGTTTCATAATAGCCATCCAAGATCAAGTTATAGCTACAAAATCCTACCGACGACATGTTTTAAAAGAAACGAGCATCTCTGATAAATGTAGATTGTGCAACAAAACGTATGAGTCGATCCAGCATGTTACGGCGGGCTGTGAGATCCTTGCGGGATCTGATTATCTTCAACGTCATAACAACGTGGCCAAGATATACCACCAAGCTCTCGCAGAAAAATTCGGTTTGTTGGATAAGAAGGTCCCTTATTATCGCTACGTTCCTCAAAGGCTTCTAGAGAAAGGCACAATAAAAGTGTATTGGGACGAAGCGATGTTGACGGACCGAACTGTCCATCACAATAAACCGGATATTCTTATCATTGATAAAGGGAATAAGAGAGCTGATATTATTGATATCGCTGTCCCGAATGATGAGAATATTCGGAAATCTTATGCTGAGAAGCTTCGAAAATACCAGGACTTGGCCATAGAGTTGAAAGATCTATTAAGTTACATTCCGCAAGGATAACAGCTATTATTATATCGGCTAATGGACTCATCCTAAAAACCACAGTCACAGCTACAAAATACTTGAAAATCTCGGAGGAACTGATTAAAGACGCACAACAAGCGGTACTGCTCGACACTGCGAGAATAGTTCGAAAATTTTTAAACGAACGCCCGTGACAAGAAACATAAAAATATAATAATAATAAAAAAAACTAATATGAACAACAATTCTTTCGGTTGGCAATAGCCCCCGAAAGAATTTACTCCAGGAAACTGAGAACACACCCCCTATAATAATAATATCTTATCCTGTCTGATGTTGTGAGTGGAAAATATTATGTAAATAAGCATCAACTCGTATTAAATAGAGCTTTGCTTTTCAATGCTTATTAAAACCTCGTTATTAAACAATCTTCAACAACTTGTTTAGATTTGTAGTTTCTGAAGGCTAGGCAACTCAGAGATTTGTAATCAACTCACTTGAGTATTCTTTTTAGAATATCTTTAGTGGTCTATAATCTTCTTGTTTCTTTCGAAGGCAGGGGGTCGATAAAACAGTCCATATTTCGTTTTTAGCTACTTTATTTTACTTGTTTTCATCGCAACTCTTCAGGAACTTTGCCATCCTCAAGAAGATATCTTCCAAAATGAGAACGAAATAAATAAAAACAAAATGAAGATAAAGGATATTTTAGTAAATAGCGAAGCGTTCTCCTGCCCACAGGAAACCCTTGTCTTACAAACGCTTCGCTGATTTCCAATTGTATACGCTCTCTAATCCTTCAGTCTTCTCTTCGACTCAGTCAGAACTTCTTACAACTTTATAAAGTTGAACCTTTGTCTTAAAATAGCTTGTTACTGTTTTTTCTTTTCTTTTTCTCTTTTTTTTTTGTTATTGTTAAACCTCAAATGGTGTAACTATTTTGTGGTATTTGGTATACCAGTTGCTGTACCCGTCAACACACAGGTTTACAATTAAAATTTAAGGAAACAGAAAATTTGTGTAGGTAGTAGGACTGACTTTATTAACAAAAATATCGGTTCATACATTTTTAGTTTGTAAACAATCACGTTAGTGTTTGAACAAACAGAGATAACACACTTTCAGCGGTTCCTGTCTTCGCAAACGCATGTCACATAAATTCTGTAGAACTCTTAGAGAACCTTACAGGTCAATTGTAGGTTGGTTGTTTGGGTTTTAGGGCAAACAACTTCTAGGTTATTGTGCCCGATTTATTGCGGTATAAATGTCACACTCAGACTTGTGCTTTTTTTTCTCGGAAAATAGTTAGTTACTTTTTGTTTCACTAATATATCAACATCTTTTATTTACATGATTGATTGTAATCAATAGCTGGACTCTTTCCCCCCTCTGATCAAGTTCTTCATCATTTCATTAATTGTCTTTTAGTCTGTTGTTTCAAATTACTCACTTCATCATTTCATTAATTGTCTTTTAGTCTGTTGTTTCAAATTACTCACTTCATCATTTCATTAATTGTCTTTTAGTCTGTTGTTTCAAATTACTCACTTCATCATTTCATTAATTGTCTTTTAGTCTGTTGTTTCAAATTACTCACTTCATCATTTCATTAATTGTCTTTTAGTCTGTTGTTTCAAATTACTCCATCATTCATAACATTGCTTCTACTAAGTATTTTGATTTCATTTAATACGTACATGGATTTGGTATCTTTGATCTATAAAGCGACAACATATTATGATTATGATGAAGACAAAGCCTATATTATATATATATATATATATATATATATATATATATATATATATATATATATATATATATATATATTAAAAAATACTTATTATATGTGTTTTAACGAGGAATGTTTCCTTAGGATGCTCATCCAAGTTTTTGTCTTATCTAATCTTATTTCAGTGTTCTAAATGACATTTCTTAAATCCAAATCTCTTAGCTTAGTATTATTGCTTTTCGGTTTGATATCTATTTATTTGATCATTGATAAATTGTTCACAGGATTTTGCTGACAGAGTGGGTTCCAAGTCCATGAACTAATTCTCCTTATAACTAAACATTTCACAACGTATTATATTTCTCTCTTAAAGTCATCGTGAAAAAATCAATGCATTTCGTTGTGTTTTCTTCCTTCTGATTTTTCCACCATCACACTTTGCATTGATTTTACTAATTCCATTTTCAGAAGTATTTTTTCTTGTGATTTTATTATACATATAGAATGAAATTTCTGCCTGCTTTTAATAATTTTATTAATCTATATGTTTTATCTGATAATCGTTATCCTTTGTAGATAGTAATTTTAACCTTGTTTATAACTTTTATAATTTTTATTATTTATTTTGCATAATTTGATGTATCTTTTAATACATTGAAAAATGAAATTTTATATTTCATAGATATATTTTTCATTTTATAAAAGTAAAAATTATAACTTTTAATTTTGTTTAATGTGTTCAGATGGAACATTAATTCCAAAAGAGTCATTTCCTTTTGAGCTCACTATTTTTAGCTGGAAAAGGGATTTTTTTATTTGATCTACACCTCATAAATAAAAAAAGTTGTATTCGTGTTTGATTGGAATTAATAATTGCAATATATTATGAAAGTACAAATTGCTACGATTTTTTGCTAAATTACCAATTTACTTAAAAAAAAAAAAAAAACAGGATATTCATTTAATCAGGTATGAAATATTTAAATCGTCTTCGGATAAAAAGATTCATTAATTTTTACCAGGCATTCAGTACAGGTATTTGGATCTTGTGTGTAAATACAGCTGTTTATACATTTTTAAGGGCATGTTGGGCCTAGATAAATTGTACAAATATTTTGTCTTTCAATTTAAATTAGGGTTTTTTATAGTTTATTTCAGTAATTCATCGGATTTGCTCCCTTACAGTAGCTGGCGAATCTTTAATATATTTCATGTCATTTATTTGATATTAATCAAAATATTAAAATAAATAAATTCAGTTAGAAAATAATAATAGTTTCTGCATACAATTTTCAATCCAACAGCCAACAGATCTCCTCACCTCCTGTCAGATTTTTTTTTTTTTTTTTTACCTGGAAGAATACAATAAGAAAACAATTTTTCAAAATTAATAAATTTATTTTGTTTATACCAATATATATTATGATTTAGAGTTTTAATATATACAAATATACAATCATTACAAAAATGACAAACACGCTTATAAAAAGATTACAATATTACTTATACCTGAAATAGCAGTCTATTAAAAATCACAGTAAGTACAGTCTGAGTTTTAAGCTGGATTAACAATAAGATTCGCTCGCCAGACCAGACTTATCCGATTCACTAAGAGTAAGTAGAGATCTTCCAAGCGAATGCGACAGGTCGGAGACCATCCTCCTGAACATCCTCGGGTCCATGTTCCTACCAAGATAGTAAAGGAATAACCAGTCTGAGAAGCTCAGCTTGCTTGCAATCATGTCTATTTCGTCCGTTTTGAGCGCCGGTCCAGGACTTATCTCGCCCCAGATGAACCTGTTGAATGCATTGCTCCTGTGGTGCAAGAGCATGGTCAGCAGCCTCCAGACGAGTCCGAGCATAGTGATGAAAAACAGTATTAGAAACCAAAACCAGAGTATGGTATACAGTTTTTCGTTGATTATGTTGAGCGCCATTACGCAGAGAGCGTCGTGTACTTGCATGCTGCCGGTCTGACCGAATTTGTGGAAAGTGCATTTTGTCAGCTTGGGAAAGACTGATTCTAATACTTGTTCGTCGTCTTGTAGCCAACGGATTCCCAAATCGAGAAAGTTTCCTTTAAGAAAACAATCAACCAGATATATTTGCAGTATAATGTTTGCGGCATTAAGAATTTCACACATAATTAAATTCTTTGCCCAGTCCCTGTTCACTTTGAACCTGCACCACGTGATGTACGCATTCTTCAGCCATTGCTCTCTCTGCCTTTTGGACTCGTCCGTATGTATCTTCTGCCCAACGATTTCCATGTCGGTCTCTCCAGTAAAAGGCGAAGATTTTACACGATTTACAATCGCGCTTATTCTCCCTTTCTCCAATCCCTTCCACAAATAATGCGGAAGATAGAACAATATCGCCTGCCCGAAAAGTACGAAAGGCACCCATTGGTAGTAAGCATGTTGTTTAATTTCTTCACCTGGGACATGCGGTCCTACACCCGGCGAAACTATGTGCTGTCCTGTCAAGTAGCTATCATTGTGATACCTCGCAACGGTGAAGGTCGCAGAAAAGAAGCAAAACGTATTGATAACCGGAGCGACGGTCTTGTCACTTATGCAGTTGATGTGCTCCTTGATAAACTGCCTAGAACTCACAAGCACCGTGCAAGCAATTATAAAAATGAAAGTCAACCTGTAATGAAGGCGGAAGATAATGTTGTCTGTGGCGCATTCCCTCTTCGAGAATATTCGCACATTTTTCTTAAAGTCCCCGAATACAAACATCTTGCCTTCGGGCCGACCGCTTCCAGACTGAGGCTATCCGTTGTTCAAGCAGCGGACGTGACAAGTGGCTGATAAGGAGAGTCCTACACTGATAAGAACGGTTGACAGAACTACGATTGACGGAGCATAGATGGTTGCCGAGGGGCTACTGGTGTACTGCTCGCTGTCTATAGTGGTGGGGGATGCAGCTATTGCTGAAACCTCAGTTTCTCTCGTTCTCTTACCACACTATCATTAACAATCCAGCAACGCACATCAAAATGTATTTTCCCTGCTCTTTCTCAGAAGGACATTTTTCCTTGTCCCCACCTAGAATGGGATTGTAGTGGAAATGATTAGTATACAAGGAAACAGCTCTTTGGTTCTTGATAAGCTAGAATTACCGAATAATAACTAGCTTAGTTTCTGTTTTTACTTTTTTTTTACTATTTTTTTTTTTTTTTTTGCTCTTATTCAATTTAAAGACAGTTAGAAAATAATAGAAGAAAATGCAATTATCATAAGATGCGGTGCAGACAACAAATAATAATAATACTCTTATTGTCTTAACTTTTTATTATTACACTAAGGAATTCATTCACTTAAAATAATTTGCATTTGTATATTCCATTGCAAAAAATATATTTACTTACTTTATTTACACTAGGAAAACATAGGTTTGCGACAAAGAAAAAATACTAAAAAAGATTCCAGGGCGTATAATTTAGCAAAACTTTAGCCAAACTAGATGGTTTTTAATAACTTTTTTTTGCGCCCTAAAACCGAAAAAAAAATGCTCAGCAAATTTTAGCAAAAATACTTTTTAAATACATTCATAGGTTGTGTTGTTTTTCAGCGTAAAACCTTCAGCAGTTGAATATGCAAGCTGACTCTGGATGCTTAAGGGAGTTACAGGCATTGCTGGAGATCGAAAACCTGAGCAAAAAAGTATTTTTAAAATAAGAAGAGAAGGTTCTACAAGGAAACAGAATGAATTTTCTGTTGAATTGGAAAGAACTGTTTGTTTTTTTACTTTGTAATAATAAAAATGAGTGTTTTTTCTACAATTTTGTGTTGTTCCCACCCCTGATATTTTGCAAAGAAAACTCTACGTAATGGACAGAAATGTCAGCAATTTTTGAATTCCATGTAGCTGATTAGAATTTTTTGTTTTACACACCCGAATATTGAAAATGTCCGCCCCCAAATTCGATCATTTTTATATCGACTGATTTTATTATTCATCCTAGAGCGTACTTGTCAATTTTTTTAAGGACGTGACCCTGATAAAATTTCAAACATATCACAACTCAGAGAATTATGGACGGAAAACTGCGTTATTTGATTTTTATACTATTTAATACAAAAATAAATTCTAATGATTTCAATGGCCTGTCATCAGAGAGCAATTTATGTCTCGTAATAAAATTAATATCTAAAATATCTATCATTTTGATTTCTTGACGAACGCTTAAGCAGGCTACAATAGTCCGCCGGAAAGACGGTCGCCTGAACGAGTTTATATTCCGGCCGCCTGAACAGTCTTAACTAACAGACCGGCGGGAATATATACACGTTCAGGCGACCAGCCTTCAGGCGGTCTGTTCAGGTCTAACTGACAGGCCTGTCTGACATAGTGTAGCCTGCTTTATGAATATCTATTATTGCCGCATTGAAATCAGCCCCCCAAGAAAGAATGATTTTGTAGGCTCAGATGAGTATTCACCACATTCAGATGAGTGTCACCAACATTCAGTCGACCGCAAATCTCTCTTACAGATATCAATGGTTTGCGGCTTCCCTTTCTAATTCGGATCCAATATAGTCGCGGTCTCTGAACAGATCTTCACAAACTCATATAGCATTTTCTCTACAATAGAAATCCTTCCTATATTATACCACGCCTCTTTTGGGGAGTTACAACGAGATTTTCTGCTAGTTTTTCCGCATCTTCAACACTCATGTGTTGAAGATTGTTATTCAGCTAAATACAAGTATTTAATATTACACAATGTCGGTTCTATATTGTGATAGAGAGAACAGAGAACTGGAGAGACTAACTCTAATCAAGAATATTTGTTAAACATGTTGAGGAAAAGAGGTATCTGTCTAATGGTATTGTCTGCGGAAATCTAGATAAAAATAATCCTGAAGAGTATTTATGGTTCACTGTAAATCCCCTAAATACCTTTACATAAAGGAACTAGAATCAAGAAAAAAAAGAGTTAAACTTAAAATACGGTACTGGTGCTTTTGTCCATTAGTATAAATAAATCTATCTATCCATCTATATATATATATATATATATATATATATATATATATATATATATATATATATATATATATACTAGCTGACCCGGCGAACTTCGTACCGCCTAACAGTCGATTCAATAATTTTTTTTTAAATATTTATTCTGCTATTCAGGACTCCGGGTCAGCTATCAAGATGTAGACATCTGGCGGGGATAACTAATTAAATGACGATTGATCAGTTTTCGACCGGAGAGGAAAAATGATTAAATTACTAAAATGGCTATTAAAAAGTCCGTCACGCAGGAGCTGCATAACTAAGCACTTTCCTCAGAATTTGGGTAGTGTAGACTGCTTTCCAGAACAATTTGCTTAAAATATCCTACATAAATAAAATAAAAACGTGAATAGTTCTCATTTTGTAATGAGTAACTGATCAATTATTAATTTGCATCCAGAGTTATGTTTACACATGGTACCTACTACACTACGTAATAAATACAAAAATCCTCATATTATCGTATTTTGATCTAACGCAGGAACAGGATACAGTCACTCTATTGGTAGAAAGCGCTCCTTGCGGCGGCTTTGTGAACCTACGTCTGCCGGCTTTTCTATTCAAATATATTACAAATTAAACCCCCGCTTTCCGATTGACCGATTCAGCTCATTTTTACAACACTTCTTTCTCACGAGTTACCCACGACGTATACAGCGTTTCGTTACAATACAGCAGAAATTACGACCGGTATGAGTATATTAGGAATTTGGGTCCGGAGTAAACCCCCCCCCCTTCTAATGAACCGATTTAGTTTCTTTTTACAACACATAATTACCTGTAGATTACCACTACGAATACCGAGTTTCGTCGAAATATACCAAAAATCACGGCTGGTAGCGGCGAATTGGTATTGTGGGTCCGGAGTAAACCCCCCCTCCTAATGAACCGATTTCGTTTATTTTTACAACACATATTTACCTGTGGATTAGCACTACGAATACCGAGTTTCGTCGAAATATACCAAAAATCACGGCTGGTAGTGGCGAATTGGTATTGTGGGTCCGGAGTAAACCCCCCCTTCTAATGAACCGATTTAGTTCATTTTTATATCTCACTTTTCCCTCTATATTAACACTACGAATACCAAGTTTCGTTGAAATATAACAAATATTACGGCTGACATAGTCAAATAAGTGTTTTGGGTTCGGGGTAAACCCCCCCTTCCGGTGGACCGACTTTGGTGGTTAACGAACTCGTTCAATCGTTTGCTAATTGAATGCTATATACCAAGTTTCGTGACGAAAAAACAAAAACTCTGGCCGCTATCGTGTTAACAGACACATATATATATATGCATATATATATATATATATATAGATATATATAAATTTTAACGGGGGTCATTTTCGGTGTCTACTAGGTAGGATCGATAAAGATTTGAAGAAATTTTTCAAAAATTCCGTCATGAGTCCAACCTCAATAGCTACTTTCCTTCGGAGGAAAGTGCTAAAAATAAGGGTTGAAAATTGAGGATTGTATGTATTTTTGTATGTTCTATCATAAAAAAATAGAAATTAAAAATTTTGTCTAAAAAATAAAAAAAAAAATTTAGGGGTGGACTACCCCTAAAATTTAGGGGGATGAAAAATAGATGTTGGCCGATTCTCATAGATACCGGATAAGCACAAAAAATTTCATCAAAATCGGTCAAGCCGTTTCGGAGGAGTATGGCAACGAAAACTGTGACACGAGAATTTTATATATTATATATATATATATATATATATATATATATATATATATATATATATATATATATATATATAGAGTGTCCCCAAAATAAACGATCAAACTTTAGGAATCGATGCAGGATGAAAATAAAAGAAAAAAAATCCTTTCGCATATTTCTCGTTTTTGCTTCTTTTCCTAGAAAAACGCAAAAAAACTCAAACACAATTGTGAATAGGTAGTATTCTTTCATAATGCCTATATAAATATCATTCAAAGTATATTTTTTTCTTCGACCCCCTCTACCATCCAACCTCCTCCCCCCCCCCCCCAAAAAAAAACTTCTTGATCGAAAAAATTAAATGGCGGCATGTAAAGCTGCAAGTCAAGCCGAATAGCCTGAAACTTTAAATAAACAAACGACCATCTTAGCGTGACATAGATTCTAATGGTGTTTGTGTATTGTGGATAGGCACAGACCATTAAAACGGTGACATATAATTAAAACGGTGGCCTTCTGGGTCAAAGATGAAGCCGAACCTTACATTCCACAAGTAAGTTTTTCCAAAGATTAAAACAAAATTCTTTTAACTAGAATTTCCTTCCAATTTCTGTTGTGTGGCTTTATAAAAGAGGAATGTGCCTATGTGATTTCTGATTCCATTGAATAACTAAAGTCATTTTCACTCATAAGTAGTCAAACAAACAGTATGAGCCTATGATAGCTTTCCAGCTAAGATGACGCAGTTCCTGCGAGTCGGACATTTTATAATGGCATATAGTTATCCTAGGTGATAACACATCTATAACCTTGAGCTTTGATAAGGCGGTGGTAAGGCCTTAGACACATTTTGGATTAGATGAATAGCTATATGTAATGGTGTTTTTCAGTGTATACCTAAAAGTTAATTAACGTTTTTTGTTTGCATTGAAAGAAATATTATTTTATTTTCAAACTCACTTTTAAGCACTTTAGTTGTTATGTATAATGGAAATATACTCGACAATGCTTGGAGGACATTCTTTGAAAGCATACTGCCGACGGGAAGTGTTTTCTTTTGTCGGAAACAAACGTTTTTAAATAGCTCGGTATTTATAATTTTAAAATGAGCTTTCGGTTATTTTAATAGAGATGAAAATAAAACTTTTTATTTTACAACTCCTAATTTAACAAATATAGCTGCCATGCAATATTTGTTAAATTCGGAGACTCGTCTTAGGCGACAACTGTCGACTATGATGAGTCCTAAGAACTTTCTTAGGACTTGGCAATATATTTTAACACAATTTCCACAATATTTGGTAAAAAATCATTCATGATGATTTACAGAACATATTTGTCAACTTATTTTATTAGTGCGAAAATAAAACTATCAAACATATTAGTCTAGGCAACGACTGCTCAAAAAAAGCTATAGATGGAAATGCTTAGAACACAATTTTCGACTTCATAACTTTGTTTGGACAAGTTAGGAGGTTAACATATCCCCGCCCATAGCCGTTAAGCCGGGGGGAGGGGGGGGGGGGGGGGTTGAAGTTCCCTTTTTTTCTGGTTTTCGCCTATATCTCGGAAACCCTATCAAGTGTTTCTAGATATCATCCTTTTGCCTTTTGCTCTTTTTGACCGAACAACTTTTCAATGATTTACCCAAAAAATAAATGCCCGTTATAGGGTTGATACATATTATTTTATGGATTTTCCTTCAAACATTAAAACACTTTCAGCGTTCATCGTGACATCTGAAATTTGGCGACAACTGTCGACTAAGACCCTCTATCAATTAATAATGAAACAAGACATATGACAATTTAAAATTATTTATTCCAATTACCTTGTTTTTCTATGTGTGTTTGCAAATTTCTTCGAACATTTTTATTATATGGAGGCCCGATGGCCGTGAGTGCTAAGGCTTAACCACTCCGAGCCTAAGGTCGCGGGCTCGATTCCTACTATGGGGTAGTGGTTTTTCTTTCAAAAAGAGAAAACGCATCATCCCTATCCTGGCTAGAAACGGCTGGCAACCTACAGGTAACCCGTCATAAAATTAGTTGTCAATAATAAATGGACGTTAAAATTTAAATAATAACATGTTTTTTAAGGATTTTTTATTCTATATAAAACTTTTACAGATCATTAATTCCACCGTAAATGTATAAAGGGGGCCAAGTTGCCGTCAACTCACATCAAATCATATAAATAAATTGATAATGATGAACCTTTTCAATATCTACTTTTGTACTCGCTTCGGAGATACATATACTAAAATTCAATATCTGCATGTATTTAGTTTTGCAATGGGTGGTGTGATTAAAAAGGAGTTGATGCTACCACTTCAGCATTTTGAAGTTCTAACTAGCTTTAGTGTGATTAAACAAGTTCTAACTTACAACTTCATTTTTGATATGATTGAAGAGAAGCTACAACTACCTAGGTGTAGTTACATCTTCGTTTTCTTGAAGTCTGAGCAGGAGCAGACTTCACTTTTGTCAGCTATTCTTCAAGATCAAAATTATTACTATGGTAATTATTACTTAGGTTCAGGGACGTATATAGGAAATAATTTTTGACTAACGGGGAGTTTGGGGCTATGTTACACCCAAACAATTTTTTTTTTTTTTCTGGACTAAGTGATATTGTTTGAAGTATTATTACCGATTAAATCAAATTAAATTTCGGGGGGCAGGCTGCGGATATAGAACGTGTTTTTGGGCAACTAAAACAAATGTTCCCAATTCTTGGCAATTCTGTAAATGTAGCACTTGAAAGTATATCAAAACTAGTAATGAGCTGTGTACTGCATAATATTGCTAAAAATCTTAAAGACCCTTTAAATTTTGAGGAATTTGACCTCGTTGCAACAAAAGTTCGTGGAGAAGAAAAAGGAAACAAAATGTTAGCCTTTTTGCCTTCAAACTATCAGAATGCCTAACACCTAATTAATTAGTATATTTGATTCAATATAATTTGTATAATAAATCAAGTTGTACATTATTCACTTTTTTTATTAAATCAATGTAATTTTTTATCTCTATCTAGAGATTTCTTATCAGTTATTCTTTCATCTTCAGATGACCACGAAACGGGATTGAGGCCGCGAAAACCTCCACCAAGCAAAGCTAGTATCGTACTATAGATGCAAGGCGAGGCGGCAGACTGCTGTGGTGGGGGGAGGTGAGGTGACGTGACTGTGTGTTTCTGGGGAGCGTGCGCACGCAGGTCCATGTGACTCAGTACCACCGCATCGGTGAGTTACGACGGTACGTGTTAGTGTCGCTGTTTTGTTTGTGGATTGAAACGCTCTATTTCCATTCGGCTAGCGATGGAAGAGAAACTCATCCAAGCAGTAAGAGGAAGACCGCTTTTATACGACACCTCGCATGCTGACTACATGAAGGTGAAATTAAAATCGCAAAATTGGGAACAAATTGCTGACGAAGCTGGAATAGTATCAGGTGAGGTTTATGGTTTATTTATTTTATGACAGTTATTGTTAATTTTTTTGTTTATTTTACACTGATAAAACAAACAGCCCGACTCACAGGAACTGCGTCATCTTAGCTCGTTCGCGTTCTTATCCTTAGTGTCAATTGTAAAACATGTTATTGAAATAGTAAATGATATTTCGTGAAAAGTGTAAAATGCAATCTCAAAGCGAAGTATAACCATAACCGCCACAATTGGAAACTGGCATTTTCCTAAGAGCAAATTACTCCATTTAAACACCGATTTCTCTGAATAAGAACTATCAAAAATCGCTTAACTCGTTTATAGGGACTTTAATAAGCTTTCGAACTGATGCTTTATATTAACTACGAGTTTCCAACCAGTTTCGAGATATATAATAATATATCTGAATATCATTCCCTAGGCAACTAGCAAGGATGAATGGCAGGCCGAAGAAGCCGGAGAGGAATCCGGCGAAATATTGCACAGAAAATAGGAGCAGAACCGCTGCACATTAGGCAAACGTCCATTTTTAGGTGGATAAAATTATTTGGTTGTGTTTTTCAATGTTTCTGAGTAAAGGAAAAATCTTTAAAAAATTCTCTGACCCATAGTTTATAGTATGTCCAACAAACTAATGTTGTGGTCACATATTTTGGACATAATAAGAAAACATTTTGTAAATCTATGGAACATTTAAGTAGTAACTTTTTGCATCTATTATTTACATAAAAATAATACATATATTCATAAAAAATAATACATTGCCTATACCATGAAAATAAAGAACAAAAATAGGCAAAAAATCATTGTATTGACTTGTTTTTTAATAGTAACAAATATATACAATTATATTATGCACTAAAAATGAATAATCCATCAATCATCGTCTGATTCAATACTGCTACATCCTTCAGCATTTTCTTCTGAAGAGTCAGTATCGTCAGCCTCATTTTCTAATCATAGTTCTTGAAGTTTATCATATAGTAAACTACACATCAATAGGCTAATTACATCTACGTATGTTTCACAAACGTTTACGAAAACTGGCAACAATCGGGTCCGATGAAACTAAGAGCATCATAAGAAGATTTTTGTTTGCGGCCTCTCTTAAATATTTTCTTGTATTATGGACTCTAAATTGACGGGAATATGTGTTACGGCCTAGAGTATGTTATCGCTAGAATCGGTAAAACGTTTTTCCGAGCGACCTGGACCTTGACATGTGGACTGTCCTGTCAGCTGTGGCATAAACTCAAAATCCTGCCTTTCTAGCCACGCGGAAAATTCCTTAAAAAATTCAACTTTCCGGCGACATTTTTCCTACATGTCACAGATGTTTTGGAAATATTATTTTATTGCGTCTTTAATTAGTCTCACGTTTAAAATTGTATCTTCATCTTTCCAAATTGTAACAGCTTATAAAAATCTTTTTCAGGTCCCGAAGCGAAAAGATTGTGGGAGAAGTTAAGACATTCTTTGAGGGACGCACTCAGGAGGAAACAGAAATCTATGAAAAACGGCGTTCCAGCATCTACACTAAGACCGTGGAAGTACGAAACGGAAATGGCGTTTCTCCTGCCTTACATGGCCGCGAGGAAAAAAGACGACAGCGACGACGAGTCTAACTGGGAGACCGGTATGAAGGCCTGTTATTCACAGGATGCATCTAATGGGACAGAAGCTGCGAGCGATGAAGATGAAACTTCTGAAGTGGCCGTAATTTTTCCAGAATATTCGACAGACAATTTTTCGAAAAGACACTTACTGGACAGTCCTCATGACATTCCAATCGAAAACACGCCACAGAAAAGAATCAAGAAGGAAGGCTCAGTGGATTTTTCCTTTCAGCAACAGATGGAAAACCAAGACAGAAGATCGTCCGAAATATTAGCAGAGAGATCACGGTTATTGGAAAGGAATCAACCACCTAACGACCCTTTGTATTATTTTTTCTTGTCAATGTATGAATCTACAAAAAGGATGCCGCCAGCATCACAGCTCGTCGTGAGGAATCATATATACAGAGCAGTGTCCGATATGGAAGCAACATTGCTTGGTATACATCCAACAGATGCATCCAGACAATCACCATTTTAGCAAGGCTATGCTCAAGTAAAATGCTGCACGCATGCATTAATCTTCTTGATTAAAAACTCAAATTATTTAATCTCTGACTGTAAAGAAGTAACTCGTCAGTCCGAGATTTGAGCCCAGTTTTACTGTTCTACATGGAAGCGCCTTAACCATGTACTGCAATCCCTCTAAGGGTCAGTCCAGATCTTGAAATATTTCTCTACGTTTATGGCACATCCTTGAGGCCAGAGTTGAACTGTACAGTCCATCTAAGTAGAATGATAAATCCACTAGATTAACTGTACAGGCCAATGAGGCAGGGACTGTGTAGGCCAGGTCTGACGTGTATGGACAAGAGGACATTTGATTCACATTCGGTGGGTCTACTATATCTGGACTGTGCAGTCCCTGCCTTTATAATTATTATTTTATCGTGTGTGTAGCAATCCGTTCAGTCGAAACCTTGAGACCAAACTGTGCAGTCTCGGCCTCGAGGTTTGAACTGAACATGTATTCACCAAGGGTCACCAAAGATCTCAACGGACATTCAGAATGTTCTTTCGGAAGGCCTAGAAGAATGACATACATTTGTAAACCTCATAGTTTATCGATCTCACATTTTCTGCATTAAATGATTAA
The DNA here is from genome assembly GCA_946811695.1 of Gonocerus acuteangulatus. Classification (NCBI taxonomy): domain Eukaryota; kingdom Metazoa; phylum Arthropoda; class Insecta; order Hemiptera; family Coreidae; genus Gonocerus; species Gonocerus acuteangulatus. The sequence continues at coordinate 104,662,730 of OX328124.1, read as the reverse complement.
TTTTTTTTTGTGACTTTTTAAGTGTTATTATTTATTAGAGTTTTTGGAGAGGTTATTTTATTTTTAGCACTTTCCTCCGAAGGAAAGTAGCTATTGAGGTTGGACTCATGACGGAATTTTTGAAAAAATTCTTCAAATCTTTATCGATCCTACCTAGTAGACACCGAAAATGACCCCCGTTAAAATTTATATATATATATATATATATATATATATATATATATATATATATATATATATAAATTTTAAACATTGAGCTGGAGGGGTGTGTGGAGCGGTGCTTCTGCCAAGAGTTTAAGGCAGCTTGGTGTCCCGATGGGGGTGCTGAGAAGCATTACATTGCGGGTATTAAAGGGCTCCTGCATCATCTTCAGTCGATGGAGGACACTCCTCGCCGGTGCGGGCCGTTGAGGATCGCCGGGTTTTTTTTTTTTTTTTGTTTTTTTTTTGTTGTTTTTTTTTTTTTGTTTTTTTATTTATGTGTTTTACTTGTTTATATTTTAATTTGGGGTGTGGGTATGTTTGTGGTTGATAGATGTGACTGCACCACGTTAGGTCTTTATCGAGTGCTCTGGTCTAGCGGGTGAAGTGTTTGGGTTCAAAACGTGGTATTATCTTATTATTATTATATTGACCTTGTTATTGTTAGTCTTTATTTTTTATTTTTTATTTATTAATATCGGTTTTTTTGCTTTATTTTATTTAGTTTTATTTTATTTATTGTTTTTTTTATCTATTTGGTTATATTTGTAATAATTATATTAATTTATACTATTATATATTGTTATATTATCAGATATACTGATTTGTAAGGTTTTTTTTTTTTTTTTTTTTTTTTTTAGGGTTATTTTTTTTTTGTATTTTATTTTACTTTATTTATTTAATTATTTTTGTGCCTTCTTATATTCGTTATGAGGTACTCTGAAGACTGATGAGGACATATTATTGATTTAGGTCTTCCAGCAACTAGGCTTGTGTTGTGTTCAAGCCTAAATAACGAGGGTGAAGGAGACACCCAATTGTTAATTGACTTATTGCATTCTAGAATAATAGTAACAATTGAGTGTATGTATTGTATCTCCTAATAAATAAAAATAAAAATAAAAAAAAAAAAAATATATATATATATATATACATATATATGTCTGTTAACACGATAGCGGCCAGAGTTTTTGTTTTTTCGTCACGAAACTTGGTATATAGCATTCAATTAACAAACGATTGAACGAGTTCGTTAACCACCAAAGTGCTATGTTTCACGGGGAGGTCGGTGTTTGAGGCACGACACTGTGGTGGATGTACTGGGTGAAGCCTTAGCCGGGAGGGGGTACGAGGTACACCTCGAGACAGTCCTGAGAGCTGATGGCCGACGTTGGAAACCCGACATAATTGTGGCTAAAGAGGGTAAGGTGATGATTCTGGATGCACAGATTGTAAATGGGAATTCCTCTGATCTGAACTCGCTGCACCGGGCGAAGTGTCGGAAGTATGGGAGACTTGGTGTGCGTTTGGCAGTGGGACGAATGTTTGGCGTGCCTGTCACCGACGTGGAGGTAACGTCCTGTACATTGAGCTGGAGGGGTGTGTGGAGCGGTGCTTCTGCCAAGAGTTTAAGGCAGCTTGGTGTCCCGATGGGGGTGCTGAGAAGCATTACATTGCGGGTATTAAAGGGCTCCTCCATCATCTTCAGTCGATGGAGGACACTCCTCGCCGGTGCGGGCCGTTGAGGATCGCCGGGTTTTTTTTTTTTTTTTTTTTTTTTTTTATTTATGTGTTTTACTTGTTTATATTTTAATTTGGGGTGTGGGTATGTTTGTGGTTGATAGATGTGACTGCACCACGTTAGGTCTTTATCGAGTGCTCTGGTCTAGCGGGTGAAGTGTTTGGGTTCAAAACGTGGTATTATCTTATTATTATTATATTGACCTTGTTATTGTTAGTCTTTATTTTTTATTTTTTATTTATTAATATCGGTTTTTTTGCTTTATTTTATTTAGTTTTATTTTATTTATTGTTTTTTTTATCTATTTGGTTATATTTGTAATAATTATATTAATTTATACTATTATATATTGTTATATTATCAGATATACTGATTTGTAAGGTTTTTTTTTTTTTTTTTTTTTTTTTTTAGGGTTATTTTTTTTTTGTATTTTATTTTACTTTATTTATTTAATTATTTTTGTGCCTTCTTATATTCGTTATGAGGTACTCTGAAGACTGATGAGGACATATTATTGATTTAGGTCTTCCAGCAACTAGGCTTGTGTTGTGTTCAAGCCTAAATAACGAGGGTGAAGGAGACACCCAATTGTTAATTGACTTATTGCATTCTAGAATAATAGTAACAATTGAGTGTATGTATTGTATCTCCTAATAAATAAAAATAAAAAAAAAAAAAAAAAAATATATATATATATATATATATATATATATATATATATATATATATATACATATATATGTCTGTTAACACGATAGCGGCCAGAGTTTTTGTTTTTTCGTCACGAAACTTGGTATATAGCATTCAATTAACAAACGATTGAACGAGTTCGTTAACCACCAAAGTCGGTCCACCGGAAGGGGGGGTTTACCCCGAACCCAAAACACTAATTTGACCATGTCAGCCGTAATATTTCTTATATTTCAACGAAACTTGGTATTCGTAGTGGTAATATAGAGAGAAAAGTGAGATATAAAAATAAACTAAATCGGTTCATTAGGAGGGGGGTTTACTCCGGACCCACAATACCAATTCGCCACTACCAGCCGTGATTTTTGGTATATTTCGACGAAACTCGGTATTCGTAGTGTTAATCTACAGGTAAATATGTGTTGTAAAAATAAACTAAATCGGTCCATTCGAAGGGGGGGTTTACCCCGAACCCAAAACACTAATTTGACCATGCCAGCCGTAATATTTCTTATATTTCAACGAAACTTGGTATTCGTAGTGGTAATATAGAGAGAAAAGTGAGATATAAAAATAAACTAAATCGGTTCATTAGGAGGGGGGTTTACTCCGGACCCACAATACCAATTCGCCACTACCAGCCGTGATTTTTGGTATATTTCGACAAAACTCGGTATTCGTAGTGTTAATCTACAGGTAAATATGTGTTGTAAAAACAAAGTAAATCGGTTCATTAGAAGGGGGGGGGGGTTTACTCCGGACCCAAATTCCTAATATACTCATACCGGTCGTAATTTCTGCTGTATTGAAACGAAAAGCGGTATACGTCGTGGGTAACTCATGAGAAAGAAGTGTTGTAAAAATGAGCTGAATCGGTCAATCGGAAAGCGGGGGTTTACTTTGTAATATATTTCAATAGAAAAGCCCGCCAGACGTAGGTTCACAAAGCCGCCGCAAGGAGCGCTTTGTATCAAGAGGGACTGTATCTTGTTCCTGCGTTAGTTCAAAATACGATAATATGAGGTTTTTTGTATTTATTACGTAGTGTAGTAGGTATCATGTGTAAACATAACTCTGGAAGCAAATTAATAATTGATCAGTTACTCATTACTAATTTAGAAGAGAACTATTCATGTTTTTATTTTATTTATGTAGGATATTTTAAGCAAATTGTTCTGGAATGCAGTCTACACTACCCAAATTCCGAGGAAAGTGCTTAGTTATGCAGCTCCTGCGTGACGGACTTTTTTTATTAGTTGCTTAACAATAAAATATATTTTAAGAAGCCATGGTTAGGCTAGGATTAGGCTAAGAGAAAAGTCTATATCTTGACCGCTTCGGAATGCTCTTTGACAGCCTTCCTTAGCTAACAAATAAATATACACAATTACACTCAAGAATAATAAGAACAGTAAGAAATATTTCAAATCACGACAATACGCTGAAAAACAATTTTATAAGTGCTCATTAGGCAAACAATGTTTTTTTTTAATTAACAAATGAATCAGTAATACAAAACAGTGGAGAGTAGGTAAAAAATAAACAGATGCACAAATTAAAACAAGACAAAAAATCACATTAGCATCAGCACAATGGCAAAGAAACACATAAACAATAAAAGTATTTTGGGCAGGGGAGTATACAGAAAATAATTTCGAAGGGGGTCTGGGACCACCGCATGATTTCGAGGGTATGGAATACTAACAACCTATAATTTGACAAAGTTAGCCAACAAAAGGCTATTACACCAACAATATAAAAATATTCTTATTTAATCTTATTTAATTTATTTTTGAATTTTTATATGACACGTTATTACCGATTATATCAAAATTTCGGGCGGGGGGGGGGGCTGCAGCCCCCTAAACCTCCCCCCTTATATACGCTCATGGGTTGGGTCGCAGTTTTGTAAACAAATAATACTGATCAAATTGTTCTTTAGAAAATCTGTGTTTACCAGTTATGTACTTAAAAAATTGTTTTTTAACAGATTGACATGATGTGAAATTTTTCTTACTGTTGTGATTATTCTCATTTTTAATTACGTATATTTATATGTATAATTATGTATATTTTTAGCTGAAGAACGATGCCAAAGAACATTCGTTCGAAAAACGATCGTTTTCTGAAAATCTGACTTTAGCCGAATCCTTGTCTTCTTATCACCTCAATTATATATATAACCCGAACATGAATAAGATTTCACTATTCTCAAAATATCTATGTATTTATATTTCAATTATTATTTGCTTTCTTGTATTCTAAGACTTTTTAACAATTTCATTTTTTCTTCAATTCATTTTTAATAGATTAAAAAATGTATGTATATAAATACAGAACCGCTCATTCTTGCATTGGAAAATATATTTTTGTGACTTTTAAAGAATTTATTTGTTAATTTTGATAAATGATTTTGTATATAGCATCTGCAGTGAAATGAAGTTGCCTTATGTAATAATATTAGTAAAAACTACGTTACTGTTTAAAAGTTTTGGAAAATTAATAAATTTCTTACTAAAAACACAGTGTAATTTCTTGAGCTCCAATATACATTGGCTCATTGGCCCTTCAGCATCTATGAATGAATCGTCTGGTATCAAAACATGGCACATCATTGAAACCAATTTTTTCAGAAAACACAAAAAACAAAACAAGTCTTATGTTTAACTTTATATGATATAAAAAATTATACACATATTATGTGTATAATTTTTATAAAAGTTGTAAGTATTACCGAAGAATATTTTAGGGGATTTCATATGTTTATCTGCTATATTATCTATTTTAAGGGCATTTTTATTTTTGATGTGTCTTACTTTGTTTTAAAGTTCCCTGATGTACCAATGTCTCATTTTGAAACCAACTTACCACTTCAGCATTAAAAAAATGCATGATCTATTGTGTTTTTAAAATCATTTTCTTTACCAATATATAAAGGACATTTTGAAATTATAAAATCGAAATCTTAAAAATAGTGACGCCTTAATTAACGATTCCAGACACCTCAATTAACTTTTATGTTCAAGACATTTTTAAGGCTTTTCATTGCGATTGTTAAGTCTTCCAGGTTTTTATTAAATATACTGATAAGTGTACTGGGACTTATTTACGTTGGTAATTAGTGTTAGATATTATGTCAAATAGGATTATGAAGTCATGATTTTAAAAATGAAAGTAATTTCTTCTTGGGCGCTTGCTCAAGAAAGTGGAACTCGTCTCGTCTAGTAAACGATAGAGGTTTGACTCCTCAAATAACTTTTACTGATGACCTGCAAAGTTCACAGTTGACTGACTTCGGGTTAAAGTGAAAGTTAGTCAATAGGTTTTCCACTTTGATTCTTTCAACTAGAATAAAAGGGGCGAGAGGCCTTTTAAAAAGCGATATTTATATAAATGAAGAATAAAAAAACGCGGGAAAACCCCGGATGTTCTACACCCTTGATGCCCATTCACCTGACAAAGCGGGAAGAATGCCCCGAACGGTGTCATTATAAACAGCCTGTTCTTATTCAGGAGAGTAAACAAGGAAAGTAAAAGTGTATGAAAAGGCTTTTAAGGAAGTCTGCTGCTTGTTCGTCACTTGCTATTGTAAGGCTCGGCCACTTTCTCGGCGGAAAGTGTTTGATATCATATACTTCACTTAGGTGAATTGAGTGTAGGTTTATCACATAGGACATAGCACCTAGTACTTTAAAAGTGAACAAAAAGAAAAATACTTAAAATCAATATTTAAGCATTTTCATATATATATATATATATATATATATATATATATATATATATATATATATATATGTATATATATATATATATACATATATATATATATATATATATATGTATATATATATATATATATATACACGGTGTTTCAGGGTTAAGTGGCCAAACTAAAAATGTGAACTAAGGACCTCAAAACAAGAAAAAAAATTTTCTCTGGAGGTATGTCCGCAAACGCTTTGTTTAGAAGATATTCACACCTAAAAATTCTCATTGTTATGAAAGTTTGTAAGAGGCTTTTGAAGAGTACTTATTTTTTTTATTTTATTTTTTCGTTTTTAAGGGCGCATCAACTATTTGGCTGTTAGCGCCAATAAATTTTAAATTTCAGGAAACTATCAGAAAAATAATCACCTCTGGTCGCTAGAAAATCCCCGTGCAATGCTAAAGATCGATTATTTGGTAATCGCCTATTCGTTAGACCCCTGGTGTATTCACGACGGGCAGCATTAGCATTACCATTAAAAAAATCTTCGAAAGCCCCTTACAAACTTTTCGTATAACGTAAATAATTCAACAATTGAAATCTTTAGGTGTGTCCTCTTTGTTTAGGAATATCTCCTAAACAAAGAGTTTGCGGACATACCTTCAGAGGAAATTTCTTTCTTGTTTTGAGGTCCTTAGTTCCTATTTCCTGTTTGGCCACTTAACCCCGAAACACCCTGTGTGTGTGTACATATATTTATATATATATATATATATATATATATACATATATATTGTGTATATATACTTAAAGGTTTTAATACTTATTCAGAAGTAAAATAAGTTTATAAACATAATTATCTTATAGGGGGGGGGGGCATATATAGGGGGCTGCAGCCCTATCAGCCCTCCCCCCTCATACAGGGTGTCCCGTAAATGTCTAGTCATATTGAGAGGGGTGATAGAGGACCCTTCGGGGAACAAAAAATGTTCTATGACGATTTCCCGAATTCTCGCCCATAAGGGAGAAAACGTCGTTTCATTGTTTTATCGAGACAAACGTGGTTTTTAGAAACATAATCGTTGTAGCTCCGTCCCAGGTGGTACTACTAGAAAGGGAGTGAAACCAATCGAAAGCTGAGTAAATTTACTATAAGACTAGTTGGGAGTAAACGTAAAAATGAATGAATGTAAGTATGTATATCTTACAAAAAGAAGGCAATTCTAAATTTCCTGACATTTTATTGATATTTCTTTCCAGCGTTACTCCTCAATGGGCAGGATCTGAGATTTCCGGGTTTCAGAAAAACTTTCTCATTTAACCAGCTTTCCATTCATGTATCACAATCCTGTGTTATTGGAGTATTTGAACGATTTAAGAACAAAAGTTTTAAAAAAAAACATGGATCTGTGAAAAGAAAATTATATTTTTTTCTTCAATTTATTCAAAAAGCTGAAGGGAAATATTTTTTTTATAAATTTTTACATAAATATTAAGTAAATATTTACTTAAAAGAATAAAAAAAAATACTTCCACGGATATAAAAAAAAATCTTAAAACAGTAAATAAATAAAATACACATTTATTTTGAATTTGTTAATTCAGGTAACTAATACTGCGTCCAGGAGGCGGCCATTAAGGAACCCCAACCATACATTAACCTCAAAAATTATTATTTTTACCTAGATCACACATTTGAACACATTTTTAAAGGTACTTATATTTAGAAAACAAATGCTTTACCTTAAATTAATACTGATGGCTACGCTTGTGAAACTCACTGGGATTCTGAGCCCAAGCTGGTTAAATGAGGAAGTTTTTCTAAAACCCGGAAATCTCAGATCCTGCCCATTGAGGAGTAACGCTGGAAAGAAATATCAATAAAATGTCAGGAAATTTAGAATTGCCTTCTTTTTGTAAGATATACATACTTACATTCATTCATTTTTACGTTTACTCCCAACTAGTCTTATAGTAAATTTACTCAGCTTTCGATTGGTTTCACTCCCTTTCTAGTAGTACCACCTGGGACGGAGCTACAACGATTATGTTTCTAAAAACCACGTTTGTCTCGATAAAACAATGAAACGACGTTTTCTCCCTTATGGGCGAGAATTCGGGAAATCGTCATAGAACATTTTTTGTTCCCCGAAGGGTCCTCTATCACCCCTCTCAATATGACTAGACATTTACGGGACACCCTGTATATGCCCATGTTTGCTTCAGATATCTAGAACCGAGTGTCCTTCATTGCATTGTATGTAGAGATGTGGTGTCATAGATCTGATGCTAAAGCTACTAGTTAGTGGCCATCTAGTCCAAGAGCCGGTTTGACAGATGCTAATTTAGTTTTTGCATTGGTGGGCACATATTCATTAAGTGATCTTCTTGCTCATTCATTTTAATGAATCTTAAAACTTGATCCTGTTTGACGAAAGCAAAAACTTAATGAATATTGCTTCTTCTTATACTATGATAGAACTTCGGGAACGACGAAGCTGATAAACTGGCAAGACAAGGGGCCAAGGAGTCCTTTTGTGTGCCAGAACCAGCTTGCGGAGTATCCCTAACTCAAGCAAAAGGAATCATTGGTGACTGGGCGAGGGAAAAAACATCTAGGCATTTGGCAAAGAGTTCAAACTCAAAGAGATTCAAAGCGTTTCCTAAATCAAATTGACAGGAAACGAACAAAGACGATCCTGTCCCTACATAGAAAAGCTATGAGATAGACTGTGGCTCTCTATTCAGGTCATGTAAAGATGAATAAACATCTACACAACATGGGCCTGGTTACAACCTCTCTATGCAGGATATGTGGGATAGAGGAGGATATGTACCTAGGATTTTATGTACTTAGGATCTGCAAAAATAACTGACCCAGGAAGAGATTCTGAGCTCACACCTCAGAAGATCAGAAGGGTTTGTCAGAGACGCAGGGCTGCTTTAACCCAGCAGAGTGTCAGGGGCACAATAGATCTTTGAGGTCGAGCTGCTTATCAGACAAGGTCCTCAGAAGATTATATGCTTTTTAATAAAATCATGTAAAACAATTATAATTTCTTGCAAATAAGATAAGTACAGTTATAACATAATTTCACAATTTTTTTTTTTTTTTGTTTCTTGTTTTATGGCATCTCAGCCACACGGGCGATTTAAGCCTTGATTGGGGTGATAGATAGCGCCACCATCACCGACAGGACCCGACCAGGCGAGGGCACGCCCACCAAAATCGCAGGCCCCCCACTAGATGAGGGTTTAGATATTACATGACATGAGCTTGTGACCGAGGGTCTGTTCGGTGAGACCAGGCCGACCAGACCCTCCAAGCTCATGGAACCTTTGGTCCTGAGGGCCCACGACACCAGAAGACCCACCCCCACCCGACCGGCACCATGCCGGAGCAGGGTCACCCCCACCACCCCAATCAATAATAGTTAATGTTTAAATGAGGCTGATTCTATGGATTAATATGTTTTAGAATTAATTATAATGAAATTGTTGCTATTTAATTCACATGTTACAGCAAATTTATTTCTAAAATGACATCATAAAATTTACTTTTAGATTTTTCTTTTAATAATATTTTAACTAGTTAAATTTTTGAAATTAATTGGGTATTTTTTAGAAAAAGTAATAATTTATTGACTTGAATGGACTGTTACCTATGCTTGACAGTTATAAATACTCCGCATGTTGGGCAAATGGGCTGTGCCTCTCTGGTCATCAGATATCCATGAGTCAATCGGGTATGACCAATTTCACAGTTTGCCGGGAAGAGTATTTCTTTATTTGATAGGATTTCATGAATAATATAATTCGATATATAAACTGATAAATTTTCTATTAAACAAGAATTTGAAGTTATCCCAACTTTGTACTAATTTATTTGAGAACAGCTGTAGTATATGTTCTATGGTGAACAATTCGTCCGTTTGTGGTTGTATATAAACTGCCAAACATCTTTAGGGCTTAAATTACCCATGAAGATTAGATAGTTAGCCCTCGAGGTGATAAGCAATCAGGGATTAGCTGGGATTCGTCTAAGAAAACATCAATACGATTTTTGTAAACAATCTGTATTAAGGACGTTTCGGCTACTCTTCGGTAGCCTTTGTCAGCTAAAATGACAAAAAAAACACAAAGAAAAAACAGAATTAATATACAGAAAAAAGGTGTACCAGTAAGATAAATGATAGGTCTATAAATACAAATCAACTTTTTTTAAAAGAACAATTTGTTGTTAAAATATTAGAGCAATTATGTTATTACTAAACAGATAAAGTAAACATTAGTTGTATATCTAGAAATTATTTCTAGAAAATCACCTCCCGGCACCTTCATTGGTATGTAGTACCTCATTTTCTGTTAAAAATTAATTAATAATATTATTAGTGTCTATTCACTTGTATATACCTCATTTAAAATGTGTTTTATGTTTCTATTGATTTTCTAGGACTAATTTCTAAATATACAACTAATTTTCACTTTACATGTTTAGTAATAACATAATTGTTCTAATATTTTAAGAACAAATTATTCTTTTAAAAAAAGTTGATGTGTATTTATAGACCTATTATTTATCTTACTGGTAAATCTTTTTTTTGTGTGTATTAATTCTGTTTTTTTGCATTTTAGCTGACGAAGGCTACCAAAGAGTAGCCGAAACGTCCTTAATATAGATTTTTTACAAAAATCGTATTGATTTTTTCTTAGCCGAATCCCAACTAATCCCTGATGGCTTAAATTATGTTGCATTGTAATGCTGACAAGTATCTCTAATTATTTCCCTGCATCATCCTTTTTCCAATTAACCTTGTTCTCTTTTTGAATCAATCCTCCTAAATTCCTTGCCTAAGGAGCAGCTCTAACCTTAATTAAAGAACGGCTTTGAGGACACTTTTTGCCGAAACTCCAGGTCGAATCGAGTCAGGGGTGAGAGAAGAAACTAGAAAAAAACGACTAGAAAGGTCTGGAAATGACTTCCTTTGTCTGATCTGTCCTTGATTTTCCTCTGGGAGTAGCGTTTAGTCCTAGACAAAAACCCGATCCTTTGTCGGGCGCTTACTGCCTAGGCTTTGTTAAGGGACCTTTTTGTCTCTTGATAAAAGAATTCTCGAAATTAACATTTGTATTGGTTAGTAAATCTGAGAACTAATTTGATGACTAATGATGTTCGGGGTTGCCGTCGACGGCTTAGAAAACATTTCCATTTTTGGGATACGTCTAAGAAAACATCAATACGATTTTTTTTAAAAAATCTGTGTTAAGGACATTTCGGCTACTCTTTGGTAGCCTTCGTCAGCAATGAAGGTGCAGGGGGCCATGGACTTATATAGGCAATAATTTCGGGGGGATGAGACCATTTCCGGGGTATGGAATACGAAAAATATGGAACTTAGAATAGTTCTAGGCATCTAAAACGCTATTACGCCTAAAATAAACTATTTTTTATTAGCTAAGTGATCTTATTTAATTTATTTTTAAGGTTTTTATGGCACATTTTTACCACCAGATGAAAATTTCGGAGGGGGCTGCAGCCCCCTCAGCCCCCCCCCCCTTATATACGCCCTTGCCGGGGGCGGAGAAAGACCAAAGTTAACACTTAAGTAACCATCGTGAAAATATACCTAGTTGGTATATTTTCACGATGGTCTTTCTCTGCCCTCCGTCACTTTCATTGTTGACGAAGGCTACAAAAGAGTAGCCGAAACGTCCTTAATACAGATTGTTTACAAAAATCGTATTGATGTTTTCTTAGCCTAATCCCTGATTGCTTATCACCTCGACGGCTAACGATCTAATCTTCATTACTATTTTTGTGCTAAGAAGTATTCAATTTTAATGGAAACCTTCGACTAACCTAAGGGATGAAATGAAATGGCTTATAATTCAAATCTTTAGCCTAAAAGTAACTTTTGTAAAGCTCTGATTCTAAGGACGGCCAACTTCCTAATTCAAAATGTTAGTGTTAAGAAACAATACTCCATATTATTTATTTATTTTTATATTTTGTAATTCCTCACAGCAACGAAGGCGAATAGCAAATTCGTAGGTCTGTATGGAAACTTCAACTTTAAACAAAATTATAATAAGTCATCATAAAATTAAGGAAATAAATATAACTTTGGAGAAAGTAGAAATAAAAAGTAAATGTTTAATAAAGACAAGAAAAAAAGAGAATTGAAAAGAAGTGAATGACTAAAAAAAAAAAATTTTTGCTTTTGTTAAATTTTGTGATATATTTGGTTAGTTTTTAAGAGTTTACAGTCTAAAATCCTCCATAAAATAACCGACAATCCATTATTTGTCTCCAATTTGACTCTTCATATTCCATTTATCCAACCCTTATAAAAAATATTCATTCAAAATTATTTCATGGCGACGTCACCAAGCAAAAAGATTCTACGCAGCGGATCAAAACATTTTAATTGCAGTCCTGTGTAATCAGTAACCATAATACATTTCTGGAAATATTATATATCAGTCGACAATAATCATGAGATTAAAAATTTTGACTTGCCTAAAATTGGGGTTTATATGTGTTATTACTATTTTTTGTTGAATGTCTTATTATAATATGTTGGCCTTTTTTTATTACAGTTCACTTAGGTTTCGACGTGCTTACGATTTGTCTCTTTTAATCCAGTGTATTTTTTACAATAAAAGGTACGTTGTAAGTTTCATGTAGTTGTGTGTCTTATCGTGAGGAACGGTGTGAGTGAGTCATGTATGTTCAATCATTGGTGTCATTATTTTAACTTCTTCATGTCTTATTGTTAGTTTCTTAGACGAACATGGTTGTATACTTATATAATTTCTTTGGGTACGTAATAAAATTCATGTAAACATATTATCATTTTATTTTAGTTTTTTCACCATTTGGTGATAAAACTACGGCTTTCTTCTTAGATATGAAATTCAATATTGATACAAAAGTATCTGTCTGCTGATTATTTTGTTTATTGCTAAATGTTCTGTCTGTTTTGTTACATTAATCCAACAAAAAAAGAATAATGGCTGTTCTTATCTTTACTTTTTCAAATGTTGTTGTATAAATGTGTATGCATGAGATATTTAATAATTTCAACAATGTACTGGCTATTATCGGAAAGTAAGTCAGTCAAATTGTGGGGTAATTTAAAATTGGTCCTGAGTCTACACTATGTCAGTAAGTGCTATATTGTTAGATGGGTATTGCAGTATGTACATGTCGGTCTGTCTTGTCTGGTCATAATGTAGGAATGTGTCAGTCGTGTATGGCGAATCCTTAGACGGCATAAAACCACTTCTTCCCGTCTATTTGGTCTTTTACTGGCTGACCATTCCTGTACAGTGTGGTTGATTTCTCGAAGCTTGTTGTCAGTCGTGTTGTACCAGGATTCTTGCCATTTATCTGTTATGTATCTCTTAGATGCGGCTTAAAGATCCTGGTATGTCATGTAATGTACGTCTGGTGCTGGTCGTCGAGTGGCTAGTTTAGCCTGTTCGTCTACTGCATTACTTTGTCTGATGTCTTCGTAACCAGTACATTGTGAAGTTCTTACTTGTGTGATATATTATTTAAAAAATTTCGCGTACTATGGGGTATGTACTGTAAGAGTCTTGTAGTGATTGTATTGAACTGAGTGAGTCCGTGCATATTACCATGTTCTTATGTTCTGTGTCTGGTAGGCTGTTGAGTCCTAGTTTTATGGCTTCCAGTTCAGCTGAATAAGTGCTTGTGTCGTCTGGAAATTTTACATATTATCATAAACATGAAGTATCAAATAGTGTATGAAAAAGCGTTTCTTCTTATCTTTGACTTTATCGAGTGCAAGGTCGTACGAAAATGAGTCTTATTTTATGTTGTGTTGTAAACATTTCACACGGTTCCCAGGGTTTTCTCACCGGCGAAAAAAGGTGAAACTACCATTCCCTTGACACGGGCTAAACAAAGGCTTCATTCGTGTTTATCGCAGTGCTAAATGATCTCATTGTCCATTGATGAGAATAAAGAAAGCACAATAATCTGGGGATGGGTCATCGAAAGAAAATGATTTAAATACTTCAGCCTGAACTTGAGAAGGAGAATCCACTGCTAGGAAGGCCGTGTTATCTCTTGGTCACACTTTTTGGTTTACCATACATTTCGGGAGAAAATAATAATAATAATCGTCACATAAACAAATAAGTCAACAAACAACAAAAAATAAAATAAATGTTTTTTTTTTAAATCTTAAAACAACAAACACCAGCCTAAAACAACAACTGCGAGCCATGGCTGGTGATTATTGGTTTAAGATTTTAGAAAACTTGTAGGTGTAGATACTCGTAGTTCGGTCGAATGTTCAGTTGGACTACATTTAGACTGAGTTCTGCCAACGTTTCGACTTTACCTCAAGCCTTCTTCAGGTCTGTGGGTGAGAAGGAGATTCTATTTCTTGGAGGCTAAATTTCTATTAATCCAAGGAGCGTAACTAGTTCTCCTTCTCCTCGGAAGAATTCTTTATTTATTAATGCCAGAATTAAAACTCACTTTAGTTCTAAAGTCTCTTGCGAGGCTAAGAATCGGCCATACACGTATAACCCATGAGTATCTAATGACAAAGACTGACAAACCAAAATGTAAACATTGTAACACAGACCTTACTGTAAAACACGTATTAACAGACTGTCGGTTACGGACTAACTTCGACATTCCACACGACCTGCCAGATATACTTTCTAAAGGCAGCCCACATATTGATACAGTACTGATTTATTTGAAAACCAAAAACACATTCGACAAAATGTAGATTTCACATACAACCTGGGGCAAATGGTCACATAACCATGAGAATTACAATTTATATATTCTTACAATAAACTCACAGCGACACATAATGATTTACATTTTACATTTTATTACAATCTTCTTTTTATAATAATAATTTTTATTTTTACTGATGTATATAATTATTTCTTATATTTCTAATTTATTTTCAATCTTTTTATTTTTATTTCTATCTGACTTAACATACCTACTCACATTGATGATTTTTTGGAGTGGTATGGATTGGTGCAGCGCCTACATCGACTCACAGTGAGGAATATATGATATTAGCCATGGAGGCGGAGCTTTAACAAAATAAATAATAATAATAATAGTTATAAAATGTGGTTTAATTCAATATGTGACCGAGCCCCGATTTCCTACACCTTATCAATATCAACTATCAACTCTTTCTTCTCAAAAAAATCGTTTATAGACATTAATTCTAGGACGGTAGGCATTAAACTGATCACCCTGCTGTTGAATAAGCAGGATAATGCTGTCGAAGGAAATTATCAACAAGACTATAAAGACTCTATGCTAGACTAATGACGATTGCTGCTTTGAAGCTATACCGATCCTAGATAAAATCTAGGCAAGAGACGATAAACGATTACAACAGCTAAGGGCTTTAATGAAGGGTAAGTAATTTAATTAGCCCCATCCTCGTTGAGTCCATTTACGACGATTTACTACAACCTATCGTCGGTCCGAGGCAAGACGAACCTATGCATTAAACCATCAGCTCAATAGTCGTGTCTTATTAAAATAAAAACGTTCCCATTGCCTCCGTGGAGTCATAAACTATACCTAGGAATCATCTATTAGAGTATCGGAAGATATTTCTTACTTAGGGCTACTGTAAACCAAATCAAACAATCAATATCTTTGGCTATTAGAATAGAATTCGGTCATGAGAGTTCACGTTTAATTAATTTTTTAGCGGGTTTCCTCCCTCTCTCCATAGGGAGGAACCCCGCTGATGAGGTTGACCTCATGACGCAATCCGGAAGTGCCGACTAGAAAATTTTACTTTTAAAAACCCAAAGATTACCAACAGATCAGTGGGTTAAATTTGTATATATATACATATATATATATATATATATATATATATATATATATATATTGTTAAGTGTATAGGATTTACAACTTACAAGAATGATTTGCAGTTTTCAATTGCGAGAGAACACTTAATAATGTTTTATTTATTTTTTTAAAACATGTGTTTTTTTTGGGGGTTATCTGATAACCGCTACAGGATTCCCCTCCCAGATGACGGAGTCAGAGAAGCTGACTGTGAAACTCGTTTCACGGTTCTCCCGGAACGGGTCCTGTAGGGCTCTTGAGTTGGCGGTGGCGTTTGAGACTGCGTTTTTGGGAGAACTGGTGGTGTGTCCTGAGTCTGTTCGGATGGAAGAAACGCAGGCTTAAGCCGGTCTATCGATATGGTGGCTTGGCGGCCTGGGAGTTGCACTTCGAAGTACTTGTCGTGTCGTTGGAGAACTCTGTGTGGTCCGGAGTATGGTGGTGTCAGCGGACGTCGGGCACAGTCTTCCCTGATGAACACATGCGTGCAGTTCTGCAACTCCTGGTGTACGTAGGTCTTCTTAGTGCTCTCCTTATACTCGGCTGGTCGAAGGGTGCGAAGATGTTCCTTCAGCTCCTGCAGTAGTACGTGTGGATCTTCCGCGGTCGTGTGTTGCTCCAAGAATTCGCCTGGCAATCTTATGGGACAACCGTAGACTGCTTCAGCTATGCTCGATGAAGTATCATCTCGCAGGCTGGCTCTGAGTCCGAGGAGTACGGTTGGTAATATGCGGGTCCAGTTGTTGCTGTCAAGGTGTGCTGTAATGGCGGCTTTGAGTGTCCGGGGCCATCGTTCTATGCATCCGTTAGCTTGGGGATGATAAGCAGTTGTGCGACCTTTCTCGATTCCCAGAAGCGAAGTCAGCTGATGAAAAAGCTGGGATTCATATTGCCGGCCTTGGTCGGTGGTTATTCTTGAGGGAACGCCGAATCGGCAGATCCAACCAGTGTAGAATGCGCTTGAGACGGTTTCGGCTGTGATGTCACGTAATGGTATTCCTTCTGTCCATCTGGTTTGACGGTCTATCATCGTGAGACAGTAACGGTGGCCGTCGGAGGGTGGTAGTGGGCCAATTAAATCTAAGTGGACATGCTGAAAGCGAGTGGCAGCTGGGAATGTTCCAGGAGGTGCATGGGTATGCCGGTGTATCTTACTCTTCTGGCAAGCGATACAGCACTTAGCCCAATCAGCTACTTCCTTATTCATGTTTGGCCAGAAATATCGCTCTGCTACCATTTTCCGTGTTGTCCGGACGCCAGGATGACTTAAGGTGTGCACCTTGACGAAAGCACTGTGACTGAAGTTCTTCGGGAGATATGGCCTTGCCTTGCCTGTTGACATCTCACAGAGAAGGGTCTTGTCGGTGCCAGGAATTTCGATGGCTCTAAAGGTTAGGTTAGTTTGTTCCTGGAGTCGGCTGAGCTCATGGTCTTCTTGTTGGGCTAAAGAAAGGGCGACAAAATCGTCTGGAGTTTGGATTTCAGCAATCCTTGATAGGGAATCGGCAACAATGTTTTCCCTGCCTGGACTATAGATGATCGTAGTGGTGAATTGGCTAATGTAAGTTAGCCAACGGATGCGGAGAGGTGAAGTGGATTCAGGCTTTTGAGTGAAAGCATGAGCTAATGGGCGATGATCTGTGATGATTGAGAAAACTCGGCCTTCCAGTTGAGGTTGAAGATGTTTGATGGCCTTGTATATAGCCAGAAGCTCCCTGTCGTAGACAGAGTAATTCTTCTGCGCTTTATTGAGTGCTAACGAGAAAAAGCTTAGAGGATGCCATTTGTTATCCTGTTTTTGTTGTAAGACAGCGCCTAGACCGACGTCAGATGCGTCGCATGCGAGTGAGATCTCTGCGTCTGGGTTCGGATGGACGAGCTCAGTTGCTTCAGCAAGGTTCTTCTTGGTGTCTTCGAACGCCTTGAGCGTTTCTTCGTTCCAATTGATTGGAGTTTTGTCATTTTTCTTGACCTGATGGAGAAGTCCGTTGAGAGGTTGTTGGATTGATGCTGCGTGGCGAAGACAAGGTCGGTAGAAATTCACCATGCTCATAAAGCGCCGAAGTTCTCGAACGTCCTTGGGAAGTGGGAATTCTAGGACAGCCTTAACTTTGTCTTCCAGAGGTGTGACGCCAGATGGTGTTAGATGGAATCCAAGGAAATCGAGCTCTGGGACACCGAAGACGCACTTCTATGGGTTCACAGCGATGCCGTTCATGTCGAGACGACAAAGTACTTCTCTGATGTGAGCTTCATGTTGTTCCTCGTTGTCCGAAGCGATCAAGAAGTCGTCAAGAAACTTGAAGAGAAAGGGTAGGTCTCGGAATTGGTTGTCGACGAAACGCTGGAAGCTTTGACCTGCGTTCTTCAGTCCAAAATTCATCCTGTTGTATTCAATAAGGCCAAATGGGGTAATAATGGCAGTTTTCTCTCGATCTTCTACTGCTATCGGTATATGATAGTAAGCCTTGCGGAGATCTATTTTGGAGAAGATCTTCTTGCCATGTATCTCCATTGTGAAGTCTCGAAGATTGGGTATTCCATATCGATCGGGAATAGTGATGGCGTTCAGGGCTCGATAGTCTCCACACAATCGGAGAGTACCATCTTTTTTCTTCACTACGTGGAGTGGACTGGACCATGGACTTTTGGAAGGTTGGCATATTCCGCTGTCGATGAGCTCCTGGATCTCCTTCTTGACTTCCTGGTAAATTCCTGGAGGCAAACGGCGGCATTTAGCCGTGACAGGTCGTCCTTTGGTCTCTACATGATGCTCCACTGTTGAATTGGATGGTCCACGGATGGGAGTGACCTGAGTGACGGTAGGGAATTCACCTAGGATGCGGGCAAATCGATTATCGGCTGGAAAGATGGAGAAGGTTGGTATTTCTGCTGAGGATATGGTACCTACAATGCTACGTCCTGAGTGCTGGTCGATCAGTCTCCTGTTTCTTAAGTCCACAGTAAGCTGATGATGAGTAAGCTGAAGTAGAGAAAATCAGCACCTAATATAGCCTTGGCGACGTCGGCCAAGACAAAGGTCCACTTGAGAGGTTTTCTGAGTCCTAAGTCGACATATCGAGTGATTTCACCGAAGGTTGGAATCGGGGAGTTGTTGGCTGCTATTAAGGTGAAATCAGATGGAGTCTTACGCCGTCCTTTGGGCACAGGGAGAAGAGATATGCATGCTCCTGTGTCAATGAGGAAGGGCTGACCAGTGGTTCTGTCCGTCAGAAATAGGCGGCGGTGCTGCTGGGTTGTGAAAGTTTCCGCCGCAACTTTCACATTTCCGAGTTTAAAGCTGGCTCTTCGGATTTCCAGTTGCAAGGTTGTGTGCAGCGTCGGGCTTTCTCGCGGAATCTCTGGTGGTAATAGCAGGTATCGCGCGACTGGGATCGAGGGAGATTGTCTTGATTCCGGCTGCCGCTGGAGCTTCTTTCGCGGTTCTTCATCTTCAGAAAGCGTAGGATCTCGTCTACGTCGCGGCGTAGAGCTCCGAAATCTTCGGATGGGTGCTCACATCTGTTCGTGACTGATGTGGTAGTTGCGGAAGACTTGTTTGGGCGAGGTTCTGACATGTCTCGAATAGCGTACGTGTCAGCTGACGGGGATACCTCCAAGATCTTGTCGGCTACTTCTGCCAGTTTTTGGATGTCAGTGTGGCCTGTGGAAATGAGGATGGGACGAATTCGTGGGGGTAAATTCTGCATCCACAGGGTGCTAATAAATCCGTTTGATACATCGGAGCCAGCTAATTGTTGTATTTTTCTGAGGAGCTGTGAAGGAGTCTGGTCTCCGAGTGGCATTTCTTCTAACAGCTTGCTAATTCTACGTGTTTCGGATTCTCCGAACGTGGTGATGAGCCTAGCTTTAAGGTCCTCGTATGGTTGCTCAGTCGGTTGGAGGACGATATCTGAGACTTGGCTAAGAACATCCAGATCGAGAGTCGGTATGACGAACTGGAATTTTTTTAGGCTCGATGTTACGCGGGATGTCGCAAATACAGCCTCGATCGTCGCGAACCATAAAGTCGGGTTCGGTTTCCAGAATGTCGGTAGTCTTGAACTCGGCCCTTGGTAGAAACTAACCTCAGGCTGGGTTTCATGGAGATCTGTATCGGACGTAGATGAGTTTTTTTTGGACATGACGAACGGCGAGAAGTGAAATCAGAAGTAGTGTTCAATATCAGGGGTCACCAATGTTAAGTGTATAGGATTTACAACTTACAAGAATGATTTGCAGTTTTCAATTGCGAGAGAACACTTAATAATGTTTTATTTATTTTTTTAAAACATGTGTTTTTTTTTGGGGGTTATCTGATAACCGCTACAATATATATATATATATATATATATATATATATATATATATATATATATATATATATATTTGCCTCTTCGCACTCTCACAGGCTCAAAAATGGTTTGATTTCGATGAAATTTGGTTCAAAAATACTTTACCCAATTTAGGAGGTCGATTTCGTTAACGATCAGAATCCGCCTATCAAAACACGGTTTTATGGGCGGACTTCCTGCCAAAAAGTCGTGGCTACCGATTTTCGTTTGTAGACTTCCAGGTACACTTTTCATAGGTGTCTCAGAGATATTTAACCGAACCAGGTAAAAAACGACTGGACACAAGCTTCGTGAAATCAAGCACACTATACGGTATGACCATTTCCGTGTCGTGTGCTTTCAGTAAATAATGAAATGGATTGGAAGAATTGGTTTTAGGCCCATTTCCCGAAAGAGTGCGTGGTGCTTTGCATTCACACATGTATATCAGCTTAGTGGTCCAGTTCACTACAACATGTTGTCGAGGACATCGTTTTATTCCTCAGAGTACGACAATTATCTTGATTTGTTGGATATTATCTATATTGTGAATATAAAAACTGTGAAAATGACCTTCTGGGTGTCCTATGTGGTTAGATAAATGGAATCTGGTAGTGTAATAGCTAAACCGATCGTTTTCAAAATCATATTCTCCCATTGGCCCATTGTTGTTCAAACACCCTTTATTACTTAATATGCTCATAAGACAATGCTTTATAAACCATTGTCGTGATGTATCTTTTTTTTTTTTTTTTTTTACTGTTGTGATTATTCTCTTCTGTTTTGAGTTTATTTTTTTTTATTGAAGAACGCTGCCAAAGAGCATACCGAAACGTTCGAAATATAGATTTTTTGAATATCTGACTTTTTCTCTGAATCCCAACCATTTCTTGACTTCTCGGCTTTAGTTGACCTATGAATTGGTTAGAAGAACTGAGTAATTTCGTAGTTATACTTTACTCATTCTAGAATAAAGAAATAGAAAAAAAAATATGATGCCCTGGTGACCTCAGATTAAAGCGGAGGGCACAACCCTTGTATATAGTAAATAGAATCAGCCTTACCTTTAGGGCATACGCCTCCGGGAACACGGCATTGAAGAGTGAGAAGAAACGAGGAGATCCAAGGAGAGGATTGAGGGAATTATGGGAAATTCTCACCGATCGCCGAGAGGGCGGCTTGCAGAGTAAAAGCTGCGACCGGGCATAAAAATGCACCGAGGAACAACTTGATATCGCCAAGGGAAGCTGATTACCATAGACCTTAAGAGAAGCTACTGGCATAAGGAACACCTAATATACTGTGTCGGGAGCACTCGGCACAGCGGCAAGCTAGAATATCTCTCGCAGCAGTCATAGGAATGGCGCAGGCTAAGACGTCTCTTGCACATTAGAGGACTGGTGGTTCCTGAATAATAATACCCGCGACCCGTATGACGAGTGTCACAAAAATCAAAATATTTGAATACCCCTGTTAATTTCTTCTAATAATAATTAATTCGTAAGAAAATGACAAACACTCATAGTCTGTGGACAGGAGAAATACGTGCTTCAAGATTTGGTCCTTTCGAAGCCTGAGCAAGTTTAATGGCTAATGATAGAGGCGGAGATCTGCAATGCACTCAAGCAACCCAGCTGATATTTTTATTTTTATTTTTGTTTTCCTCCATATCGTAAATCTGGCAAAGATCGTGACCCGGGCAAAGCAATTTGCTATAATCAATTTTAAGATGCTCGCCGAATGGAGGCGAGATAGGAGGTAAT
This sequence comes from Gonocerus acuteangulatus, assembly GCA_946811695.1. Taxonomy (NCBI): domain Eukaryota; kingdom Metazoa; phylum Arthropoda; class Insecta; order Hemiptera; family Coreidae; genus Gonocerus; species Gonocerus acuteangulatus. Next base: position 104,640,634 of record OX328124.1, on the reverse strand, counting down.
TCGTCGGCTCTTATATTTTACATCTGCATATTAATGAACACATTAGAAAGATTGGGGAAGAGGGGGGGGGTCAATTTGTTCCCCGATTGCTATTTAAAGCATGCTTTATTACGGCCATTACGCCGATTGTGTATTCTATAAGGGCTTTGCTTATTGTTAGATGGCTGTAATTAATATTTTTCTTTGTCTTTTTGCATATTTGTTAGACATTTATGGTTGGGGAACAGTGTTGTACTTTGCGACTTGCGTCATCAAAATATTAATACACATTATATACACTTGTATGTATGGAACGGCTTCTTTCTCCAGCGGTGTCGCTCCTCTCTCCATCGCAATATTTCGTCGGGTTCATCTCCGACTTCTTCAGGCTGCTATGTGTCGTCCTCGGTGGTTATCAAGGGAATGAATTTTCCCCGGGAAAAATTCATTCCCTTGATAACCACCAAGGACGACACATAGCAGCCTGAAGAAGTCGGAGATGAACCCGACGAAATATTGCGTTGGAGAGAGGAGCGACACCGCTGGAGAAAGAAGCCGTTCCATACATACATGTGATACCCAGCGATGCAATTTAAAACAAAAAATTATATACACTTATAGATTGAAAAGGATTTTTACATATATAACTATGAACATAATATTTAAAGTAAATTATAATACACAGCTTTGATCAGTCCCTCGATAAGAGGGATCAACATACGGGGTACCGTCATTATATAGAGGGGCGGACAGATAAATTATTAATAGCCAAGATGTAAATTAAAAAAATATAATATAATCAAAACGACAATGCGTTTTGCAAAATATGTACAAAAATCTTCTTATATAAGTAAATATCAACATAACGTTATTTTTATTCAAAAAAACATAATGTAAAACAATATATTTTAATAAATTATACTTATATATTAATTTAATTTGTGCCCCACAATTCAGGCTATTTACACTGTATCATTGTATAAAACCGTAATAAATATATTTTAATTTACAGTTTTACATTCAGCGTGACCAAAGGTTTAAAATAATGATTATTTCGAAAATCTGTTAGTTGTTCTTAGCCGAATCCCAACCATTCAATTCCTTGACTTCTTTTCGTCTCAATGGCTAACTATTTTCATCTCATTCGGCTTTAAATCTTGAATAGGGAATAATTTGAACTTTTTAAACTGTGCATATAAATGTATATTACTTGTAAAAGGAATATTTATAGAAAATCAGAAAATGCGCTTTCAATCATTTTATCGACGAGAGAGATGAGGCAAAAAAAGGCTTAACAAATAAGTCAGGGGTCTCCCGTGGTCTAGTGGCTAGCGCGCTAGATTCATAAGCGGGAGATGGTGGGTTCGATCCCCACCGGCGCCAGAAATGTTCTCATCTCAGGGCTCGCTGAGAAAATCCCTGGCTGCACCCTGGACGTCGGCGCTAATGGCCAAGATTTATGTCGATGCGCCGTAAAAAAAAAAAAAAATAAATAAAAAAAAAAAATAAATAAACAAATAAGTCATTAAAAAAAAAACGTGAAATTGGAAAATAATGCATTAATAATTTTTTTGTTTTAGTTTTACTACATCAATCACAAATAAGGACGCTTAGGGATATGCGAAATATAAAATAAAGAAATTTAAAGTAAGCAATAAAGAAAAAAATAACTAACTAATACTTATCATAGCAAAATAGAAACGCAATTGATCAAAGAGGATTAGATGGAGTCACCTAGGTTTATAGAGGATATAAGAATGGGCTTAAATCAGCGCTACCTGCCCCTGAGGGACTCCATCCTTGCTACCGGTCTCCAGGTAGCTCCATGTAACCTTACCAGCTCTCTCTGGGCATGGGAGCGGTTCTCAGGGGGACATAAAAAGAAATAGGTAGCCAGAAAAAGACGGAGACTGCACAAATCTCTCAGGTTTCACATAAAAGTCCGAGAGCCGACTCTCCTACATTTGAATTTATAATTCGCCCAGTCTGGAGGGACACAGGAGAACCCCCGCGGCGTCCCAACATTTCCCCATTACCATATTATTAAATTTTTTGTATAATTAAGCCAGACAGGCAAGATAGACATTCAGTAGAAAAGGAGAATTTCTATAGTTTACTCTAATTTTTCACTGGACTGTTTTGTAGGATAAAGGTAAAATGCCTCCAATATTTTTATGTTTGCTCAGGTGATAATATATTTATTTATTTTGTATTTTAGAGCCTTCTAATAAGCGGTTCTCTGTTTTCAATAAGGCAAAGAAAAACTGTCGTATGCTCAAAAAACTCTATATTCTGAAAATGTCACCATGATCTTCACTTCCACATCTTTAACAATGAATCCAAGGGGTTGGAAGAAGACCAATGGACAAGCCCACTCTTTTTATTTTTAATGTTTAGTGATAAGAACCAACAGGTCTATGAATGAATATTTTATGTACAGATGGAATGGTTGGGATTCGGCTAAATAAACCTCAATATGATTTTGTTTTAAAAAAATCTATATTTCGGACGTTTCGGCTACTCATTGGTAGCCTTCGTCAGCTAAAATGACAAAAAAAGAAATTAATACAGAAACAAACAAGAAAAATTTATAATTGTGATAGTTAACAGAACTATAGATACAGTTTAACTTATAACAGAACATATCGTCTTAAAATTCTTAGAATGAGTAGAATGAAAAAGAAAATAGGTACAGTAATTGATTTTAATAGTAATTAGTAACATTAATTGATTTTACAAAGAAATAAGAGAACTATATACCAATGACAAATATAGTAGCTAATAGTAACATTAATTAATTTTACAAAGAAATAAGATACTACATACCAATGGAAATGCCGAGCGGCAGAGGAAGACCAAGGTTGGCAATTAAGTAACCATTGTGAAAATGTCTAAGGAAAAAAGGAATCTGCAAGGGGTATATGTAACTGGAAACAGCAAGAGGTGGGGGAAACGGGCGGTAGGATCAAACAGATGTTTATGACATTTTATGACAGGAAAGGAGAAAAAGGTGTTAATGGAAGGATACCCAAGGGGCAAGGTAAAAATCTAGGTAGGTGGTCGGGCGAGTATTTGGAAAATATTAGCGTACATAGGAGAAATGCCTTGCTGGTCAGTTTTGTAATTTATATTGTTTTTGTTTAAGTTTATGTGTACACATTCCGAGATCTGTAGTCTTTTTTTGTTACGTTGTGTAGAAAGAATTTTCGTGTCGTCGAAGTTAAAAGTGTGTTTTTGTGTAATGGCGTGTTTTGCAAGTGCAGATTTATCTATTTCTTTATTAGTGATGGTTCGTTTATGTTGTGTAAGACGTGAGTGAATGTCATTTATGGTTTCTCCTATGTATACACCATTACAGGAAGGGGTTTGGCAAGGGACTTGGTAAACACATCGGTTGGTATGTTCAAAAGGGATGGGATCTTTGAGTTTGGTGTAGAGGGTTTTGAGTTTGTTGGTAGTTTTCAAACCAAAGTTTAGGGAAGGGTAGGTAAACTTTTGGTTTGAAAACTACCAACAAACTCAAAACCCTCTACACCAAACTCAAAGATCCCATCCCTTTTGAACATACCAACCGATGTGTTTACCAAGTCCCTTGCCAAACCCCTTCCTGTAATGGTGTATACATAGGAGAAACCATAAATGACATTCACTCACGTCTTACACAACATAAACGAACCATCACTAATAAAGAAATAGATAAATCTGCACTTGCAAAACACGCCATTACACAAAAACACACTTTTAACTTCGACGACACGAAAATTCTTTCTACACAACGTAACAAAAAAAGACTACAGATCTCGGAATGTGTACACATAAACTTAAACAAAAACAATATAAATTACAAAACTGACCAGCAAGGCATTTCTCCTATGTACGCTAATATTTTCCAAATACTCGCCCGACCACCTACCTAGATTTTTACCTTGCCCCTTGGGTATCCTTCCATTAACACCTTTTTCTCCTTTCCTGTCATAAAATGTCATAAACATCTGTTTGATCCTACCGCCCGTTTCCCCCACCTCTTGCTGTTTCCAGTTACATATACCCCTTGCAGATTCCTTTTTTCCTTAGACATTTTCACAATGGTTACTTAATTGCCAACCTTGGTCTTCCTCTGCCGCTCGGCATTTCCATTGGTATGTAGTACCTTATTTCTTTGTAAAATTAATTAATGTTACTATTAGCTACTATATTTGTCATTGGTATATAGTTCTCTTATTTCTTTGTAAAATCAATTAATGTTACTAATTACTATTAAAATCAATTACTGTACCTATTTTCTTTTTCATTCTACTCATTCTAAGAATTTTAAGACGATATGTTCTGTTATAAGTTAAACTGTATCTATAGTTCTGTTAACTATCACAATTATAAATTTTTCTTGTTTCTTTCTGTATTAATTTCTTTTTTTGTCATTTTAGCTGACGAAGGCTACCAATGAGTAGCCGAAACGTCCGAAATATAGATTTTTTTAAAACAAAATCATATTGAGGTTTATTTAGCCGAATCCCAACCATTCCATCTGTACTTATCACCTCGACGGCTAACTATCTAATCATCATGATGAATATTTTATATATATATATATATATATATATATATATATATATATAAAGATAAATGAAGTAAATAAAAAAAACACCAAGAGTTACAAATTTCAGTTCCAGTGTAAAAAAATATGACAAGTGAATCAAAAATTATTTTAAATAATTTTTCAGGAAATGTTTATAAAATAAAAACGTGGGATAGAATACTAAAACTATTAAGTAAGACCAAAGCTTTCCCAGAATGCTATTCATTCAAACATTTCTTACGCTTGAAACCTTAACCGTTAAGTAAATTCCATATTATCCCTAGTCTGATTCTAAATTATCCCTGGTGTGATTCTATATTATCCCTGGTGAGATTTCTCATTATCCCTGGTGGAATTCCATATTATCCCTAGTGTGATTCTAAATTATCCCTGGTTTGATTCTATATTATCCCTGGTGTGATTTCACATTATCCCTGGTGGAATTCCATATTATCCCTAGTCTGATTATAAATTATCCCTGGTTTGATTCTATATTATCCCTGGTGTGATTTCACATTATCCCTGGTGGAATTCCATATTATCCCTAGTCTGATTCTAAATTATCCCTGGTGTGATTCTATATTATCCCTGGTGAGATTTCTCATTATCCCTGGTGGAATTCCATATTATCCCTAGTGTGATTCTAAATTATCCCTGGTTTGATTCTATATTATCCCTGGTGTGATTTCACATTAGCCCTGGTGGAATTCCATATTATCCCTAGTGTGATTCTAAATTTTCCCTGGTTTGATTCTATATTATCCCTGGTGTGATTTCACATTATCCCTGGTGGAATTCCATATTATCCCTAGTCTGATTCTAAATTATCCCTGGTGTGATTCTATATTATCCCTGGTGGAATTCCATATTATCCCTAGTCTGATTCTAAATTATCCCTGGTGTGATTCTATATTATCCCTGGTGAGATTTCTCATTATCCCTGGTGGAATTCCATATTATCCCTAGTGTGATTCTAAATTACCCCTGGTTTGATTCTATATTATCCCTGGTGAGATTTCTCATTATCCCTGGTGGAATTCCATATTATCCCTAGTCTGATTCTAAATTATCCCTGGTGTGATTCTATATTATCCCTGGTGAGATTTCTCATTATCCCTGGTGGAATTCCATATTATCCCTGGTGTGATTCTAAATTATCCCTGGTTTGATTCTATATTATCACTGGTGTGATTTCACATTATCCCTGGTGGAATTCCACATTATCCCAAGTGTGATTCTAAATTATCCCTGGTGTGCTTCTATATTAGCCCTGGTGTGATTCTACATTATCGCTGTTGTGATTTCACATTATCCCTGGTGGAATTCCATAATATCCCTTGTGTTATTTGGAGACCTTAACATAGAAACTCTTAATAGTCAGCCATCAATTCAACGAAACCAATATTTTCAAAACTTTATACACTGTTTCCACCGGCTAAGATGGTGAAATGGAATTTTGGCCTTCCACTCCTCAGTCGTCTTTGAAAGAAGACGTGAAAATCAAATCAAAACGTTGGCAACAAAAAATAATCTTTTTATTTTAAAAATTAGTTTTATTAATTATTTTGATCAAGTGAATTATTTCCTATCAGCTGAAAACTTCACCTCTGCTCGTCAATCTCTCAGCTGGTGAAACGCCTGCGAACAGCTGAAATACCTCCCATCTGCTAAACAATCACCAACAGCTGGAAAGAAAAAAACTTTACATTACATGCCCACAAAGACATTTACTCCATTATTTATAGAACGCAAACATATTATCAATTTCTAATCTACACTATCATTTTCCATTTTTTAATGTTATTTTAACGTGTTATATGTATATGTTACCGGCAAAGTGTATAATCAGGCAATGTATAGAATGCCTAGGCATTCTCTAGAACGCCTAAATCCAGCCGGCAATGTATGAAATAAAGCGTATTTAATACTTTCCCTAGGCATTTTATAGAATGCCTGCTGCGCTTTAGGCAAAGTATGAAAGACAGAATATATAGCTTCTAGGAGTGAATAAGTGTCAAGAGTACAAAGTGTAAATGTGTAAAAGAGCAAAGAAAATGGAATTCTAAGTGTGACAATACTCAGCCCTGCTGCAACAAGTAGCTCTAAATATGTAAATAACAATCTCACTTAATATATTGTTTTAAATAAATTGTTGCCCGTACGAAAACAGCTTGTTTTTAACCAATTTTTAAAGTTATTCAAATTACCTAGGTTAAAGTGTATAGAGTAAACTCAAAACCTTTTTAATTTTATACAATACCAAATAAGGAACAGGAATTCTATAGAATACCTAGGCATTATATACAATGCCTAGGCAATGTGTGCAATATGTTGTAAACAACTAATACTTTCTATACTTTGCCTAAACCACTTAGGCATTATATAGAATGCCTGGATTGTATACTATGCCGGTAACATATGTATATAGTATAAATTGTTATTGACTGCAAATGTTACACAATCATTTATTTAAATAAAACCATCATACATTGATTTGTATTAGAGCTTCTTTATTGTCTTAGATACTCAGATCTTCAATGAAATAAATAAATACCAACTCCTGAGACGGAGCTGTAGTTGTTGTAAGCTAAGAACTAGCTTCTTGTAGACGGTTCCCTGTCAAAAAATCTAGTTAAACGTAGACGGGGCGTGGATTAGGGTGCACATTAATAAAGGCCACTTAACTGCATTCTTCCAAGTCACGGGCTCTCTCCTACCATCGCCGAGCATCACTCCAGTTCGGTAGGCTCAGGGGCCCCTTCACGGTCTGTCATAATATACTAGGCTTCGGCCTAACTACAGCACATTCTAGAGGGAAAGTTGTGTTTTTCTGGGAAATTTCATTCAAATCCCTTTAACTGTGTAATGTTAAAAGGAAGTTATAATAAAAAATGCCCAGCAAACCTATGGAGACATTTGAGAGCAAAACATAAATTGAAAGTTATTTTGAAAATTATAACTTTTATTTATTTTTATTATAATTATTTTGTCTCCCGTGGTCTAGTGGTCCCCACCGGCGCCAGAAATATTCTCATCTCAGGGCTCGCTGAGAAAATTCCTGGCTGCACCCTGGATGTCGGCTTAGCCGAAATTTCTTGATGCGCCGTAAAAAAAAAAAAAAAAAAAAAAAAAAAAAAAAAAAAAAAAAAAAAAAAAAAAAAAAAAAAAAATTCAAACTAATATTCATTAAAATTATTATTACACGTATTATTTATTATCCGATTTTTTATTATATTTGAGTTAATCCTTGTAATTATTATTATAAATTATTAATATGTTAATATTACTATAATTGCTATTATTACTTATTCTAGCATAATTTTATTTAATTATATTCATTTTTATCTGTTCATTATCACTATTATCGAATATTTCTTATTTTACCTTTGATCTATAACTGCCAATGATCCTAAAGGATAGAGGCAAAACGAACAAATAAATAAATAATAAATAAATTGAGAATTTATATTTTTAGCTTTTATAATCACACCACACATAAGCACTGCTAGCAGGGAGCTGCTAGGGGGGAGGGGATGTCCAAAACGTCACGGCAAAATTAAAACAAAATGCAACCCCAAAGAATCGCGCTCAAACCGGTCCAATTTCGGTCAGCCTGCCCAAAACCAGTTCACTTGCTGTATGTCTGTCAATTTCAGGAAATATAAATTCCTACATGTAGGAATATTTATATATATATATATTATTCAGTTACATATAACCTGGAAGATTCCAGTTTCCTTGTATATTTTCACGATGGCTACTTAAGTTAACTTCGGTCTACCTTACTGGTAAACCTTTTTTCCGTTTATTAATTCTGTATTTTTTCTTGTTTTGTCATTTTAGCTGCCGAAGGCTACCAAAGAGTAGCCGAAACGTCCTTAATACAGATTTTTTACAAAAATAGTATTGATGTTTTCTTAGCCTAATCCCAACTAATCCCTCGATAATAGCTTATCACCTCGACGGCTAACTACCTAATCTTCAATATGTAATTATGTTCGTATATATATATGCATTTAAACCATAGATATTTTCATGACTTTTGGGCTCTAAAACGCTTCTCATTGGCTACTCAAGATTGCGACATAAATCTTCATATCTTTCTTACCTTAGGAGGGAGTTCGCATGGAAAAGATCTGTCTGCAAAGTCTGCAATCCCCTGAGAATATTTCTGAATATGATTTATGATGAAAAGATTGGCAAGAAAATTGTAATTCTATTCTCCAACGAAGGTATAGAACCTTAGAGCTCTTAGTCTTGAAACATATGAAAGTATGTTGCCTTGGATGTTGAAAAACCAATACCGCTAATAGCATACATGGCTTTGTTCAAAGGCTGCCTATTTTCATGAGTGGATAATAACTCTGTAGCCAACAGGTTGTTGCAATATCGAGGCCATTCAACAATAATTTATTTTTTATATAGCATTCAATATATACAAGGGCGATTCTATTGCTGTCCACAAAAGCCAAACAATAACCTGACCTATTTATAGGCGTTATTCATAAATTCAAGCAAAAGGAAATTTGATTTTATGAATAACAAAATGTGATCTTTGGAGATACAACCTTCAAATGTAGCTGACTTTCGGCACTTCCTTGGGAATGTATTGAGCTTGTAATCAAGAAAGAGTTTTTCTACACTTCATTGGGGTCTTTTTGCGAAGACCACATCCAGTTACTTTTGAAGTATTTGTAGTGATTATAACAGTCATTCTGCGCATGCGCATAACTCGTAACCATTTCTGTTGGCCTTGTCATACGGGCAATTCTTTTGATTTTTACTGGTAGTAAAGTAACCTTCAACACTCCAGTCAATCCAACTCGCAAAAATTAATAGAATTCTGTTAATTTTAGTGAGTTGGATTGACTAGAGTTTTGATATCTTCTTAAGCGAGCGCAGTGGAAACGCATAGTAGATATGCCCATAATGCGAAATAAATATCAAATATAAATATGTTATAGAACCACCTCTCTTTTTTGATAAATATTGCTTGCTGAAATAAATTCTGCTTATTTTCATTTATGCTCTACAATCCTAAAAGTATTACTTACAAATGCAGGTTATCTAAAGGTTAGTTAGAAACCATATCATATAAAAACAAAAAAAGTTACTTTTAGTAGTCATTGCAGTGATTTTAAATACTTTTCATTACTATATTAACTTTTGATTACTATATACCTAATATGGTTTCTAATCTTAGATAAACTGTAAAGAAGTAATAGATAACCTGCAAAGAACCTGTAAGCTAATCCGTAAAACTAACTACAGATACTTCAAAGTACCTGGATGTGGTCTTCGCAAAAAGACCCCTTCATTGATCCAACCTACAAGACAACTTAAGTGAAAATTGAAAACCGGCAGAATTAGGTATAAAATGTATTCTGTCCAATCTCCAGAACAGTCTATTTCTTTTTCTTTTTTTTTTTTTTCTTTTTTTTGTAACTACTTGTAACCACCCTTCCTAAACATCCATGGTGGAGCAGGGAACTTTCTCAATGGGCCCTGAAATGAGAAAACGTCCTCTGGGGCTGGACTCGAACCCCTATATCCCACCTGAAAGTCCAAGATCCACAAGGAGACCTGTCATCTATTTATTATTATAAGCCAATTTCACTTCTGGCCTTGTGTATAACGTATTTTTTATTAAATGCATCTCTAAATGTTACGTAAATATGTGAAAGTCCTTTCAGCAAGAGAATTATTGCACAAGTCGGACAAGAGTCCTTTCTTGGAAAGGTATAATGGGTATTTCCCCTTACCGACATCTCTGAATACTATGACCGGTGAAAACATAACATGAAACTGAAATCATGCCGGAATTGTTTCTGTTATCTAATCAAAGCGTGTATCAGAGCTCATTACATCAATTAAAATAGCAATGATTCAATACTTAAGTACTGAACTTCAAATCACACACTTCTATCGGTCAAAACTCTTTAATTTTATATACAATGCATGGTATTATTCACAGAATAACATAAACATTCTCTTTCCACATGTTTTCCACAGGGAAAAATAAATTAAATCCGCAGGTAATTGAAATTAAAATCCATATAAAGATAAATTATACGAGAAAAAGTGAATTTGTCGAGAATAAGAATTAGGCACACTCAAGACACCCATGCTTACTTCTAGTCACGTCATGCTAGGATGCTCGAGGTGTTTCCAGTCCTAGGGTGACTCTTGGAGTCTACAACTACTTGAGTGATTTACTCCTAAATGCTACATTTAAAAATTTTGTTGTTGTGTATTTGTGCTTTTATAGATTAAAAGAGCCTGTTTGGGGGGAAAAATGAAAAAATACATGATCATTTTGAGTACCATTGTTTTCGAAAATAACTCGTTAAATATCTCATATTTCTGACCATTTAAACTAAAACTTTAATTGTCAATAATATCTGTACAGTACTTACATTACAGTTTTTTTTTCAGTTTATAGTAAAATAAATTCCCTTTTTTGGAAATATTATCCTTTTAAATTTAAAGATATTTGGAGGACAACATACTTTCCCAATGGAGATGGAAACAGGAAATTGCAAAAATATTTTATCGTAATATTGGTGAATGCATTTCTGAGAAATGTGTTTTCCCTAATTTTCTAAATTTTATTGACAGAGGTGAGCAAAAGAAGGGAAAGGACGGCTTCAAAAACGCCCGCCATGGGCCACCTACGATTTTAAACGCCTTTCTCTGGCTGAAATTTCTACGAGAACGTTCGTTATACATTATACATAAATTTCTACGCGTATACAAGGTTCGCTCGGTGAAATACTTGGGGCCGAACATGAATTTAGCCGGATAGCTTTGAGAATTTGATATACATTTATATTCAGGGATGGTGTCGAAAAAAAGTAATTAATTAATAAAATTCATATTGTTAACTCGCTGAAATTCATGTAGAAATGACAATTTCCTTTTTTGTAGACGGACTATTATGGAGAGTAGACAAAGAGTTCCTTGAACCCCCTGAGTGGGTAACGGTTGTCTGTCCGGGACCGATGATCCAGTCTCACTTACACACCATCAGCTGTCACCTCTCTGCACGAACTAGTGTAGTAGTTAGGGATGTAGGAGCATGGTGTGCAGAAGGCAATGGGATCAATATGTAGTAATGGAATAGTAAATTGTCGGATTAGTAAGTCAGTAGATCAGGTTTTAGAACTGAAATGATTTGGAGTACGTGTCTACCTGCACGTGCACACTAACAATAGAATCATATCGAACCAAAAACGTATGACTCAGAGGAAATTTTTCATCTTTTAGTTAAGAAGAATGATTTCAAAATTCATCTTGAAAAGGTTCATTCGTTTTTGAAAAGGGAGAATTTGTCAGGGTTAGGTCGTCGTATCTTAATAACACTACATTTTTAATGAGAAAAGGAGTTTTATTTGAAAGGGAGAGAGAGTTAATACTAATTTATGTACAGAAGAAATTACAAAAAAAAAAAAAAAGAAAGTAAACCATGGAAGAGAGTGATGATACATTTGGTAAGTGTGTGTTTTATTTCTATTACGCGTTTAATTAAACACGTAGTCCAATGTTCTAGCCAATAAAACGAAATTTTAGGGTATCAAAGGGCCATATCGTACAGAAAATTGATAGTTGGCAATTCTAAGCCAAAATAAGTCTCAAATAACGAAAAGTTCAAGTATTTACCAATTATTTCTCAATTTACCAGCCAACTTTCATAGACAACCTCATTTTACTGCTAAAAGGAATTAAATAAGAATCGGACACACTCATATCACACATTCTTCCTTATTCTACGTAGGAAGCTAGGCCTAAATGTTTGGTATCTGCTGAAAATAATTGCTTCAAAGACATTTGATTAAAAAAATGACAAGTATTATAAATAAAAGATCGAAACAAATATAAAAACGTCCAAGGGAAGGCCATCCCTTGCGGTAACCCATCCTGGTGCTGGTCACGCGGTCGACGGGGCTTAACTTCGCTTATCTACAGGAACCAGTGTATCCAATGTGGCTAAGACCGTTGTCCCCGGTTGAGATTGAATCTTTTAAAAAACTGCACGTGATCATTATTTTTTGTAGTATATTTATACAGCTTTCGTATAGAAATTTATATCTGCTATTTCAAGCGTAAACAAAATGTAAATATCTTTGTTTGAATGAATCTCAAACGTCATGTGTGTCCATAAAATGCTTTAAGATATCCCCCTTAGAAGTGGCCAAGCTGTTTCTGCATAACCTACTCTGTGGGTACGAGGGAAGTGAAAGAATTTCAGGTATGTAAGCGATGGCATATCCTGATTAAAGCAGCAAAAAATCCATCCCACAGAAGCTGCCAAACCTCGGAATATTCCTCCGCAAGCCAAGGTCTACAGAAAATATAAACTGCTCTTTAGTTTCACATTTTCAATTACTTAAATATTCAGTTATAAAAATTTTGCAGGTTATCGGAAAGCTCCTATGTAATTTTTTTTTTTTTTAATATTATGTATTTAGCTAGTTTTGAAAAACAAAATGGCTTCTAAAACGGGACACTTATAGGAAATAAATTTTAGGGGGGCTGGAAGCACCGGGGATTTGGGGTTTATGGAATACTAACAACCTAGAACTTCGAATAGTTAGCCAACTAAATGCGATTACAAACAAAACAAATTTCCTGGACAAAGTGTTCTTATTTCATTTGTTATTGAGGTTTTTATAACACATTTTTACCGATTAAATCAAAATTACAGCAGGGGGGGGGGGCTGCAGCCCCCTAACAGTCCAGTCAACGAACAGATATAGATGAACATTTTTGGAACACAATTTGACACGTAACAATTGACTTCGTGACTTTGTTTGGGCTGGATAAGAGGTGGACATATCAAAAGTCCTCGCCCGTAGCCTTTGTGCCGGGGGGAGGGGGGCGTTTAGAAGGTTCCATTTTTCGGGTTTTCACTTATATCTCTGAAACCCTGCGTCCTAGCGACTTGACTATTCTATAACAAATGAAAGCTGATTAAATTTCCTGCAAGTTCTATTCAATAACGTTTTTCGAGATATCTTTAGTTTTCGAAATATCTGCTCTTGAAAGTCTGTCATTTTAGGGAAAAACACCTTTGCCGCAAATTTTTTCCCCGTTTTGACCGGATAACTCTTCAACATGTACCAAAATAATAAATAACGGTTATAGGGTTGTAGAGTATTGCATTCCCTTCAATAATATATATTACTTTGCTATTTTATGCATTTTCCTTCAAACGTTTCAGAATACTTAGGAAACAGAACTACTAGTGCTTCAAATTTGTAAATATACATATTTGTCTGTTCGCACCCTAGCATCCTCAAAGATAGTCCAATTTTGATGAACAATGCTAAGAAAATATTTGGCCTTATTCAAAGGATCATAAGCCGCCCACAAGAAGTCTATTATAGGGGAAAACTAATGAATTTCTGTTTACAGGCTTCAGGATGCTCTTTTTACAGGTTTTGTTACTTGGGGTATCTTTATACGGTTTTTAGAAAAATGGACAAGACAGAAATAATAACCCGAAAAGGAAAGGATTGTAGAGAACTAAGATGGTACCTTGTAATCGAAGGGTGTGTAATTATTTCATGTGAATGCTCCATCTTGTGTAAGCAGTGATTGTAATGAATTATTAATGAATTCTTATAATTAACCCAAACTCGGATCGTCCTCAACCATTCTAGGCTTGTTAAAGTAATGAATTCGCAGTATTTATCTCACACCTAGGCTGTGAATTAATCAGTTGTAAAAGCAATATGTGTTTACATACACATATAAATATATATATATATATATATGTATATCTAAGACACACATGAAACACATTCTATCACATAAAACGATAGAGCGCTGGCAAACACAATGGGGAAACTCTACAAAAGGACGTACACTCTTTTCATTTATACCTGACATACACAGCCACTTAGTACGAAAACATACATGTTGTGACTTCTACACGACACAATTACTAACTGGACACGGATCATTAAACACATACTTACACAAGCTAAATATAACTAACAGCTCGGCATGCCCTTGCGACAACACAACACCACAAACAACACAGCACCTTTTATACAAATGTAAGTTACTCATAGAAGAGAGAAAAACAATTCAAAAGAATATAAAAAACTGGCCCATTACAGAAAAAGAGCTGTTTAATAAACACTATTCAAGCTTCAGAGATTTTGGTAAGAGAGCATGCCTTACTCTAAAGACGATCGATGCCTCTAAAGACAATTGAAATAATAAAAAATGTAAAAAAGTCCGACTCGCAGGAACTGCGTCATCTTAGCGCGGTTCCATTCATATCCCTAGTGTTATTTTGTAGACTTAGAATAGAAACAGTTATTACTTTGTTTGGATCATTCCTAATGTAAACAAATATGAAAAAAAACAACAAGATTTTCGGCTAGGGATGAAACTATCCTAAGCAGAAATTATTCTTTCTGCCGTCCCAAGTTTCGGTCTACGAAGACTCTTCTACGAATATATTTCTAATTTACTTAACTTGCAGTGCTAACATATCCATTTTACTTTTAAATGCAATTAAACAAAATAAAATTGTACATGAAAATGAGAAAGTAGTGTTATTTTTTATTGAACTAAGGCCACATTCAACCACAAAATATAATTATATTTCTAGTATAGCATTTGGCTGCATGACTTCCTACAGGTAAAGGTAACTGTCAGCTGTCCTAGAATGCTTGATGAGAACAATGAATCTTGATTTATGAAGTGCAATAAAAGCCTACCTGAACCGGCAGACTACCTCGACCCGGACTGACCCTACACGGCGAATATTTACGTTTTCAGTTCTGTTACAGGTTCAAAGAATTTGTATTTATTCCCCTGTTTTATTGAGAAATACATCCTCCTCCTAGAAGCAATAACGAAATAACAAGAAATAAAAACAGACAAAAAGAACCGTATAAATAAACGAAATCAATTATCGTTTATCAAACTTCTAAGTTATATGTACTTATTTCTCCGTTTGACATCGCCTAATCAAAACTTTCTTCAGAACCTGTTTTCTAGAGCATTTAGTAAGCTTTCGAATGTTAACCATCCGTTTACCAAGATTCTCAACCGTTTTCGAGATATTAAGGAAAGTATATGACGTTTCCAAAGCTTTTCATCTCTATTAATAAATTATTTTAATTTAACCCTTCCTTAACTCCAAACGTAAGTAAATTTTCAGCATACTAGTTTTGATGAAATTAGAACATGCAGAAAATGTTTCAACTGAATCCCATAATTCGAAGTACCAAAATCAAAGACAAAAAAAACGTTCGAATAAACAAAATCAATTACTTCAAAGTTTAAGCACTTATTTATCCGATTGACATCGCTTATTCAAAACTTTCTTTAGAACCTTTTTTGTAGACCATTTAGTAAGCTTTCGAATGGTAACATTTCGCTTCCCAAGATTGTCAACGGTTTTCGAGATACTAACGAAAGTATAAAAGGTTACCAAAACTTTTCTTGTCTGTTAATAAAATATTTTATTCTAACCCTTCCTTTACTCCAAACGTAACCAAAATTTCAACATATTAGTGTTGATAAAATTCGAACTTGCAGAAAATGTTTCAACTGAATCCCATAATTCTAAGTACCAAAATCAAAGACAAAAAGAACAGTTCGAATAAGCTAAATCAATTACTTAAAAGTTTTAAGCACTTATTTCTCCGATTGACATCGCTTATTCAAAACTTTCTTTAGAACCTTTCTTGTAGATCATTTAGTAAGCTTTCGAATGGTAACCTTTCGCTTCTCAAGATTTTCAACCGTTTTCGAGATATTAAGAAATTATACGAAGTTCCCAAAACTTTTTATTATTTCTGACAACAGAAAATTGGTCTCATTTTACCTATCCTGTTTTACACACACATACATTTTCCTTACAAATACAACATAAGAAATTACAAAAATAAAAAGCAATAAAAAACAAAGGGAAAGAGACAAAAATTACAAAAAGAACGACAAAAACCCGTTCATAAGAACAAAACAGACGTATTTGAAGTTTTAAGCACTTATTTCTCCGATTGACATAACCTAATCAAAAATAGTTTTAGAATCATTTTTGTAGAGAATTTAGTAAGCTTTCAAATAGTTTCAATCCACTTACCACGATTTCCCAACCGTGTTCGAGATATTAATGAAAGTACACGAAGTTTCCAAAACTTTTCATGTCTGTTCATAAAATATTTTATTCTAACCCTTCCTTAACTCCAAACGTAACATAACTTTCAACATATTAGTTTTAATGAAAGTAGAACATGCAGATAATGTTTCAACTGAATCCCGTTATTCTAAGTACCCAAACCAAAAACGGTATTCAAAAACTATTTTTCCAATTTTCTCGACAACGGTTAAAGCTATCGCCTTGAAAATGGTTTCATTCGTTTTTCTAGCCCAAGAAGCCTATAAAACGAGTACTTACAAGCTTATGAACTCAAAAACGTAAGCGTTACGATTTTTTCTGCGCGAATTTCGCCCCAAACGCCATCTTCCAGTGGGCGGATTTTGCTGGTTAACGAACTTGACCTTTCAAATTGGACGACTGATTTTTGTACCAAATTTCATCAAAATCGGACCATTCGTTTTCTATTTAGAGAGCGAACAGACAAATATATATATATATATATATATATATAAATAAATATATACATATATATATATATACAAATTTGAACCACCGTTATTTTCGGTTTCTAGGGGTTCTGAAACGCAAAATTTTCTAGTCGGCACTTCCGGATTGTTTCATTGTATCAACCTTATAAGCGGGGTTCCTCCCTATGGGGGAGGGAGGAACCGCGCTAACAAACAAATTATGTAAATATATAAAATTATATTTATTTTATGTATATTTATTTTCTAATTATTTAAATTTAGTTATTAATTATTTAATGTTAAATCATTAATGTAATATATCTAAGAACATTTGATGACAAAATTTTATAAAATACATGTGATATACATTATGTATTGGAACGTGTAGCACAAAATAAACGGCCTCTTTGCAGGGTTACTGCAGAGAGGAAACTAATAAAAAAAATAATATATATATATGTATATATATATATATATATATATATATATATATATATGTATATATATATATATATATATATGTATATATATATATATATATATATATGCATATATGTATATATATAATATATATATATATATATATATATACATATATGTATATATATAATATATATATACATATATGTATATATAATATATATATACATATATATATATATATACATATATGTATATATATAATATATATATAAATTTTAAGGGGGGTTATTTTAGGTGTCTAGGTAGGTTCGAAAAATATTTGAAAACATTGTTCAAAAATACCATCAAGAGTGCAACCTTCTTTTGGAGGAAACTGCTAAAAAGCAATGTCAAAACATTTAGTTATGGCGCTAGTCAGAAGACACAATGCCATCCAAAGGGTTATTTTATTGCAGTAATAAAAATAACCAACATCACTAATGAAAAAGATAATTATAAGCTCCCACACTCAGATAGCTAGTCTTGCTTTTTTGTCGTTTGCGTCACCCTAGTAGTTCTGATGACGTACTCTCAAATTCCGGGTTAACTTTTTATCAGTAGCATGATGGAGGAAGTCGACGATAGATAACAATAGTTGTATAAAACTACTCTTTTGTTGTTGTTTAAGAATTGAGTTCGTATTTTTGCCCACTTCTATTTAGATCTGTTCTTCCTTGGCATTTTCTTCGCGCATCTGAAACCTGGATATTGCATAAAACGTGAGAAAATCGAATTAATGGTTCAAAAGGAATATTTTATGACTCATTTATTGGTTTGGGGAGATCGGTTCTTTCCTGTAGCTGCCTGTACTTTTCAAGGATTGAGTTCTTTCTAACCAGTAATAATACACCTATGTATGTGGCTATGCTATGGGTGTTACAGAGTGGTGTGAAGAGAGGGCAAAGAAGACCAATAGAATAGCGAAGAAATCAAACACGATAGATTAAAAGGAAGAAATCAGAGTGGACCAGCCGGCAAAGCAGAGAGCTTAGGAATGATTTCAAATCAGTTAGCATAGCACCGTGGTTCGCCATGCTCTTTGCTCTCTGTACCCTCATGTTTCTAAGCACCCTAAAGCAGGTAATCAGACTGGGTGTGTTCGGGATGACTGGATGATTTTTGTGTTACATAAACCTATATTTTATAGGTTTTATGTTTTATATGTAAAATTTAAAAGATTTAAATTAATAGTGTGATTTAAAAAGAAAAAAAAAACTAACATGTAAGTAGTTTAAATGCATATTCTTAAAAGAAAAGGTTAAAAATAGTAATATTATTAAATAAATAATAAATTCACCGAGTCCATTATACACACACGCACACGCACTTAAATATAAACTAACAATACAAAACCCAAATTATTTTTTGTTTTTATGCTCATCTTCTGGCGACCTAATTGCCTCCAACGGGAACTGAAAATTATATTTATCTATAAGATATTGCAATTCAAAACTGAATTTATAGACAGATTACGATACGATATTGATTTGCTAGACATAACCTCGAAGATGGGATGATGGCTTTGCTGCAATCAGCACTCGTTAGCAAATACTGCATAGCCTTGAAGTACCCCGTGCTTGCAAAGGAAAATATTGCAACAGCAATGACATCACATAGGCGTCACTATTTGTGCACCGGTCGATCAAGCATCTTCCAAGCTCGTGTTACAATATTATCTGCAGAACAGACTTTCACATAAGCCATCTTCTTAAGTTTACTTTATAATCATTAATCGTTTATATCGTCAAATGAATACTAATAAATTATTCGATAAACCTAAGCCTATATAAATGAATAAAATAAAATTTCTTTTTTTTTTGGTAGATTGCTTAGAATCAATATCCTGTATATCATAGGCGGCTTTAGACAAACATTTCTGGGGTAGCTAATTTAGCATGTGCTTACCGTCGCCAAACGACTTTTTGTGTTTCAAAAAAGGCTACAGCCTCTAAATCTCAACCGATTTCAATGCATTTTTTTTTTAAATGAAAGCTAACAAAATTTAAAACAACTTCGTCTGGCCAGATTTTTCCTTTTTGTTTCTCCCGTTTATTAAATTGCGTGTAAATAAGTCACAAACTTTTACAATTGAACATAAAATAATATTATATTTTTCATCTAACTTAATATTAGCACTGATATCGTTGAAATTAAAAATTCAAATTCATATGAGACTTGGAAAAAATTAAAATCTATTTTCAAATAATTCAAAAATCATATTATTTCAATTAATCTCATTTTTTAATTAACATAAATTTACGTTTTGAAGATGTCAGTCTGTTTTTTTCCTATACGAATCAGGCTTTGAAGGCTAATTCTCAACGATATCAGTGCTGATACTAAGTTAGATAAAAAATAAAATATTATTTTATGATCAATTGTGAAAGTTTATTTACACGTAATTTAAGAAACAGGAGAAACAAAAACAAAAATCTGCCCAGACAAAGTTCTTTTAAATTTTATTAGCTTTCATTTAAAAAAAAAATTCATTGAAATCGATCTTGGTTAAGATTTGGAGGCTGTAGCCTTTTTCGAAACACGAAAAGTCGTTTGGCCCCACTGTGCGCCGTGCCGGGGGGTGAAGAATCAAATTTTTATAACCAGGCTCCTGAAAATCTTTAAGGAGGAATTTGATATTCTAAGAACATACATTGATTAGAACTTATTCCTATTAATTTTCCTAACCGATTTCTTATTCTAACTTAACCGAAAAATATTATGAATTTTCATTCTGGGGGCTAATCCCCCCCCCCCTTTAGCCGCCACTGCTGTATATACAGAGAGATACCAAAGCCCACAATTTCTGTATGTCCAACCATCATTGTCGTCACCCCTTCAAGCCAAACACCGACGATGCCAACTCAAAATTGACTTACAAAAAGTATTGATATAATGATAATAGGCCAATAGTATTGGGCCAAGTTTTTGGCTCTTAATACCTTGGGAAGAACCTAATAGAACCCTCACATTTATTTGTGCACTTCCAACTTCGCCAGTTTTCGTTAAATTGTGACCGCTATAACGATCGGATTTATTATAAAATGTCTGGCATTTAGAGATTCAGGGGGGTAGCGATGTCTTCGTTTTCTGCAGTACGTTATAAGTGTGTTACTGATAAATCGCATTGCATTTTCTACACAGCGGTAGGTCATGTTTTACCATTAAGTGGGAGTGTACTAGTAGATTATATCCAATTCGAAGTCTTCTAAGGACTACCTCTCCTCCCCGTAAATAATTATAATTTAATCCTGGGATTTATGATAATGGTATGAGTCTATACCAAATATTTTTTAATCCAGCAATAAAAGGTACCTTTTATGAGAATAAAGCTGAAGAAAGCCCTATATGATGTCACATGTGCTGCGTGATGATATGAAGGCAGGAGAATGTTGGCTGGTTCTTCAGCCTTCTGCCTAGTCATCCCCACTAATTCTTCCCTTCAACATCATCATCATCTTCTTTTTGTACTCATCCCGAGGGACCCGTTGATGACTTAAGCACCTTCAGCCTCCCAGGAGTCTACATCTCATTTCAATCAACAAATAACAATTTTTCTTCTATCCTTCTTGTTGTAAAGGAAAAATACACAGTCAATTTAGAAAAATATGGACATGTTCTCCTGGAGATTTGTTATTTGATACGGGACGAATCTGGCTTGGCTATTCACGAATAAGAGGATGAGGTCAACTAAAACGTTTGACTCGCAGGAACTGCGTCATCTTAGCGTGTTTTAGTAGAATGCTTGTCCCAAGTATGCTGGGTAATCCGTCCGCAACCCCAAGCCCAGGGGCATGTAATAAAACGAGTCTGTAACCCGAGTTTCTTTGAAAGCTTCCGAGAAAAGAAGAAATCTCTACCACTTAGATTCTTTGCCGTTCTTACATAACTAATTGATAAATTAAACCGATTAAACGCCTGACGATCCATGGGCGTATATAAGGGGGCTCCAGCCCCCCCCCCCGAAATTTTGATTTGATCGGTAAAAATTTCATAAAACCCTTAAAAATAAATTAAATAAGATCATTTAGTTTATAAAGCATATTCTATTTTGGGTTTAATAGCGTTTAAGGGGGGTCTCTCGTGGTCTAATGGCTAGCGCCTTGGATTCATAAGCGGGAGATGGTGGGTTCGATTCCCAACCTCCAGCTGGAATTTTATCATCCAACGGCTTGCTGGTAAAATTCCTCGCTGCACCCTGGATGTCGGCGCTAATGACCTAGATGTAGATGCGCCGTAAAAAAAAAAAAAAAAAAAAAAAAAAAAAAAAAAAAAAAAAAAGCGTTTAAGTTGGCTAAAACTCTTCCAAGATCTAAATTGTTAGTATTCCATACACCGGAAATAGTCTCAGCCCCCCCCCCCCCGAAATATTCCCAGCCCCCTCCGAAATTATTTTCTATATACGCCCATGGGACGATCTGGGAAGATCGACCCTCGAACGATGAAACTAGATGATAAAGTCCTTAATGCGCGCCCAAGTTTTGAACTCAGGTCTTCCAGAAAATTTGAGATGAGTGTTCTACGAATGAGCTAATCTCGCCACCACAGGTGTCGGAGTAAGATCCTCATAATTACGTTATAAAACCAGGTTACGTACACGTAGAACGACGACAATCAGGATAGGTTGTGACGTACATCAACGTTATGACGTTCAAACAAGACTGAATGTACAATTTAGACAATGTACATCAAAAATTCGATTGCTCAAATACATTCTCTATGGTCTGAATAATATCTCATTTCGGGATTTGTCCTGTGGTCAATACTCACAACACTAAAATTCCTTTATATACGAGGATGAAATTAAAATATGCCAAAATTCTGGTATCTTCTGAATAGTAACCGACCAAATTAGATCTAAATAATCAATATTAGTCTCAAAGTAAGTCGAAAGGAGTATACTGTATCTTGTAAGCTTAGTAGTTCTCAGTGGAAATCTATCCAATCTTTCTAATAATCAAGAGTAATTTTTATTACAAAAAAAAAAATACTGGCGCTTTTATTAAAAAATAGCAACAACAGATAATTGGTGGTACATCTGCACTCTCAATCAACCACATCCAATCATTTTCATAATGAAGACTAGTTTGAAAGGATGAAATCTTCCGAATAGAATAGTTAGATCTATTGTGTCTTTGGAGAAAGTTAATTGTCTAATTTTGAGCATGCTTTCCCTTTGGTGTCATTATAAGCTCTTGGACTGAAGTGTACAAACGATGTTACTATTTTTGAAAACTCTAGTTTCACATCAATATTTCATTTCTTATTTACTTATTTATTTTTAACATACTTTTTTATTTCCCATAATTAGAAGTATTTTAATTTTTAAAATCCATTTTACCTTAGTTTTGAAGTTTTATTAGTTTGTTTTTTAATTTACATATTGATTTTACTTGTTTGAGTTAGTTTTATAATTATTGCAGTTTTTGTTGATTAGTATGTTGTGTAGTAAGCAACCCAATATAGTTGTGCAACTAAACTTTGTTTTTGTTTTTTTAAATGAAGTTTTTTTCTTCTGTGGTTTCTGTGTGCATATTTTTGTGGTTATTAGATTGGCATATTCATTAAATAGTGTTTCATTTTTAGCTTAGAAAACTCTCCTAACTTCGCTATGCTCTCTTTCTTACAGAATTTATAAATACCCAATGACTTTCTTAAATGTCTTAATAAAAATTTAAAAATAAAATAACTCTGCTCAAAAAATTATTGCCAAATACTTGAGGTAGTTGAGACCATTCATATGAACTCATCGGAGTCCATATAATTATTCGAATAGTCTGACGCGGAAATGGACTATTGTAGTGGATGCTGACGGGTATCAGGATTGTAGGAAGTCTGGAATGAGGTTACTAGAGAGAGGATGGGTGCGGCCGCTACTGTCGGTTACAGGATAGGAAATCCAAGATAGAGTGGTGGTTGGAGATCGGACTAGAAATGCTCTGGGCTTGCATCTTTCTTACTTGAGGTTGGTTTCAGACAAGGAATACTACATTTATCGTTAAAGCAATCCTTATTAGAAACTCATAAGAAACTGTGTAAAAGAAAATGGTCTTGAACAGTCCAGTCAACGAACAGTTATAGATGGATATTTTTGGAACACAACGTTTGACTTAGTAACTTTGTTTGGGCTGGATAGGAGGTAAAAATAAGTCCTCGCCCGTAGCCTTTGTGCCGTGGTGAGGGGGGGTTTAGAACGTCCCATTTTTCGGGTTTTCACTTATATCTCGGAAACCCTGCGTCCTAGCGACATGAATATTCTTTAACAAATGAAAGCTGATTAAATTTAATACAATTTCATTCTATAAAGTTTTTCGATATATAATTAGGTTTCGAAATATCCGCTCTTGAAAGTCGGTCATTTTGGGAAAAAACACTTTCGCCCAATATTTTTTCCCCTTTTTGACGGGATAACTCTTCAACGATGAACCCAAAAAATAAATAACGGTTATAGGGTTGTAGAGTATTGCATTCCCTTCAATAATATATATTACTTTGCCATTTTATGTATTTTCCTTTAAACGTAAAAATAATTTCAGTGTTCATCGTGAAATCTGAAATTTAGCGACAAATAGTCCAGGTAACTAAGATTTATACATGGAAATATTTGGAACACAATTTTTGATTTCATAACTTTGTTTCGGCTAGTTAGGAGGTCAACGTATCAAAAGTCCGCGCCCGTAGCCTTTGAGCCGGGGGGGAGGGGGGCCCATTTTTCGGGTTTTCACTTATATCTCGAAACCGTGGGTCCTAGCGACATGACCATTCTATAACAAATGAAAGCAGATTCAATTTCCTACAAGTTCTATTCAATAAAGTTTTTCGAGATATCTTTAGTTTTCGAAATATCCGTTCTTGAAAGTCTGTCATTTTGGGGAAAAAACACACATTTTTATATTCTCGACCGGGTATCTCTTCAACGATGAACCCAAAAAATAAATGTCGGTTATAGGGTTGTAGAGCATTCCATTCGCTTCAATAATATATGTTACTTTACTATTTTATGTACTTTCTTTCAAACGTTATATACGCACTCACATGGTCTTAGCAAAACCATGGACAAGATCTTATCTAATTGTGTTTGAATACCTGGTCAATGGGCCCAAAATTATATATTTTGTGCTATACTATATATATAGTGAGTTCTGGACGTATGTACTCACTATATTTACATAATGGAGCATTTTTTGGACTACACATTGACTGGAAATGGTGAGAAATTGAAAGGTTCATTGGTCAGTTATCGCCAAATATCACGATAAACATTAAAACTGTTTTCACGTTTGAAGGAAAATACATAAAGTAGTAAAGTTATATATATTCTTGAAGAGAATGTAATGCTCTACAACCCTATAAACGGCATTTATTTTTTGGGCTTATTGTTAAAGAGTTCTCCGGTCAAAAAGAGCAAAAAGTGTGTTTTTTCCCAAAATGACCGACTTTCAAGAGCGGATATTTTGAAGCCTAAAGATATTTCGAAAAACTTTATAGAATAGAACTTGTAGGAAATTTAATCAGCTTTCATTTGTTATAGAATAATCATGTCGCTAGGATGCAAGTGACAACCCGATATATAAGTGACAACCCGAAAAATGGGACCTTCTAAACCCCCCCCTCCCCCCGGCACAAAGGCTAAGGGCGAGGACTTTTGATATGTTCACCTCCTATCCAGCCCAAACAAAGTTACGAAGTTAAAAATTGTGTTCCTAAAATGTCTACCTATAGCTGTTTGTAAGCATTTGTTGACTGGACTGGAATGGTTTAATCAGATACACCAAACAGGACAAATGCAACCCCCTGAGAGGAGAGAGGAACCTGACGTCTTTAAAGGGAATGTGACGTCAGTAAGGAAAATGGGTGTGAATAGGTCTTTATCAAACTTACGAGTTTAGAGAAAATAACTGAATAATGCGGAACCTAAAGCCTACTGAAGGAACGTTTATTAAGAGAGACAAAATTCGAGGGAAATTGACAAGACTAGAGTGAAATCTGGCCTCTGCATGGGAAATGGATACAAGTAAAGAAGGCCGAAGACTTAATGAAAAATGGGTGCTCTCGTCTGTGAGGGAAATGGGTGCCGATAGAAAGGAATCTGAAAGGGAAATGCAGGACTGAAGAAATTTGCCAGTTAGGGAAATTTATACGAATAGAAAATAATCTGATGTCTGGAAGGGAAATGGTTACGAAAGAGAGGAATTTGAGAGGAATGGGTACGTATAGAAAGAAATCTGGCTGATGTAAGGGAAATGAGCGCGGATAGAAAGGATCTGACGTCTGTAAGGGAAATGGGTACAAATAGAGAAAATCTGTTGTCTGAAAGGGAAATGTTTACCAAAGAGAGGAATCTGATGTACCTATAAGGGAAATCGATAAGTATAGAAAGAAATTAGGCGCCTGTAAGGGAAATGGGCACGAACGGTGAGGAACCTGACGCCTATGTTGGGAAATAAGTACAAATAGAGAGGAATCTGACGTCTACAAGGGAAAAGGGTACAAATAAAGAGGAATCTGACGTCGGTAAGGGAAAAAGGTTTAAACAGAGGGGAATATGAAGTCTGTATGGAAAAACGGCAAGAATAGAAAGGAATCTGACGTCTAAAGGGAAATGGATAAGAATGGGCAGAAATCCGTGGTCTGTAAGGGAAATGGGTACAAATAGAGAGGTATCTGAAGTCTGTATGGGAAACGGGCACGAGTGGAGAGGAATCTGACGTCTATAAGGGAAATGGGTACAAAGAGATAAGAATCTGATGTCGGTAAGGGAAATAGGTTTAAATAGAGAAGAATTTGAAGTCTGTATGAGAAATGGCCACAATTGGAAAGAAGTCTGACGTCTGTAAGGGAAATGGGTACAAACAGATAAGAATCTGATGTCGGTAAGGGAAATAGGTTTAAATAGAGAGGAATTTGAAGTCTGTATGAGAAATGGCCACAATTGGAGAGAAGTCTGACGTCTGTAAGGGAAATGGGTACGGATAGGCAGGAAGCCGTAGTCAGTAAGAAAAATGGATACAAATTAGACAGGAATCTGAAAGTGGTACAAATAGACAGGAACCTGACGTCTGTAAGGGAAATGGGTACGAATAGGCAGGAAGCCTGGGCCAGTAAGGAAAATGGACACAAATTAGACAGGAATCTGATAGTTGTACAAATAGACAGGAATCTGACGTCTATAAGGGATATTGTTACAATTAGACAGGAATCTGACGTCTGTAAGGGACATTGTTACAATTAGACAGGAATCTGACGTCTGGAAGAGTAAACGTCTACAGTGGAAATAGATATGAATAAGTTGAAACTGATACTGGTCGTGGTAACATAAATGGGATTCTACCAGCCTATTTGCTGCAGTAACATTCCTCCCAGATTACGGGAATCCTGGAAGAGTATGTACTGTACAGAGAAATACTGAAGATATTGTAAGTCCTAAACGGCCATAAGTATGAGAGCCTGTAAGAAGGTGCAGGAGGCGGAGAGAAACAGGAGGAGTGGGGATAGGCTGCATTCCATCCTGGTGCACTCTACCCCCACTCCTTCTCACTCTCTCCTTTACCTACACCTAAACACACTCCTATACAGGTCTTTTAGTCTCTTTCATCTTACACCATATTCATACAGTCATCCTTATATTGGATTGGGAAAATTCATTTAACAAAACACTTGGTTAGGAGTGAGAAAAAAAATGGATAATAGATTTTTCCTCTTAATTAAGATCTTTATAAAACTACTGTCCATTTCCTCGAAATGTTTTGAGGGCCTGTTAGCGAAGACTACATCCAGTTACTTTTTCAGTTACTTGTGAAGTATCTGTATTGACTACAGCAGTGATTCATCGCATGCGCATAACTGCATAACTCATTCGCATTTCTATCGGTTGTTGCTGGTAGTAAAGTAACCTTCAACTCTCAAGTCAATCCAACTCGCAAAAATGAATAGAATTCTATTAATTTTTGCGAATTGCATTGACTAGAGTTTTTATATCTTCTTGAGCGAGCGGAAACGCACAGCACATATGCCCATAATGTGAAATAAATATGAAATATATGTATGTTATAGAATCACCGGACAAAAAATCGGTGAGGAGGCCCCTAAACATCACAATTACCATTGATTTTTATTATATTACCCTTTTTATTAATAAATATTACTTGCTGAAATATATTCTGCTTATTTTCATTTATGCTTTACAAGCCTAAAAGTATTACTTTTAGTAGTGATTGCACAGATTTTAAACACTTTTCATTACTATATTCATATAATATGGTTTCTAATCTTAGATAACCTGTAAAAAAAAAAAAAAAAAAAAAAAAAAAAAAAAAAAAAAAAAAAAAAAAAAATCAGTCCCGTAACCGGCCACGAGGGCCCTGAGGGTCAGATACTATAGAGGTACCTGATTCATGACCATACGGCACACTAGGGAGATAGTGTGGTCAGTACTATGCTCCTGCCGCCTGATTTTATCCTTGGCTGCTTCGACTGCTAGTCATTAGAACCCAAGGTACCCATTATTAAATTAATTAAAGGCTGGGTTGGAGCCTAGGGACGGTCAGGGAGGCCGAATTCAACCCATGAACGAAGACACTAGAAGAAAAAATCTTTGCTACCCTTCGAAAATTACTTTTAAGATAGATTTTGTAGAGGATTTAGTGCCTTTTCAAATATTTAATCTCCACTAACCATGATTTTACTACCGTTTTCGAGATGTTTACGAAAATCACAATGCTCATGTCTAAAATTAAATTATATATCTTTTCTAATACTTCCTTAACTTCAAAGGTAAGCAAAATTTAAACATCGTAGTCAAAAATGCAGTAAAAGCGTCAACTGAATCCACCAGCAAATTTCTATGTATCTTTTACAAAAATTAGCAAGTAAAACTAATATGGTTTTATTAACTTTTCCCGAAAACATACAGATATAGCCTTAAACCTACAAAAAGTCTACCTGGAAGGCTACACTTTAAATCAAAATCAAAGCCGTATACGGTATGATTTTGTTTTACGCCTTTCGAGTTCGAGCTTCGAATTGCATCAAAAGGACGGCGTCCTAAGCGGGTTTCCTCGCTTTGGAGGGAGGGAGGAAACGAGCTAAAATGTTTTATACCATATTGTCATTATCTTATATCTTTTTACTGTTTTGATTATTCTCTTCGTTAATTTTGTATATTTATTGTTTAGCTAAGGAAGGCTGCCAAAAACGTCTAAAATATAGATTTTTCCGAAAACCTGACTATTTTTGTTTTTTAACCGAGCCAAAATTATTTGTTGACTTCTTTCACTTCGACGGCTAACGATTTGCGTCTCAATACGTATTTATGTAAGTAATATCAACGAGTCATCATATTGCAGTTTCAATAACATTTATTATTAAATGAGTTTATTTTTATTAAACGAGTTATCATTGTTAAAATCGTATATTCATTCATTTGATAATTATTTTATAATAATCTGGGTATAAGCCCAGTTATTTTCTGAAAGCGTTTTCGTTGAAGCTTCGAACGGAACAAAAGACTATTTGCTCCCAGTAGTTGTCTTTGGCTAGGATTTCTACTTTCAGTTTTCAATTTCAGTGGCAACATCAGCAATTATTATCCCTTTCTAGATATTTGAAAAGATTATTTGTCAAGAAATATTTGGGATCCTGTTAAGAACAGAAGAAAAGAGTCAGATTGTCGGACAAATATATATTATGGACCATTTGGCTTTGGTGGGAGACAATATTTTCCTCATGGTTACCTAACTGCTACCTTTAGTCTTCTCTATAGTACTTATTATCATTAAATATTTTCTTTTCAATTAATGAATTTTGTAAGCCGAATACTAAGTATTCCTTGGCTGGTTATCACCTCGATGGCTAACTATCCCATTATAGATTATAGATCTATCTTATTGTAGATATTTTAAATACTCATCCATAAGTACGATATCTGATATTGGTATCCATTGACCAGAGAATTTGTTCCTATTCATGGGAACACATGGCAAAATTGTGTATATGTTACCGGCATAGTGTATAATCAGGCAATGTATAGAATGCCTAGGCATTCTATAGAACGCCTAAATCCACTCGGCAATGTATGAAACAAAGTGTATTTAATACTTTCCCTAGGCATTATATAGTACGCCTACTGCGCTTTAGGCAATGTATGAAAGACAGAATATATAGCTTCTAGGTGTGAATAAGTGTCAAGAGTAGAGAGTGTAAATGTGTAAAAGAGCAAAGAAAATGGAAATCTAAGTGTGACAATTCTCAGCCCTGCTCCAACAAGTAGCTCTAAATATGTGAGTAACAATCTCATTTAATATATTGTTTTAAATAAATTGTTTGCCGGACGAAAACAGCTTGCTTTTAACCAATTTTTAAAGTTATTCAAATTATCTAGATTGAAGTGTATAGAGTAAACTCAAAACCTTTTTAATTTTATACAATGCCAAATAAGGATCTGGCATTCTATAGAATACCTAGGCATTTTATACAATGCCTAGGCAATGTGTGTAATATGTTGTAAAAACTGATACTTTCTATACTTTGCCTAAACTGCTTCGGCATTATATAGAATGCCTGGATTCCATACTTTGCCGGTAACATATACATTATCTCTAATCTAAAATCTCCAAAGTTATTATCTGAATAATAAAAGTCAACACGCAAGTGGTGACCATAGGAATTTGGCATTGTCATATGCGGCCTACGTGACTTCACCCACTAACGCTGCTGGAGAAAGAAGGCGAATCCAAAAAAACAACTATATATATATATATATATATATATATATATTTGCAGCATAGAAGCCGCTCTCTAGTCCTTATATTAAGTACTAGGAATGGGGCTTAAAGTTATCCTCTTGAAAGTTTATCCAAGGGCCATGCTTATTGTCCTGATAGTTACCTGATCTAACCTTCGAATGACAGTTTGAAGACAGAAGAGAGGATAGAATGGGAAACTGTCTATTATTCCAAGTTGTAATTTCCCTAGGTTGTTGCCTTAAGACAAAGAACACCTTGAAGAGGCGTGGGGTCAGTGACTGGAGGCTGGGAAGTGTGTAAGTCAGGTAGTCCTGCTATGATTTAGAGTAGGCAACTATCTGGGCCACTCGTAAATCTAGCCGACTCCCAAGGTAGGAAGCTACCTGCCTCGTAGCCTTACTCACCTCCAGGAAAACACTATGGCTTATAGGGATCCTTCTTACTCACAGAGACAATTGTAGAAACAAAGACAAGGTATGGTTGGGATTCGGCTAGGAGAAAAAAAACGTCAGACCTTCAGGAAGAAATCTGTATTGGACGTTTCGGCTACACTTTGGCAGCCTTCTTCAGCTAAAAAATATATACAACTTATAAGTAAAAAAAAAAAACAGTCAGAAATGAGCGTAGTTTATACATCATAAAAATAAATTTGAACCAATCTTATTTTTAAGGTCTGACGTTTTTTTTCTCCTAGCCGAATCCCAACCATACCTTGTCTTCGTATCACTGCAACGGCTAACAATCTCCTACTCCACAATTGTATAAACAAATCAATTTGGCATAACCCTTAAGTAGGGAGGTGGTTTACCCTAACGTAAGTAGTGAGGTGGGGTAATCTCAACACCCCAATGAATCCCCCCCCCCACTAAAAGGGATTAGCATCTATTTTGTTATTTCACTTTTTTGAGCGCATTGTCTAACCAAATAATGAATTAAAATGCTCAAAAATGGTATTTTTTTAATAATAAAATTTTAATAGTTTTTCTTCATATGTAATTTTGTTTTTATACAATTATCAATAATATGGCTTTGTTTAATAATGAAAAATTCTGAATAAAGTTAAAATTGATTATCAAGGGATATAGGAAGTCAAAACAAGCAGTTAATTTAAAATATATTTTTGTAAAGCGTACAAATAGTTCATATCACTAACCGTAGACTCCCTAAACCATGTCGTTCATAAGCTAAAATATTATACAAAAACAACAAAAAATAGTTTGTCTTCATCCCAATTAATAAACTAAACTTCTCCATCCTCTTCACACATTTCCTAAAAACGCCTCTACATTCCTTCTTGATTCTCTTCATATAAAATGTCAAACGGTGGTCGAAACAAAA
Organism: Gonocerus acuteangulatus; assembly: GCA_946811695.1. Taxonomy (NCBI): domain Eukaryota; kingdom Metazoa; phylum Arthropoda; class Insecta; order Hemiptera; family Coreidae; genus Gonocerus; species Gonocerus acuteangulatus. Next base: position 104,608,948 of record OX328124.1, on the reverse strand, counting down.
AATTATATTTTAAATTAGGGAAGTGGGGTGTTGTGACCATCCCAAGCCAATAAAAGACCCGAAAAACAAACAAATAAGTTTTTTTCTCTTGCAACATCAATGTGAACACAACTACTATTTAGGAACGTACCAAAGAGATGAAAAAGATTGAAAATCTTTAAATTTATAATATAGATTTAATTAGGTCATGGGGTGCTGAGAGCACCCCACCTCCCTATTTAAAGGTTAATAAGGATGAACGTGTTTCCTCTTCTTCCATATGAGGGAAACACGCCTTTGTCGTCGATCCTGCAAAGAAATTTGAAGTACCGACGAAAAACGTCAACGTTCGGTGAGCTACAAATCACGAAAAAACAAATACATATACATACTTTGAGAGGAGATCGTTGACCGTTGATTATGCAAGGTAGGGATTGTCGGGGTTCGGTCACTGCTACTTAATAAAACTACATTTTCCTGTGATAATGGTTTTATTGTTGCCGATGTTTCGGCTTGAATTTCAAGCCTTCATCAGGGCTGTAAAAACAAGTAGGACAGATTTAATAGTAACTGTGAGTTTGTGTGTCTACATATATATATATATATATATATATATATATATATATATATATATATATATATATGTGAGTATTAAATCTGTCCTACTTGTTTTTACAGCCCTGATGAAGGCTTGAAGCTCAAGCCGAAACGTCGGCACAATAAAACCATTTTCACGATAAAATGTAGTTTTATTAAGTAGCAGTGACCGAACCCCGACAATCCCTACCTTGCAAATACATATACTTCTCTGTTTCGAGAATCTACAAGACACAAAAGTGGTCCAATTTTTCATATTCTGAATTATACCTTGTCTATGACAAAACATCAAGTTCATCCAGCAGCAGGATCCATCAATCAGGACAGTTTTTTGGAGCGTAATTCCAGCATAAAAAAAACGCGGCGAAACGGTTTTGCGTCAATAGTGCATGAATGTTAACTGTTACAGGCGTTTTAAGATGAGAAATCTAATAAACCAATTTCACGACGGAAGTCATGAAGCAAAATAAGTGGGAATTTACTCCTTATACAATTTTTATTGGAGAAACATGTTCAGAAGGGGAGCTGACTCCCCTTGTCAGATATTCTTCAAGACCAGAATTATTACTATATTTATGAGGAGGAAGCGTTGATCGTCGGGGTTTCGGTCAGTGTTCTTATTCAATAAAACACATTTGTTTTGCTAAAATGTATATTTATTGCCGCCAACGTTTCGGCTTGCTATACAAGCCATCTTCAGGGCTATTGAGAAGATTGAGAACTGTCCCGTTTCAAGACGAGAACATTTCTCTCAATTACTATATTTATTATTACTTTTGGTTATTAGTTGTTATAATTGAATTTATAGAAGGATAAAGGATTCCAAGGGGAATCATAAAGTTGTAATAAGTACAATAGGCTCCAGTACCCCTCCATCTTGGGGGGTGTACCCCCTAGCTCCCCGGTGGTCCAAGCCTCTCCCGGAATTATTTTTTGTAAAAACCCTTGCTTCACAAGAATTCGAAAGCTGCTGTTTTCTCGAAAATAATTTTTGGTATTTAGCAGTTCACCAAATAAAAACTAGATCTTTTTGCCACCATGAAGTACTCTCTCAAAAAATATTTATTACCAACTGTTCTTTTATCTTCAAATGAAAATGAAATACTGTGCAACAGGGTAGTTCTATTCAGGGTTGTAACTACGGAGTGGTGGTAGTCTTTGTATACATAGGTTGAAGCTAACACTACACCATTGTGTTTACTATGTAGTCACTTCTTTTATAATACTACCCTAAGATAAAGTAAATTTGGTGTAAGCGATAAATTAAGCTTTCCCTTCGCTAAGTTGGTAAATTATCACTACACTAATTTACATGAATTATCATAATTAATTTTGACTCAATGAACAGTTACATTTTTTTTTTCCTGGTTGTCTGGGGGAATGACTCATCTACGGCCCGAGAAGAAACAACGTCATTTCTTTCCACATTCCACTAATTGCGTAACACTAACTGGAATTATGAGTAACATCCTAAGAACCTAGAGTTATTTCTATTATGCGTCCTGACTATAAGAGATCCCCCCACAATATTGTGTCATCAACGTGTCATGAGTAGCGTAGGAGGAAGAATAGATCAGGGATTGTTATGCTGGAAGTTCCCGTAACATCTAGTGAAACGACTGATTAAGCAGCGCTATTTTTCGGACAAGAGATGATCAATGAGGAAAAACAATAAGCGCCAAAGTATGGATGGTTTAATTCTCGTTTATGACATAAGCAATCAGTAATTTTGACATATGTATTGTTGACCCATACGTTACCAATTTAGAAAATATTTTAAATATATTTAACAAAATTAGCGAAAAATCTTATTTATTTATTTATGATGATGCTCCGCATCTAAAGCGAAGAGCATTTAATTTCTTGTAAGCGAAAAATCTAATACTGTATATCTTTGTTGACAAAACAATTGTATTTCCTTGGTTTACTTTAAAAGCTACCGAAATTTGTATATTTGGGTTTCATCGTATGTAAAACGTAGATTTAAAGTACCAAATTCTAGATTTTGTTACTATTTTCAGCTTTTGTTTTTCTATCGTTTGTGAGGGCTCTAAACCATAATGTTTCTCTAATTTTCTCGAAATAACATAACATGACAAATAGTTACATTCGACATTAGTTACATAGCTCTACGATTTTTTCGCAAGAATTTCCCCGAATAAACGTATTTCACTTAGGGGTACCTAGTGGTAAATGAGCTTGATTTTTTGATTTAGATAAAACATTTTTGAATCGAATTCATCAAAATCGGAAAGTTTTTGTATTTGGCAGAGCTTATACTACATACAAATATACGAAAGGACAACATTTCTTGTCGACTCTTCCGGGTTGCATAATTATGTCGAGGTCATCCTCTTTACAGGGTGGTGAAAACACGCTAATAACTAACTTCTTTCTCATTTTTGGGCAGCTTTGGACTTTTATGATATTTTGTTAAGTATATCGAAAACGATTTTTAAACGGCAATTTAAAAATCTACAAAACATATTTAGTCGAGTTAGGACACCTTAACTAGAAAATACGGTGAAAGGACTTTCAAAATTGTTGTTTTTGTTCCGTAATAGATGAAATAAGAAGACTTACCTATATTTTCTTTCTCTCAAATCACATCAGGGCAACAGGCTACGATGATGCAGTTCCTGCAAGCCTGTTTCTTTAGACTATGTTTTCATAGCGTTTCAGTGATTGAAGTGTGACTGACAGTCTATTCACAGTTTTTCATATGGTACATCACTGTTCCAAATCAGAACCGTCGCCGGCCAATTTGTGGCCAAATATGTATCGTTGAGAAGAAATAATCATTTGATGGTTATTTGGTTGGTCATTTGATGGTTTGGTGACTTAAGTGGGACTAACATTTCCGAAGCATTGATTGAATTCCAGAAAGCGTGTGTTGACTGCATTTAAGGTTGAAGATACAAAACCCGTGATGCTATTTCTAAAATAGATATAACAGGAAGGATAATAGAAATAGTGGTTTGACTGCTAACGGTAGGTAGAGAGGGCGTGTAACGGGACTTCTCAACCTTATCTATTTCTTCTGGTAGCCATACCAGTTCTGGTAGCGACCATTAATACCTTAATAAACCGAATAAAGACCATTTAGACCGATTACTAGTTTTCGACCGTGAAATTCGAATCAATTAATGTTTAACAAGTAAATCCAAGCTCTTATTCATGTTATAACCGCATCCAATGATATTTACTCGACTCCTAAAGTATTTAGCGTGAAGTACTGGTTCACTAAATGGAAAAGAAGTATAATTATGCAAGTTAAGACTTATTTATCGTAGTGTAACACCAAAAAGGGTTTAGAAATAGTGTTGTATTACACTGCAATTGAATTCAATTTTTGATTTGCTTTCAAGTTACAACTTATATCATCTCTTATAAAATATCGTTTGTTAAATTATTTTTGTAAGCAATAAAAAAATAAAAATATCGTTTGTTATCTATGTTAGAAAATGAAATAATGACTTGGCGAGGTTGCAAAAAAAAAAAAAAAAAAAAAAAAAAATTGCCTAAATTCTTTACTACTTGTTTGGATGAAAAAGAAGAAAGGAAATGTGTATATATATTTATTCTTGGTGCCAACTACCATAGACACATTGAATGCACCGTCAAGAAGTTAAGTAACGTCGAGCGTGGCCAGTATCTGAATGAGTGACCGACCACGTGCTTTTGGCATTATAAAAGGATGGCAACCTGTAGATAGCCTGGAGTTAATAGCCCAATTGTTGATACGCCATGAAACAAAAACAAAAATATCCTTGGTTTTTATTTACATTAAATATATACTCATTTATATATTATACTTGAGCAATTAGAGCTGCTATTATTTAATTATAGGTAGGTATTATATTTGGCTAGTCCTTTACATACAGATACCCTTTCAATAACACACATACATTCACAGATATACAATATTATTTAGTTTCTGGAAGCGTAGATCGTCGGGGTTTCGGTCAGTGTTCTTATTCAATAAAACACATTTTATATGCTAAAATGTATATTTATTGCCGCCAACGTTTCGGCTTGCTATACAAGCCATCTTCAGGGCTGTAAAAACATATATGGTGTAACAATCGTAAGGACAGAAACAATAACAAAAAAAAAAAAAAAAAAAAAGGCTAGAAACATTAACATAAATATGAGTACCTATATGCTTGAAAATATAAATATAAATATATATATATATATATATACATATATACACATATATATATATATATATATATATATATATATGTATATATATATATATATATGTATAAATATAACTGTATAGTGACATACCTATGTCACTATACATAACTGTATAGTGACATAGGTATGTCACTATACAGTTATATTAATTTATATTGCTATTATTATACTTTATATATATATATATATATATATATATATATATGTATATATATATATATATGTATATATATATATATATATACATATATTTATATTTATATTTTCAAGCATATAGGTACTCATATTTATGTTAATGTTTCTAGCCTTTTTTTTTTTTTTTTTTTTTTTTTTGTTATTGTTTCTGTCCTTACGATTGTTACACCATATATGTTTTTACAGCCCTGAAGATGGCTTGTATAGCAAGCCAAAACGTTGGCGGCAATAAATATACATTTTAGCATATAAAATGTGTTTTATTGAATAAGAACACTGACCGAAACCCCGACGATCTACGCTTCCTACTTCTGAACGGTCGACCATATCTTCTCAATTATTTAGTTTCTGTTTAATCATTGAGTATTTGTACCTGTAATGTTACTACGATCAAAATGAAATAAAAACGCTGAGAAATGTTTCTTTGATTACTATTAAGAATTGTGAGAAACTCATTTTCTTCATTGGATGGAATAGTCGATAGGCAAAATGTTTGGCGAATATTGCGGGGACTCAATATGATTCGATTTTGATTTGGTGCAAAAATACTTTGCCTAAAACGAAAACAGCATTTGCAGAACAATGACGATTTAGAGCGATTATAAAATAAATTAACTTTGCCCTTTGATATATTTTAGTTTGCTCTCAGACAAATATATAAGTAGTATAGGTTTTTACTAACTTCACCTGTGTGACCTCATTTTATGGTAGTCAATGTGTGAGAACTTTGGGAAACTCAGGGAAAATAGGACAGCTACTAAAAAAGACTCCGAAAAAGCATGATTGAAACAACAAACATATCCACTTTGGCGGATTAGGCCAAAAATAAAAACACAAAAGAATAGATACACTTTTGACTTTGAAATGTTAAAATACTTGATAAACAAAACAACCAATAAAAAAAATCCTTGGAAATAATCCGTGAAGAAAAATTAAGTGTTTAATAATTGTTTTATATATTTTAAAGTAATCACCTTACACAGTGCATAGAATCATTTTCTCAAGAATTTACATCAAAATAGGACAATTTTGAGGCTGGTAGAGTAAGAGTAGACGAACACGTATAAATAATTTAAACATTGGGTTTTCAGAACCCAATGTGACCATTGGGTTCTGAAAACTACCTGGGTCCTGAAACTACTTGGGTTTCAATGGGGACCTGGGGTCATGGAGCCGACTTCATAACCGCTTCCGATCTATTGTGCAAAATGAAACGCGCTAAATAGGTTCAAATAAATAACAATAAAGTTCCACTTGGAATGCTCGTTTTTTTCAATTAAAACTTAGGTTAAGTGATATTTTCGTTGTCTTTCCTTTGCTCAGTTCGATATATTTATTAGCATTAATTTAAACCATTGTGGGAATATTATGATGTTCTGGACGTCTTAAATAAACTAGCCAATAAAACTGTGAAGTAATTATTACAGGAATGGTAATAGGCTTGACAGACTTGACTTACTGGGCGTCTTTTTATTTACATGAATATGTTAATCATCAAGATAAAGTACAACCTCATGCAAGCTGTTAACTTAATATATTTCGGAGTGTAAATTGTAAACCGAGTCCGGAGAGAGAGTTAGCGTTGGGTGCATGGGTGCATATAGGTGGTCCCATGGGACTGTGGAGGTATTTCACACCCACACGAGGGGCTGGTCTTCGTGTGCGGTCTTAGGATTGTCTTCTCGGGACAAAACACCCAGGCTCTATTCACTCGGGACTGGTGTGTTCATGGATCGGTCACGCTGATCGTGTTGTTAGGAGGTATGGGGCACTTGAAGGATTGTCTTGTAGATTTTTATTCAAACGAATCTTATTTCTGTGGGCGGAGCGCTGGGGTTTTGAAATTTGACCGATGAGGTTTCCCTTAGGGTTTCTACATTGCAGTTGAAAATCAAAATTAAGGAATTTATTTTAAATTTGCAATCAAATTAGTCCAGGTTGAGATATTTATTTGGTTTTATCTGCCTAAAGGGGAAACAAAGATATCGAAGGCATTACAGTAGGAAACACACAATACTACGTGCGTCAAATGTCAAAATGGTTCGGATTCGGCGAAGAGAAAAAAATATGTTTAGAGAAATGTATATTTTGATCGTATCGGCTACTCTTTAGTTGCCATCGTCCCAGCAATGAATGCCAGGTGTGGAGAAAGACTAAAGCTAGCATATATATACAGGGTGTCCCAGTCTTAAACCGACAGACTTTGTATATCGATGGGGAATCGAAGTCCTTTGGCGATTTTCTCGTTTTCGATTCATGTTTTTTTTTTTTTTTTTTTTTTTTTTTTTTTTTTTTTTTTTTTTTTTTTTTCACTTTCCAATTTATCTCTTAAACGAAGCTTTGTACGAAAAAACACCTCAATACAACAGTTGTAGCTTATTAAATTATCTTTAAAATGAAATCAAGTTCAGCGTCTTAGCTTGAATGTTTTACGAGATAATCGTGTTTGAATAACCCATCGGATGGACATTTTGTAGTAGTAAACCGAGATTATTTTTTCCAGTTACGATTATCTATATTCAAGCTAAGACGCTGAACTTGGTATTATCTTAAAGATAATTGAATTTAGGTTTTATGCGTTTTTCTCGAAAACGAAGCGAAAAGGAGAAAACCGCCAAAGGACTTTTTGACTTAGTTTTTCGATTCCCCATCGATATATGAAGTCTGTCGGTTTAAGACTGGGACACCCTGTGTGTATATATATATATATATATACACACATATATATATATATATATACATATACTACTACTACTTGCGACTCACAGGAAGTGACGCTTTCCAATTCGCATGGCAATACGCTTTCAATAGCGGAAGAAATATTACCAAGACGATTACCGGAGCGAATTTTGCCCGCAGTTATACTCTAGGTAAATATCGGGAAGAGGATGTCGCCAAAACAGGAATAGATCTAAGGACTGCACTATCCTTCGAACCCATTCGTCAGGAATAATTCCATTTTTTGTTCGTCCTTAAAAAGATAGCTAGGAAAAGGAAGGTGTCAACCTGCACCTATTCCCCGATTGCATAAAGGTGTTAGATAGATAAATGTTACATAATAATGAAAAAAACAAAAACAATCTGAAGTAGGACATTTAAAAAAAAACAAAAAAAAAAACATAAAAACGCGCCAACAATGATATCATCAGTAAAGATGGAATGGTTGGGATTCGGCTAAAGAAACCTCAATATGATTTTTGTTAAAAAAAAAAAAATCTGTATTTAGGACGTTTCGGCTACTTATTGGTAGCCTTCGTCAGCTAAAATGACAAGAAAAACAGAAATTAATACAGAAAAAAAATTTATAATTGAGATAAGTAACAGAACTATAAATACAATTAACTTATTATAAAAGAACAAATTGGTCTTAAATTCTTAGAATAAGTAGAATGAAAACCAATAGAAACATAACAAAAGAAGAAGAAAAAAGGCTATTTTATTGAAGTTTATATAAGTAACTAGGTGCTAATAATAATATAATTCTGTAGAAAGAATTTTCATGTCGTCGAAGTTAAATTAATTAATCTGCACTTGCTAAACACGCCATTACGCAAAAACACACTTTTAACTTCGATGACACGAAAATTCTTTATAAAGAACGAAACAAAAAAAGACTACAGATCTCCGAATGTGTACACATAAACCTAAACACAAACAATATAAACTACAAAACTGACAAACAAGGCATTTCTCCTATTTACGCGAATATTTTTCAAAAACTCTCCCGACCTCCCACCTAGTATTTTTCCCATGCCCCTTGTGTATCCTTCCATTAGCACCTTTTTCTCCTTTCCTGTCATAAAATGTCATAAACAGTCCTTTGCGGCCCCCTCCCACTACCTGGTTTGTTTTCAGTTTCATATACCCTTGTAGATTCCTTTTAGCGCGGTTGCTCCCTCCCCCATAGGGAGGAACCCCGCTTATAGGGTTGATACAATGAAACAATCCGGAAGTGCCGACTAGAAAATTTCGCGTTTCAGAACCCCTAGAGACCGAAAATAACGGTGGTTCAAATTTGTATATATATATATATATGTATATATTTATATATATATATATATATATATATATATATATATATATATATATATATATATATATACATATTTGTCTGTTCGCTCTCTAAATAGAAGACGAATGGTCCGATTTTGATGAAATTTAGTACAAAAATCCTTCGTCCAATTTGAAAGGTCAAGTTCGTTAACCAGCAAAATCCGCCTACTGGAAGATGGCGTTTGGGGCGAAATTCGCGCAAAAAAAAATCGTAACGCTTACGTTTTTGAGTTCATAAGCTTCTAAGTACTCGTTTTATATTAATCCTGGGCTAGGAAAACGAATGAAACCCTTTTCAAGGCGATAGCTTTAACCGTTTTCGAGAAAATTGGAAAAATATTTTTTGAATACCGTTTTTGGTTTGGGTACTTAGAATCATGGGATTCAGTTGAAACATTTTCTGCATGTTCTACTTTCATCAAAACTAATATGCTGAAATTTTGGTTACGTTTGGAGTTAAGGAAGGGTTAGAATAAAATATTTTATTAACAGACATAAAAAGTTTTAGTAACTTTGTTTACTTTCCTTAATATCTCGAAAAAGGTTGAGAATCTTGGGAAACGAAAGAATACCATTAGAAAGCTTATTAAATGCTCTAAAAAAAAAGGTTCTAATGAAAGTTTTGATTAGGCGATGTCAATCGGAGAAATAAGAGCTTAAAACTTTAAAGTAATTGATTTCGCTTATTCGAACTGTTCTTTTTGTCTGTTTTTTATTCCTTGTTATTTTTTAATTGCTTATTGTTGGATAATGTATTTGAAAATAAAACAGGTTAAGAAAAATAAGAAAAACAATTTAATGTTAGAGATATGGATTTCCAAGATATATAGCTTTTCAACTGCCTAGCGTCCTTCCTAGGGAGGGTTCTTTGTCTTTGATTTTGGTACTTAGAATTATGGGATACAGTTGAAACATTTTCTGCATGTTCGAGTTTCATCAACACTAATATGTTGAAATTTTTGTTACGTTTAGAGTAAAGGAAGGGTTAGAATAAAATCTTTTATTAACAGACAAAAAAAGTTTTGGTAACTTTGTATAATTTCGTTAGTATCTCGAAAACCGTTGACAATATTGTGAAGCGGATGATTACCGTTCGGAAGCTTACTAAATGCTCTACAAAAAAGGTTCTGAAGAAAGTTTTAATTAGGCGATGTCAATCGGAGAAAAAAGTGCTTAAAGCTTTAAATTAATTGATTTCGTTTATTTCAATGGTTCTTTTTGTCTGTTTTATTTCTTGTTATTTTTTTAATTGCCTATAGTTGGATAATGTATTTGACAATAAAACTGGTTAAGTAAAATAACAAAAACAATTTATTGTTAGAAATATAGATTTCCAAGATTCCAAGACCTTGTCACTAGCGGGTCTGTTTCTAGTGTAGCGGACCCTTCCAGGTAAGATTGTAAATCATGACTTTTCAAGACTTTACTATTCACAGGAATGGCGTTAGTAACCTTAAGGGTTGACACGCCATTATAATAATTAATTTAAAAAAAAAAAGACTGGTGGAACCAAAATAATAACTGCTTCTATTTTAATCTTTCCAAATTAGACTAGGGATATGAACGGAACCGCGCTAAGATGATGCAGTCCTGCGAGAGGGACTTTTTATTTATTTTCTTAGACACTTCCACAATGGTTACTTAACTGTCAACTTTGGTCTTACTCTGCCTCCTGGCATTTTCATTGGTATGAAGTATCTTATTTCTTTGTTAAAATTAATTAATATTATTATTAGCACCTAGTTACTTATATAAACTTCACTAAAATAGCCTTTTTTCTTCTTCTTTTGTTATGTATCTATTGATTTTCATTCTAAGAATTTAAGACCAATTTGTTCTTTTATAATAAGTTAATTGCATTTATAGTGCTGTTACTTATTTCAATTATAAACTTTTTTCTGTATTAATTTCTGTTTTTCTTGTCATTTTAGCTGACGAGGGCTACCAATGAGTAGCCGAAATGTCCTAAATATAGATTTTTTTAACAAAAAACGTATTGAGGTTTCATTGAGAGGAGATCGTTAACCGTAGATGATGCAAGGTAGGGATTGTCGGGGTTCGGTCACTGCTACTTAATAAAACTACATTTTATCATAAAAATGGTTTTATTGTGCCGACGTTTCGGCTTGAACTTCAAGCCTTCATCAGGGCTGTAAAAAACAAGTAGGACGGATGTAATACTGAAATATACATATATATATATATATATATATATATATATATATATATATATATATATATGCCTACCTACACAAATACACATACATATATGGAAAAAGACAAAACATAAAATACTAGAACATAATATATAGAAGAACAATGTGCTCTAGAAGTGTTTGGATTATTAGGAAAACAGATATAAGAATAACAGATTACATATTAGATTAGATATAAGAATAACAATATGGGCTTACCGATGGGAAGATAGAGAACTATTCCTCACAAATGCGGGATCATTTCTGACAGTTAATACAGGGAAACATAGGAAGAAAGGAGTTGGTGAGTGGGGGGGGGGGGGGGGGGTTCTGGACCACCCAATGGACAGAGAACATAGAAGATGAAAGAAAGAGCGGCGAAAGCGGCGAAGTACAGTAAGGGGTCATAAAGTCATAAAATGTTGTGTTAATGGAAAGGGAGGCAGGTATAAAGGGCTATATTGCAGGCGGTATATGGGATTAGGATGGAGTTTTTAATAAATGGAAGATGTTGGAGTAGGTAGAGGAGATGACTTCTTTGTCAATTTTGTCATTAACTGGGTTATTTTCTAGGTGGATAAAAATTGATTCGGAAAGGAGGCGTTTGTCTTCGTTGGATTCAGTGGAAAGGATGGAGTATTGGTCAAAACCAAAGTCATGTCCGTCTGTGATGGCATGTCTAGTTAAAGCTGTCTTTATGTCTTTATTCCGTATATCGTTTTTGTGGTTGTTGATACGTTTTCTTACTGGGTTTTTAGTCTGTCCAATGTACGCACTATTGCAGTTGGGTGTGATGCAAGGGATTCTGTAGACTACATTGGTCCTGTCTTTTTGTGGGATAGGGTCTTTAAGAGTCGTATGTAAGTTTTTCAGTTTGTTCTGTGTCGATAGTCCTAGTTTTAGAGTGGGGAATGTATCGCGTAGGGATTTTTGGATTTTTTCTGTGAGGTTTGGGATATATGGGAGGCCTCTGAATTGAGGGACAATATTGTCTTGGGTAGTGGGGATGGGTTTAGGGTTATTAAAAGAATTTATGAGACGGGTGATAATGTTGGTAGGAAATCCATTGGTAGTAAGAATATCGAGGAGTCGGGATTTGTTGGCAGGGTGAAATTTGGTATCGGATAGGGAGAGGGCTCGATTTATTAGGTTGCTGGCAGTATTGAGGATTTGGTGTTTGGGGTGTGAGGAAAGGTAATGGAGAAGTCGTCCCGAGTAAGTGGGTTTGGTATACCAATCAGTGGATATAGAGCCGTCTGTATTTCTTATAAGGAGTATGTCAAGGAATGGAAGGGAGTTGTTAGTTTCGGTCTCGATGGTGAATATTAACCGGGGGTGGTAGGAGTTAAAGGCTGTTAGAATTTCTGGAATCTTATCTGGATTAATTATGAGGAAGAGGTCGTCAACATATTTTTTAAGGAAAATAATATCGTCGGGGAACATGGGGAGGATTTGGTCAAGGAGGTCATTAAGGGTAATATTGGAAAGGTCAGGAGCGAGGCAGTTACCCATGGCGAGGCCAGAGATCTGGTTGAAGAATTTATCTTGGAATAGGAGGTATCCGGATTTGCAGCAGAGGGATAGGGATTCAAGATAGGAAGATCGAGATAGCTTGGTGTGTGGTTCGAGGGTGGTCCAATTCTTGTCAATAATTTCTAGGGTTTTATGTATGGGAATGTTTGTGAAGAGGGACTGGGCATCTAGAGAGGCTAAAATGAAATTAGGGGGGGGACACAGAACAAACTGAAAAACTTACATACGACTCTTAAAGACCCTATCCCACAAAAAGACAGGACCAATGTAGTCTACAGAATCCCTTGCATCACACCCAACTGCAATAGTGCGTACATTGGACAGACTAAAAACCCAGTAAGAAAACGTATCAACAACCACAAAAACGATATACGGAATAAAGACAGCTTTAACTAGACATGCCATCACAGACGGACATGACTTTGGTTTTGACCAATACTCCATCCTTTCCACTGAATCCAACGAAGACAAACGCCTCCTTTCCGAATCAATTTTTATCCACCTAGAAAATAACCCAGTTAATGACAAAATTGACAAAGAAGTCATCTCCTCTACCTACTCCAACATCTTCCATTTATTAAAAACTCCATCCTAATCCCATATACCGCCTGCAATATAGCCCTTTATACCTGCCTCCCTTTCCATTAACATAACATTTTATGACTTTATGACCCCTTACTGTACTTCGCCGCTCTTTCTTTCATCTTCTATGTTCTCTGTCCATTGGGTGGTCCAGAACCCCCCCCCCCTCACCAACTCCTTTCTTCCTATGTTTCCCTGTGTCTTGTTGGTGAAAACAACTTTGAATGCCGAGCGAGATTTAATGATATCGTCATTAAACCTTCCGATAGTGACTCCTACAGGAAAATAATTCATCACCTGGAAAATAAAGAAGCTGACTTCCACTGCTATCAACTCCCAGAAGATAAATCATACCGGGTGGTTATCCGCCACCTCCATCATTCAACTCCCCCGGCAGAAATCATCACCGAACTCACCAAAAAAGGCTACTCAGTCAAAAGAGCGCACAACGTAAGGCATCCTGTCACAAAGGCGCAGCTACCACTCTTTTTTGTAGATTTAGAAAAAAATGAAGAAAGTAAAGAGATATTTCGTGAACAATATTTACTCTACACAAAAATTAAAGTAGAGGAACCACGTCGTCGCGGTGACGTCATACAATGTCTAAACTGCCAGGAATTCAATCATACCCGCTCATACTGCCATCATAAATCCAAGTGTGTCAAATGTGGGGCTGAGCACTCCTCTAAGGACTGTCCCAAACCACTCGACGTACCTCCTTGCTGCGCCAACTGCGGCGAGAATCATACCGCCAGCTACAAAGGGTGCGAAGTCTATAAAACGATCCGAGTGCAGAGGCAGAGAATCCAGCTAACCCATCAAAAAGATGTCAAGAAGTCTTCACCACCCAGCGGTCCATCCCACTTCCCCAGCCTACCACCCGTTCCAGCAGCACAGGATACGTCTCACCGCAGGCCGAATGTGACCTACTCATCTCTACTGACTTCGCTGCAGAAAAAGAAGCCGCCTGTCCCAACACCAGCTCAGACCCCCGTACCAAAACCACAAGAACCATCTTCCCTTCCTACCTCATCAACTACTTCTTTGCAACCCCCAACCCTGCCTACATTCCCTACTACTCCAGCCCCACCTAAGCAAATCCCTCAGGTCCAGGCTCAAGATCCAATGATCCTTTTCTCCTCTTTTCTAAACAAACTCGAAACCCTTCTCACTCCACTTATAAACCTGATGACCACCCTTATAGCCCACTTCCTTCCTAAATCCCAAAATGCAACAATTCCATAATCCCCATCTCTCCATCTTTTTGTGGAATGCCAACGGACTTACTACAAGAAGACATGAACTCACGGAAATGAGGATGGGACGAATTCGTGGGGGTAAATTCTTCATCCACAGGGTGCTAATAAATCCGTTTGATACATCGCAGCCAGCTAATTGTTGTATTTTTCTGAGGAGCTGTGAAGGAGTCTGGTCTCCGAGTGGCATTTCTTCTAACAGCTTGCTAATTCTACGTGTTTCGGATTCTCCGAACGTGTTGATGAGCCTAGCTTTAAGGTCCTCGTATGGTTGCCCATTCGGTTGGAGGACGATATCTGAGACTTGGCTAAGAACATCCAGACTTTTACTAACTGACAAAAACATCGACATTGCTTTAATAACTGAAACACACTTAAAGAAATCCATGTCATTCGGTGTTAAGGGTTACTCCTGTTATCGAACCGATCATCCATCTCTGGCGCAGCACGGGACTCTAATTCTAATCAAGAGCAATATCAAGCATCACCAGGAGTCCAGTATCGCATCAGCAAGCCTGCAGGTAACTTCCATATCCCTTTCCCTTTCTCCCTTCGATATCATACTGTCCGCAGTGTACTGTTCTCCCAACCACACCATTTACCATCCTGAATTCCTGTCAATATTCCAATCCTTTGGTCCCCGCTTCCTCACCGGGGGTGATTTCAACGCGAAACACCCCATGTGGGGAAGCCGTTCAGCTAACTCCCGTGGCAGAATCCTTTACGATATCCTTAACTCCCAGAATTATCGTCCAATATCTCCCAACACTCCAACATACTGGCCAACCGACCCATCCCGCAGTCCTGACCTAGTCGATTTCTTCATCTCGTCTGGCTTGGGAGGTATAGCGACTTCTATTGAATCGCTCCTCGACCTATCCTCGGACCATTCTGCGGTTCTGCTAACCATGTTCTCCTCCCCTGTACCCCGTTCTTTACAACCAACCCTTACACCCGGTCCTATCAACTGGCAAACATTTCAGCTTAACTTAGAACGTTCCATAGACCTGACTGTTCCCTTAAAAACCCCTACAGACTTAGACAAAGCCACTGAAAAATTTACTAGAGCTATTCAGGACTGTGCCCGCAATTCATGCCGACCAAGGACAAGTTTGCCTCCTCCGCCCAAACTGCAACTCCCAGCCCACATCCAAGAACTTCTTGCAGCCAGAGCTCTATGGCAAAGATCCCGTTATCCCTCGGACAGAAACGCATACAACAGACTGACACGACAGCTGAAATCTTCCCTATCCCAATTCCGCTCAGAATCCTTCAACGAGTACCTTTCATCCCTCTCCACTGAAGACTGTTCTCTGTGGACAGTCACTCGTAGAATCCTAAAGTTCCCCACCCAATCCCTTCCCCTCTCAAACGCAGCGATGGGACCTGGGCCAGAAGTGATGAAGAAAAGGCGCTCCTTCTCTCCACACACCTAACTACAGTATTTTCCCCTAATCCTCAAACCAGCCCCTCTCACGACGAAAACATCGAAGGTTGCCTGAATTCTCCTCTACCTTTGTCCCTCCCTCCCAAAGCTTTTCTTCCGTCAGAAGTAAAACACATCATCAAACGCCTCCCTAAGAAATCTCCTGGTTATGACCTTATCACCTCCACGATTCTCAAAAAACTCCCCCAGAAGGCCATCACATTCCTCACATATCTGTTTAACTCAATCCTAAGGACAACCCATTTTCCCAATCCCTGGAAACTCTCAGTTGTTATTGTTTTTCCCAAACCCTATAAACCTCCCGATTGCCCATCTTCCTATCGACCTATCAGCCTTCTCCCATTAATGTCTAAAATATTCGAAAAACTCCTTTATAAAAGAATCCTCCCTATCATAGAATCCTCGAAGAAAATTCCCAACCATCAGTTCGGTTTCCGCTCCCATCATTCCACTATACAACAGTGCTTACGAGTTGTAGACGCTATTTCCTCCTCGCTTGAACGTAAGAGTTTTTCCACGAGTGCCTTTACAAAGTAAAGCAAATACTTCCACACACCTACTTCCTTATCCTCAAATCCTACCTGTCAAACAGATCCTTCCAAGTCAAGCAAGGCACAACTCTTTCCCCGACCTGCCCCATAAATGCCGGAGTCCCTCAAGGAAGTATTATTGGTCCTCTCCTTTTCATTCTTTACACTGCGGATATTCCCACACACCCCCAAACCCTTCTAACAACCTACGCAGATGATACTGCCATCCTATAAACTTCCCCCGATCCCTCAGTAGCATCCCAACACCTGCAGGAACATCTTACCGCTATTCAACATTGGTGTGAAATGTGGAGAGTAAAAATCAACCCGGAAAAATGTAAGCAGGTTACATTCACTCTCAACCGGAGATCATGCCCTTCTGTACATCTCAATAACACTCCACTACCAGTATCCAACGAGGTTCGATATCTAGGATTATACCTTGACAGCCGACTGACATGGAACCCTTACACGAGACTGAAAAGACAAGAACTGAACAAAAGATACGGACTGCTTAGACGGCTACTTGGACCCTCATCTAAATTATCAATACAGAACAAATTAACGATATACAAAACAATCATTCGACCAATATGGACATACGGACTTGAACTCTGGGGATCTGCAAAACCATCCAACATCAACAGAATACAGGCATTCCAGTCAAAAGTACTCCGTAAAATTGTAAATGCCCCTTTCTACGTCTCAAACAAAACCCTTCACAATGACCTTAACATTCCATTTGTCCTTGACCTTGCTAAAACCCGTTTCCAAATGTTCCACTCCAAATTGTCCTACCATCCTAATCCTGAAGGTCTATCTTTATCGTCCCGATCCCAACCAGACAATCCTCCCAGGCGGCTCAAGAGACAGTGGCCACGAGACAATTTACTCACCTAACCGTATCATGATCATTGAAATAGATATTTAGACAGCCACGGAAGTGCCAACAATGGTTGGCTCCTTCCAAATTTGTATGGTTTTTATTTTTTATTTTTTTTACTTTAACCGTTTTGTTCAATTTATTACATTATGTATCTGTATCAACAAACTTGATAATTGTACATATAATAATTTGTACAGATTTCAAATAAAAAAGTTAATAAAAAAAAAAAAAAAATGTTTCCCTGTATTAACTGTCAGAAATGATCCCGCATTTGTGAGGAATAGTTCTCTATCTTCCCATCGGTAAGCCCATATTGTTATTCTTATATCTAATCTAATATGTAATCTGTTATTCTTATATCTGTTTTCCTAATAATCCAAACACTTCTAGAGCACATTGTTCTTCTATATATTATGTTCTAGTATTTTATGTTTTGTCTTTTTCCATATATGTATGTGTATTTGTGTAGGTAGGCATATATATATATATATATATATATATATATATATATATATATATATATATATATGTATATGTATATTTCAGTATTACATCCGTCCTACTTGTTTTTTACAGCCCTGATGAAGGCTTGAAGTTCAAGCCGAAACGTCGGCACAATAAAACCATTTTTATGATAAAATGTAGTTTTATTAAGTAGCAGTGACCGAACCCCGACAATCCCTACCTTGTATTGAGGTTTCTTTAGCCGAATCCCAACCATTCCATCTTTACTTATCACCTCGACGGCTAACTATCTAATTTTCATCATGATATCATCATTAATCTTGTAACATAACGTACTATCTTAGTTTGACATACTAAAAGTTCTTATAACCAGTAGTTAATATATGGTTTATTTTTGTAACGTCAAACAGAAAAACTATCCAGCCCAGAGAAAATTGTGAGTTACAATGCACTTATAAATACATGGTCTACACAAACCCCAACGGCAGGGTGGGTTCGTCAGTGGACTGTGTCGTTGTTTAATCAAATTATCAGACAGCAGTTGGGTGACCATGATGTGAAAATATAGGGGATTTTACTAAAATATAATGGTTTTCCTTAGCCGAATCTCAACTATTCCCTAACTTAATAAAGGAAAAACATACCACAAAAGATATAGGTTGGAAACTTTCCCTGATAGCATTAATAATCACAGATCAATTAGTAAAATGTAAACGAAACTTCCTAGTTATCATAAGGGATAAGTACATAAAGGGTAACTACAAATGATGGTTTGTCTTGAGGTTGAGAACTTGAGTGAGTCTGAGGTAGAAACCTGGAGAACTTGTCACAGATAGACTTATTAGCCGATTCTTCGTCTCAATCCAAGATCTTGCTGCCAGATTGACTTTGTACACTAATTAGTATCATACTCCAAAAAGATTTTAATTGTTGTTGTTTTTTTATTACATACTGGGAAAACATTGTAATGTTCCGCATATCTTTATTCGGTATTAGTTAATGTTGTGCAATCTTGCAAATGCTAGAACCCCGTTTTCACTTGAACTACTGTTAAACGTCAGGATGGGTTGTAAGGGCTTGGGAAACGGAGAAAGTTCAGGGCTATTTTTTATGAAGTGTTCTGGAGATTATATTTCTCACACCATTGAAGAAAATCATTGAAATAATTATAAATTCTCGTGCTACACAGGAGGAATTTATTTTAAAAAGAACTTTACAAGGAAATTTGACCCTCTTACCGGTCTAAATTACACCATATACTTTTAATTAAACTTGCGAAACTCCTTTTAAGGAGAATCGAGATTCATAATGTATTCAATGACGTTTATTTCTAATTTTATGTTTACAATGTGGAGAATTGGACATCAGTGGCTTCATAACAGTGATGTATTCTTCTGAGTTATAGGGTATGATTGTATGTATATTTATTTGAGCGAGTAACTGCAAGGTTATCAATGCCCTAGAATCTACCATACCTGTATTTATGTAAGTACTATATTTTTGTAGTTTTAGCGCGGTTCCTCCCTCCCCCATAGGGAGGAACCCCGCTTATAGGGTTGATACAATGAAACAATCCGGAAGTGCCGACTAGAAAATTTCGCGTTTCAGAACCCCTAGAGACCGAAAATAACGGTGGTTAAAATTTGTATATATATATATATATATATATGTATATATTTATTTATATATATATATATATATATATATATATATATATATATATATATATTTGTCTGTTCGCTCATTTCTGGCTTCCCTGATGGTCCGATTTTGATGAAATTTGGTACAAAAATCCGTCGTCCAATTTGAAAGGTCAAGTTCGTTAACCAGCAGAATCCGCCCACTGGAAGATGGCATTTGGGGCGAAATTTGCGCAAAAAAAATCGTAACGCTTACGTTTTTGAGTTCATAAGCTTGTAAGTACTCGTTTTATAGGCTTCTTGGGCTAGGAAAACGAATGAAACCATTTTCAAGGCGATAGCTTTAACCGTTTTCGAGAAAATTGGAAAACTAATTTTTGAATACCGTTTTTGGTTTGGGTACTTAGAATCATGGGATTCAGTTGAAACATTTTCTGCATGTTCTACATTCATCAAAACTAATATGTTGAAATTTTGGTTACGTTTGGAGTTAAGGAAGGGTTAGAATATAATATTTTATTAACAGACATAAAACGTTTTGGTAACTTTGTATACTATCCTTAATATCTCGAAAAAGGTTGAGAATCTTGGTAAACGGAAGAATACCATTAGAAAGCTTACGAAATGCTCTACAAAAAAGGTTCTGATGAAAGTTTTGATTAGACGATGTCAATCGGAGAAATAAGAGCATAAAACTTTAAAGTAATTGATTTCGCTTATTCGAACTGTTCTTTTTGTCTGTTTTTTATTCCTTATTATTTTTTAATTGCTTATAGTTGGATAATGTATTTGATAATAAATCAGGTTAAGAAAAATAAGGAAAACAATTTAATCTTAGAGATATGGACTATATGGAGATATAGCTTTTCAACTGCCTAGCTTCCTAGGGCGGGTTGGCCTATCCAGGTAAGATCGTAAATAAGACCTTTCTTGAAAGTAAAGATGGAACTGTCAACTTTGGTCCTCCTCTGCCTCCCGGCACTTTCAATGCTGACGAAGGCTACCAATGAGTAGCTGAAACGTCCTAAATATAGATTTTTTAACAAAAATCGTATTGAGGTTTCTTTAGCCGAATCCCAACCATTCCATCTTTACATATCACCTCGACGGCTAACTATCTAATCTTCATGCTTTCTAAAAATGTGGACCCAAAATAATAACAGCTTCTATTTGAATCATTTTAAATGAGTCTAGAGATAAGAACGGAACCGCGCTAAGATGATGCAGTTCCTGCGAGTCGGACTTTTTATTTTCTGTTCATTGTGTTCTCAAACTTAACCCTACATAATGCACTTGTAAAATCCTATTCCTCTTGCATAGAGAGCTTTGTTTTTTACTTATTTAATCGTCTTCCCTATTTTTTTTTATATATATTTTCTGTTTATATTATTTTTTATTTATTGGGAATCATTTAAAGCATTTAATATATACCGCAGGTTTTAGGACTTGGAGTTTTTTGTCTATAGTTGGCTGACAATTTTTGTTTCGGACATTCTAAGACATATGCTTAAAACTTCATATGACATACATATAATGGAGACAAAAAATTATATTTTGGCAAAGGTGAAATGTTTAAGCAGTTGAAATTCATCCCAAGCACCTTTGATTGTGAGTGATTCACTTAACATTTAAATTGTTCACTTGCGATGTTAAAATGGTTAACGTGCACGCCATATTTAAGAATTATGAGACCTAGTTTACGTCTGATGTCGTAACACAATCATCTTTCGTTGATCAAAGTCGTAATACATGGGCATAAATTTGAGTGCGCCAAGATGAATGGTTTTTTTTTTTTTTTTTTTTTAAGGCGTGTCAACCTTAGGGTCATGAACGCCATTGAATGAAACTTTCATTATATTTGGAGGTGAAATTTTTCCTCATTTCTTTTGAATTTAATAATTTATTGAGTCAGCTTTCATTGTCATTATTTATCATTGATCCTGGCATTTTTTGCTTACTTATATTACTTGCAGTATATTTTCCATGCGTAATATTTATTTGCGTTTCTGTACACAGAACAAATGTAAATAAACGCACTCACGCACAAGTGGGCACACAGATAGACATAAGCACACACTCTATCCTGCTTATTTAATTAATCTTATGTCTTTAGATTTTATTTATTGATTCCGTTTTGTCTATAAAGTTTAATACCATTCTAACGTTATCAGCATCATCTCCAAGTATACTCCAAGTATACTTGATGAATGGTTTGAAGGAGTTAAAGTTTCCGAGTGAAGGATAGTCTGTATAAGAACCAAGGAGGTGGTCGGGCAGGGTAGAGGGCAGCTGAGGAATGGAAGGGTGGGGATAGGGACAATGTTTCGCCTGACCTTTCTTTTAGTTCCAACTTCCATCTTCTACCACAACCAGCGCCATCTACAAGTCTAGAGTTCAAGTAGAGCTTAATTCTAGGCCGCTAGGAGCGCCACCTCCTTGTACTGATCGCCTTCTCAAGCAGAAATGCCAGTATTTTGTAATCAGGAATGAAGAAAAAAAAAAAAGAAGCGCTTTCTCCTCCACTTACGGGAATTCTTTAACTGTTTCTCTTCCTAATTCTGCAACTGGATAGAAAGCAAAAATTCTGCATCTAAAGATGCGTACAGATGGAGATAGTTAGCCGTTGCAGAGATACGAAGACAAGGTATAGTATACAGATTTCTTCCTGAAAGTCTGACGTTTTTCTCCTAGCCGAATCCCAACTATGCCTTGTCTTCGTACATTACCTATAAGTTGACGTTAGAATTTAAAACCGATAAATAGTATATATGAATTTTGAAATCTATCTTCTATTTATAAACTAGTGCTTTTGGAACAACGAAACTCCAGCGTAGGTTTTTAACGAATGCCTGATCTGTTGGCCTCGGGAGGAAATTTCTATTGTTTTTTTTTTGTTTTTTTTTTTTCAAAATATATTTTCCTACTTTTATGTCTATTTTGGTGTTTAATTTATGAATTTAGTTTTTGCTCAAGAAAATGATACTACATATAGACAAACAAACATACATTTTACTGACCAGTATAAGAAACGTGAGAGAAAAACTTGATTTTAAAATCAGAAAGTTTAGGGTCCCAAGTAAATTTACTTTCTCCCTTAAGAGTTCCATGAGAGAATGCGTGAAATTTTCATGGCGACTTGTATCTAAAAGCAAATTACGGTTGCAACTTCCCAGAAAATCTGATGGATTTTCTTCATCTTAAATAAGGTAACTTTTAAATAAAAAATCCGGAGTGACTGTTTGATTCCACCTCTTAATTAGTACAATTAGTCTAGTTTTATTTATTGTCGGGTTTTAATTATTTACATTCCTTTTTGTACTGATTAGTTTGTTGTACTGTTTACTTACTACTTTCTACATGCTGTTTACTTTCCAACTACCGTATTTTCATTGTTTAAAAATAAGATTGGTTAAAATTTATTGTCTTGATGTATATACTACGCTCATTTCTGCCTGTTTTTTACTTACAAGTTGTATATTTATTTTTTTACTTATAAGTTGTATTTTTTTAGCTGAAGAAGGCTGCCAATGTGCAGCCGAAACGTCCAAATACTGATTTCTTCCTGAAAGTCTGACGTTTTTCTCCTAGCCGAATCCCAACTATACCTTGTCTTCGTAAAGATGCGTACGCTATGCAGTTTCATCAATAAGGCACCGAATACAAAACAAAGTAAAAAAAAAAAAAATCCACCTAACAGAAACTGAGTAATCCTTGCGCATTTCCGTTCTGTCAGTAACCTAAGCTGAAATTACTACATCCTCCTTCTCAACGTTCGCCCAAGGAAAACATTATTACAAATATGTCTTCCATTTACCTTGTTTTACGAAAATATTCATTTTAGTGTTATACAATTAAAAAAACAAACAATCCATTAAAAATCTGTGGGAAGCAAGGACCAAAACACTTATAGAAGTACTGAACCGAAACCTTCGATTTTTAAGCAACGATTTCTCCGAATCAGCTCATTCTATAAAAAAAGAAAAAAAAAAAAAAAAAAAAAAAGAACCGGTTTGGCAGAAACTTGATTAAGCGTTCGTACGCCTCAAATTTACCACTTTCGAGATATTTAAGAAAATACACAAACATTACCCAAAAGAAAAGCCAGCATTCCAAGTGGAAAATAAACCACCGACTGTAGTCCCGGAGTGTACATATTTTAGCACTCACTGCCAATTGGGCCTCCAAATCGAATTTGCAAGAACAAAATTTAAACATTATCTCATGATTGTACTCATAATATGAATACAAACATGAGATAATATTGCATTACATGACGAAATATATATATATATATATATATATATATATATATATATATATATATATATATATATTTTCATATTCATTGAATAAAGAAAATATTATGTATTATCTCGTAGAAAATAATTCCTTTTTGTGATTTATAAACCGCAGGCAATTGTTTTGGACTTTTTTTTTTTTTTTTTTTTTTTTATAGAATCCCAGTTCTCTATTTCTTCGTTGTTTGCTTCCAAGTCTTCCTAGCTAGGCAGCATTACAAGTGAGCCGTGAAAACACTTCCTTGCCTTAATCGACTGTTTACTATTGGCGTGGAACCTCATGATTTTCATTGGTTATTAACTTTTAGTAGTTTATAATGAGGTGTAGATAGTTACCCGTCGAGGTGATAAGCAGTCAGGGAATAGTTGGGATTCGGCTTGGAAGACATCAATACGATTTTTGTTGTTTGGTTTTGTTGTGCGGTATGGCCCTTTCTGTTGTTTTCGTTGTTCTCTATTAAAAAAGTAGGTATCATTTTTATGTTATTTAAAAGGCTAAATTATAAAATTACCTTATCTCGCCCTTATCTTCTGGAAAGTATTAAAAACTTGAAATTCAGGTCTAAAAACATAATAATAACAATTAATAAAGACGAAGCCATTGTTGTTGAAATTAATTAAAGTTCTAATTATTTTGTGAAAGTTGAGCATTGCCCCGAGGGGTCATAAAATAGATAGATTTGCAATTAACTAAGACCATTCTCCGGCTGATTTTATGACCTATAATGATAGTAATGTTCTTGAAGTGCCTTGAAGATAACGAACAAAGGAAGAAAAAAGATCTCTTTTACGATTCTTTTGCAATTCCGGATTTTCTACTGTAATACCATTTACAGTAACATTTTACTAGCGAAGATTGTTGTTATTGCTCTTTTTATGTTTTAAGAAATGTTTAATTGTAGTCTGATTTATAAAAATGAGTCTATAATCTTCTAATAGAGTCAATAAACTCCACAAAATATGATTTTATATCATTCTGAAATCATATTCTATATCGAGTACCCCCAGTTATTTTTTTGTTCTCTTTAGGTAATAGTTGGATAGGCCGAATAGTTGGATATTTGTAATCCATCAAATATATGTTTATTTATCCTAAAAATATTAGAAAATTTAAAACCAAGTAAACAATTGGAAAAATGCTGGCTTTTGTATAATCCGAATGAATGTAACTATTATATTAAGAAGACAAGGTATAGTTGGGATTCGGCTAGGAGAAAAATACAGATTTCTTCCTGAAAGTCTGACGTTTTTCTCCTAGCCGAATCCCAACTATACCTTGTCTTCGTATCTCTGCAACGGCTAACTATCTCGTTCTTTATTATATTAAGGTTTCTATACACACACACAACAATTCAAATATCCTGTTCATTCTTTCATTCATCGGATCCTTTATGTACCCTTCCATGGACAGGTGTATTTGACCAGGCCTTTATTTTTGAGCCACTGTACTACTGAACTCCTCTGAAATCCGCCTTATCCCTTTATTTCACTCTCATATTTCCAAAATGTTTGAAAAACGTTTTCTGAAGAGAATCCACACAACCTCAAACTCTATTCCTGGCCACCAGTTCGGTTTCCGCTCCCAGCACTCCGATATTCAACAATGCTTCAGCGGTGTTGACACAATGGGTGGTGTGATTAAAACGAAGTGTCTATCTAGTAGAGACTACGGTGTAGTTTTAGTTTCAACTCAGATTGATGTGATTAAAGAAAGGCTACCACTCCGTAGTTACAACTACCCTAGATGGAGTGTTAGCTGGGAAAACTGAAGCTACAACTACGGGGTAGTTACAACTACCCTAGATGGAGTGTTAGCTGGGAAAACTGAAGCTACAACTAGGGGTAGATACAACTACCCTAGATGGAGTTTTAGCTGGGAAAACTGAAGCTACAACTACGGGGTAGTTACAACTACCCTAGATGGAGTGTTAGCTGGGAAAACTGAAGCTACAACTAGGGGTAGATACAACTACCCTAGATGGAGTGGTAGCTGGAAAAACTGAAGCTACAATTACCCTGTAGAAGTATGTACCTTCAATGCTGGAACGGGTCGACCCTTTCCTATCCATACAGGTTATATTTCCTGTTTTCGTTTGTAGTCTTCCTTGTCAGTCTCTGCTAGGCACATATTCATTCTTGTCGATGAACAGTAGCTAAGTTGTGCAAAATGTCATCGACAAATTATATTAAATCAAATATACTAATTAATTAGGCGTTAGGCATTTTGATAATTTGAAGATAAAAAGGCTAACATTTTATTTCGCTTCTCTACTCCACGAACTTTTGTTGCAATACTGTCTGCAACGTGGTCAAATTCCTCAAAATTTAAAGGGTATTTAAGGTTTTTAGCAATATTATGCAGTACAGCGCAGATCATTATTAGTTTTGGTATTCTTTCAAGTCCTTCATTTACACAATTGTCAAGAATTGGGAACCTTTGTTTCAGTTGCCTAAAAGCACGTTCTATATCCGCAGCCCCCCCAAATTTAATTTGATTTAATCGGTAATTAAATTAAATATCACTTAGCCAGAAAAATAAATTTGTTTGGGTGTAAAATAACCCCAATCTCCCCGTTAGTCAAAAATTATTTCCTATATACGTCCCTGAACCAAAGTTTTTTTTTTTTTTTTTTTTTTTTTTTTTTTTTTTTTTTTTTTTTTTTTTTTTTTTTTTTTTTTTTTTTTTTTTTTTACGGCGCATCTACATCTAGGTCATTAGCGCCGAACAAAACTATAACCAAAGTAATATTTAATATAGTAATAATCCTGATCTTGAAGAATACCTGACAAAAATGAAGTCTGCTCTTCAAGCTCACGAAGATGTAACTATATCTAGGTAGTTGTTGCTTCTCTTTTATCTCACCAAAAATGAAGTTGTAACTACCTCTCCGGGGCAACCGAGATATACCAAGAGGGGGTACCAATTATCCTACGCACTTGTATGTAGAAACTACTGCACGAGTGCCTTCCTCGACGTCACCCAAGCGTTCGATCGTGTTTGGCACCCGAGGTTGTTATACTAAGTAAAGCTTGTTTTACCTCACCCATATTACCTCATTCTAAAATCCTACCTCTTGCTAAAACTTTACATATTATTGAATCTTTTGGCGCCGAATATTTCATAGATAGGAGACCATTTATCATCGTCGGATCTGCTAAAGGCTTTAGACCGCCAAGACATGGTCTAGGAGCGGACTTGGTGTTCTGGGTCAAGTTTCATCATGTAGTTACCACACGTCGGAGTGGAACCCTGCCTGATCTATCCACCGCCCGAGGGGAACTACTTAACTACATTCCACCGTGACAATCCTTCTAGACCGCTCGCTCTATTTTTGGCTACTGGATCCAGAGAGAAAACTTCGGAGTCACTTGGATTTCTCCTCCCTCCTCAGGAGCCTTCGTATGCACTCCATGGGAAGTAAGGCACACAATGCTCATCGACGGTGTCTCGACCTGCTGTGCTAAGCACATCGGGACAAAGCAGGTGAGAGCTAGACTGCGGGAGAAATAACCCGTGACCGATCAGAACAGGTGTACACCAAGTAATCACATTCTCACCCCTGTTATTCTACATCTATTCAAATACAAAGCGCATGCTCACTGCTATTGACCTGTGTCTGCATTCAAGAACACTAAGGGAAAGTTCGATTGAGGGCTCAGCTTTCGAAATGATGTATACTGAGGGAAAGCTGGCATTTGATTTATAAAACCACAAAGACGGATGAGTTTCACGGATCTTGCCTTTTCCGCAAACCGTGAAACGCAAGTTCGACAAAGAGACAGCAATAACCTGTAAAGCTTCTGTTAAAACAACCTATAATAAAAACTCCAAATCATTTTTGATAAAACCAATAATTAAAACATATATTTGTTTAACCATTCAGATTTAGAAAACACCAGCGTTATCAGTTTATGAAATTCCTTATTGTTGCTGATGCTCTGCATCTTTTTTCTCAGTGAGTCGATGCAGGCGCTGTACTAACCGATGCCAAAAAATCATCAGAGTGAGTGTATAAACTCAGTAGATTTGTTTATAGTCGTCATTTAAAAAAAAAAAAAAAAATAGAAAATAAATTTAAGAAAAAAATAAAAATACGCAAAAATCAAATCACGATATTAGGCAAGTATCATTAAAGAAAAATATAATTCATTTCATTTGCCATCCTACATAAACAATAAAAATGAGCAGAATTGATTGCAGCAAGTCATACCTATATAATTGTTGATGATGCGTAGCGCCCTTATAAATTATAACTCAAATGCTAAGTTTTTTTTAAGAAAATATCAATAATGAATTTGGTTTTATGACTAGTAAAATTTTCTTTTTCTTTTAACCTTCCCTAAAGTTTTAATTCCA
Organism: Gonocerus acuteangulatus; assembly: GCA_946811695.1. NCBI lineage: Eukaryota > Metazoa > Arthropoda > Insecta > Hemiptera > Coreidae > Gonocerus > Gonocerus acuteangulatus. The sequence goes on along the minus strand of OX328124.1, from coordinate 104,580,729 downwards.
AATCTATCAACAGTCATGCAGTACCTCTTTTTTTTTTGGTGCTCAAAGCCTGAAATGGATGCAGTTAAAAAAAAAAAAATTAAAATTGACAGGAACATCATTTTCTCAGCTTGTTTCCATTTCCTGTTTATACTCTTAAGTGATTCCTAAGCCCTGGAAAAGAAACAATTAATATTTTACTTTCCAACTTCTTGCTATTTATTAATAACCCATTATATAGTTGTAGAAATTTAAATTACTGCTAGTAAAAATCTCCAAGAAAATTGTCCAAATAGCTGAAAGAAACAGTATCGATAGAAAACGAAAATAATATTCTCACTTACCCATTTCTCAACTTCAAATTCTTAAAAAAACCTTTCTTCGTTCTCTTTTTACATGCAACAATCAGATCATACATCCAATGGATTAGAGCATAAATAATTTAATAAGAAATTTTAAAGAATTACAAAAATTACATTTAAGAGTATTTTAGGTAAACAGACCCAATAATCGAATTTGAGCAGTAATGTTTTGTATATAAAGATGAAAAATAAATTATTTGCAGGTGCATAATACAAATGATTAACCATTAGCATTAATAATTGATTATTCCTTGGGAAATATCCAGACAATATCCCAATTTTAGTATTAACTGAATTAATATAATTTCTATGTATTTAGGTGCATTAAATCAAAGTATTGCTGTTTGGTTAAAAGAGAAGAGAATAAATGTACTTAAAAATATTTACATGGAAAATTATAGTAATAATTTCTTTGCTGAATAAATTGCAATTTATCGAGTTTAAAAAAATGAAAAAAAAATATCCTCCCCGGCGGGGAATCGAACCCCGGTCTCCCGCGTGACAGGCGGGGATACTTACCACTATACTACCGAGGACTGGTTGGTAAGAGCGACTTTAATTTGGAACATAGCAATAGTACAATTTTGGTTCTGAGATGTCTTATGTTTTTTTATTTATATTATAAAAAATCACAGCTAAATCACCATAACAGCGTTAATACTCACTGATTGTAATGTATCCTATGCTGATACCCTTTAACAATGTGTAGGTTTCATGAGTTTATAGCTACTCAATGAATGCATATTCATTACTAATAATTGAAATTCTTAAATATAAATTATTCACTTGATATTCAAAAATATATAATTAAATATAAGTCTGTGCTTATACTACCCAATATTGGGCTGAGTTTGCCAATATACATCATTACCGTAATACTACTTGGTTTTAAGCAATCAGGGAATAGTAGGGATTCGGCTAAGAAAACCTTAATACGATTTTTGTAAGAAATCTATATTCAGGAAGTTTCGGCTACTCTTTGGTAGCCTCCGTCAGCTAAAATGACAAGAAACAAAGAAAAAACAGAAATTAATACACAGAAAAAAGGTTTATCAGTAAGATAAATGACAGGTCTATAAATACAAATCAACTTATTATAAAAGAACAATTTGTTGTTAAAATATTAGAACAATTATGTTATTAATAGTATATATCTAGAAATTAGTTCTAGAAAGTCGTTTCTATTGACTTTCTAGAACTAATTTCACACAAGATATAAATTATTAAATTCATTTTCTTTATCTATTAACATTTGGAGCGATCTAATGTTCCTAAAAGTAATTATTATTTAAATCCTGTTAAGATTTCTGATGTACAATGGAACACAACACAGCCTTATTTTCTGATTGGAGGGGGTTATTAGGTGATCGCTTACAGCTAGCAATATCCAACCAGACGAGTAGCAAAAATTAATCATTATCCTACACCCAACGGGCTCCCGATAGTTTGGATTCGGTTAGGAAAACAGCAATAAGACTTTATAAACGTCCTGAATATAGAATGTTTATAAAGTCGTATTGATGTGTCCGAACTATTCCCTGACTGCTTATAATCTCGACAGCTAACTATCTACACCTCATTAGTAAGCTGTATCATTTTACAAAGCAGCTTCCACAATCAATTCAAAAAGAAACCGAAAAAACTATTAGTAGAAGAAGACGGCTTTATTTCGTACTACACTTTGAATGTTTTACCGAAAGAATTTTCAAAACATTTCCTTGAAGTCACCACCCAATGAAATCAGCTTTACTTATTATTTGAGTTTCATTAGTTTTTCCCATAAATAAATAGAAATAAATAAAGTAACCATAATAACTTAGTGTCTCTAGTATTAATTTAAAATGTAGTCTTATCATTGCTTGTCCAAATGGTTAATTTAATAAATGATAAAAATATTGCGCCCGAACAGGGACTTGAACCCTGGACCCTTAGGTTAAAAGCCTAATGCTCTACCGACTGAGCTATCCGGGCTCTGATAAGTTTGGGAAATTATGCAATAGAAGTAATAAGTAGTAGCCAGTTGGCTGATTGCCTACTTGGTTACAGGCTGAGCCATCTTTACAGAACGGTTGATTTCTCCCACGATAAGCAGATATTCAAGGTGAACATGAGAGAACTGACAAACCAGATGATTTCATCAAGCAGCAGCAGCGCAAAATTACTAAGTAACGATGGGCACTACGACAAAAGTTTTATTTCTGTACAGGCTAGGTAATTCAATCTATAAAATGAATTGAATATTACTCTAAACCTGAAAATTGCTTAGGGTGGTTCTAAAAATAAAAGTGAGTGGACTGTATTTTTATTGAAACTAATTGAAATATATTGAAAACAAAAATTTACATGGGTTGAGCTTAATGGTGGGGGTGGATATGATGGTTGTTGCAGTCACATAATTGGGTTTGAAAATTGTTCAGTTTGTTGCTGGCCGGCCCTCTCTCCTTCCTCCCTCGCCAGGATAGTTTTCTTCTACTAACTCATGATGAAACTGAATGAGCGTAGGTAAGAATAAAATTATCTTTTTCTTGATAGATCGTCTTGAATAGATTGTCTTTCACTTTTGATTCCTGCACTTTTTTCTTGTGTATTCTCACTTGTTTTTTTTTTCACACCATATGATTTATATCGTGATTTAATGTTCAGCTGGATGTGGGATCCCTGAACAATTTCCCAGTTTGTGGAAAAACTGAGCACTGTGACAAAGCACTTGAAGTCTCTGACAATATGTGGAAGTTGAAGGAAAAACAGGAAGATGGGACAAAGCACAAGATATCTCTACCTTAATGCAGAACTTAGAGGAACAACCGAACGATGTGACAAAGCACACGATGTCTCTCACAATATGTAGAACTTGGAGGATATTAAAAAAAAAAAAAAAAAAAAAAAAAAAAAAAAAAAAAAAAAAACACGGCCCCATATGTACCTTAATGGAGACAAGAAGAGACGATATTATTCAGTGAGGCGAAAGATTTAATGTTATTGAATAACGAAGAACGACAAACTTAATTACATAATGGAAAGTGACATTGACAGAAAAATATCATCTAACAGAAAGTAAGAGATGTAAAGCTCTACAAACACTTTATCCTTTAATCTCGTAACATCACACTTTAACACATCTAAGTAACATTTGGGAAGACCCATTATATTTTCGAGCGTTACCAAGAAGTGTTCTGACTGGGGTGCTTTTGGGTGAGGAGGCTGTGCAAGGGTTCGGGATATTATTACCACGCATGAACCATCACCAGGTATAGCGTAAAATCTATGAGTGATAAAATCACAGTTAATTTCTAGTAATTCAAGGTCTGCCATCATAGTTGTGATGAACCGCAAATAAAAATAATATTATGAAATAGATACAGTACGGTAACAGCTGACCTGTTATCGTCCAAGCAACACGTGCTGCCTAAGTGTGCATGCTCTCTTTAAAATCAACTAAAAATTCAAACCCCTCTAAAAATACTTAAAAATTTGAATATCAAAAGAACCTTTCGGTAAAAATGCAGTTTCCCGCCCTCCAAACCGATTACTTTCAAATTTTGCACAATAACGTATTTTGATGCACTAAACACGAATACGATAAAAAAAAAAACGTCGGATTTAACTAGGAAAGAAGTTATTAAGCACTAAAGTTCACTGTTATGCAGGTCATGAGAGCTATTAATTATAGCGAGTTGGATTGACTGGGGTTTTGTTATCTTCTTGAGCGAGCGTAGCGAGCGGAAACGCATAGCACGTATGCCCTTAAGCGACAGGTGACGATCCCTTAAAATTGACAATATTTTCGAATAAATGGTTTTTGAACATTCCAAATGAGAGTTCTCTGTTTACCAATGTTACATATCTGCGCATGCGCGTGTTTACAAATACGCTGATGACGCCTAGTTTTATAACCTTCCTAACTTTAGTGCTTAATATTATATTCTATTAATTTTAGCGAGTTGGATTGACTGGGGTTTCGTTATCTTCTTGAGCGAGCGTAGCGAGCGGAAACGCATAGCATGTATGCCTTAAAGTCGTCATTTATGCCTTAAAGTCGCCACAAATTTAGTTGTTTACATTAGCTCTCATAACCTGCATAACAGTGAACTTAAGTGCTTAATAACTTCTTTCCTAGTTAAATCCGACGTTTATTTTTATCGTATTCGTGTTTAGTGCATCAAAATACGTTATTGTGCAAAATTTGAAAGAAATCGGTTTGGAGGGCGGGAAACTGCATTTTTACCGAACCTTTCTTAGCGAGTGTTTACATCCTAAAGGGAGTGTCCAATGAAAATGATTCTGTCAAGTGGTTTGGGCTGGGCGATGAAAGGTCAGTGAGTGAGAGGTATTTGAAAAATATATAGTAGATTTTTAAGTAAACATCTCGTAGTTGGTTTTAATTCCAATATTTTGTTTATTTTATCCCTTTACATGTAGGTAAGTTGAAGTATAACCCCGACAAATCGATGTTCGGTAATTCCATCTGTAGGTAATTCCAACAACTTTTCACGGTCCCTTGAAGATCGAATTATGGAGAGTTGACTGCATATTGACATTTCCGTAAACAAACAACAGCATTTATCTTTAGCCTTCTCAGGAGCAGCTGCAACCTTCTGGCCCTTATGGAAGTGGACTGCACAGAGATACTGAAGCACACTAGTGATAAGCATTTTATGGGAAAATGCTGAGGTGACACAGTTCTTAGGAGTCGGACATTTTGATTATACTATCAATGAAATAACTGCATTTTCATCACCAATCTGTAAAATACATAAAAAGAACATTTTGGTTGGATTTGAATTGAGAATTGTGTGCCTGGGTAGGTGGTGCTACCTAGCGGAAGGTGTAGAGGGTGTTGAACCTAAACCAGGATGCGAGTTAGGCCTTAGAGAGTTCAAGGTCTACTTAAAGGGCCGTCTGGATATAAAGATATTCCTTTCTCCTGGTATTTTCTTCAAGCTTTGTGCTAGATAGCTCTAGGAGAAGACAGATCTCATATATACATGTCACATGGTGATACATTTTTTGTGATCATATGTACCTATTTCAATCTAACTCATGTACCCTACGTGAGACACTCAATTTGTGCACTCTGACCAGCTTAATGTTTAAAGATATTAATCGTTAACACATGCAAACACTTATCAATTCTATTGTACTCGTAGAGAGACCAGGTAAGTTGCAATCAATCGTTGTAGTAGACTGAGCCGACTGGTCAATAAAGGCTATGTTGTGTTTTCTGTCGCCTCTCTATATAAGACAAACTGTATCTATCATTGACGAATGTATATAGAAACCTTGAGAATTTAGAAAATTTGTACACTCTGCTACTTGTTGGTTAAAAACATTATTCGTTAACACATCGGTTGGAGTGTACAATTTATAAATTTGTACACACTGACCATCTTATTAGTATTCCAAGAAACAGAAGTATCTTCCACAAACATTGTTGTCTTCCACTGGTATATTGTAATCAATGGCGGTTGTAGACTGGTGCGACTGGACTAAGTTGTGATTTGAATTCCTTCCCAAGCTACGGTCTATATCCGCAGTACTTTCCCTACTTGTACCCTAGTTTTTCGTTTCAAATTACTCAAGCATTCGTAACTAAACGTACAGGCGAACCAATTCTTTTATGGGTTGATTTGGTGTATTTGACGTATTAAAAGAGTTGGTCCTGTGTAATGTACAGATAAACCCCTTATTTGAATAATATATATAGCCTTCTGCTTGGTAGCTCAAATATGGACTGAACCATGTCCATCAGCCAGCGAAATCCTCATCATCGGAAAAACACAGACGGTATTAGACCCCAAGGATGTAAAACATTTAAATTTATAAAGCCAACAGAATTAGATTATATCAGGTAGGCGTGGGATATCCAAGAAAAGTTAAACTAGGAGGAACAGCTTCACCTTAGCGTCTGTACTTAACGTGTTTATCTCTGGGATTATTTGGAAACCTAAAAGTAGAAAATATTAATATTTTGCCTCAAACCAACGAAACCAGCACTCTCGAAATTTGGAGGATATTTTCCTTCGACTGAGATAGCCCTTTCAAAATGTATGCCCAAATGTTTTTTTGTAGAAATTCTGTTGAGCGCAAGAATGCACGTTCCACACCTCAGAGTTCGAGAGTCACCTTCGACCTACCATTGGATTTCTGATTTCTCAATAGTTTTTCACATATAAAGTGAGTGTACAACCAAATATCTTGAATCTCAACCAAATTTCATTATGGATCATGGATAATGAGTTGATCTCCAAAACCGATTCTGTTAGGAGGATCCTTCGGCATCCGGATGGTAGAGACGGCCTACATGAAATCTAGATGACATCACGTCTAAAAGGAGCAGCCGTTTAATATTCCAATCATACAGCTGTTGTAATTCATATACACGTGTTTCATTAATTCATTTACATCCCACTCATTCAGGACTATGACAGGACTTTCACTACTTCATAGAATAATGAGTCATAATTTCTGAGGAATTTCAGGCATGCTCTGAGTAATAATACGCCAAGGACTAATTATTAATTATCAACGCAAGAATATCAATGACATCGTGGGAAGATGTAACGCCAGTCAAATGGTTCGTGCGCGTATTTGGAAAAATTTTAAATAGTGCAAATAAAGTACAACTTAACATTTCAAACAGCAAACTTTTAGTGCAAATTTCTGAGTCCTGTTTAGAATTTACATTTTTCCCTAGGATAAATTTTTGCAAGGGACGAAATGAGTGAAAATCGTTTGTGGCAATGTACTGGAAATAAACAGGCGGCGGCTAAAGCTCTCAAATAAATTCAATATTTGTTTGTAGCGTCGTTCGGGCCGTTAGTGGTTTAGTTTAATCCCGATGAAACAATACTTTCTTGACATTCACTGTTTTGGAGCGGTTATTAATCCATGAGATTGTGGCAGCTAGCGAGATGTAAACAATAACCTGGCCAGTGTAACCTCCTCCTGATATCAACCATACACGCCCACCGTCAGTGTTGCCAAAGTGTAAAGATAACAGACAAATTAATAATTTTACAGGGGGTACACTGCAAAGCAACCCTGCGTCACAAGACCTGTGAAAACCAGTGTGTTAATGGCGTCTACCTGTGCATGTGCTCTCGTGGTGTTCCAAGAGTCTTTATCAGACGTTATTTTTTCATTTATTATTATTACCTCGAAGAACGTTTTATTTTTGTTATCAGTTTTATAATTTCTCCTTATTATTATCTTTTAATTTCGTCTGTGCAGAGTCAACTTATTTATTTTATCGAAGCATTATAGCGACTTTTATTTTACAAGTTTTATTATTTTATTATCCCGCTACCAGTACACTAAAGTGGTGACCCCGACTACGAATACGGAAAATGAGCGAAACCAACCTCGAAAAGGACGAAATTCCGACGAAAACCGAGGAAGTCGGCGCTTGCGGATTAGGACCAAATATACGAATCCCAGTCTTTTGGAAGGCAGACCCGGAACTTTGGTTCTGTCAGGCTGAAGCCGTCTTCGCCACATCCAAGGTAACAAGTTCCAGAATTAAATTTCAATTAGTTATTGCCAACTTGGACTTTGAAATTTTGAAAGAAGTGGCAGCTCTGTACCCTCAGACCTCTTGCGCAATATGTGGCTAAGGGCTTTACCCGACCGAATGCAGGCCACGCTGGCAGTTACAAACGAGACTTCAGTGGATAAACTGGCTGAGATCGCCGACCGTATAGCAGAAGTATACGAGCCCAGCATCCACGAAGTACGCCCACAGAGCACTCATCCCTCACCATCCCAATTATCACAGCTTGAGGATATGGTCCGACAGTTAAGCCTCGAAGTGAGAGAGCTGAAAACCCAGGTGACACGAGGGCGAAGAGGCCAATCACACCCACGACGGCGGAGCCGGTCAAACAGCAGGAATCGTAAGTGGTGTTATTTTCACGAAACCTTCCGGGAAAAAGCACGGAAATGCAGACAGCCCTGTGACTGGAAGAAGACCACTCCGGCTCAGGAAAACTGTTAGCAGCGGCCGAGAGGGCGGACTCTGTCGCTGACACTCATCAACGCCGACTATTTATGAAGGAGAAAAACACGGGAGAGAGATATTTAGTGGACACAGGTGCATGCATATCTGTCTTCCCCGCCAGGTCACGGGATCGGAGGTACCCAACAAACTTCCCTTTGTACGCAGCCAACGGTACAACTATCAAGACTTATGGAGAAGTCAAGAAGACACTGAATGTTGGACTCCGACGACCACTCCCATGGACCTTCATCTTGGCAGACATCAGTAGTCCCATCATCGGGGCGGACTTTCTCTTTCATCACCATATACTCGTTGATCTCAGAGGTCGTCAGCTACTCGATGCGAAGACTGGACTCACCTCCAAAGGAACCATCGCCTGCTCCAAAATACCTACTGTATATTCAGTGCCCACTGGTGAGTGGTATTATGATCTCCTAAGGATGTACCCCTCTGTAACCCGTCCTATTACAGTCCTACAGAAACCGAAGCACCATATCCAGCACTTCATCGAGACGAAGGGACCACCGGTCACAGCCAAAGCTCGACGCCTTCCACCAGAGCGTTACAAAGCTGCGAGGGAGGAATTTCTCAAGATGGTAGACGAGGGTATTTGCAGACCATCTAACAGCCCGTATGCAAGCCCATTGCATATTGTTGTGAAGAAGGATGGCAAAATGCGATTTTGCGGGGACTATCGCAGATTGAACGAGCAGACTGTTCCTGACAGATACAGCGTTCCGAACGTACAGACTCTCAACACCAATCTCAGCGGTAAGGTCTTTTTCAGCAAGCTGGATCTAAACAGAGCATATTACCAAGTACCTGTAGCGGAAGAAGACATCAAGAAGACTGCAGTAATAACACCCTTCGGTCTTTTCGAGTTCCTGGTAATGTGCTTTGGCCTTCGCAACGCTGCCCAGACATTTCAGCGGCTCATGGACAGCATTCTGGCACTCCCGTATGTTTTCGTGTACCTAGATGACATATTGGTATCATCCACTACCAAGGATGAGCACCGCGTTCACCTGGACAATGTCTTCCGAATCTTGAGCGAGCACGGTTTGACCATCAACCCATCAAAATCACAGTTCTGCAAGACGGAGATTGAATTCTTGGGATTTCTCGTGAATTCACAAGGTATCAAGCCCCTACCAGCGAAGGTCAACCAAATCATGGACTTCCCTCGACCCAGCAACAAAGGACAACTCCGTCGTTTCTTAGGTATGTTAAATTTTTATAGACGGTTCATACCTAATGCAGCGGAACACCAGCATACTCTCCATGCACTTGTTGGCAACTGCAAGAAAAGTGACTCGACAACAATGGAATGGTCTAAGGAGGCGGATGCTGCATTTCAACGGTGTCAGCAAGACATAAAATCGGCTCTCACATTGACCCACCCATCCGAGGATGCTGAACTCACTCTGGCATGTGATGCGTCGAACACAGCGGTTGGAGCAGTTCTCCAGCAACGGGAAGGATCGGGATGGAAACCCCTTGGCTTCTTCTCCAAGACTCTCACGAATGCCGAACAACGTTATTCTGCCTACGACAGAGAGCTGATCGCCATACACCGAGCAATCCGTCACTTCAGGCCCTCAATCGAAGGTCGCAACTTCGCTGTCCTCACAGACCACAAACCCCTGACCCACATGTTCCGGCAACGCCAAGAAACGGCTACACCCATGAGGATCCGGCTTGTAAACTTCATCAGCCAGTTTACAACCGATGTCCGCCATGTGTCAGGTAGTGATAATGTGGTCGCTGACACACTGTCGAGGATGGAGGAGATAACACTCCCAGACGACATGGAGAAAATTGCTGCGGAACAGCAAAACGACCCCAACATTGCTGAGCTCCTTCGGAATCCGGCTCTGTCACTCAAATGGATGGGCGTTCCACACTCACCGAAACCACTGCTCTGTGAGACAAGCACTTCAAGAGTGCGTCCGTACCTGCCCGTATCATTGAGACAAGCCATGTTCCAGCAACTTCACAACCTCAGCCACCCCGGCATACGTGGGTCAAGGCGACTCCTGTCCCAACGCTTCTTCTGGCCCAATATGAACGTGGACATTGCCACATGGGCACGCGGGTGTATGGCTTGCCAGCGGAGTAAAGTACAGCGCCATACCGTCGCACCTCCAGGAGTCTTTGCCCCAGTTGCTCGTTTCGAGCACATCCACATAGACATTATTGGTCCACTTCCAACATCAGACTGCAAACGATACTGTCTAACTATGGTGGATAGGTTCACTCGATGGCCCGAGGCTGAGCCAGTTGAAGACATTAGTGCGGATACTATAGTTAGAGCACTTTACAGGTCTTGGATTTGTCGTTACGGTGTCCCAGCCAAAATAACAACGGACCAAGGGCGGCAATTTGAGAGTGAACTCTTCCGCAAGCTGACACAGATTCTAGGGGTGAAGCGCTGTAGGACAACCTCATACCATCCGCAAAGTAATGGCTGCATTGAACGATGGCACAGGACGCTAAAAACTGCCCTCACAGCTCACCTTATCAACGCATCAAGGTGGACTGATCTGCTACCTACAGTACTTCTTGGCCTGAGAGCAGCAGTGCGCGAAGATAACGCTAGCAGTGCAGCAGACCTTGTTTTTGGGCAGCCTCTACGGACCCTGAGGAGTTTCTGCGAAGGCTGAGGGACCACATGAAGGACTTACGACCAGCGCCTCATCGTTCCAGCAGTAGCCAAACGTTTGTCCCTAAGGATCTCAGGAACTGCAGTCATGTCTTTCTGCGAGATGATGCAGTGCGACAACCGCTCACACCACCATACTCCGGTCCCCATCCCGTACTGGACCGACAGCCGAAGACCTTCAAGATCCAGCTCCCGTCAGGACCCAGGACGGTCTCAGTTGACCGCCTCAAACCAGCCTACACCATCCAGGAGCCACCAGCACAGCAGACCACTGGACACCCACAGACAACACTGCCCTCCTCCGACCAATCTACAACCAGTAAATCAGCCGCCACACAAGCAGAACCACTTCATCGGACTTGTCGAGGAAGACTCATCCGACCTCCTGTCCGCTTCCATGACTCTGTCATTGGGGGGAGGTGATGTGGCAGCTAGCGAGATGTAAACAATAACCTGGCCAGTGTAACCTCCTCCTGATATCAACCATACACGCCCACCGTCAGTGTTGCCAAAGTGTAAAGATAACAGACAAATTAATAATTTTACAGGGGGTACACTGCAAAGCAACCCTGCGTCACAAGACCTGTGAAAACCAGTGTGTTAATGGCGTCTACCTGTGCATGTGCTCTCGTGGTGTTCCAAGAGTCTTTATCAGACGTTATTTTTTCATTTATTATTATTACCTCGAAGAACGTTTTATTTTTGTTATCAGTTTTATAATTTCTCCTTATTATTATCTTTTAATTTCGTCTGTGCAGAGTCAACTTATTTATTTTATCGAAGCATTATAGCGACTTTTATTTTACAAGTTTTATTATTTTATTATCCCGCTACCAGTACACTAAAAGATGAATCCATCATTTCGACCATCTGGTTAATTGAGGCTCTGGCTCTACAAAATATTTAAGAACGACTTAAATTAAGTGGGTTCTTAAAAAACGATGCTTATTACGATATTCATTTTTTAAAACGTTTTCTGGGCAGTCGTTGATCTGACAGATTTGCCACACCAAATAAAAATGTGGAACACATTCCTATTGATTGTTGATATTTATTTTCTATAGGTACTAACATGCGTCCGACGTTTACAACAATTGGTGAAATTCTGACTAGTTAATCAAAGGAAAGTAAGTGTAGAATAGTACGAAATCTTCTTGTGAGCTTTTCAATTATTAGGTACAAGCAGGGAATCATTCTTTATTAAATATTTTATTCAATGCGAATAAATACACTTGAAAAGGGAATGTATAAGAATAAAAAATTAAGTGGGGTGTTTGGCCTATGTTTTAAAACACATGATTATGAAAAATCTTTCTTTGCCCCATCCGTATCCAACCGACCGCATCCAATCCGTATCCAATCCGGACCTCCAGATTTAACACAAATGGTTTTAGCGCGGTTCCTCCTTCCCTTCATAGGGAGGAACCCCGCTTATAAGGTTGATCTCATGAAACAATCCGGAAGCGCCGACTAGAAAATTTTGCGTTCCAGAATCCCTCGAGACCGAAAATAACGGTGGTTCAAATTTGTATACATATAAATATATATATGTATATATAAATATATATATATATATATGTATATATATATATATATATATATATATATATATATATATATATGTCTGTTCGCGTTTTTTCGGCCCCCCTAATGGTCCGATTTTGATGAAATTCGGTACAAAAATCTCTCGTCTAATTTGAAAGGTCAAGTTCGTTAACCAGCAGAATCCGCCCACTGGAACATGGTTTTTGGAGCGAATGTCACGCGAAAAAAATCGTTCCGCTTACTTCATATGCATGCAAGTACTCGTTTTATAGGCTTCTTGGCCTAGGAAAACGAATGAAACCATTTTTAAGGCGATAGCTTTAACCGTTTTCGAGGAAATTGGAAAAATAGTTGCTGAATAACGTTTTTGGTTTGGCTACTTAGAATCATGGGATTCAGTTGAAACATTTTCTTCATGTTCAAATATCATTAGAACTAATATGTTGAAATTTTGGTTACGTTTGGAGTTAAGGAAGGGTTAGAATAAAATATTTTATTAACAGACACGAAAAGTTTTTGGAACTTCGTATACTTTCATTAATATCTCGAACACGGTTGGGAAATCGTGATAAGTGGATAGAAACTATTTGAAAGCTTTCTAAATTCTCTACAAAAAAGATTCTGAAACAATTTTTCATTATTTATTTATTTATTTATTCATGGAGCTTCACAACGGCAAGGTGATTTGCTCACATAAAACTATATAAAGGGTAAAGAGAAAACAACCAGCTTTGAATTTTTCATTAGGAGATGTCGATCGGAGAAATAAGTGCTTAAATCTTTAAAGTAATTGATTTCGTTTATTCAAACGGTTCTTTTGGTCTGTTTTTATTCCTTGTTATTTTTTAATTGCTTATAGTTCAATAATACATTTGACAATAAACAGGTTAAGTAAAATAAGAAAAAGAATTTATTGTTAGAAAATTAGCTTTTCAAGAGTGTGATTCCAAGAGAGGTTGTGCCTCTATGTAGCAGCCTTTCTGGGGTTCGTCGACCCTTGCAGGTAAGACCATAAAACCTTTTCAAGAAAAGTCGAACCAAAGTAATAACTGTTTCTATTTTAATCTTTCCAAATTAGACTAGGAACCGCGCTTTGATGATGCAGTTCCTGCGAGTCGGACTTTTTTTTTCTAATGTTTAAAAGGGAAAATGTTTGAAGCTGATTCAATTAATTAGTATAATAGTTTAGATAATTAGTCGATTGTAAAATTACCCATCAATGCTTTAAACGTCTGAAAGGTAGCATTTAGCCTGCCACGTTCAGACCACGTTGCCACGACGTTCGACGCTCAAAACGTGCCGTTCTTCCTATTTAAATGCTAATAGGAGATGGTTTTAATTAGAGGTTTGTAATTTATACCGAAGGGAGAAGGATCTCTTAGGTACCTTTCTCTGAACTTTTTATTTCGTTTTTCCTTTTTCGTTTTTGTCTAGGCTAGTGGTCTAGGTTTCAGGTCAAGGCGGTCTGTCTAAGATGTCTAGCCTACGGGGTTGCTATGTAGGTCGGGAGTGGAATATCTTACACCATGTCTCTTTAAAGCCTAGCTTGATCTTATCGGATACGATTTAATAATTTATCCTGTAGCTACGTAACTCTCATAAATGGAATAACCATGTCATGAGTGACAAATATATTTCCTATGATCGCCTTCATCTCTATAAAGAAAAAAAGTCCGAATCACAGGAACTGGGACATCTTATCGTGGTTCTATTCTTATCCCTAGTTTTACATAGAAAGCTTACAATAGTAGTCAGAGAGCTGGTAACGCACTTTTTGCTATAATGTACCTCTTGGGTAGATAAGAAAGATGTGTTGGCTAGACTTACCGCGGAACACCAGGTACTGCGCAGAGGGGAAAGGTGCAAAAATAATAATGCCCCAAAATAGTGTTTTATTCAGAAGCCAACTATCATTAATATAAAAATATTGCAAATTAAGGGAATTTTACAATGAATAATAAATGAGGCAGGCTCTTTTAAGGGGGATAAAATGTTAAAAAAAAAAAACAGGACAGCCGTACAAGATCATGTGAGCAAGAACCAAGAACGTGCTACTTGCGTGAATGTAGCCCCAAACCAGTTAACCAACTTTACCTTTCAAATTAGGCAAGGTAAATTTTCATAAGCATCGGACTTCTTCGGGGCAGATACAGAGCGAACAGAACAAATCTACCTCCCTCACTCCATCTATCTCTCACACTTCTTTCTGAAACAAATAAATTGTAGAATAATTGTGCTGTATTGAGAGAATAAAAGAAACGGTACATTGAGCAGGGTCCTTTAATAGGAGCAAAAGGAACGGGTGACAGTCAGATTGGTAAATTGGACGAGGCTCCAATGGGAGAATTGGGTTCAAGGCTCGTGCTACTCCGCAGCCTGTAGTTAGGGACATTGGGCGGAGGATAAGCAGGAAACAGAGGGTTCTTATTTATAATTGATACAACGGATTGAGTATAATACCCGTAATTGAAGTCAATTGTCAAAGAACCTTCGAAAAATCCAATGAATCTTAAGTTTCGTGTTCTTCTCTACTGCAGAGTAAAATCCTTGAACCTTGACAATAGATACACAAAACAATATACAGGGTGGCCGCAAAGTAGTGTTTAAGCTCCAAGGGCCTTATATGAAATTCGATTTTGCGCAAAAACATGTTTTCGAAAATGCTTTCCAGGCACTGGAGCTAAAACCACGCTTTTCAGACTTCAAATCTCGGTAACTTCTCAACATGTGGTGTAAAAGGAAAAACCTTTACATGTTTGTTGGCCACAAAATTCTGTACATTTTGGTACCTAGAAATCTAATTTTCCATTAGGGAAACTGGAGATTCGTTTGGCCTATCTTTAATAATTAGTCTTTTTTCACCATTGATCATGCTTCAGTTATACTATTGTTCTGATTGGAACACTGATTACATAGGCACACACAAAACAAAAAAGTCCGATTTGCAGGAGCTGCGTCATCTTAGCGTTGTTACGTACATCTCGAAGAAATGGAATAGATTAGCATTACAAATCACAGGAAACTGACAGTAGCCAACTCACACAGAAACGGATAATTCTTAATCTGTATAAGTCAATACAATTATGTACTGAAAACGTACTTACTCTTTGACTACTGCTATGAAGGCGCTATTCTAAACAACCAAAAATTCTTTGTCATTTTAAGTATCTTGTTTTACTAGCAAATTCGTTTTACTGTTATAATCAACTGTAAATATGTGCTTCATGGCGAATAAAATTTTATTCTGTCGTGGTTTCAATCTTTCTATAAAATAAGAAATAACGATAACTTCAGTTAGAGGCTATGAGGAAGGTTATTTAGACAGGAAAATTCAAAACAAACTACGTCATCATGATTAGCCACAGCCATCTTGATTACCACAGCCACTCCAAACTTATTATTACCAATACCTTTCACAGTTTCTTAGCTTATTTTACTACTATACTAATTTTACTGATAAATGCAACTTAAAATAAGAAACAACCAATTAAAAAGTGAGATAAACAAAAAGAAAAACCCTTTCGAAACAACAAAACGAACACTTTTTAAGTTTTAAGCGCTTATATCTCTGATTGACGTTGCCCCATCGAATATTGCTTCGGAACCTTTTTTATAGAGAATTTAGTAAGCATTCGAATGGTTACTTCCACTTACCACGATTTCCCAACCGTTATCGAGATATTTACGAAAAAAGTATGAAGATCCGAAAACTTTTCATGTCTATTAATAAAATATTTTTTTTCGCATACTTTCTTAACTCCAAATATGACCAAAATTTAAACATCTTAGTTGGGAGTAATTTCAAAGTTGTAGAAAATATTTCAATTGAATCCCGCGATTCTAAGTACTTATAAAAATA
This sequence comes from Gonocerus acuteangulatus, assembly GCA_946811695.1. Lineage (NCBI taxonomy): Eukaryota > Metazoa > Arthropoda > Insecta > Hemiptera > Coreidae > Gonocerus > Gonocerus acuteangulatus. The sequence continues at coordinate 104,564,326 of OX328124.1, read as the reverse complement.
TAATGACTTACAAAAACATTGATTCCACTTTTCTCAGGAACGGTTACAGATATCGCCTTATAAATGGCTTCATTCGTTTTCTTATGTTAAGAAACCTATAAAACAAGTACCTGCAAGCATATGAACTCAAAAACGTAAGCGTTACGATTTTTTTGCGTGAATTTCGCCCCAAACACTATCTTCTAGTGGGCGGATTCTGCTGGTTAACGAACTTGACCTTTCAAATTAGACGACAGATTTGTGTACCAAATTTTGTTAAAATCGGACCATTTTTGAGCTTGCTAGAGCGCGAACAGACAAGCATATATATATATAAATATATACATATATATATATATATATATATATATATATATATATGTATACATACATATATATATATATACAAATTTGGGCCATCTATATTTTCGTGATCTATAGGGTCTGAAACGTGAAAGTTTCTAGTCGGCACTTCTGGATTGCGTCATGAGGTCAACCTCATAATCGGGTTCTCCCTATGGAGATAGGGAGTAACCGCGCTAAAAGTGGTATTTCCCAAAGACACCACACATATATTCTTATGTATTTCCGAATCCAGAGTCCGTTTCACCACATCACGTCAGGTTTAAGAGCATTTGAAGGTCAAATTATGAATTATGTATGAAGTCGTTAAAGAAGAAATAACTAGAGCTTCCATGGTTTTGAGGGTCTCGGAATTTGAATCCGAGGTCTGTTTCAATGTGCAGAATTTAGTGGCCAACAACTCTCATTTATTCGTAACACCAGCAGTTTATAAGTTATCGATATTTAAAGCTTGAAAACGTAATTTTTAAGCTCCAGCACCTCCAGGAAACATTTCCGGACCCATATTGATAGGAACGTTTTTGCTCAGAACTTCCCAGAAGAACCTTGAAGCTAAAACACCACTTTGGGACCACCCTACTAGTCTGTCAACTAGTGTGACAAATTGAAAGGTAAATGTTTTGCATCTGTCTTTTAGATAAAAACTTTTGTCTTATTTTTTACAATGGACATATTCTCTGTATGGTTTCGTTTTGAATGAATATACAAAATGATTTAGTACATTTAGCGAATTATAGCAAGGGAAATAAAATAACTGTTGGCGCTAATCGATATTACGTTTCCTGCTGTACTTGTTCTCGAAATCGAGTTTTTTTTTTTTTTACGGCGCTTCGACAAATCTGGGCCATTAGCGCCGGCTTTTAATTGTATCGATTTATAATACCTGCCCACCGTTTGAGGTTTCTCAGTCTTCGAAAGCTGAAACTCATGGTTTGTTTATAATCATTTTTAAAATGTGACCAATATTTTTATTTTAATTATGTTATCAGGCGACTCGATTGAAACATCGAGAAATTAGTTGTTATTTTTGACCTTCTGCCATTTTTGTAATGAAGTGATATATAAATAAAGGTCACCTTATGTGTTTCTTTTCACTTTATCAGGGACCCTTCCATCTTGAAGGAGGTTAAATTGTTTATCGTAACCTGTCTGCCATAGAATAGACTACCAAGTAAGGTAATGCTTTTGAACCTATATCAGGCTTCAATAACACGAAGCCTACTTTATTGAACCAAGGTTGGCGGGTCTGTATACGAAGTAGACCATAGCGAACAGTATGTCAGTCGGTTCTTTTGTCAGCTGTTGGTGTAAGTTGTCTGTAATGGCGCGCAAGTGGCAAACACACTACACCCTCCATGGAGAAACTACAGAATGCACACTCCGCCATCCAACCTCTTTGGATTCCTTTCTGCTCCTGATATTTTCTTCAACGGACAATAGCTTGGAAGCTACACTGGGTACAGTATTGATACTGTCTACCTATGAAACGCTTTCTCATAAAATCTATGAATATTCGAATTTGAGGTTCAAGAAACCTCAATGAAAGCGGAACAAGAACTTTGGAGCCCGAGTTCTCTAGCATCTTGTGGCATCAAAGGAACTATGATATATAATTGTTCATAATCAAGAAAAGGAGCCTGCTTGAAATACATACACGTAATGATTCCTAGTATATAAGAAAGCTTATATGTACAATTTTATTAAATTAAAATATCATCTTTTCTCCGTCTGATACCGAAGGCTCTCTCTATTCTATTCGCAAAATTAATAATAATAAAATAAATAAATCAGTCCTGTAACCAGCCACTGTAGAGAGGACAGATACTCAAGAGGCATCTGATTATAGAACATAAGGCACCTTAGGATTATAGTTTCGTCAGGACTATGCTCCGGCCGCAAGATGCCCTCCCTTGAGTGTACCAAATAAATTAATTGAAGGGGTCAGGACAAAATAGTGGCCAGCAATATTCTTAACAAAACTTAAGTGTGGCTGCTATATGTTGGATATTATGTGGGACTATCTGTTGAAATGGTTAGGCGCCACAAGATTAAGTAGCATACAGAGCTTGTAGTCATATTTTAGTAGCATTTGCATCATAGATTAATAGTCCCACATAATATCCAACAGTTAAGTTTTGTTGAGAATGTTGCTTGGCACTATTTTGCCCCGTCCCCTTCAATTAAAATCTAAGTGTGCTTAGGGATCTCGAATTTATCCCTCGAACATTGACACTAAAAGAGGAAATCTTTAGTGCGTGCCCGAATTTTGAACCAACATCTTCCAGAAAATTGTACTTTGTCACTTACCTAACCTCTCCCTGTCAAACATAATAAGAATTAAAATTTATTTTAATTTCTGACTGTCATGACACCTGTACTCAGTTACATTCCTTGTTGTTTGCGGTTGGCACAGTAAAGGAAAAAAAAATCTCGGAAAAAATATCTGATCCTTGACCACTTGGCACACAAGAGAAATAGTGTGGACAAGGAGTTCCTCATGACTGGAACCCATTAAAGGCTGGATGGGCTTCTGGACGGTCCGGGGTAGAACGGAGCCATTTGGAATGGAGAAAGGAAAGAAAACTGCCAGAATAAATATAAACAAATTGTGGGATTTTTCTGGACAAATGGTTAGGTTGATGATCAGCTATCATTTTCAAATTAATATCAATCTCCGAGGCATCATTGTTGAAGAGTACGAGATAATAAATGTAATTGTACGGCATTGAGAATTCCCATCACGTTGGCCCGTGGCGGTTCTTTTGCAGAGCCGTGAATGGTATGCCAGGGTGTATTGCTTGCTTGAAGGTTGTCTTAGTCATGGTTGGAAATATGCAACCAGGAAGTACAGTAATCTACAACTCCACGGCATGGAAGAATATTCATTCCATACGCATGCACATCTCATTCCACACAATTTAAGTAAATCTGGCTTAGTCTCAGGAAGAGTACATCTTTCTATATTAATTACTGATCGTTCCATAAAGGAATTTTCCAATTGATATAAGAGCTCCCTACCGTCAGATGATTTGTCACATCTAAAGTATCTTATCCTATAAGAGTAGCAATACAAATATCTTCAAAATAGAGATAACAAGTCCAGGGAAATCCATTTCATCGGCATGGAAAACCTCATCTCAAGACACTATGATGAGGTAGTTCTGTCGAGGATAAGAATTGGACGCAATCTCTCCCGTGCTTACTTATTTAAAAGAGAATCTAGGCCTGAATGTACAGTTTGTCGTGAATATAATTATACTAGCTGAATACTCGTGCTTCGTCACGGCAGATAACTAGTTATTTTATTGCATTAAATAATTTATCATCAAAATTAACGGTACTATATAATTTTGTGCAGTTTATTATAGCACGTTTCCCGTCATACTATATGTTATTCATAAATTGATAAGTAATCAAATTATAACGTTTCTTGACACTTGGGTGCTCCGGACAAGTGTCAACAAACCGATAATAGCTTGCATGGTAATAGCAAGCGGGAGATATAGGTTCGAGTCTCACCTTTGTCAGTTTGACTCAATTTCAGCGATGTACTCGCTGCAAAAAACGAACTTTATGGAAACGCGCGAATGATGACGCTGATCCTGCAAGTCGGAATTTTTATTGATACATACCCTGCTTTTTCTGATATAGATTATTGGATAGTACATGATCAGGTTTAACTAATGATATGGATTATTTGATGGACAGTTTTTCAATGTTTTATAATATAAATATTTTCTTTGATCTTTCTTTTTAAGCCAGAACGTAGGCAGCTCAAGTCAATCTTCAGGAAATCTTTACATAACTTATGAGCAAGCTTGTGCAAAGTTCATTCCCAGCTAACTTAACAGGCCCTCAAAGGCCGCTTTGTTTCCTTGGTATTGTTAATGTCTGAACATTATCACCATAGATAGTCTAAATGACATTTCTATTATGGTCGCATGTAAGTTGGTGTTACCTAAGTTCAAACGCAGTGACTTTACTGTGCGGAATCATATAAATATACCTTACTAGCCGCATACCCGTGCTTCGTCACGGCAGATTTCGGACTAGATTAACTAAATAACTAGCTATAATAACTATTATAATATTTAATACATGACTTTGGTCCTCGTAGCAGACTTTTTTTTTTTTAAGTAGGCACTAAATAGAGTATATAAGCTATAGAAATAAGTAAAATTGGTAGAGCCAATTAAAAAAATATATATAGCCTACAAATTGCTTTTTAGCGCGGTTCCTCCCTCCCCCATAGGGAGGAACCCCGCTTATAGGGTTGATACAATGAAACAATCCGGAAGTGCCGACTAGAAAATTTCGCGTTTCAGAACCCCTAGAGACCGAAAATAACGGTGGTTAAAATTTGTATATATATATATATATATATATATATATATATATGTATATATTTATTTATTTATATATATATATATATATATTTGTCTGTTCGCTCATTTCTGGCTTCCCTGATGGTCCGATTTTGATGAAATTTGGTACAAAAATCCGTCGTCCAATTTGAAAGGTCAAGTTCGTTAACCAGCAGAATCCGCTCACTGGAAGATGGCGTTTGGGGCGAAATTCGCGCAAAAAAAAATCGTAACGCTTACGTTTTTGAGTTCATAAGCTTGTAAGTACTCGTTTTATATGCTTCTTGGGCTAGGAAAACGAATGAAACCATTTTCAAGGCGATAGCTTTAACCGTTTTCGAGAAAATTGGAAAAATAGTTTTTGAATACCGCTTTTGGTTTGGGTACTTAGAATCATGGGATTCAGTTGAAACATTTTCTGCATGTTCTACATTCATCAATTTAAATTGAAATTTTGGTTACGTTTGGAGTTAAGGAAGGGTTAGAATAAAATATTTTATTAACAGACAAAACGTTTTGGTAACTTTGTATATTTTCCTTAATATCTCGAAAAAGGTTGAGAATCTTGGCAAACGGAAGAATACCATTAGAAAGCTTACGAAATGCTCTACAAAAAAGATTCTAATGAAAGTTTTGATTAGACGATGTCAATCGGAGAAATAAGAGCTTAAACTTTAAAGTAATTGATTTCGCTTATTCGAACTGTTCTTTTTGTCTGTTTTTATTCCTTGTTATTTTTTAATTGCTTATAGTTGGATAATGTATTTGATAATAAATCAGGTTAAGAAAAACAATTTAATCTTAGAGATATGGACTATATGGAGATATAACTTTTCAACTGCCTAGCGGTGTCCTTCCTAGGGCGGGTTGGCCTATCCAGGTAAGATCGTAAATAAGACCTTTCTTGAAAGTAAAGATGGAACTGTCAACTTTGGTCCTCCTCTGCCTCCCGGCACTTTCAATGCTGACGAAGGCTACCAATGAGTAGCTGAAACGTCCTAAATATAGATTTTTTAACAAAAATCGTATTGAGGTTTCTTTAGCCGAATCCCAACCATTCCATCTTTACTTATCACCTCGACGGCTAACTATCTAATCTTCATGTTTTCTAGAAATGTGGACCCAAAATAATAACAGCTTCTATTTTAATCATTTTAAATGAGTCTAGAGATAAGAACGGAACCGCGCTAAGATGATGCAGTTCCTGCGAGTTGGACTTTTATACTGTCATTACTCCTACTTATTTCCCTAGTTTTAGGAATTGTGGTGAGAATAATGATCGAAAAGTAAGAAAGACATCCCTATGTAGCGCTATTTACACACGAAGTAATGCTCTCTCCCTGGAAGAGCCCAAGTGCATTGAAGGGTGTAGAGCACCTGCTTGCTGGCCACCTGCTAGGCATATGTTGGCAAGTAACCAATGTAGCGTGTAGTTATAGCATCTATTACCAGTCCATATGATGAGTATACAGATGGATGGCCAGTAATCCTACCAACTTGGGATCTACTTTCCCAAGACTGTAATTCCACTCACCTTTTTATTTTGCCGTTCTCAGAATATGGCAAGATAAAAAACGGTACTCCTTTAAGTTTATTAAACTACCGTGTAGCTTCGTCGTAAGGTCTGTTGGCTGTATTACATTTGTAACTCTTCATCGTGTGGATTTGAATTCCCTGTATTCATAAAACTTTCAGGTGATTATGTACATTTCTCTTCTACTCTTTTCAAATTTTAATTATTGAAAAATGGTCCTATTAAATCCACTTATTCATTTTTCAATAAGTGTCAACACATAAAAAACACGTGGATTAATAAAAATAATTTATTAATTCCTGCTCGACATGTTTCGCACCTTCAGTGCCTCATCGGGAGCTAAAATTTAGAATAATCATACCCAGAATGCGCGAGAGAGAACCTTCCACTATCTGGGCACATCATAACTAAAGCTAATGTGCCAACGTTCAACTGATTTTAATCGAGAAAGACCATTCACCAAACATCGATACCCAAATGAACCAACATACATTGATCCGTCTAATAAATAACGGTTGTCGTATAGCTCGCCCCTAGCGATACTAACCCGATATTTATCGGTGTCCTCTCGCTATCGCGCCATTCTGCACTAGATTAGTTGCCTTCATAGCCTACGGGTAGACCCTAGTGGGTTAATTCTTAAAATAAAGATCTAAAAATTATTGCAGTTTATTTTCTGTTATTTATTTATTCTACATTAGTTTCTAATACCATGTAAGAGGTCCTACGCTAACAATCATAGTAAGACTATGTTTAGTTGCATTTTAAAGGAATGCATAGTAGTATAGTTTTTGCTGATCGTGTGTAGCATCTACTTACCGAACGATAAGACTCAGGGTCGAGAGTCTATTAAGGATGCACCAAGGGCGAGATGTGACTGCTCGTGCAGCTTACGACTGCAGCTGTCAGTTCATCTTGAATAAATAAACATAACCTGTATATACAGTAGTCGTGAAGATAGAGAGATAGAGGAGTCAGCGAAGTAAGCTATGGCTATCTTATAAGGTATGCCTTATATAATTGTATGTGTTTTAGCACTTTCCTCCGAAGGAAAGTAGCTATTGAGGTTGGACTCATGACGGAGATTTTTGAAAAATTTCTTCAAATCTTTATCGATCCTACCTAGTAGACACCGAAAATGACCCCCGTTAAAATTTATATATATATATATATATATATATATATATATATATATATATATATGTCTGTTAACACGATAGCGGCCAGAGTTTTTGTTTTTTCGTCACGAAACTTGGTATATAGCATTCAATTAGCAAACGATTGAACGAGTTCGTTAAGCATTAAAGTCGGTCCACCGGAAGGGGGGGGTTTACCCCGAACCCAAAACACTAATTTGACTATGTCAGCCGTAATATTTGTTATATTTCAATGAAACTTGGTATTCGTAGTGGTAATATAGAGAGAAAAGTGAGATATAAAAATGAACTAAATCGGTTCATTAGAAGGGGGGGTTTACTCCGGACCCACAATACCAATTCGCCACTACCAGCCGTGATTTTTGGTATATTTCGACGAAACTCGGTATTCGTAGTGGTAATCTACAGGTAAATATGTGTTTAAAAAAAACTAAATCGGTTCATTAGAAGGGGGGGTTTAATCTTGACCCAAATTCTTAATATACTCATACCGGTCGTAATTTCTGCTGTATTGTAACGAAACGCGGTATACGTCGTGGGTAACTCATGAGAAAGAAGTGTTGTAAAAATGAGCTGAATCGGTCAATCGGAAAGCGGGGGGTTAATTTGTAATATATTTCAATAGAAAAGCCCGTCAGACGTAGGTTCACAAAGCCGCCGCAAGGAGCGCTTTCTACCACTAGAGTAACTGTATCCTGTTCCTGCGTTAGATCAAAATACGATAATATGAGGTTTTTTGTATTTATTACGTAGTGTAATAGGTACCATGTGTAAACATAACACTGGAAGCAAATTATTAATTGATCAGTTACTCATTACAAATTTAAAAGAGAACTATTCATGTTTTTATTTTATTTATGTAGGATATTTTAAGCAAATTGTTCTGGAAAGCAATCTACACTACCCAAATTCTGAGGAAAGTGCTTAGTTATGCAGCTCCTGCGTGACGGACTTTTTGTTGGGTATAATGCGTAGTTTTGATCATTTACTAACAATCTTGAATTTATCTTACGAAAAACAATAACCCACGGTTTTTTAATTATGTTGTCGGAAAAATTAATTATGCAAATTCAGATTTAAATGTTCCTTTCTTCCTGAAGTAAAGGTTATAAAGTACGTGTTGTGACTATCAAATCAGTCCCGTAACAAACCACGATGGCCCAGGGGCCTTCTACAGATACTGTAAAGGTATTTGATTCTCGACCCTACAGCATACTGAGGATATAGCGTAGTCTGTACTAATGCTCCGGCCACATGATTTTACCCTTTGCAGGAGCCCATTAATAAATTAATGAAATGCCTGGTAGGCCTAGGAACGGCCTGGGACCCCGCATCCAACCCACAAACGAAGATACTAGAAAATAAATTCTTTAGTGCTTGCTCCGGATTTGAACTCAGGTCCTCCAGCATATTAGTCCAGTCCTCTACCACTGAGCTAACCGAAAGCCGTAAGTGTTGTAGCTACATCATAAAAAAAACACTTTGTAGACTTTCATCATTCGCGAGGATTTTTTTGTTATCCGTGAGAATAATCCTTCCTTAGCCATCTGAACACCTATTAATTTGGCTCTCCTTTAAGAATGCTGTTATTAAGCCAATTGTATATTCTCTACGGGGTTAAAATTAGTTATCAACTTTTCTCGTCAACCGTTACAAGTAAAATGGTTTCCTTGGTTTTCCTACGTTATAAAACAAATACCTCCAAGCATTCGTGATCTATGGGTACTGAAACGTGAAATTTTTTAGTCGGCACTTGCGGATTGTGTCATGTGGTCAGCCTCGTAAGCGTGTTTCCTAAAAACCGCTAAAAACTGGCCTAGACGCCGCTACTCAGTAAAAAATAAAAACTTTATTATAAAAAGACACTATTATTCTTTCTTCTCTTGGCTATTACTGCAGATTCTCATTTGGACTGGCCTTACCTTGCCTTAAGTACATATTGAGTAAGTTCAGAATAAAGTTTTTCTTATCCTCTTGTTGCAACTCCCCACACTATCTATTGCCCACTAAAGTCGAATGCCCTTCGCTTTAACTGCACTGATAGCTCAGGAGAACAGCCTAATGCCATTCCCTAGTGAGATAAGGCACCAATATAGGCCAGGTATTTAAGGGCAACGAAACCATAAGCTGCAACAGCTGTGCTAGTCAGCTGGCACCTTGACCTACTCCAATACCTGGTACAGTGCTCTCCAGCCCGTTCATGAGAACTGTCAAATTCATCCTTGAATCTTGACAGGTCGGTTTATTGATAGAAACGAATATTTCTGTTATGATTGCCTTAATGTTGCTGGCCATTATGTCAACCCTTAAATGGAACTAAAACCATGTGGATGGAATTGGATTATTCTGTTTAAGGACGCTAAATTCCTATGATATTAACCTCTTAATATAAGTAACTTATATTTAGAGCATATCCTACAGATTTTAGCTTAGGTTTGGAAAATATAGGGTTGCGAGAAAGGTAGTGGCTTAGCCATAGCATAAAGTATTACATAAAATAATAAACTCTGCACAAAATATACTTCTTATACGGTGCACATTAACGCCGACATCCTTGGTGCACCTGGGAGTTTTTATAATGGGCCCCGAAATTAGATAAATACTTGCTGCAGACGGTACTCGAACCCACCATCTGCCGCATAAGAATCCAAGGTGGTAGCCACTAAACCATGGAAAAACCCTAGAATATATATGTTATGGACAAAATTAATAAAAATATATATACACACAGGGAGGCCCCAAAGTAGTGTTTTAGCTTCAAAGTACTTATAGGAAATTCGATTCTGAGCAAACAAGTTCCTATCAACATGGATGGGTGCTAGAGCTAAAAAAACTTGCTAAAACAACGTTTTACAGACTCCGAATCCCGGTAACATCTCAACATGTGGTGTTAGAGGATAAACCTACAAATAAATAATGTTTATGTTATAATGTTTTTGAGCTGCTGCGAGAGCGAACAGAAATATTTTTATGAAATTTGGCACAAAAATCTTTCGTCTATCCGTCCCCCGGAACTTTGCTTTTGAAGTGATATTCGTTCGAAAAAAAAACTCGTAACTCTTACGTTTTCGAGTTCATGAGTTTGCAAGTGCTCGTTTTATAGGGAATGAGTCAATGAATTTTTAACCCGATATCTGTAACTGTTTGCCAGAAATATTGACACAACTAGTTTTCCAAACTAATTTTCAGTTGTATACAGGAACGATTGATTCTGTTGAAACTTGTTCCAGACGATTGACATTCATGTAATCTACGATATTTTAATTGTGTTTAGGCTGCGTTTGGAGGTGATGAAGTATTAGAAAAAATAAGTAAAGTCTGACTCGCAGGAACTGCATCATCTTAGCGCGGTTCCTGTTCATATCCCTATTGTCATTTGAAAAGCTTAAAATAGAAACAGATATTATTTTGCTCGGCCTTTGTTCAAAGGGATTTATGACTTTACCTGGTCGGGTCCGCCAGACCCTAGAATCCTCTTCTACAGACACTGCATTTCATACGTTTTAATGCATTGGAAAATATCAAAATTTTCACATTTTCCTGTGTTCTTTTACTATAGTAGATAATAATTATACAAATAAAATCAATTAAAAAATAAAATAAAAAACCAACAGCATAAAGGCAATTGAAAATATTCAAAAGACGTCATCGAATATCTTTCTCTTGGCAAGCTATATTTCTAACAATAAATTGTTTTTCTTATTTTACTTAATCTGTTTTATTGTCAAATACATTATCCAACTAAAAGCAAGTAAAAAATAACAAGGAATAAAAAAAGAACCGTTCGAGTAAACGAAATCAATTACTTCATCTTTTTTTTAGAGAATTTAGAAAGCTTTCAAATAGTTTCTATCCACATATCACGATTTCTCAACCGTTTTCGGGATATTAGGTCTAGTATACGAAGTTCCCAAAACTTTTCATGTCTGTTAATAAAATATTTTATTCTAATCCTTCCTTAACTTCAAACGTAATCAAAATTTTAACATATTAGTTTTGATGAAATTCGAACATGCGAAAAATGTTTCAACTGAATCCCATGATTTTAAGTACCTAAACCAAAAACGTTATTCAGCAACTATTTTTCCAATTTTCTCGAACACGGTTAAAGCTATCGCCTTAAAAATGGTTTCATTCGTTTTCCTAAGCCAAGAAGCCTATAAAAAAAGTACTTGCAAGCATAGGAAGTAAGCGGAACGATTTTTTTCGCGCGACATTCGCTACAAAAACCATGCTCCGGTGGGCGGATTCTGCTGGTTAACGAACTTGACCTTTCAAATAAGACAAACGATTTTTGTACCAAATTTCATCAAAATCGGACCATTAGGGGGGCCGGAAGTGAGCGAACAGACATTTATGTGTGTATATATATATATATATATATATATATATATATATATATATATATATATGTATATATATATATATATATATATATATATATATATATATACATACAAATTTGAACCACCGTTATTTTTGGTCTCTAGGGGTTCTGAAACGCGAAATTTTCTAGTCGGCACTTCCGGATTGTTTCATGAGATCAACGTTAAAGCGGGGTAACCGCCCTAAAAATGTATTAACACACATGAAAAGGTTTCAGATCTTGGTACCTGAAATGTCCCGAAAACTGCAGGGAAATCGTGGTATGCGTAACGTTATCATTCGAAACCTCACTAAATTCTCTACAAAAATGATTCTGATGTGATTTTTGATGGGGCGTTGTAAATCGCAGAAAAAAAGGCTTGAAACTTCTAAATTGTTTTACTTTTGTACTTTTGAACGGATTTTATCTCTGTTTACCTAACGTTTTAATGGTTGCATTTAACAGTAAAATGAGTATTTTAGTAAAACAAGATAAGAAAATGAGAAAGGTACTGGTAATAGTGTTTTCGTAGGGCGAACGTTGAGAGGGGGGGGGGAGTCATTTCCGTTTAGAATACTGTCAGTTTCCCGTTGTGGCGCCTTAAATCTTCCTTCTCTTTGAGATGTAATTTTATATGTTTCACGAATGATAAACCTACCGATAACTGCTTCTATTCCTTTACTAATGGCAATAGGGATATGAACAAAACCGCGCTAAGATGACGCAGTTCCTAGGAGTCGGTCATTTTTTATTTTTGTATTATTTTTTTCTTGTACAAACTGATGTTAAACTCTGACATTGAACTAAAGTGTTTAGAAACTTGAGCCAGCTTATAATATGCAATACAAATAATAGACCCTCTATGTTGACATTGACAGTTATTTGGTTTTATAAATAATGTTCTCACATTTATATTAAAAATTATAGATGCATAATTATAAGTAAAAGCCCTTGAAAAATAGTTTAATATGCCAAGATAGATTGGTGATACCGCTTCTCAATGTCATGAGGAAACATTGGAATCCATTTGTCTTTTAACAAGTCAATGCAGCTCTTATTGACAGGATACTTCCTTGTTCTCATATCTGCACGACATTCTTATGACTAATGATGTTGTCAATGTCTTTAGACGTAGTTCATCATTGTTATTCTATCCTTGATTGATCGGTGATAATGTTTTTATATATTTTTCTTTCGAGATATTTGAAAATTAATTTTTATAGTTATAAAATTGAATTTTATTAAATTATATTAGAATATATTATATGCACTTAGAGAGGCCCGATGGCCGTGAGTGCTCTGGTGTGACTAAGGTCCTGGGTTCGAATCCCACTAGGTGTGATGGGTTTCCTTTCGACAAAATAAAAGGCATCATTCATATTCTAGCTAAAATAGGGTGGTAACCTGTTGATAGCTCAAACTTTGATTCAGAAATGATTGCACATCCGTGAAGCATAGATGTCCTTCTTTTCATAGGTAAGGATATTTTAATCCTGTACTTATTCACATTATATTTATTCTTATTTTAAGTTTTAAATCTGTATTAATCTGCCTTTAATTTAACATCCAGCTATAACGCACATTTATCATGTGTATCATTCGTCCTCGTCTATTTATAATGTTTTTCCTTTAATTTTTTCTGTTTATAAATTAGTATTATCTCTGTCCTCCTTGTTTTACAGCCCTGATGAAGGCTCGAATTTCAAGCCGAAACGTCGGCAAAAATAAAACGCATTTTCTTATGAAAAATTTAGTTTTATTAAGATACAAATACTTGACTATATCTACCTTCCTAAATTAGTTAAAGTTCATTCCTCAAGTTTCTATTTCCATAACTTTAAGGAATTAGGATCTACCTTCAGAAAACCTAATTTAAAACAACAATAAATTGGGCTGCTTAATTACATTCGGTTGCTAGGTTTCTCATCCGTTCGTTAAGGCTGAAAATATTTTATTAATTTTTAGAATCTCCTAAAATTATACGGATTGTCTATTGTTCTTTGCGCATCAATGTAAGGCATTATCTTTATTGTAGTGAACATCAAATGAATAAATAAGTATTGCTATAATGCTAAAAAATTGATTTAGCAGCAAGCAGGATGCAACTTTGGGACGAAAGCCTCAAATAACAGTGTAAATTTGTTCTGAAAGCTTTATGTAACGGTGAAACATGATTTAAAAGCAGAAGGATGTTTAAACGATGTTTATTGATTCTTCGGGTGTATACACAGCACTTCCTGCAACACAGAATTGTCAATTAATGTAACATATCCAATGTCACTATCTCATTAACATGGACACACTAGTAGTTGAACTGGTCTTTTGAATTGGTACTCAAGGTGATCTGGCTGTGAAGTAGGTATTCTTTTGAAAACGGTTTTCAGATTGACATATTTCGTTTAATAGAAGTAATTTTGTAATAAGAAGGTAAATATAATTAAATGTTTGCAATTGTTTGGTCAGTTCGTGGAAGATTATAATGTAGCATATTTTGTCCGTTTCAAAAATTCAACCAATTTATTGAGTCATTACTGTGTTAACGTTTTCAGAATGGTTTCAGACTTCAGATAAACTTTTGGTACTATGCACGGAGAAAAAAAACAGGCTGCCGGCAGCCTGAAAACTGTGACTCAGTGCCAGCATTTTGAAACAGGATTCCACATATTTCAGCCTACAGTGTTTGAACTCTGTTCTAGGGGTACTGAAACATCCTGTTCCGGAAGCTTAAAACAGGCCGCCAGGAGTCTAATGTAGAACCCTGCTTCAGAGTTCCTATGTCATTCTGATTTAATGGGATTCTACATTAAAGTTCCTTTTCAGTTAAGGAATCCACTATAAGACAGCAGGTATTGGAAGCCTAAAGCAGGATACAGACTGGACCCCTAGAACAGAGTTCAAACACTTCAAAATAGAATGATGATGAATCAGCCCAGTAAGTACTTTTACCAATCCATTTATTTTAATAAGTTCATTTATTTTATTAATGTATCTTTATTATATCAATATAAATATTACTATTATTTATTTGGTTATAATTTAGATACTGTTATGGTTAGTGTTAGAATTTATTAGAACATATGTATTGCATACAGGCTCTTGTTTTTATTATTAAATTTAAAAACAGATGTTATATACAATAGAATGAAGAAAGTTGTGTTTGTTTTTCAAGCATATATTTCCTTAATATAACATGGCGCTGCGGGTATACAACCAACTGAACATGGAGTTCAATAAGCCTGGTAAGCTGAGAACTCATGGAAGTATTTTTTTATACGTCCCTAGAATACGGCTACATTGTATTAGTAGACTTTGATTTTGGTGTCCATTCTGTTTCTAGAGTTCCTTCATTTATGATCATATCCATAGACAAAAAGTCCAACTCGCAGGAACTGCGTCATCTTAGCGCGGTTCCAGTTCTTTTTTTTCTTTTCTTTTTTTTTTTTTTTTTTTTTTTACGGCTCATCTACATCTAGGTCATTAGCGCCGACATCTAGGGTTTAGCGGGGAATTTTACCAGCGAGCCGTGGGATGATAAAATTCCTGCCGGAGGTTGGGAATCGAACCCACCATCTCCAGCTTATGAATCCAAGGCGCTAGCCATTAGACCACGGGAGACCCCGGTTCTTGTTCATATCCCTATTCTCATTTGAAAAGCATAGAATAGAAACAGATAATATTTTCCTCGGCCTTTGTTCAAAGGGTTTTATGGCTATACCTGGGGTTAGGGTCGGGTCCGCAAGACCCTAGAAACCTCTTCTAGCGATACTTCATTTCATACGTTTCAATGAATTGGAAAATATCAAAAATTTTCACATATTCCTGTGTTATTTTACTATAGTAATAATTCTACAGATAAAATCAATAAAAAATAAAATAAAAAAACCAACAGCATACAGGCAATTGAAAATATTCAAAAGACGTCATCGAATCTTTTTCTCTTGGTAAGCTATGTTTCTAACAATGAATTGTTTTTCTTATTTTGCCTAATCTGTTTTATTGTAAAATACATTATCCAAATATAAGCAATTAAAAAATAACAAGGAATAAAAACAGACAAAAAGAACAGTTCGAATAAGCAAAATCCATTACTTTAATGTTTTAAGCACTTATTTCTCTGATTGACATCGCCTAATCAAAACTTTCTTTAGAACCTTTTTTGTAGAGCATTTAGTAAGCTTTCTAATGGTATTGTTTTGTTTGCCAAGATTCTCAACCTTTTTCGAGATATTAAGGAAAATATACAGAGTTACCAACACTTTTTATGTCTGTTAATAAAATATTTTATTCTAACCCTTCCTTAACTCCAAACGTAACCAAAATTTCAACATATTAGTTTGAATGATAGTAAAACATGCAGAGAATGTTTCAACTGAATCCCATGATTCTAAGTACCCAAACCAAAAACGGTATTCAAAAAGTATTTTTCCAATTTTCTCAAAAACGGTTAAAGCTATCGCCTTGAAAATGGTTTCATTCGTTTTACTAGCCAAAGAAGCCTATAAAACGAGTACTTACAAGCTTATGAACTCAAAAACGTAAGCGTTACGATTTTTTTTGCGCGAATTTCGCCCCAAACGCCATCTTCCAGTGGGCGGATTTTGCTGGTTAACGAACTTGACCTTTCAAATTGGACGACAGATTTTTGTACCAAATTTCATCAAAATCGGACCATCAGGGAAGCCAGAAATCCGCGAACAGACAAATATATATATATATATATATAAATAAATATATACATATATACAAATTTTAACCACCGTTATTTTCGGTCTCTAGGGGTTCTGAAACGCGAAATTTTCTAGTCGGCACTTCCGGATTGTTTCATTGTATCAACCTTATAAGCGGGGTTCCTCCCTATGGGGGAGGGAGGAACCGCGCTAAAACCTTATATTATAGTTATTTTGTAATTCCGTGGCAGCTTTGAATTTACTGCGAAATTTTAAACTTGAAAAAATGCCTATTTATCTTTCTTTTTAACTATATAAAACACAACAACAACAACTTTTCTTTTATTATTAATAAAAATTTATTTTTGTTCCTGTTTGAACAGATGCTGAAATCAACTGTCTTCGGCTTTATGAATACGGCTATAAGTGTCATGAAAACAAAAAACAAATATTTTATTTCTAGACCTACTTGTTCAATATTATTCAATAAGTACATTGTACCTAATAACTAATACTTGTAAATATCTATATTTGTTAAAAAGTGTATACCTCTTACCTACTTGTAAATATCTACTTGTTAAGAAGTGTATATTTAAATTACACCCAAATAAAGTCTCATTATTATTACTCTAAATTTACCTTTGTTCTTTTTTATCCACATAATAAAGTCATCTCTCTGTAGGCTGCTAGCATCCTATCCATATAGGATGCTAGCAGCCTACAGAGAGATGAGGGATGCTAGCAGCCTACAGAGAGATGGGTTCAATGTAACCCATCCATATAGGATGCTAGCAGCCTATATGGGTAGGATACAGGAAGCAAACATCAGGATGCTCGCAACCTATATGGGTAGGCTGCTAGAAGCCAGTATCAGAGTGCCAGCAATCTAAAGTCTAGGGGTACGCACTCGAAAGTAGAGTGCTAGCACTCAATTGTTGGATGCTAGCTTTGGGTGTGAAACTCTACTATAGGATGCAGAATTAGGATTTCAGCACTCTATTATAAAGTGCCGGCACTCTAACTAGTGGAATCCTATTTTAGGTTGAAATATGAGGAATCCTATTTTAGGCTGAAATATGTGGAATCCTATTTCAAAATGCTGGCACTGAGTCACAGTTTTCAGGCTGCCGGCAGCCTGTTTTTTTTTTCTCCGTGAATGTGGTATACCTGACACCCTGTCTTAGGACTCGAAAAAGCAACTGTACCTTCGTACACTCCAAAACACACGCAGTACATTGAGCTAGCTCACTATATCACAACTACACTACAAAGAAGGTCATATACAGGACACATCTTAATGCTACCTTCCTGGCTGTCATCCAGGACTATACCTTACCCCACCTAATGTGCATTGAACAATCTCCATCAACAACAAGCAACATTGTTAAACAAACTGAGTACAATACAAGCCGTGATTCGATTAGAGGAACCTTCATTTTGAAGAGAATGAGCCCATACAATACTACCTTCTTATTCAAGCAACAGATGTGAGCTGCAGTTAATTTGTAAAATAAAAATAATGAAGGTCACCAAGATATAAGAAGGACGTTATATTTTTGTCTTGACAAATATAATAAATGAACAAATGTTCTTGCAAACCATTGCTTGTTAGTAATAAGAACCTCAGCAGGGATGATTTGCACCTGCCCTTCACTTCTCCCTTTGGCTTCAAGAACCTTGGAGCAGGTGGCGTACCTACATCTGGGTTCGGTGAGGACATCTGTTGAACGAGAGAGGAAGAAGCATGGAGTAGCAGATTCTCCTAGCAGCTGTGCAAGGTGTTCACACTGATTGCTATGTCTGCTTTCACCTGACCTTCCTCCATTCCAGCTGAAATCTCTGCACACAACAATAACCATGCCAGTTGTATACATATAACTCCATCAGCAACAACCATTTGTTATGGTAGCGTGAAGGTATTATAAACGAGATCGTACACCCTACAAATAAACTACCGTAATCACGTCCAAAATAGAGCCACCATACATATGCAAAAAAATTTGTGTTTTTTCCCAAAATCTTTACTTTTAATTTTAAGCGGAAGCCCATCAGGAAAGGTATAGGTATAGGGATAGAAATACTCCCTGTGTATTGCTCGTTCGTTGCATATTAACACACACACGCTGACAAGGCAGACTATACCTGTAGCTAACAATTTGCTGGAGAGAGGAACATGTATACATACTATTGGACTTGACCAATTTAAGTTTCAGAATTTAATAAATCCTTGTCCAACAGTATCTTTAATCATTTCTCTTTCAATTAGGTACATTATAATTTTCTTTTATTTAGCATATTTCCTTATTAATATTTAGTTGGTTCTAGTTTTACTATAATGGTGTGATATCATTTTTTTTTTTTTTTTTTTTTTTTTTTTTTTTTTTTTTTTTTTTTTTTTTTTTTTTTTTTTTTTTTTTTTTACGGCGCATCTACATCTAGGTCATTAGCGCCGACATCCAGGGTGCAGCGAGGAATTTTACCAGCGAGCCGTGGGATGATAAAATTCCTGCCGGAGGTTGGGAATTGAACCCACCATCTCCCGCTTATGAATCCAAGGCGCTAGCCATTAGACTACGGGAGACCCCGATATCATTATTGCTTTTAATACAAAAGTATTTATTTCAAGGTTGATCCTCATAGTATAAAAAATAAAAAAAAAAGATAGTTGCTAACAAATAAAAAGTTAAAAATTAAACAAAGTATTGTAAATAATTACTCCTAACTAATTATGACGTTCTCGATGTAATGACAAAAAAAATTAATTCAAATAATGTCTGTAAATAAAAATAAAAAAAAACAAAATTAAAAACTTCTTGAGAGTAATTATTATTCCTCTATGTAATAATAGTCAATATCTAGGATATAGTTGATTGTGGACATGGTCTTCTCTTGTACCCTTTTTATGTTGTGCACTTGTTATATGTATCTAGTCAATATAAGTTCTGTTTTATTCAGTTTTGTTTTATTAACCTATTACAGAAACTTCTAAAAAAACTACAAGACAAATATATAATATCAGATAATTCAATAAACAAAAAATAATTATAAAGCTATCCTAATAATATTCTCCTGAACGCAAACTTTTGTCTATAAGTTTAAGAGATTTTCTTCTGAGTTCGTTTCTTTCAGAAATTAGTTATAAGTTGGTCTTGCTCAGTTCCTCACCAAATCATCGGGATGTATTTTAATCTTTAACACTGGAGGATTGGGCAGTTAAGAAAAATATGTAATACTGTATATGCATCTGCAGTACATAATGAGCATGGCTCAGATTTTATGAAGGTAAATATTTTAAGAGTTATAAAATGATTTTGGTTAGTGGTGTCCTGCAAGTTAAGCGGAGAGATTTTATTTTGAGTTCTGTGTTAAAGCAGGGTTCAATATGGCTGAAAGGACAAAGGAGTCCTTACATGGAGGGTTCAGAGCACAACTAGACCAAGTTCATGTTATACAGTTTTCAGACCATGAGTATTATTCGTTTTAATTACAGAGACGTTGTATAAAGGCCAGTATGAGTCTTAAAAATATCTGAACTTAAAAACTGACATTATTTATGTATAGCCTTTTTCATAAAATTGTTACAACTTAGACTTGGCTTACTTGTGCTCTGAAAACAAATGAAAATAACTTCCATATGTGTAACAAGACCTGCTAAAAGTGGCAAAATAATGAAGTTAGGACTTAGTCTCCTGTATCACTGAAAAGAGCCATTTTAGTAATACTCTTCAATGCCATTACAACATAAAATGCCAAAAATGGACTTGGTCTAGCTCTGAACGCTACAAATATGGTAGAATGGACTATTAAAGATGTTAATGAATGTCTTTGCTTATTAGGAAATTCTGAGCTTTTCTAGAATACTTCTTTTAATTTTACCAATCAGGCTGTATTGCCTGCCTTTCCAATATATCATCACTTCCATGTGTTGTAAGTCTAACCTCATATTGCCTGCTCAATTACAAGGAACATCAAAAACTCCCAAACTTTTCACAAGCCCTGAGTAAACCATAAGTGAGAGCTCAGACGAGACTCCGTTATTAATACAGAACATCATACTATTGAAGGCGAACACAACATCAAAAGTCCATCAGAGATTTAGGTATTTGAATAGAGCAGGTGTAGCAACCCTTCAAGCAGAGAATCCCCGCCAGCTGGCTTCCTAGTTTTCTATACCATTGAATCAGGGTTATAGAAGGGTATCCAGGTGTCGGCTTACCCTTCCATTCACCAGCTTACAGCCACCCTGTTCATGAACATCTGGAAAAAAAATCGTTCTAATCTTATAAAAGTAATTGTGAAGTGTGTGCTTTCATGATGCTGACTCTTTTGAACTAATTTATTTTCGAAAATGGCTGAAGGTCAAATATTTTTAACACTTTCACTCATAAATATTCTAATTTAATAGGTGCCCTTTATGTTTCAAGTAATACACTGTCTCTTCAGCAGTTTTATATACAATTTCATTAAGAGGTCTATATAAACCTTTAGATGCAGAATTTGCAAGAACATCAGAATTTAGTGGTCCACTTAGTTGGGTAGTATACGTTGTTCTAAATGGCCAAAACATACTTTGCTAGTGAAGGACAGGTACAACCGAAAATCGTAAATTACAACATTAATTAAAATCAATTTATAAAATCCCATCAAAATTTCTTGTTGTTGTAAATAATAATTCAATCAGCTGATTATAGCAAACGAAGCAATCTTTCAGCACGTTTCATCCCTTAAACATTATAACATCAACCCATTAACAATACGAGAAGCGCCAACGAGAAATTTAGACATTTCGTGACTAATTTATGGAACGAAAACTGGGCGTTCTATTTAAATATCTAAATGTATTCACACTAGATATAATTGAGAGCCACTTATCGCTGAAAAACATTATTTATTTTATTCGTTTATTGAATCTTTAACTTTTTGTTTTATTTATTTCTATAACCTTTAGACGTTTATTTATCTAATCGTTTTTATAAATAATTTTATTCTTTTTTTTTTTTTTTTTTAGATAACTTTTTTTTTTAATATATAGTCGATACAAATGCAAAGTATCGAATGTAAATAAAAACCGCATTTTTCATGTTGATTGCTGCTGGACTGATGGACGGAAAAATGTCGAATCTAAGTTCACTCATTGAAAGGGGAATGTGACCACTATCAAAAGGACGAATCTGCCAACTATTTGACTGTCCAAAAGCAAAGTAATGAATACACATTTTTTCACTCTGAAAAGTAGTAATTTTCACATTCGATACTTTGCATTTGTAACGACGATATATTATTTTTAAATTGTTTTTAAAGTAATTGATAAGTTGAGTTTCAAGCAACCCAATTGAGTTAGGCAACCAGTCATTCTTATATCTTTGTAAAAACAAATTTTTTCTTCTTAAAGGCGAACCGTCTACCACTCGTTAAATTATTTAACTATATTAGTATATTTATTTATTCTTTAACGCTACCAGGCAATAAATCAATTAAAAGGTTATTTATAAGAGCAAAAACAAAAAAATAATTGTAATAAATTGAGTTGTAAAGTGTATCTGTACTGTTTAGTTTTAAATTTAGTCATGTGTTCATCAGTGCGTTTATGTAGTGTATGAATGTATAAATCGCAATGGTGTGTATTAATCATTTTCTGATATAAACCATGAATAATTATTCAATACCTACTGTTTATTCGTCATATTCTGCCAAATTTAGTCATGTGTTCATCAGTGCGTTTATGTAGTTTATGAATGTATAAATCGCAATGGTGTGTATTAATCATTTTCTGATATAAACCATGAATAAGTATTCAATACCTACTGTTTATTCGTCATATTCTGCCAAATTTAGTCGTGTGTTCATCAGTGCGTTTATGTAGTGTATGAATGTATAAATCGCAATGGTGTGTATTAATCATTTTCTGATATAAACCATGAATAATTATTCAATACCTACTGTTTATTCTGCCAAATTGTTTTGAATTATTTATAATTCATTGAGAGAAGATGGCTGATCGTTGGGATTGTAAAGGTAGAAGTTGTCGGATTTCTGTCTCGTGATATCAGATTAAAACAACATTTTTTATCAGAAAATTAAGTTTTATCAAGATACTTATCATTTAGAGTGTTGGTCACGAATTGACCATATTTTTATGTACATATTTGCCTGTTTTCACTCTACCGTCCACAGAATTAATCCGATTTTTAAAAAACTTTGTATAGAAATGCGTCTTCTAAAACGAAAGATAATAATCGTTGAACAGCAGTTTGCGCCCACTGTGACACTTTTTTTCCAGTAAAATACGCGCGAAGACGGGTTTATCTTGAAACTGTTGCAACAATATATATCAAATTCACAGGGACTTTGTTCCAAGGGTTCTACCAGTGGATTCAATATAATCTAAAAAGCCTTTTCTATACAAGGGAACATGGTATATTATATGAATAAGGTCAACCGAGACGGATGCCGTTATGAATGCTTGGTTTTGCAATCAGAATGTGAACCTCAGATTTCCATCAGGTGGTTGCTGAAGTTTATTGCATATTGCCTATTTACATGTGACTGCATCAATCGAACTTGTAGAGTATTGCAATGTATGTTTTGATTTGCCTTGGCATGAATCTATCATGCGGTCTCAATCCACACTAGAAATCACGGCATAATAGAATTATTCCATATAATGATTAATCTTGGTATGTTTTGTGTAGCTTAGAACGGAAACTGACCATATTTCGTCTTTTGAAGGAACGGGACCTTTGCCCTTCTATTCCCAAAACATCAAATCCCTTTGTTGCACTTTCCTCCGAAAGAAAGTACCTATTGAGGTTAGACTAATGACGGAATTTTTGAAAAAATTTTATGTGGCCAAGATGGTATTATCGAAATTAACGCCTGAGCTTTTTTGTATAACATTTTATACGCTTCAAATTATTTTGTATGACTTACCAAGATTCCCTAAACGACACGATGCGTCGAGATGTTTAATAGAAAATTGATAAAATTTTATTTAAAAAAAAAAAGATTAATAAAGTGTGCTGCCTACATTATTAGGTTTGTTTGTTTGAATAATTTGGGGCGAAAAACCTCACGGTAGACAGCGCCCAACCATGCTATTATAACGCACAACTAAACATCCCATGCTCCCGGCCCAGGGTGTGCTTTCCTTAGGGAGCATCCATGTCAGGATTCTCTGTTTTTTCTTATATATATTTTTTCTATTTATTTCTTTTTTGGAATTATTATTTACTTTATTTCTTGCCTGTTTTATTCATCGATTTTTTTTTTTGGTTGGTAGGAAGTCCAGGAATAGTTGTAATTCACTCAGACAAAACCTCAGATTTTTCTGTGTGCATGTAAACTGGTAGGTATATCTCTTTCGTTTTATAGGGATACATTCTTTAGTTGGTAAGTGCAATATGCTGACTGAATGTATATAATATAAAAATCCTGACTGAATGTATATTTGAAATGAACTGCATTTTTTTATTCTTATTCCGCGACACATGTCCCATAGGAATAATTTACAGTGTGCAGAATAGTGAACAATTTAATATATAAAATTATACATAGTACAGTTTGTATATAAATTCGGGATTGGGTAAATCTTGCAGGGATAAAAAGTGGGGAACGAGTCGGGATTTAAAGGTTGGACAGACACTGGCAAGGAATTCCATAGCAGGGGAGCAAGGAATGGTGGCACGGGTGACGATTGATTTTTCGAATAATGCTGTTAGGTGGGAAGGAATATAAAGTTCGGAAGGACGAGATCGGGTGTTACGGGAGTTAACAGAGGATTTAAATTTAAGGAGTTGAAAAATATAAAAGTCTTTGGGATTGAATTACTTGGTAAAGCACTGAACCGAGGAGGTACTGTCGGCGATAAAGAGGGAATAGCCAATTTAGTTCCTGGTAGAAATTTTTACGATGCAATAAACGTTTGTATTTATCAAACGATTCTTGGTTATTCGTAGTATGAGAATGTAATTCGAAATCTACTTAAATCCAGGCGAAAGACACTCAGTATTTAGCACTCAAGTGTCTGTGTATGCTTATGAACATAATGCTAACGACAGACTAAAACATTATACAAGGCCGACTCAGGCAATGGTGAAACGATGCGATAAATAGATAAAATATATAGTACTCCTCATTGAAGTACCTAGTGTATTATAACAAGTAATAATATAAATGCGCTTATGGAAATATTTTAACAAAGTTAGTCATTTCCTGACATCCAAATGCCTTTATCGCTAATTTCCAATGATTTCAATCAGGTAATGGTTTTCTCTGTTGTGATAAATGCCAAAAAAAGACATCTATAGTCCACGTGCAAACTAAAAAAAACAGGTAGGGCGCACGCGCTGCACCCTGTCCATGTGTGGGAAGGCCTAGCTTCCTTCCAGCCACGTCCCTTCTGGTTCTTTTGTTAGCGGGCGGACTATAACTACAAGTGTCTAGGAGAAATTCCCTGTTAGATAGTCACCAATACATGGTCATTGAAAATGGGGCCATGAAAACGATATGCCATGAAATAAACAATAGCTTACACTTTGTAATATTCATTTTCTCATAGTGAACATCAAATTCTCCCACCGAGCACTTCCAATAATAAGTGGCTTACCACTTCTGTGTCTGCTACGTAGGTAACCAAGATAATTTATTCAGTCTGCTTGAAGGGCTGGTTCCTGCAGAGTAGGGTATGAGGTTAGACACAGCTGGCCTACAGCTGAGGGGTAGGAACCACACCTTGCATCTGCCCCACCGCCAGACAACCCCTGCTTTCTATTCAACCACTTCAGCTTCCAGTATTAAACACATTGACAACAGACTACGAAACATTGACTAAATGTATAGCACCGCATCCCTCACTATTTACATTTATTGGTGCTCAGCTCTATGACAACACTCGATTGCCTCCGGCTGGGTTCCTTTATAACTCTTCATCTGGATCTAACGGCATTTTTGTCAGTCCATATCTAGAGCTCACTGCCACGCCACCAACAATTTTTGTCTTTGACGAAAACATAACGAAAGAGTGAAAAGCCCATAAACTATATTTTTTCATGTTATTTCATGTGTGTATATCCTCTAGAATTGTAGTACTAAATTCTTTTGTGATTATCTTTTCCCCTTTTGATGATATTCCACTTGGGTGAACGCCAGATTTCATTAAAATCTTATATTATAGTATATATATAAATATATAACATTTTAGGATTTTTTTAGACCATTTGCGGTTATATTATATTTTTTTTCTCGCTTCCTTAGCTATTGAAGTATTGTAATAAAAAATGTCATCAATATTGGATGATAAGTAAAGAAGGTATGACTTATTTTCTAAGCAAGAACAAATTGCGCTTCCTTTCTCCAATCAATGAAAACACCAACATTTCAAAAACTTTGGCAGAGCGTAAAACATAAAACATTTGAGATAGAGCAAAACTGTTTTATATCCTTACCTATATCCATCAAATCTTATTTTTTTGGGGATGATTTGACATGGAATGACCCAGTCGGCACTTCCGGATTGTGTCATGAAGTAACCTCATAAGCAGGGTTCCTCCCTGTGGAGGGAGAATTGCGGATTAAAGAAAGGTAATGACAGCCATATAATTCCCTTTTCCAACAGCAGTATGTCCAGAATTGAGCCACGTCGAGAAGTGGAGGCAGAAAGCAAAGAAAAGATTGCTCCTCCTTAAAGGGACGCCGCGGCGTCCCGCACCTAGCAGGCAGAAATGAGAAGCGTACTCCCCAATCAACATCATGCCTGCGACTCATTAAGCCCTAGACTCATTGCTTCGAGGGTCGAAGGTACATGATGCCGGCTCCTGGCCAATGAGATTACCTTTCCGGACATCACCTAATGGGTTTGTTTTCACAAATTCTCCTTCCTTGATGGGAACGAGGCTTGGTTTTCCAGAAGTCTTAGGTTGGTCCGTTTCCATGAATATGTCGCTCAGAAGGTCCTGCTTACACACTGGTTTATCCTTTAGGGGCAAACCGGCTCTCTTTTACAGTAGTTGTAGGTACATTTTTTTGAGTGACAAAGACCCCTAATCCTTGTCACCTAGCCTAGGACGGCAGGACGGCACAGTTCCTCCCGAAGGAGAGGATCCGCTCAGCAGGGGAAATGCCCCTGATTCAACACGAATCCCCGCCTTGCTGTTGGCCGTCCTCATGGGTTCACCATAAGCCCGATTCCAGGGGTTACCACGGGGATGTCAGCAGTGGGTGTCAACGGGAATAAGATATGCTTGGAGATGCTAAGCAGTAGGGCACAGTAGCTAGGGAACCGCTAGTTAAATATTAAGCGTAGCGAAACGTCTAAATGTACCTGTAAGATTTGGAGGACAAATGAGTCAAACGAAGGAAAGGCTATTTAATAGAGATTTTGACTTTTCACAATTGGACTCCAGGCGGCAGTGCAGTTCCCGCTGTGGGAGATTGAACGCCAATAAAAATCTAATCTAATCTTGGGGCACCCGTTATTTTAACTTCATTGCAACAAATCTTAGGATATATCCTGCTACAATAATGAGAAATATGTTGAAAACAAATTAATTGATGCTCATGTAGTCATGGTTTATTCTTGAAACAATATGAATAATAAAGTCAGCTTAACAATATCAACGTAAATTCCCGTTCATTTTATGTTTTTAAAGATTCGTTTGAGCTAATTCCTAAAGTATGCGGCGCACCCTGCCTTGTTAGTAAATTAAGTAAATCATGCAGTTACTGCGTGACGGACTGTTACATAATAAACAATAAGGGTTCTTGTTATAACATTTTAGTTACTTCTTAGAATCCTTCAGGCAGCTAAAGAACAAGAAAATAGGTAACTAGTGTTGGGTATTCGTCATTTCCCAAAGAGTTCATTAGAAGATATAATAGATACCCAGAAATGGCTAATAACCAAAAGAGCAGGACTTAATACGTTGAAAAGAATACAACAATTAGGCGAAGGTTTCTTTGGAAATAAGATAGTCGATAATAGCACTATAATGGTTCTGCTGAGCAAGCTGAAGCGGTGTATATCCTTCCTTGTCTTTACATTTTAGGCAAGAGTTAAATTCCACAAGAATCTTAACGTTTCCTAGTCTCTCCAAATATACGGCCCGATGCAAAGGAGTCCAACCCCTGTAATCAGTACTATTTACATCCAAACCCTTGTTGATCAGCCATAAGACGAACTGGGGATCTTTAGAAAAGGCAGCAATATGGAGTAGAGTTTCGTTGAAATTATGGTACATCAAACGCTGACGAAGCTCTGCACCTAATTCAAAGAGTAACTTGACAGACTCAATGTCTTCCATATAAATAGCGTACATTATCGCGGAATATCCAGTAAAATCCACGTAGTCTGCCGGCAGACCAAGCTGCAATAGTTCCTGAAGACATTCTAGACTTCTATACATAACCGCTGCATGTAAATAAGTGGAATCGTGAATGTTATGTCTTCTAAGATCTGCTTTATGCTTCGCAAGCATTCTAATAGCATACTTCATTTTGTTTTCCACAGCAGCATGTAGTGGAGTCCAATCGTTGAAGTCTACAGCATCCACAGGTATGCCCCTATTCAGAAGACCCTCTAATGCTACCAGACTGCCGTGAGATGCCGCCACATGTAGATATGTCTCACCGGATTTAGACTGTCTCCACAAATCAGCTCCATGTCGAAGAAGAATATCAATAACCTTTTCGTCGTCCTTTTTTACACCAAGAGTCAATGCAGTTTCGTCACGTTTGCTGATATAATCAATAGGCAAATTTCTCTGTATAAATACTTCTAAAGAATATAAGCTACTAAAATTTGCAGCAATGTGTAAATATGTTTCACTGTTCTTAGACAATGTATTAACATCTGCATTGTTTTTCAAAAGTGTATTTATTATTCTTTCATGGTCCTTTTTCACAGCTATGGTCAAAGCAGTTTCATCATTTTCATTCACAGTATTTATTGGAATTCCCGTCTCCAAAAGTTTCTCAAGAATTTGAACTCTTTCGAAGTGAACACCCAAGTGCAGATATGTGTCTCCTCGTTTTGATAGTCTGAAAATATTTGCCTTGTTATTTAGGAGAACTTCAATAATGTCTGGGAAATCCTCCCTAATAGCAATGGTCAGTGCAGTGTCGTCGTTTAGATTTGCCAATTCCCTGGGAACGCCGTTGTTCAAGAGTTCTTGCATTGCTGAAGAACAGTTGTATTTAGCTGCTACGTGTAAGTAAGTGTCACCGTTTGCTGAAACTCGACTGATATCTGCATTATTGGACAAGAGTATGTTCATCATACCCACGTTATTACTCTGCACAGCGACTGCCAGAGCAGTTTTGTCCATAGAATTAACTGAATCCACTGGCGCTCCATACTCCAGTAACGACCTGAGTGTTTTGGGGGAGTTACTGCTTACTGCTATGTGAAGGTAGGTCTCTCCTTGTTTGTCTTTTTTGTCTATTACAGCCCCTTTGGAAAGTAGAAAGTTCACCAAGGCAGGGTTGTCTCGGATCACAGAGATTGTCAAGGCTGTTTCCTCTTTGTCGTTCAAGGCGTACACTGGAGTCCCAGCAGCTTTGAAGAAATAAACGGCTCCTAAGTCGTCCTCATTTGACGCTTTGTGCAGATACGTGTTCCCTCCAGGAAGTCTCTTCTTAGCGTCCGCTCCAAGTTTGATCAAGATTCCAGCCATGTCTGTTCTCTTTGCCTTCACCGCATCATAGATTGGAGTCGACCCTTCAAAATCTACAATATCCACCAACGCTCCAAGATCCACAAGCTTTCTCAAGGGTTTCACCTTCCCGTGAACCGCTGCGTGAAATAGAACTGTCTTGCCTTTCTCGAATCTATAATTAACGTCGAATTTGTTTCTTACTATGGCCATCACTATGTCATCGCGTTCTGAATGGACTGCATAGTGCATTGGTGTCCGTCCTTCACAATCCATAGCATAAAGATTGGCATCATTGTGTATTATTTTCTCGACTGCAGAAATATCACCAGCTTTGATAGCAATGTGTAGAGGGGTTTCTTCGCAATTCGTTTGTTGAATATATTCGAGCCTCTCAAAAGAAGTCACCTGAAACAAAACAAATAAAAAAATCAGAAGTTAGTGGGCCATTTGTCTGGTCTGTTTTGGTCCGTCCTCCGAGAACACTACGAGATTGTATTTTTACAAGTAGTTTATTAAGATCAGACTTAAATGTTTTTACAGTTCAGATTCGATCGAGTGAAAATCTCTCTTGGTTCCGTTTTAAGTTCTGTACCTTTGTTTGTGTGTGTTGTTTAGTGCCGCCAGGTAGACGTTATATATAGTGGATTACTTCTAACAGGTAAAATTCTTCCTGACCTTTCAGTCGCTAGTGGGTTGTGCACTGACTCTCACAAGCATTAACTCCTTGCAGTATTGAAACCTTGTTATTTCACAGTAGTTTTAATATGGTGAAATAACTGGCAGAAACCTAGCAAGTGCTGAAAGTGAAGGGAATGATACAACAAATGAAGATAAACTAAGGGAAGGGAAACGTTTTCATGACATTGACCCATTTCAAATTAATAAATGGTTGAGTTCCTTCTCCAAATGAATCAATGTACAGAAACTACGCAAAAGTGACTTTCTATTGATTGAATGTCCGAACCAAATATCTGCAACTATGTTACTAAAAGAAAATAATTTTAATGGAACTCCAATATTTGTCGAGCCTCAGCACCTGATGAATTACTCGAAAGGTGTATTTTACTGCCGTGAGATTAGTAATCTTTCGGATAAAGAAATAGAGGGCGAATTGAAAGACCAAGTGGTTAGATCAGTACGACGGATAGGGAAAAACGGCAGCTCGTCGTCATTGTATCTAGCCAACATCGATAGCCCTCGTCTTTCTGAGCGGATTTTTGTAGGATACATGTCGGTACCGTTACATTCCCCCCCCCCTCTCATATGCTCCAACTACGGACTTCTTGGCCACCACAGAGCAACCTCCAGAAAAGACCCCGTCTGCAGGAAATGCACACTTCCCATGCACGAAGGAGAATGCCGTGAAATAATATGTTGTCTATGCAGAGAACATCATAATATTACCTCACAGAAGAGATGCAAGGTTTATGCAAATGAGATGAAAATTAAAAAGATTCTGGTTACTCACAATGTCAGCTATTTTGAAGCTAAATCCATAATTAAAAAAGCCAATATCGCTTCAAAAACACCGGGGAGTCTG
Source organism: Gonocerus acuteangulatus (assembly GCA_946811695.1). NCBI lineage: Eukaryota > Metazoa > Arthropoda > Insecta > Hemiptera > Coreidae > Gonocerus > Gonocerus acuteangulatus. Next base: position 104,533,706 of record OX328124.1, on the reverse strand, counting down.
AAGCATTAGTGAAGCTACTTTCAGTAATAGAAGCATTGAACAAGAGAATAGAAAAGTTTGAGAATGCGTTTTTAAAAAAACCCTGAAGAGCCCTTGCAACCTCGCATCCAATCTTCACAAAACACAGAAAACCAGACACAAAAATCTCAGGATTCGGAAGAAAACAAGAAGAAACGCTACTCCATAAAAAAATATGGACGATATGAAGAGCATAGGAAGGATCAGTAAAAGAAATAAAAAGTCCGTCTCGCAGGAACTGCATCATCTTAGCGCGGTTCCGTTCATATACCTAGTCTAATTCGGAAAGATTAAAATAGAAGCAGTTATTATTTTGGTTCCACCAGTCTTTTTTTTTTTTTTAATTAATTATTATAATGGCGTGTCAACCCTAAAGGTCACTAACGCCATTCCTGTGTGTAGTAAAGTCTTGAAAGGTCTTGAAAGGTCATGATATACGATCTTACCTGGAAGGGCCGGGTAACACTACGTCCCGCTTGTTACAAGGTCTTGGAATCTTGGAAATCTATATTTCTAACAATAAATTGTTTTAGTTACTTTTTACTTAACCAGATTTATCGTCAAATACATTATCCAACTATAAGCAATTAAAAAATAAGAAGGAATAAAACAGACAAAAAGAACCGTTCGAATAAACGAAATCAATTAATTTAAAGTTTTAAGCACTTATTTCTCCGATTGACATCGCCTAATTAAAACTTTCTTCAGAACTTTTTTTGTAGAGCATTTAGTAAGCTTTCGAATGGTAATCATCCGCTTCACAAGATTGTCAACAGTTTTCGAGATACTAACGAAAGTATAAAAAGTTACCAAAACTTTTTTTGTCTGTTAATAAAATATTTTATTCTAACCCTTCCTTTACTCTAAACGTAACAAAAATTTCAACATATTAGTGTTGATGAAATTCGAACATGCAGAAAATGTTTCAACTATATCCCATAATTCTAAGTACCAAAATCAAAGACAAACAACCCTCCCTAGGAAGGACGCTTGGCAGTTGAAAAGCTATATCTTGGAAATCGATACCACTAACATTAAATTGTTTTTCTTATTTTTCTTAACCTGTTTTATTTTCAAGTACATTATCCAACTATAAGCAATTAAAAAATAACAAGGAATAAAAAACATACAAAAAGAACAGTTCGAATAAGCGAAATCAATTACTTTAAAGATTTAAGCTCTTATTTCTCCGATTGACATCGCCTAATCAAAACTTTCATTAAAACCTTGTTTTTAGAGCATTTAATAAGCTTTCTAAAGGTATTCTTCCGTTTACCAACATTATCAACCATTTCGAGATATTAAGGAAAGTAAACAAAGTTCCCAAAACTTTTTATGTCTGTTAATAAAATATTTTATTCTAACCCTTCCTTACCTCCAAACGTAACCAAAATTTCAACATATTAGTTTTAATGATAGGAAAACATGCAGAAAATGTTTCAGCTGAATCCCATGATTCTAAGTACCCAAACCAAAAACGGTATTCAAAAAATATTTTTCCAATTTTCTCGAAAACGGTTAAAGCTATCGCCTTGAAAATGGTTTCATTCGTTTTCCTAGCCCAAGAAGCCTATAAAACGAGTACTTACAAGCTTATGAACTCAAAAACGTAAGCATAAATTCATCAAAAGCAAATAATTCATCAAAATCGGACCATTCGTCTGGGAGCTACAGAGCGAACAGACAAATATATATATATATATAAAGTCCGACTCGCAGGAACTGCATCATCTTAGCGCGGTTCCGTTCTTATCCGAAGTGCGATTAGTAAAGGAATGGTAGCAGCTATCGGTAGGTTTTGATCTTTCGTTAAAAATATAAAATAAAATCTCAAAAAGAAGGAAGCTTAAAGAGCCACATATGGAAACTGACAGTTTTCTAAGCGGATGGGACTCTCCCGTCATCGCGACGCTCACTCTAGGAAAACTCTATTACCAATATGATTCTTATTTTCTCAGCTTAAATGAAATACTCATTCCACCGTTAAATAGACTTAAAAAACAAAAGTGAGGTAAACAGTGACAAAAACCCGTTTAAAATAACAAAACTAACACTTTCGTAGTTTTAAGCACTTACTTCTGCGACTGATATTGCCCCATCGAAATTTGCTTCAGAATCTTTTTTTGTAGAGAATTTAGTAAGCTTTTGAATGGTTATATCGTACTTCCCACGAGTTCTTAGCTGTTTTGAAGATATTAAGGGGGGCGGGGGGGGGGGGGGGGAATGGTGCTAATACCTACCGATAGCTGCTATATTCCTTCACTAATCGCACTCGAGATAAGAACGGAACCGCGCTAAGATGATGCAGTTCCTGCGGGTTGGACTTTTTTTCAGACAAATTAATGTATTATGTTTATATTATAATATAAATATTATAGTTATAAGAAGAGAAAGTCACTTTAATTGCGGTGTAAAATTTTGTTGCTAGCTAAATCTAAGTATTATATAAGCTAATAAGGAAAAAATGGTGTAATGGCTCGATGTAAGATTTCGATGCACCATAAAAGAAAAAAAAAATTTAAGGATAATATACGAAGATTCCGAACCATTTCATGTCTGTTAATAAAATATTTTATTCTAATCCCAATAACGCTACACTTATACACAAATACATTTTTTTTAGGTACCTATTTAATACGTATAAAATAAGGTTATAATGAGCGATCCGCTGTGGCATACACCAAGTACTACGACCGTGTGGAGTGCAACTAGTATAGACCGGCACGTCAGTACCACTGTGGTATGTTAAGAGCGGCTGTTCTGATACTGGCAAAAATTAGAAATCCTACATTCCTAAGGAAGTTTGGAAGCTTATCTTTATGACTCTAGAAAGGGACTTACAGATGACGAGGGTAAACTGGGAGCTAGCTACCTGGGGACAGGGAAAATGCCCCCCAACCTAAGCCTCCTAACTCCTCACCTTCGAATTCATATGATTTTGTTCAATGAATTTAAAAAAAAAATTAATGAATAGATAAAAACTGCTAAAAATAGGGATTACCAAAAACAATTCTAAAGAACGAAATCAACACCAGTACAGTAATCTAGATATTCATAGGGCATCTTTGAATTCCAAGATGCCGTTGAAACAAAATATTGTTTCTATTTTTACGTATCCTGTTTTATTGACTAATGCATTTGACTACTATAAGCAATCACAAAAATAACGAACAGTGAAAAAAAACTGTAGGAAACACACAAAAAGATTCGTTCAAATAAACGAAATTACCTATGTTTTAAGCACTTATTTCTCCAAATATGACCATCCCAACGCAAACGTCTACAAAACATTTTTTGTAGAGAATTTAGTAACCTTCCGAATGGTAATCTTTTGCTTCACAAGATTCCGAACCGTTTATGTGATATTAATGAAAATATACGAAGTTCCCAAAACTTTTCATGACTAAAAATGAAATATTTTATTTTAATCCTTCCTTTACTCCAAACGTAACCAAATTTTCAACATATTAGTTTTGATAAAACTCAAACATGCAGAAAATGTTTCAACTGAATCCCATGATTCTAAGTACCAAAATCAAAGACAAAAAGAACAGTTTGGATAAGGGAAATCAATTACTTTAAAGTTTTAAGCACTTATTTCTCCGATTGACATCGCCTAATCAAAACTTTTATCAGAACCATTTTTATAGAGAATTTAGTAAGCTTTCTAATGGTATTCTTTCGTTTACCAAGATTCTCAACCTTTTTCGAGATATTAAGGAAAATATACAAAGTTACCAAAACTTTTTATGTCTGTTATTAAAATATTTTATTCTAAGCCTTCCTTAACTCCAAACATAACCAAAATTTCAACATAGTAGTTTCAATGATAGTAAAACATGCAGAAAATGTTTCAACTGAATCCCATGATTCTAAGTACCCAAACCAAAAAAGGTTTTCAAAAACTAATTTTCCAATTTTCTCAAAAACGGTTAAAGCTATCGCCTTGAAAATGGTTTCATTCGTTTTCCTAGCCAAAGAAGCCTATAAAACGAGTACTTACAAGCTTATGAACTAAAAAACGTAAGCGTTAAGATTTTTTTTGCGCGAATTTCGCCCCAAACGCCTTCCAGTGGGCGGATTTTAATGGTTAACGACCTTTCAAATCGGGCGTCAGATTTATATATATATATATATATATATATATATATATATATATAAATATATACATATATATGTGGCGACAGATATATATATATATATATATATATATATATATATATATATATATATATATACATAAATATATACATATATATGTTTGATGTTATTTTTCGTCGCTGGGATAGTATTTTTAGATGGAACGGCATTTTTCTCCAGCGGTGGTACTCCTCACTTCTTCCCGGAATATTTCGATGGATTCATCTCCATCTTCTTCAGCCAGGTACTTGTTTCTTCCTCGGTGGTAGCCAAGGGAATGACATTTTTCTCGATCTGGGGGCCTTTTCTCCCCTCTAGCCACAGTATCGGCGGACGAATGGTGTTGAAGCTCCCTGGTGTAGTTGGGATTCTGTCCGTTGGCAGCGCTGATGGTATTGCGTCTTTCTTTTTTTTCCTCTCTCCTGCTTCTATTTTCCTCGCCGTAAGGTTTTATATGTTTGATGTTATTTTTTGTCGCTGGGATAGTATTTTTAGATGGAACGGCATTTTTCTCCAGCGGTGGTACTCCTCCTCACTTCTTCCCGGAATATTGCGATGGATTCATCTCCATCTTCTTCAGCCAGGTACTTGTTTCTTCCTCGGTGGTAGCCAAGGGAATGACATTTTTCTCGATCTGGACACCTCTCAAGCTCCTTTCGTTCGGAGTTATCGTACATTTTATGATCTTGTTTTAAAAAAATCTATATTTCGGACGTTTCGGCTACTCATTGGTAGCCTTCGTCAGCTAAAATGACAAAAAAAGAAATTAATACAGAAACAAACAAGAAAAATTTATAATTGTGATAGGTAACAGATACAGTTTAACTTATAACAGAACATATCGTCTTAAAATTCTTAGAATGAGTAGAATGAAAAAGAGAATAGGTACAGTAATTGATTTTAATAGTAATTAGTAACATTACTTGATTTTACAAAGAAAAAAGAGAACTATATACCAATGACAAATATAGTAGCTAATAGTAACATTAATTAATTTTACAAAGAAATAAGATACTACATACCAGTGGATATGCCGAGCGGCAAAGGAAGACCAAGGTTGGCAATTAAGTAACCATTGTGAAAGTGTCTAAGGAAAAAAGGAATCTGCAAGGGGTATATGTAACTGGAAACAGCAAGAGGTGGGGGAAACGGGCGGTAGGATCAAACAGATGTTTATGACATTTTATGACAGGAAAGGAGAAAAAGGTGTTAATGGAAGGATACCCAAGGGGCAAGGTAAAAATCTAGGTAGGTGGTCGGGCGAGTATTTGGAAAATATTAGCGTACATAGGAGAAATGCCTTGTTGGTCAGTTTTGTAATTTATATTGTTTTTGTTTAAGTTTATGTGTACACATTCCGAGATCTGTAGTCTTTTTTTGTTACGTTGTGTAGAAAGAATTTTCGTGTCGTCGAAGTTAAAAGTGTGTTTTTGTGTAATGGCGTGTTTTGCAAGTGCAGATTTATCTATTTCTTTATTAGTGATGGTTCGTTTATGTTGTGTAAGACGTGAGTGAATGTCATTTATGGTTTCTCCTATGTATACACCATTACAGGAAGGGGTTTGGCAAGGGACTTGGTAGACACATCGGGTGGTATGTTCAAAAGGGATGGGATCTTTGAGTTTGGTGTAGAGGGTTTTGTGTTTGTTGGTAGTTTTCAAACCAAAGTTTAGGGAAGGGTAGGATTTTTTAATTGTCTTTGTAAGTTTATCAGTCAGTCCAGGTGTAAATGGTAGAGATCGGAACATTTGGGAACTGGGAGTTAGGGAAGAATTGGGAGAGATAGTGCTGGAAGGTTGGGATTTTACTTTTTTAACAAGGGATTTTATGAGGTTGGGGGGAAATTGGTTGCGTGCCAATATATCTGAGGCGATATTAATATTTTTATTGTGGAAGGAAGCATGGGATAGGGAGAGGACTCGGCGAAGGAGATTTCTGGCTACATTAATCTTGAGGTGGTAAGGATGGGATGAATGAAAATTAAGTAACCGTCCCGAGTATGTGGGTTTTGTGTACCAGTCAGTAATAATAGTACCGTCAGTCTGTCTAATTAGTAAGATGTCCAAGTATGGGAGCTGTCTGTCCTGTTCTATTTCGACTGTAAATTGAAGCCTAGGGTAAAAGGAATTGAAACAGGTAAGTATGTCTGTTAGTCTGTTTGGGTTAATCATCAGCAAAAGATCGTCTACGTATTTGCAGATGAATGAGATGTCATGGGGAAACTGTGGGACGAGGGAGTTGAGAAGATCGTTGAGAAGGATTGAGGATAAATCGGGTGCAAGACAGTTGCCCATGGCTAGACCTTCAATTTGTTTATAGAATTTCCCATCATATTTAAAAAAACCGCTATTAACACAAAGTTTTAGACTTTCTATAAACAGATCAAAGGATAGAGGGCTATGGAGGTGGAGGGTGGGCCAATGGTTTTCGATAATTTCTAGCGTTTTGGCTAGTGGGACGTTAGTGAATAAGGATGTGGCATCAATGGAAACTAAAATGTGGCCGTGGGGAATGGTTAGGTTGGATAATTTAGAAATTAGGTCAAAAGAATTTTTTATATCATAGGGATTATTATGGCTAAGTATTTGTAATGAGGGAAGAAGAAATTTACTGAGGCTGGAAGAGGGAGAATCTATATTGGCAATGATGGGACGAAGGGGATTACCAGGTTTGTGGATTTTGGGGAGGCCATAGGCACGAGGTGGGAGGGAATTGTGGGAAATTAAGAAGGACTTAGTGGTTTTGTCGATTTCGTTAGAGATAAAAAGTTTGTGAATGTGTTCGTTGAATTTTCGTTCTTGTATTTTCGTAATGTCCTTAGGAATGGGTAAGTATGTATTGGTGTCGTTGAATAAGTTGGTCATTTTTTCGTCGTATTCTGTTCTGTCCATGATGACGGTCGTGTTTCCCTTGTCGGATTTAGTACATATTATATGTTGTTCATGTGTCCGTAAGAAAGTTTTGGTGTGTTTTAGGTCTTTGTAAAATTCAGTGGAAAGGTGGGAGTGGCTGGGAGAAGGAATTTGTAAGAAATTGGTGATGCTATTAACTACTTTAGAGCGGGTTTGGTCTTCCTCTTTACAAGGAACGGTTTGTAGTATGTATTCTACATCGGTAATTATTTTGGGAACAACAATACCTGGTGTAGGAGGTAAAGAAAATTTTTCTCCTAAACCAAGTATGTTGTTAACCTGAGGGGGGACGTTGACCGAGGAGATGTTTTTTACCCAGTTTTCGTCACCGATGGGGCGGTGAACGTGATTCTGGCGAGTTTTATTAAATTTTTGGAAACAAGGCATTTCTCCTATGTACGCTAATATTTTCCAAATACTCGCCCGACCACCTACCTAGATTTTTACCTTGCCCCTTGGGTATCCTTCCATTAACACCTTTTTCTCCTTTCCTGTCATAAAATGTCATAAACATCTGTTTGATCCTACCGCCCGTTTCCCCCACCTCTTGCTGTTTCCAGTTACATATACCCCTTGCAGATTCCTTTTTTCCTTAGACACTTTCACAATGGTTACTTAATTGCCAACCTTGGTCTTCCTTTGCCGCTCGGCATATCCACTGGTATGTAGTATCTTATTTCTTTGTAAAATTAATTAATGTTACTATTAGCTACTATATTTGTCATTGGTATATAGTTCTCTTTTTTCTTTGTAAAATCAAGTAATGTTACTAATTACTATTAAAATCAATTACTGTACCTATTCTCTTTTTCATTCTACTCATTCTAAGAATTTTAAGACGATATGTTCTGTTATAAGTTAAACTGTATCTGTTACCTATCACAATTATAAATTTTTCTTGTTTGTTTCTGTATTAATTTCTTTTTTTGTCATTTTAGCTGACGAAGGCTACCAATGAGTAGCCGAAACGTCCGAAATATAGATTTTTTTAAAACAAAATCATATTGAGGTTTATTTAGCCGAATCCCAACCATTCCATCTGTACTTATCACCTCGACGGCTAACTATCTAATCATCATGATTTTATGATCAAGTGTCTGTCCTAAAATGTGCTTTTTTAAAAAAACTTAAACTTTCTTAACTCGAAAACCAATAAAGATAAATTTCTACAATTTTGGATTTTTAATTGTCTTATGGGGTACTATTGATCAAAAAATATGAGGGAAATGTTTTCCTTGTTTTTGGATCACTTGATATGGACTGACCGATGGTTTACTAGGACGCTTAGATGAGTTATAACTTTTGATTACAAATGACGAACCAAAAGTTATCGCTACTCGATAGCGACTGAGTAAGGACGAATGTCCTCATATTCGCATATTGTACAAATAAATTTGATCAAACTCCTACTAACAATGTAGGATCTCCTTTGATAAATCTGTTATATTAAAAGAATTATACAACGGAAATACTCACATGGTAGATTATGAAAAAGATGCATACAAGCACCGAAGGATGTGCTGACATGTCCAAAAAACGAGGCCTGTAAAGTGTTAACAATTAAATTTATTACTTTGTCAATACAAACATAAATGACACATACTACTATAATAATAATTATGTATGTTTAATATTAGAGGTTAATGAATTAGCCAAGAAAAGAAACCGAGTCGAGATCAATCGGGTACCTGGAAAGTGTGGAATCCTAGTCAATGAAAGGACGGACCTACTTGCAGGAAGAGGTGCCCCTGAAATGTCAATAGGCTCTGCTCTTTTTTGAGTCGTCACCGTCAAACAGTCTATAAACCAATGGCTGATTGGGAAGCAATAATTCCTATAGACACCTCAATCCCTAAGGCATGAGTGCAGAAATTCGTCGACATAAAGAAGAGTTTCATTCCTTTACAGGTGAAATAATTAATTTGTTGAATGGAACGTTACTTGACCCAGAATGATTTATTAGTATTGATAACTTAATTTTGATTATATTTTGTGTTATATTGTTGTTTTTTCAATTATTATTATTATATGTAATACCTAGTCTTGAAGCTTTGTGCTGTTATTTCCTTTTAAAAAATTATAAAAAAAGTATATCTAATAATAAAAAAATTTAATTTCTGTTAACACTTAACGGTAAGACTACATTTCCGACCCCTACGAATGGGGTATATTCTTGATTAGCAAGTCATTTCCAATAAGAATCCGTGATAAAATAATTTTGTCAAGCTAGATCAGGTAAAAATACCACTGTGCGACGGCTGTTCTCTTGAACTTCCTTGAATCATTATTTGTAGGTACCAAGAAATACCCCTTTTGGTGAACTCTGGAAGGAGCCGAAGCTTATTAAAAGAGAAAAACAGTTAATAAGCACCTCTCAAGGATGAAGATAGCCAACTCCCCCACTGATGGTGGTGGTAGAGCAGAAGACGAGACGCCGATACATCTGATCCGTGATTGCGAAAAGCTAAATCCTAGGCGCCTTGGAGACAAAGTGACACCAACCTTGGTCAGCAAGTCTGCAACGGGCAGCACAATAGGCCCTATACGGCTCAGGCTCTTACAGAAGGATAATAACCCAAGTTTATTGTATTGTATCCTGTGTAGAATAGGGAGTTAACCTATAGATAACCCGCTCATAAAGTCCTTTTTATTTACAAATCACGTTAATTTTTAAGTCAATAATAACCTTTTTTTGTAGGATTGAATAACTAAATAAAAAAATCCCAGCTTCTTTGATCCTAAGGGGCTAAAATTGAAACACGTGGAACCCGTTTCATGTGTATTTTACTTGAGTAAAAGTTGGAAGTAATTACTAATACAAATCTGTAATAATTACAAGTTATATGTAATCAAGCAGTCAAGAAATGGCCAGCTAACAAAATTATTTCAAACGAAATTAATCAAAACATTTTTTTTTTGTTATACATTACGACAATATATTAAGAAACAATTTTTTGTGTGCATATTAGATAAATAAAGGTTTTATATGAACACTTTTATAAGCGTATTTACCCAACAATTACAAAAATGTAAGAAAAAAAAATTAACAGATGCCCAAAATAAAAACAACACAAGAGAAACACATTAGCAACAGCACCATGGCATATGAGTGTGTGTGTTAGCGGCGTATATAGGAAATAATTTCATGGGGGGGGGCTAGTAGCATCCGGGGATTTGGAGGTATGGAATACTAACAACCTAGAACTTTAAATAGTTAACCAACCCAAAAGTAGCTATTAAACCCCCCAAATTGTTTTTTCTAAACTAAGGGATCATGCTTAATTTATTTTTGGGGTTTTTATAACACGTTTTTGACGATTAAATCAAAACTTTGTAGAGGGGGGGGGGGTTGCAGTACCCCTTATATATGCCCATGGTGGAAGGAGAGTAAGACGATCGAGAATGCCTTTTAGACCTACGAATTCCTTGATCGTGTCAACTTCATAATCGTGTTTCCGCTATATAGGGAGTAGAACTCGTTGCAAAATTAGGATCGAAGTTTATGTTAAATAATTAGGTGCATTTAATAAAAAACAAGTGAAAACAGAGTAAATATAAAATATATGATGAAGATTAGCCATAGTCAATGCGATTTTCATAAACCTTTTAATAATAAGTAACTCACCTCGTAAGTAAATGAGGACAGCTTTACCAGTTACAGAATTTTCGGATTGTAAAACCAGGTTTATGGATAGACAGTGGTGTTGGTAGTGGGAGGATTTCCTTTCGATATGATTAATTTCTGATTGGTTCAAATCATTCTTAATCTCTAAATGCTTTAATTATAAATTGGAGGTATTTAGATTACCTTAATTATAGCTTCAATATTTTATTATATAAGACGACGAAATATCCTTTTCCATTCATTTTATTGAATATGGGTTGAGGATTATTTAACGTCCATATCTAAATATCAGATAATCCAGGAATCTTAGATAATGACTGCATCTAATGAATGTATTATTTATTAATCATTTAATTACATCAGACCACTCGTAAATACCAGTATTTTTTTTTAATATTAACCCCGATTAACTATGGTCTTCATTCAAAACGCATAAATCTTTCGCCATTTACTAATACCGATAACAAATAAAGGTTTGTGAATAACATTAATTATGGACATCTAACTGAATACGAATACGTATAATTTATAAATGAAAAGAAAACTGTAAAAAAAAACAATCCTTTTCATACGATCCTGATCTCTGGTGTTATTAGAAAATATTAACATAATCTCTTTTAGTATTTTGCGTACAAACATTTTGCTGTCTTTTATAAGCTGAATTTACTTTTAAACTATTGGGCTTGTCTTTAAGTTCGTGCGCATTAAAAGCAATTCGGTATAACTTCTGAGTTAATTATAAATGGACTTGGAAAAAAAAACAAAAAAAAAAACAAAATTGGTATGACATTATTAAACCAATAAGATTTCGAACCTTTGACATTTGTATGACTAATGAATTAGTCGGTTTTGGCTTAAATTAAATCAAGCCCTCAACATGGCTTTAAGAATAACGCCTGATACTTGTGGTGGGTGGTATATAACTAAAAAAAACTAAAATTCAAAAAGAAGCACTGGCAATAATACTCATTTTTATAAAAGAAAGTTGTTTTCTTCAATGTACTGTCTAATTCAATAATGGCTGTTTGTTTTAACCAATATAATCCTCAGCAACGATGATTCACAGCTCCACTCGTGCCTACTCTCCCAAGAATACTTCTCAATGACAAGTTGATGAACACAGAGCTAATCATCAGCAACGATGATTCACAGCTGCACTCGTGCCTACTCTCCCAAGAATACTTCTCAATGACAAGTTGATGAACACAGAGCTAATCATCAGTATCTGAATTCCAAATTACATTAACAATAAGCCTTTATATTTCAGTATCTCTTTATTTATCTAATGTTTCCTATATTTCATCTATTTTAGCACTTTCCTCCGAAGGAAAGTAGCTATTGAGGTTGGACTCATGACGGAATTTTTGAAAAATTTCTTCAAATCTTTATCGATCCTACCTAGTAGACACCGAAAATGACCCCCGATAAAATTTATATATATCTATATATATATATATATATATATATATATATATATATATATATATATGCATATATATATATATATATATATATGTGTCTGTTAACACGATAGCGGCCAGAGTTTTTGTTTTTTCGTCACGAAACTTGGTATATAGCATTCAATTAGCAAACGATTGAACGAGTTCGTTAACCACCAAAGTCGGTCCACCGGAAGGGGGGGGTTTACCCCGAACCCAAAACACTTATTTGACTATGTCAGCCGTAATATTTGTTATATTTCAACGAAACTTGGTATTCGTAGTGTTAATATAGAGAGAAAAGTGAGATATAAAAATGAACTAAATCGGTTCATTAGAAGGGGGGGTTTACTCCGGTCCCACAATACCAATTCGCCACTACCAGCCGTGATTTTTGGTATATTTCGACGAAACTCGGTATTCGTAGTGCTAATCCACAGGTAAATATGTGTTGTAAAAATAAACGAAATCGGTTCATTAGGAGGGGGGGTTTACTCCGGACCTACAATACCAATTCGCCACTACCAGCCGTGATTTTTGGTATATTTCGACGAAACTCGGTATTCGTAGTGGTAATCTACAGGTAAATATGTGTTGTAAAAAGAAACTAAATCGGTTCATTAGAAGGGGGGGGTTTACTCCGGACCCAAATTCCTAATATACTCATACCGGTCGTAATTTCTGCTGTATTGTAACGAAACGCTGTATACGTCGTGGGTAACTCATGAGAAAGAAGTGTTGTAAAAATGAGCTGAATCGGTCAATCGGAAAGCGGGGGTTTAATTTGTAATATATTTGAATAGAAAAGCCGGCAGACGTAGGTTCACAAAGCCGCCGCAAGGAGCGCTTTCTACCACTAGAGACTGTATCCTGTTCCTGCGTTAGATCAAAATACGATAATATGAGGATTTTTGTATTTATTACGTAGTGTAGTAGGTACCATGTGTAAACATAACTCTGGATGCAAATTAATAATTGATCAGTTACTCATTACCAAATGAGAACTATTCACGTTTTTAGTTTATTTATGTAGGATATTTTAAGCAAATTGCTTAGTTATGCAGCTCCTGCGTGACGGACTTTTTCTCTTGTATTAGGGGTTCCCAAAAGTAATCAACATTTTATCATTGGAATCATGGGCGTATATAAGGGGGGGCTGAGGGGGTTGCAGCCCCCCCCGAAATTTTGATTTGATCAGAAAAAATTTCATAAAACCCTTAAAAATAAATTAAATAAGATCTGGTATTTACCCATTTGGGACTAGATGGTAAATGTAGGGGATATGAGACAACGTTAGTTTTTAAAATATCCTCAATAATAAATGTGTATAATATCCTCAATAATTCTGTGTTATGAACTCTTATCCATTTTACAGTAGTTTGTTTATTTTAACAAATTTAGTTGGGTTTCTTTAAGGAAATTCTTCAGAAATGTAGCGTACACTACTAACCTTGCTGAGAAATGTTAAGCATGGAATAGTTTGACAGCTGAAGTGCTAGGGATTTTCATAGGATAAGCAATTACAATTATTATTTCAACAGTTTACAACAATTATTTTTTGGGTGCGTTTAACGGCGTATCAGCAATTGGGCTATTAACGTCGGGCTATCTACAGGTTGCCAACCTGTTATATGCCAACAGTACGTGGTAGGTCACCCATTCAGATACTAGCCACGCTCGACGTTGATTAACTTCGATGAAAAACGAGAACCGGTGCATTCAACGTGGATATGGGCGTTGGCAACATTATTTATTGTTGTATATTTATATGTTATACATGTTTATCTTCTGGTGTATAATTTTTAATTTTGTTCATACATAGATTTAAAGAGCGAATCCCCATGTTGTAACATATTTCTATCTAGGAGTATATTTATTTTTGTAGCTTACTACTATACGTTTAAAACATGTTATGGGGTAATAATCAAACTTATGCATAGGTTTTATTTCAATTTAATTTCCTATATTGTAAAATTGCTGCTAGAAATTAAGCTTGCAGAATAAATAATAATAAGAAATATGTATCTGGTATCTAGAACGGAATGTCATTTTCTTCTTAACATATAATTGAAAAAAAGAAAACAATCACCACGTTGTGAAGTCTCAACAAATAATCATTACAACAGCTCCAGTAGCTGGCAGAATCCAGACGTTGACTTACAGCTGTCTTGAAGGGGATTGACGTCATTCGCGAATGAGCTCATTAGAAGATCAATGGATGCCAAGAAATGACTAGCATAGAAAGCTTAACACCGTGAATAATATTAAAATTAATGGTAGATTTCTTAATTACAACAGGCATGGGGAAGGTTAAAATCATTTGGCAATCTCGTTGGATGTCTAGAAATGTGTCACAACCAAGAGATGAAGACTCCGTGAAATGAAGAAAGCAATTAATTTGCGGTATCTTTCGAAAGGAGATAGTCAATAATATATTTATAATGATTTTGCTGAGCAAGCTGAAGCGGTGTATATCCTTCCTTATCCTTACATTTTAAACAAGAGTTGAATTCCACAAGAACCTTAACATTTTCAAGTCTTTCCCAATAAACGGCTTGATGCAGCGGAGTCCAACCCTTGTAGTTAGTACTATTTAGATCCAAACCCTCGTTTATCAGCCATAGGACCAACTGGGGATCACTGGAAAAGGCTGCCGAGTGAAGAAGGCTATCTTCCACGTACTCCCACCGCTGCTGAAGGTCCGCGCCATATGTAAAGAGTAATTTCGCTGACTCAATTTCGGCTATGATTAAGGCGAACGTTATCGCGGAAAATCCATAATATGCGTAGTCCACAGGCAAACCAAGATGCAAAAGTTCCTGTAGGGATTCCAAACTAGTAAATGCAACCGCTTCATGTAAATAAGTTAAATCGTAAGTGTTCTGTCTTCTAAGATCTGCTTTATATTTCGCAAGGATTCTGATAGCATACTTCATATTGTTTTCCACAGCAGCATGTAGTGGAGTCCAATCATTGAAGTCTACAGCATCCACAGGTATGCCCCTATTCAAAAGACCCTCTAATGCTACTAGACTGCCGTGAGATGCCGCCACATGTAGATATGTCTCACCGGATTTAGACTGTCTCCACAAATCAGCTCCATGTCGAAGAAGAATATCAATAACCTTTTCTTCGTCCTTTTTTACACCAAGAGTCAATGCAGTTTCGTCACGTTTGCTGATATAATCAATAAGCAAATTTCTCTGTATAAATACTTCTAAAGAATATAAGCTACTATAATTTGCAGCAATGTGTAAATATGTTTCACTGTTCTTAGACAATCTATTAAAATCTGCATTATTTTTCAAAAGTATATTTATAATTTCTTTATGGTCCTTTTTCACAGATATGGTTAAAGCAGTTTCGTCATTTCCATTCACAGAATTCATTGGAATTCCCTTCTGCAAAAATGTTTCAACAACTTGAATTCTTTTATAAAGAACAGCCAAGTGCAGATAAGTGTCTCCTCGTTTTGATAGTCTGAAAATATTTGCCTCGTTCTTTAGAAGAACTTCAATAATGTCTAGAAAATCCTCCCTAATAGCAATGGTTAGTGCAGTGTCGTCGTTTAGATTTGCCCAATCCATAGGAACGCCGTTGTTCAAGAGTTCTTGCATTGCTGAAGACCAGTTGTATTTTGCTGCTACGTGCAATATGAACGTAAATTCCCGTTCATTTTATGTTTTTAAAGATTCGTTTGAGCTAATTCCTAAAGTATGCAGCGCACCCTGCCTTGTTAGTAAATTAAGTAAATCATGCAGTTACTCCGTGACGGACTGTTACATAATAAACAATAAGGGTTCTTGTAATAACATTTTAGTTACTTCTTAGAATCCTTCAGGCTGCTAAAGAACAAGAAAATAGGTAACTAGTGTTGGGTATTCGTCATTTCCCAAAGAGTTCATTAGAAGATTTAATAGATACCCAGAAATGGCTAATAACCAAAAGAGCAGGACTTAATACGTTGAAAAGAATACAACAATTAGGCGAAGGTTTCTTTGGAAATAAGATAGTCGATAATAGCACTATAATGGTTCTGCTGAGCAAGCTGAAGCGGTGTATATCCTTCCTTGTCTTTACATTTTAGGCAAGAGTTAAATTCCACAAGAATCTTAACGTTTCCTAGTCTCTCCAAATATACGGCCCGATGCAAAGGAGTCCAACCCCTGTAATCAGTACTATTTACATCCAAACCCTTGTTGATAAGCCATAAGACGAACTGGGGATCTTTAGAAAAGGCAGCAATATGTAGTAGAGTTTCGTTGAAGTTATGGTACATCAAACGCTGACGAAGCTCTGCGCCTAATTCAAAGAGTAACTTGACAGACTCAATGTCTTCCATGCGAATAGCGTACATTATCGCGGAATATCCAGTAAAATCCGCGTAGTCTGCCGGCAGACCAAGCTGCAATAGTTCCTGAAGAGATTCTAGACTTCTATACAAAACCGCTGCATGTAAATAAGTCGAATGGTTACGGGTCAGTCTCTTAAGGTCTGCTTTATGCTTCGCAAGCATTCTAATAGCATGCTTCATATTGTTTTCCACAGCAGCATGTAGTGGAGTCCAATCATTGAAGTCTACAGCATCCACAGGTATGCCCCTATTCAGAAGACCCTCTAATGCTTCCAGACTGCCGTGAGATGCCGCCACATGTAGATATGTCTCACCGGATTTAGACTGTCTCAACAAATCAGCTCCATGTTGAAGAAGAATATCAATAACCTTTTCGTCGTCTTTTTTTACAGCAAGTGTCAATGCAGTTTCGTCAAGTTTGCTGATATAATCAATAGTCAAATTTCTCTGTATAAATATTTCTAAAGAATATAAGCTACTATAATTTGCAGCAATGTGTAAATATGTTTCACTGTTCTTAGACAATGTATTAACATCTGCATTGTTTTTCAAAAGTGTATTTATTATTCTTTCATGGTCCTTTTTCACAGCTATGGTCAAAGCAGTTTCATCATTTTCATTCACAGTATTTATTGGAATTCCCGTCTGCAAAAGTTTCACAAGAATTTGAATTCTTTCGAAGTGAACACCCAAGTGCAGATATGTGTCTCCTCGTTTTGATAGTCTGAAAATATTTGCCTCGTTCTTTAGAAGAACTTCAATAATGTCTGGAAAATCCTCCCTAATAGCAATGGTTAGTGCAGTGTCGTCGTTTAGATTTGCCAAATCCCTGGGAACGCCGTTGTTCAAGAGTTCTTGCATTGCTGAAGAACAGTTGTATTTTGCTGCTACGTGTAAGTAAGTGTCACCGTTTGCTGAAACTCGACTGATATCTGCATTATTGGACAAGAGTATGTTCATCATATCCACGTTATTATTCTGCACAGCGACTGTCAGAGCAGTTTCGTCCATAGAATTAACTGAATCCACTGGCGCTCCATACTCCAGTAACGACCGGAGTGTTTTGGGGGAGTTACTGCTTACTGCTATGTGAAGGTAGGTCTCTCCTTGTTTGTCTTTTTTGTCTATTACAGCCCCTTTGGAAAGTAGAAAGTTCACCAAGGCAGGGTTGTCTCGGATCACAGAGATTGTCAAGGCTGTTTCCTCTTCGTCGTTCAAGGCGTACACTGGAGTCCCAGCAGCTTTGAAGAAATAAACGGCTTCTAAGTCGTCCTCATTTGACGCTTTGTGCAGATACGTGTTCCCTCCAGGAAGTCTCTTCTTAGCGTCCGCTCCAAGTTTGATCAAGATTCCAGCCATGTCTATTCTCTTTGCCTTCACCGCATCATAGATTGGAGTCGATCCTTCAGAATCTACAATATCCACCAACGCTCCAAGATCCACAAGCTTTCTCAAGGGTTTCTCCTTCCCGTGAACCGCTGCGTGAAATAGAACTGTCTTGCCTTTCTCGAATCTATAGTTAACGTCGAATTTGTTCCTTACTATGGCCATCACTATGTCATCGCGTTCTGAATGGACTGCATAGTGCATTGGTGTCCGTCCTTCACAATCCATAGCATAAAGATTGGCACCATTGTGTATTATTTTCTCGACTGCAGAAATATCACCAGCTTTGACAGCAATGTGTAGAGGGGTTTCTTCGCAATTCGTTTGCCGAATGTATTCTGGCCAATCAAAAGAAGTCACCTGAAAAAAATGAAAAAAATAAATCAGAAGTTAGTGGGCCATTTGGTTGAACTGATTTTGTCTATCGTCCCCCGAACACTACGAAGTGGAATTTTGAGCTTTGGGAAGCTCGTGTAAATCGTAGTTAGTTTCTAGAACATTTTCAGCAGTTGTATTAACACAATTTACAATTACCACCACTTTGAAATTGTTATTGTGTAAGAAGGATCTCATAATCATAATTTAATATTAAAAGAAAATTGATTATCAAATTTAAGCTTATTTAAATTTTTTGTGTATTCTTAATAAAAATAGAACTTCATAAAAGATAATTTATAAAAAGATCTAATATTTGGAATGCCTAAGTTTAACACTATCGCTTACAAACGATTTCCTAACCGTTTTCCATATATGCACTTAAAAATATACATTTTTTAAACATTTTAAAATTGATCTTTTCTGTTAATAAACAACATACATAATATTCTACTAATTATACATAATATTCTGTATATTCGAAAACTGTACCGAATGACTCTTAACAAATTTATTTTGGATAAATGAGTTTTATTAAAATGTTCTGCTGAATATAAATACTCACACTGTAGAATATAAAGAAGACACATAAAAGTACCGAAGGATATGCCGCCATTTGTAAAAGAAGATGCCTGTAAATTGTAAACCATGAAATTTATTAATTGATTTTTCAGAACAAGCATAAATGACTCATATCATCTATATACATAAGTGTGTTTAGAGAGAAATATGAAAGACTGGTATTTCTCTTAAGTATAGTCATGAAAATTAATCATGCCTTTTCGCCTCCTCCTGATTCCTTCATTTTGTCAACTTCATAAGCGTGTTTCCCCTTTATTGAAAATTGAAAGTTATTTAACCTTAAAGATGAATTAAAGCTCATTTAAAAAAAAAAAAAAAAATAATAATATACGCAGACAAGGTATAGTTGGGATTCAGCTAGTAGAAAACAAACGGCAGACTTTCAGGAAGAAATCTGTATTCGGACGTTTCGGCTGCACATTGGCAGCCTTCTTCAGCTAAAAAATACATACAAATTATAAGTAAAATAAACAGGCAGAAATGAGCGTATTATATACATCATGACAATGATTAGAACCAATCTTATTATTAAACAATAAAAATGCGGTAGTTGGAAAGTAAACAGTATGTTGAAAGTAGTAAGTAAACAGTACAAAAACTAACATTTTTATAAAGAACATTTTTAGATTGTGAAAAACTCAATCTATTCTATAGGTGAATACAATTTATAATTGTATTCACTAATAGAAACATCATAAATAAATAATACAATTATAAATGGTATTCACCTATAGAATAGATTGAGTTTCTCACAATATAAAAATGTTCTTTATAAAAATGTTAGTTTTTGTACTGTTTACTTACTACTTTCAACATACTGTTTACTTTCCAACTACCGCATTTTCATTGTTTAATAATAAGATTGGTTCTAATCATTGTCATGATGTATATAACACGCTCATTTCTGCCTATTTTTTTTTAATATTTTGTATGTATTTTTTAGCTGAAGAAGGCTGCCAATGTGCAGCGGAAATGTCCAAATACAGATTTCTTCCTGAAAGTCTGCCGTTTTTTTCTCCTAGCCGAATCCCAACCATACCTTGTCTGCGTATCTCTACAGCGGCTATCTCCATCTCTACTAAAAAATAATATAGGTAATGTTTAAAAACAATTTGTAATAGCAAAGAAAATTGGGATTTTTCTACAAAAAAAAGAAGAAAGTTTTTTCCTAAGTAGCCTTAAGAACGGCATATCTATGGAACAAAAACCGATCGAAACCTGAGGTTGGCAGCAAAGAACTACATTTTTGGTCTAGTTTTACCCCGTTGAGTTCTCTCATCTACTTGCGATACACCCTGTACAGAGTGACACAAAAATAATGTTCATCCTTTGGCCAGATGATTCTCCAATGCGAGATCGGAAAAAATAACCCCAATATTAACCTCCGCAAAATTGACCTTAAAAAATTGATCCTCTAGTCAGGGAGAGACTCGAGGACTGGCTGGTTCATGAAATTCATACAAGACCTGCGAAATTCCTAATAAGTAATTTCAGCGATTGGTTGAAAGCTTATAGCAAAGACCTGTTGATAAGCTTCGAGAATAACACCTCATGAAGGCATTCCTGTTAATTGTAAAATATGAGTTATGGTCCTCCAATTAATGCCGCTGAAAGGGCCGATATTCAATATACTTATATTTTTTTTATACTGCAAGATGCTTTTTAAAAAATTCAAACGAGGTATTTTTGCGTAAGGCAATGTTAGTAGAACATGTTAAAAAATATATATATATATATCAAACTCGGCCACCATTTGTCGATTGGAATGGATAGATAGATATGGAGTTTGGCGCTCTACAACTAGGTTATTTGCGCCTTCCAATATATTGGTTCGAAAAGGTTTGGGTTCTTTTATAAATATTTGCTTTAGGTATTTAATTACATTTTGAGACGTCTGTGAGTTTGTGGGATAGGTGTAGTTCTTTGCCTGTATGTAATGGTGTTATGCTTTGTTTAGTTACAAATTGTTAAAAATAATTAGTTACAGATTATATCATTTATTAGTTAAAGACCATTACAGTCATTATCTTAAAATCCAATATGGCAATTATAATTTAAATCAAGACTATTATAACTTAAACTAAGACTATATAATTTAAACTAAGACTATGACAATTATAATTTAAATTAAGAGAATTATAATAAAGTTAGACTAATTACAATCTTTTCGTAAACTTGATTAATATAATATTGATGTGATTTTAATATATGTATATATATATATATATATATATATATATATATATATATATATATTCCTTTTTTATTATTTTTTTTTTATCTTTTTATTTATTTTTTCTATTTTTTTATTTTTTTTTTATTTTATCTTATTATTTTATTATATTTTTTTTATTTTTTTATTTTTTTATATTTTGTTTTTTTATTTTTTTATTTTTTTTTATTTATTATTATTTTTTTTAATATATTTTGCAGGAGGTTTGCATCCTTAAGGAATGACATTAAGAGGGGGATTATTTTGGTTGAATCAGAGAGTGCTTCCTTTAATGATCGTGGCACATGATGTTTTTTAAACAGGTTTTCGTACCGGGGGCATTCTTCAAATATATGGACTACAGTTATTTGTTTGTTACATCGGTTGCATTTTGGAGGATCTTCTTATGTAATAAGGTGAGAATGGGTTAAGCGCGTGTGTCCGATTCGTAAACGGCTTAGTGCTGTTTCGTGTCTTCTTATTTCTTGAAATTATGTTTTCCATGTTTTTGGAGTGGGTTTGATATTGTGTAGTTTGTTATTGGTGACCTCTGACCACATTTTTGTCCAATCATCTGAAGCTTGTTTTTTAAGCCAGGAGTATATGTTTGATTTGGTAGTGATTGTAGTAGGTTCTATTTCGGATAGGGCTGCTTCCTTTGCTGCTTCGTCTGCAAGTTCGTTGGGGGTAATCCCAATGTGTGATGGAATCCAGAGTAGTTCTACTTCTTTTCCTACGGATTTAAGGGTGTTGAAGTAGTTGTGGATTCTATTTATTAGGTGGTTGTCGGTATATAGGTTCCGTATTCCATATATTGCTGATAGTGAGTCAGTACAGATGGTGAATTTGTTGGATGGGTAGCTAATGATTTGATACAGAGCGTTGCAGATAGCTGCTAGTTCTGCTGTGTAGATACTGCAATGTTCCTGTAGTTTGTACTTGTATGTTTGTTCGGGGAATATTACTGCGGAGCCTATATTATTGCCAATCTTCGATCCATCTGTGTATACTATTGTTTTCTCGGGATTGGCTGACATTATTTCTTGGTATTGCTGCTTCATTACATACGGTGGGGTTGTAGTTTTACTTCTGTTGTGGAGCCGTAGTATTACTCTTGGTTCTTCTTCGGTCCAGGGGGATATGAGAAAATTAGGTGACAGACTATTGTTTATGTTTTGCATTTGTTCAATTATTTTCGTTATTCTAAATGCAAGGGGGAGTTTTTTTGTTGTATACCTGGTAGGTTTGTTTATATTTTGGATTATATATATATTTGAAAGCAGGGTTTCTTGGGTGAAAGGAGAGCCTGCTGATGTACTGGCTGGATATTCGCTGTCTTCTGAAGGTTAGCGGTGGAACGTTCGCTTCTGCACAGAGGCTTAGAACAGGGCTAGTTATGAATGCACCCGTTCCTAAGCGTATGCCAGTATGGTGTACGGAGTCGAGGAGAAGAAGATGGCTAAGGCTGGCTGAGCTATATACTGGACTGGCGTAATCAAGTTTAGAAAGGATGAGACTTTTGTAAATTTGGATTAACCTTGCTCTATCTGCACCCCATGAACTGGCTGCTAGGACTTTTATGAGTTTGAGTCTATTGAGGCAGGATTCCTTTAGTTTGATTATGTGGGGCAGGCAAGTAAGTTTGGTGTCTACAGTCAAACCAAGGTAGGTCCATTGATTGGTAAAGGGTAGGTGTTGGTTGTTGAATTGGAGTTGTGGTGGTAGGCTTGGATATTTTTTCTTCGAAAAGAGAATACATTTGGTCTTGTCTGGTGAAAATTTGAAGCCAGTTTTCTGTGTGTTTCGTTTATACTGTTAATTGGAGTCGGTAGCCTTACTTGACTTTGAGCCAATTTGCTTTTTTGATGATCCATTGAGGTTTGCGTAGTCCGTTGTTAATTGTGTATTTGAATTTTAATTGGATTGGATAGTGGTCAGAGTTGTGGAGGTCACCTATTGTTTCCAATTTTAAATCATGAGATATGGATGGAGAGCAGAAGGTTAGATCAATGGCTGAGAAGGACCCAGTTTTAGAGCATAAATATGTTTGGCTACCTGTGTTAAGTAGGAAAAGATCAAAAGTGTCTTGAACTTTTTTGATTATATTTCCTCTTGAGTTTTTGTTGACACTACCCCAGCTAGTATGTGCGGTTTTCTTGTCGCCAAGAATTATAAATGGTTTAGGTAATGCGTTGATTAGTCTTGTTAGGGATTGTTCGTCTATATCTTCTTTCGGCGGTAGGTATATGTTACAGACATAAATGGTATATTTTAAATGAATTTTTACTATTACAGCTTGTAGGGTAGTGTTGATTGATATTTGTTCAGATATAAATTTGTTCTTTACAGCAACGAGGACACCTCCGCATGCTTTTTTGTGTGGTATTTTGTCTGTTCTGAAAGTATTGTATTCTGGTATAGTGAATTTGTCCAGAGGTTTGAGATGAGTTTCTTGGAGGCAAATCACAGCTGGTTGTAGATCAGAGATCAGAAGGCGTAGTTCTTGGTACTGGTGAAATAATCCGTTTATATTCCATTGAATAATTGATTGATGGTAGTTCATGATGATGATGGGGGGGGGGGTTCTTATTGCTAATTTTCTATCTTATTACAATGGCTTATTTTGTACCTAAAGGATTTGTGTAAATTATAGATTATTCTAATATATATCATAATTAGTAGCAGGAGGTATTTTCTGCTCTTTATATAATAACAGAATACTTTGCTTAGCTGATGAGAGGTGTGTATGTTTTCTTTGTAGTTGTTTGTGTTTAGTAGTGATATGTTTTTCGTGACAGTTTGTAATAGTGATCTCGTAGGGATTTTATGGTTAAAAAGTGTGAGTTGTAATTTTGGATTTTTTCTGGTATGTCGACGGAGATGTTTAGTAATATATATTGGGAGGTATAATATGTTCATTATAAAAGTGAAATAAGTTGTAGACAGGTTAATGGGGGATTTAACATTTAAACTGTTTTTTAGTCGTTGATCAAGTATTCTTTTGTGGGGATTCGATATCATTCTGGGGTAGATTTTTCGGTACCTGTTTTCTTTCCGCGTATTCGTGTACGTTTTGTTTTAGGAGAAATAGGCTCGGGAAAAGGAGGTGGGGTGGGGGAGTGATGAATGGATTGGACTGGAATGGCCCACGTATACGCTGTTAATGGTAATTTTGAACATAAGGAGTCATTTCTGACCTATGGTGCCGTTGACTTTTTTCTTCCTCATGACTTCTAGATTCAAAATATACAATAAAAAAAAATTGACCTTGAATAATATTTCAAGGCCAATTTTGCAGGCGTTAATATGGGTTATTTTTTCCGATCTCACATTAGATAATCATCTGGGCAACGGATGCCCATTATTTTTGTGACACCCTGTACATATATATATACAAATTTGAACCACTGTTATTTTTTAGTCGGCACTTCTGGATCGCGTCAAGACGCCAACCTTATAACAATGTTTTCAATAAAAATAAAAAATGAAGAAAATATTGGATGGAAGAGGTTATTTTTCTATTGTATATATATATATATATATATATATATATATATATATATATATATATATATATATATATATATAATTATTCTTCAACTGACCCTTTTTTCCAATCTTCTTATTTTCGTGGTAGGCGGAAGGTCAATTAATAAAAACTTCACTATACAGTATCACCAACTTTATTCCGTCCCTACATGTTTCACACCTTTATTGGTGCCTCTTCAGGGGAAAAATTACATATATAAAACTTACAGCCTCAATCTGAGGAGGATAACCTTCCACCAGTACAGCCACGTCTAGAATGATCATGGTCTGAAAGAATCCAAAATGGCGAAATATAATCAGCTGATCCATAATCGATTTTTCAAATATTTAAAATTTAAAATTAATTTCCAGAAGAAATATAGTCTTAAAAATTAAAACCATCTTCCCACCTTCTAATTATAACATATTTTTACCTTTTGTTAAATAAATTAATAAAAATCGTATTCAAATGTAATATTTCAGTTTTTTTATTTACCACTTTTTTCCTATTTTTTATGATATGGATATTTTCCTTAATTCTTCTTTTCATTCTATTTCTCTCTTTACCTAATGTACTAATATTTTCAAAATCGAAACTATGTTTATATTTTAATATGTAAGGATATAGGCAGGATATCTTGGAAATATGATTGTAGAATAAAAAATAGCTTTAGTCATATTAAAGATAAATTAAAATTAAGGGACACTAAATACAATATATACAAAATTGACTGCAATGGCTGTGATAAATCATATATAGGGGAATCGGAACAGCTACTTCGAAAAAGAATTAAACAGCATGCGCAAAGTATTGATAAAGGAGAGAATAAGACAGCGTTGGCTTATCATGCTATAAAATATAAACATAGTTTCGATTTTGAAATATTAGTACATTAGGTAAAGAGAGAAATAGAATGAAACATCGATTATGGATCAGCTGATTATATTTCGCCATTTTGGATTCCTTCATACCATGATCATTCTAGGCTTGGCCGTACTGGTGGAAGGTTATCCTCCTCAGATTGAGGCTGTCAGTTTTATATATGTAATTTTTCCCCTGAAGAGGCACCAATAAAGGTGTGAAACATGTAGGGACGGAATAAAGTTGGTGATACTATATAGTGAAGTTTTTATTAATTTACCTTCCGCCTACCACGAAAATAAGTGTATATATATATATATATATATATATATATATATATATATATATATATATACAAATTTGAACCACCTATATTTTCTTGATCGATAGGGTCTGAAACAAAACATTTTCTAGTCGGCACCTCTGGATTGCATCATGAGGTCAACTTCATAAGCGGGTGCACGTGTTTCGGGGGTTTTCGGTGTCAATCAACTCAAGAGAGCAATTAAAAGGCCGAATCATAGATGAAGTGCAGCAAATATCATCAGAACAGTGTTTAGGTGTAATTAATCAAGTCAGTGTAGATGTGATGCTTGCATTTCTGCAAGAGGGCAATGACTAAATTAAATAGATGATGATTAGTTATTCGGTCCCCTACACGCGCCTGAAGTTTTGCCATATAAATTCGGGCCACCCTGGATAATATATATATATATACACATATATATATATATATATATATATATGTATATATATATATATATATATGTGTGTGTGTGTGTGTACAGACATTTAGTGAGAAATATTAAAGACTGATATTTCTGTGACCAAAGGTCATGAAAACTAGTCATCCCTTTTCGACTCCTCATGATTGCTTCATCGAGTCGACAATCTTAAGCGTGTTTCCCCTCTATACGGACTCGAAAAAGGTGTAAAATTAAGCCCGAGGTTTGAGTTCAAAATATCGTACATATAATAAAAACCAAGTAAAAACTCACAGTGTAAATATAAAATATATGATGAAGATTAGCCATAGTCAATGCGATTTTCATAAACCTTTTAATAATAAGTTACTTAATGACGAGACAAGAACAGCCACAATGTGAAATATGTAACACTACTCTTACGATAAAACACTTACTCACAAAATGCATGAGACGACTTGATCTGAACTTACCCTACAACTTATGCGAGTGTTTAAGTGATGATAGCCAACACATAGAGCTATATTTCGTTACCATAGTGTCATATAGAGACATGAATATCCCACCGAAGAAGATAATTCATCTACCTTCTAATCCATACTGATCTTCCTAAGATGCAAATGTAAAATGACTGATGTATATGTAAATAAACCTATATATATATATATATATATATATATATATATATATATATATTTATATATATTGTAAATAGACTTAATTTAAAATCATGCAATCTAATATTATATGTGTATGTATATATGTGTGTAAATAATAAATGCAAACTTATTAAGCATATTGTAATGTAAATATGTAAATAGACAATACGTTGATATAATGTAATTTAATAATATAGATATATGTATGTGTGTGCGCGTGTGTGTGTGTGTGTGTATATAATGTAAGTACATAAGACAATGTAATGTATTTATGTAATGTTTGTAATAACTATATGTAAGGTGTACATCGCCCTAAAGCGTAACACCAAAAAATAAATAAAAAGTAACTCGCCTTGTAAGTAAACGAGAACAGCTTCACCAAATGCAGAATATTTGGATTGTAAAACCAACGAGGTGGATAGACAGTGGTGTTGGTAGTGGAAGGATTTCCTTTCGATAAGATTAATTTCTGATTGGTTCAAATCATTCTTAATCTCTAAATGCTTTAATTATAAATTGGAGGTATTTAGATTACCTTAATTATAGCTTCTTTCATTTATTATATAAGAGGACGAAATATCCTTTCCCATTCATTTCATTGAATATGGGTTGAGGATTATTTAACGTCCATATCTAAATATCAGATAATCCAGGAATCTTAGATAATGACTGCATCTAATGAATGTATTATTTATTAATCATTTAATGCTTACCTCAGATCACTCGTAAATAGTTTTTTTTTTTTTAATACTAATACCGATTAACTGTGATCTTCTTTCAAAACGCATAAATCTTTCGCCATTTACTAATACCGATAATAAATAAAAGTATGTGAATAACATTAGTTATGGACATCCAATTGAAAACTTATATGGAGAATTTATTAATCGAATGAAAGAGGTAAAAAATCCAATGTTTTTTCATACCATCCTCTGGCTTGATTTTAAAATATAAAAAGTCCGACTCGCAGGAACTACATCATCTTAGCGCGGTTCCGTTCACAGCCCTATTGTAATTTAAAAAGCTTAGAATAGAAACAGATAATATTTTGTTCGACCTTTCTTCAAAGGGATTTATGACTTTGCCTGGTCTGGTCCGCCAGACCCCAGAATCCTCTTCTAGAGATACTTATTTCATACGTTTCAATGCATTGAAAAATATCAAAATTTTTCACATTTTCTTATGTTCTTCTACTTTAGTAATAATTCTACAAATAAAAGCAATTAAAAAGATATAGAAAACCAATGGCGTGTCAACCCTAAAGGTCACTAACGCAATTCCTGTGTGTAGTAAAGTCTTGAAAGGTCTTGAAAGGTCATGATATACGATCTTACCTGGAAGGGTCGGGTAACACTACGTCCCGCTTGTTACAAGGTCTTGGAATCTTGGAAATCTATATTTCTAACAATAAATTGTTTTAGTTATTTTACTTAACCAGATTTATCGTCAAATACATTATCCAACTATAAGCAATTAAAAAATAACAAGGAATAAAACAGACAAAAAGAACCGTTCGAATAAACGAAATCAATTAATTTAAAGTTTTAAGCACTTATTTCTCCGATTGACATCGCCTAATTAAAACTTTCTTCAGAACCTTTTTTGTAGAGCATTTAGTAAGCTTTCGAATGGTAATCATCCGCTTCACAAGATTGTCAACAGTTTTCGAGATACTAACGAAAGTATAAAAAGTTACCAAAACTTTTTTTGTCTGTTAATAAAATATTTTATTCTAACCCTTCCTTTACTCTAAACGTAACAAAAATTTCAACATATTAGTGTTGATGAAATTCGAACATGCAGAAAATGTTTCAACTATATCCCATAATTCTAAGTACCAAAATCAAAGACAAACAACCCTCCCTAGGAAGGACGCTTGGCAGTTGAAAAGCTATATCTTGGAAATCGATACCACTAACATTAAATTGTTTTTCTTATTTTTCTTAACCTGTTTTATTTTCAAGTACATTATCCAACTATAAGCAATTAAAAAATAACAAGGAATAAAAAACATACAAAAAGAACAGTTCGAATAAGCTAAATCAATTACTTTAAAGATTTAAGCTCTTATTTCTCCGATTGACATCGCCTAATCAAAACTTTCATTAAAACCTTGTTTTTAGAGCATTTAATAAGCTTTCTAATGGTATTCTTCCGTTTACCAACATTATCAACCATTTCGAGATATTAAGGAAAGTAAACAAAGTTCCCAAAACTTTTTATGTCTGTTAATAAAATATTTTATTCTAACCCTTCCTTACCTCCAAACGTAACCAAAATTTCAACATATTAGTTTTAATGATAGTAAAACATGCAGAAAATGTTTCAGCTGAATCCCATGATTCTAAGTACCCAAACCAAAAACGGTATTCAAAAAATATTTTTCCAATTTTCTCGAAAACGGTTAAAGCTTTCGCCTTAAAAATGGTTTCATTCGTTTTCCTAGGCCCAGAAGCCTATAAAACGAGTACTTGCAAGCATATGAAGTAAGCGGAACGATTTTTTTCGCGCGAATTCGCTCCAAAAACCATGTTCTGGTGGGCGGATTTTGCTGGTTAACGAATTTGACCTTTCAAATTAGACGAAAGATTTTTGTACCAAATTTCATCAAAATCGGACCATTCGTCTGGGACGTAGAGAGCGAACAGACAAATATATATTGTATGTAGTTATACATATACACACACACAAAAATTTGAACCACCGTTATTTTCGGTCTCTAGTGGTTCTGAAACGCGAAATTTTCTAGTCGGTACTTCCGGATTATTTCATGAGATCAACCTTATAAGCGGGGTTCCTCCCTATGAAGGGAGGGAGGAACCGCGCTAAAAGATCATTTAGTTCATAAAACCTATTCTATTTTGGGTGTAATAGCGTTTAAGTTGGCTAAAACTCTTCCAAGATCTAAATTGTTAGTATTCCATACAACAGAAATGGTCTCAGCCCCCCCCCCCCACCGAAATTTTCCCAGCCCCCTCCGAAATTATTTTCTATATACGCCCATGAAACTCGGTATTCGTTGTGGTCATCTGAAGACAAAAATACTTTGCAAAAATAAACTAAATCCGTTCATTAGGAGGGGGGATTTATTCGGGAGCGAAATTTGCTCATACCGGTCGTAATTTCTGTTGTATCGTAACGAAACTCAAAATACGTCTTGGTTCTCTAACTAGAAAGAAGTTCTGTTTAAATATTAGCACTGTTATTATAATGCAATGCTCACTATTCGGCTAATGCGGTAAAACGAGAATAAAAAATTAAATAAGAAACTGTTTTGGTTGCTTGAGCATTTCATTACTGTTTAATCTGCCATTTCCTTCTGATTTAAACTTCCTTTATCTCTAGTCATTATTTTTTTAACTCCCTCCCTTTTATGAGAGCTTCCTTTCCTTTTGAGGCTCCAATTCTCAACTCTATATACCAGTCGTTCAATTCTAACTAAATTGTAAGAATGTTTTGTAGCTTAATATACTCAAGCAGAAAAAGTCCGACTCGCAGGAACTGCGTCATCTTAGCCAGTTTCCATAACTTCTTATCCCTGGAACTTATTATTCGGATATCTTGGAATAGACACTAGTCTATAGCCTATTACTTATATGAAAGAGAAATTGTAGTAAAACTGTTCGTCTTCATTCTAAAGAATCTCGAAGAACCATTCTCCCCGAATAAGGTGATACTATTGAAAAAAGTCAGCGAGATTTTGCAGCCACTCACCATGAATCTAGGACTTTTTTTTTTATTTATTATACGTTTTTTATAGTACTTCTTCTATTCAAAACATAGCATAAACGTATAAATCTTAGTTTGGATAAATACTAAACATCTGAAACAATTATCAATACATTCGTTTCTTGGTCTTTTGTGGGCAATAAAATGTCACAAATCTTAAATACCAAAAACTGTTCCTGGAGGCTTGGTAGCGCAGTTTTAATGTTAAAGAGGGTTTTTGTGTGCGAATTCTGCTGATAATAGAAACGGAGGTCTTCCGTTAAAAACACGGCATTTTTCAGCAAAGGAAGACCATGTTTTTGTAGACCGCAGATCACAAACGCAAAAGTATATAGAAATATAAAGTTAGTACGACCGTTTTTGTTTTCGTGTCTTATGGGTTCATAAACGTCAGCATGTCCCTTTAGGAGTTTCGTAATCCAGCAGACTTCATCAGAGAGTACCGACTCCATCCTATGGCGAGGAGGAAAACGCACTAATAGTGTGATATTCAATCTTAAGTAGCCTTAATGAACAAATGGTTGGACCTATTATCAGAGGAATACATGTGTGAGTCTGTGTAGTTTTGAGCTGCGGGTAAGATAACGGTACCTAAAAACCTCGTCACGCCTAGGTCATTAGGAATGCATGGGAGACTCAAGGAAGAAGGACGTAGGATTAAAAATAGCATGTGTTGGGAGGGTTGTACTACATTTAGTTTGGATTATGTAAGAGACAAGAATAGTACCGGATATAAAAAGGTTCTTTTTATGCATAGTACACTTGGGCTCAAAGCTGCGGGTCTTTGATGTGGGCAGCCCTTACACAATGATACGCAACTTTGTATCGTTGAATCTCGACTAGTGAGTCAGACTCAGAAACTTGTATCTGCGTTGACCCGCAATACACTCCTCATAAAAAGAAACGTTGTGGTCCTGAATCTCAACAATGTATCTTTGTCGCCATTCGTGGCCTAGGCCAACATCTTCCTAACCAGTGAATATTTGTCCTTCCTTGTTCCTAGGAATAATCGAAATATGCCGAAGGTTAATAAAATGTTACAACCCACTTTTAACTACAATTGTCTCATGCCTTTCTGGTGCCCATTGAAGTTCAATCTCATGTAACGTCAAAGGCATAAAGCCACAACTTGTGGACGAGAACCTTCGAACAGTAGGATCCCGTCCAGTTCCGTAGACTGATTGAATCCAAGCTTATCTGCTAGATCAGCTGACTTGTCTTCGCCATATTGGATTCTTAGTTGGATAATGTGGACGTAGATCTATTAGTGGAAGGCTCACCTGTTTAATTTGTTTCGAGAAGAGAATGTTAAAAAAAAGAAGATAGAAAATAGATATAATGTGTTGTGAACTTTTATTGAACTTCCGCCTATTTCGATAATTCGTAAATCAGAGTAAAAAATAATATAATATATTTTCGTAGAAGGTAGAAAAATAATGTCTCTCCACTGTTTTTCAAAGTATTTATTAGCAAAAGCTTTTCGAGAACATGGTTCTCATCGTCAGTGCATCTATTACTCCACCGGTATTACTGCTAACAGCCTCTCCGAACAGGTGTGAGCTCACACCTGTTCGGAGAGGCTGTTAGCAGTACTACCGGTGGAGTAATAGATGCACTGACGATGAGAACCATGTTCTCGAAAAGCTTTTGCTAATAAATACTTTGAAAAACAGTGGAGAGACATTATTTTTTTACCTTCTACGAAATCGAGAACTCCACAAATAACGCTGCATACATCACAGATAATATATTTTTTCAAACAATTGAAAAAGGAAATTGAAGAACGTGAAGAAAATTAGTGTTGGTGACGGAAATTATTTTAATTGGACCAATTAAAATAATTTCTGTCACCAACAATAATTTTTTTTTCACGTTCTTCATAGCTTTAAGTCCAATTTTCTCAGTTATTTCTAATTGTGGGTTAGTCACGTTTGGCAATGAGCCCTTCAATTGAACATAGAGCTCATTCTATTAAAATATATTTGAATTATATTTCTTTTTCTCGTCCTGTTAAATTTCCGGAGGTGTTATTATACTCAGGGAGCAGCGATTTGAAAATATACTAAGATTCAACCAGTTCCTGCAAGTCGGACGTTTTAGACATGTTACTCGTTTAGAGATGTTTGGTTATGATACTAGTACCATTGCAACATTTTAAAGTCACTCCAAAGGACATACTGATAAAATAAACATACAAAAGGTGACCGTTCTGAGGTTAGCAAAGGCCTTATAAAGCTTTCGAAGTTTTGCAATAGTTTTACGGTAAATATTCAACTTTCTCTTCTTTTTTTGTATATATACTTTTTTTTCTTCTTATATAAGAAGACATTATTCAACTAGGTAGCAATGTATAGGTCATTTTATTCGGAACAATGACTGGGTCTTGTGCAAACGAGTGGCATTGTGTTGATTCTGACATGATGAATTGAAGACGTCAATTCATGAAGCTCAAACGCTA
This sequence comes from Gonocerus acuteangulatus, assembly GCA_946811695.1. Taxonomy (NCBI): domain Eukaryota; kingdom Metazoa; phylum Arthropoda; class Insecta; order Hemiptera; family Coreidae; genus Gonocerus; species Gonocerus acuteangulatus. The sequence goes on along the minus strand of OX328124.1, from coordinate 104,500,723 downwards.
CACAAAAGACCTGATTGAGATCTGCTATTATATACTGTTACAATGCAAATTTATAACAGCTCCTGTTTGTTCGGCTTGATGAAGAGATTCATCTACAATGACAACGCTCAGAAATCATCATCTTCAAGTGTACTCAAGATCCCAGGTTACTCTGGAAGATTGCGATCCTGCCTTAGGCGAGTTTTTATCTCAGTCAGAATCGCAGGAACTGTATAGATGCCTACATCTGGCGATATTTGGAAAGCATTGAAAACAAAGATCGTTTAGAGCCTTCTGCTCAAATTCTAGACCATAAAATGCTTTAGGACCACCCGACAAACCTATGTAATATACTGTATAACATATAGTCTTTTTTTTCTTACATGGCCACTTCGCGCGAACGCCAGCGGACACACTTTTTGAAACACGAGGAACGCAAGCGGGCACTTTTTGGTGACACATTCAGCCTTCTTTTTCGTACATGGCCACTGCGCATGCGCGAATACTGCTGCGCATGTGCGAACGCCAGCGGACACTTTTTTGTAACTTTTTTTTTTCAATTTAGTCACCGCTAAAGCATATTTATGCTAAAAATGAAACCAAAACTTTCCCTTAGCCCTGATGAATGCTTTAAAATCAACCAAATAAAGAACTAAGGTTGCCAAAAATGAGAACTCATTTGTAGTAAAAAATGCACTTTTATTCAACTACTAGCTGTGCCCGCGACTTCGTCCACGTGGCCATGGGCAGCACTATTTGGATATAACTTTTGTTGTATTTTGGATTATAAACTCCATCGTACGGGTATTTTAAAAAAAAAAATCTACTTTACAGTAATGCTTCTCTATACAAGATAATAGACGTATAGCTATCGGGGATCACAGCATACAGACTGCTAGGATTGCTAGCACGTGATAGAGCCACATAAAGATGACCGTGGAAAAAACAGCACATATTTAGATCCACACCAACAACTTTTAGCGTCTGACTTTGGGCTTTATTAGTTAGGTAGGCTCACTTGAAATTGGACTCGTTTAAAACCAAACTGAAAAATGTTTGAAATGAGAAGAATCCGAGGAATAGAAACACAATCACATATTCAGCAACCTGTTAAAACCTCTGCCTCTATCAGGTTTCGTTGTAAATTGGTCACTTTTATCTGGTACTGTCGCAAAATTTTGGCAGCCTTAAATTTCTAAGGAACTGTTATTCTAATATAATATAATGAACAGTTATTTTAATATTGATAGATAAATTATATGGAAGGTAGAATAGGTACTGGTAGATATAGATAGTTTATCAAAGGTTCTACGTGATTATTTACATTAGCATTACTTTTTTATTTATGAACTGATTGACATAAATATATTACTGAAAACCGCATCTAAATCGCGTGCACGAACGCACAGACAAACAGTTAAAAATTCTAACATTCATTGTTTTAGGTGCTATTGCGTTGATAAAGCCCCCCAATAATATTTTTTCTCAAATATCTTCCATGTACAGAAAGCGATCCGTTAAATTTGTATTTTGTGTATAGCTTGTAATGAAACAATAACGATGCCTTCTGAATAATTGTACAGAAAATAGTAGCAGCTTTCTTCAAGCCATTTGGACGCGGTCCAGGTCATCTCTATAAAAAAAAATTAAAAGAAAAACACAGCACTCCTGGAATTCATTGAGGAAATGATAAGATAACCGATGATCCAGGGTTCCGGCAACGATTATTTCAAAACATTTAATCTTAAAATAATATTTTAAATTGGGGTCTCCCGTGGTCTAGTGGCTAGCGCGCTGGATTCATAAGCGGGAGATGGTGGGTTCGATCCCCACCGGCGCCAGAAATTTTCTCATCTCGGGGCTCGCTGAGAAAATTCCTGGTTGCACCCTGGATGTCGACGCTAATAGCTACGATTTGTTGATGCGCCGTAAAAAAAAAAAAAAAAAAAAAAAAAAAAAAAAAAAAAAAAAAAAAAAAAAAAAAAAAAAAAAAAAAAAAAAAAAAAAATTTAAATTATTTCGGCCCAAATAGTGGACAATCAGCAGGACAACGACATTATTAAGATAAGAATGAAAAAAAATAAAAAAAACTATTTGTAGAAGAAAATATTTATTAAATATGCAAGATGCAGAGGGTAATTCGTCTTGTCCTCATTAGTGCTTCATATGTTTCTTATCATAAAGACTTTAAGAGATTTAAAGCTTACTGCAGTCCAACTTAAGCAGCCTTTAACTTGCACGTCAGCAGAGTTCGTCCACCGGAACATAGCTTTAGGGCGAAAATTGCACGATAAAAATCTCTGCTCTTACGTTTTTGCTTTAATATGCTTGCAGGTACACTTTTTATAGGTTTTATAACATAGGGAAACGAATGGAACCTTCTTTAATAGTCGGAGAGCTGGTAACGCACTTTTCATCTACTATATATTTGTCAAATACCACTCACTCACTCACTCACTCACTCACTCACTCACTCACTCATCTATCAACGCCCAGCCCAAACCGCTCGACAGAAAATTTTGAAATTTTGCATGGACACTCCCTATATAACGTAGGCACTCGCTAAGAAAGGATTTTTTGATATTCGCATTTTTAAGCATTTTTAGGGGGGTTTAAAGTTTGAGTTGGTTAGAGAGGGCAAGCCTAGGCAGCCTGCGTTGCTAGGACGATAAAGAACAGCTGTTACTTTACATTATCTATCTCATAGTTTTCTTTCTAATTGAGGTTAATTTCAACTATGATGGCAGACCTTGAATTACTAGAAATTAACTATCCCTCATAGAGTTTTAATTGCGTTTCTTTTCTGCCTGTCCCCGTCAGATAGGCTTGCCATATTTTTGGAAAGTTAAACCGAGACACATTAATATGGGATGGGCATACCAGGGGGTGAGGAATAAAAACAGTACAAATTATAAGCAAAATGGTTGGTGAGTTTTAAGCCTAGCAACTAACGGGAAGGGGGAATCCTAAACTGTTAGTCTACCCAAACCTTAAATATAAGAACGGGGCTTTTTTTCTACTTGATTTTCTTAAAAAAATCTCTCAGCCAAATAGTAGTGTCTGGCAGCTGGCAGCGCTGTGGAGGTAGTTCCAGCGTTTTACAGTTAGATTACTTCTCATATCTTTGACACTGTGAGCAGTAGTAAAAATGTTGATTGTAGAAAAGTAACCGATTTAAAAAAGAATCTTATAAACATGTATTCATTACTTTTTACATCTTACAGCCTTTTCCGGGACATTGATAAAATCGGGATGGACACCGAAACAATTGCAAAATACCGGGACAGTCCCGGTCAAACCGTGATGTATGGCATTTCCTTAGGTTTTCCAGGTGAGGTAATAATACCCGGAACCCTTGCAATGCCTTCTCGCCTATAACCTTGGTAATTACTCGTAAATATATTGGGTGTTACCATATGCCTTCTTGGAAACATAAACTTTTAAATTTTAACGCCCAATGAATAAAATATAGTATGACAGGAACCGTGCTATAATAAACTGCACAGAATTGTATAGTAACGTAATTTTAATGAAACATTATTTAACGCAATAAAATAACTACTTATCTGCCGTGACGAAGCACGGGTATTCAGCTAGTTAAGTGTTTTATGCACCCTGAAATTTTGCTAGAATGTACCTCTTTAGGTAGATAAGAAGGTATGTATGTGTTTCCTGGACATACCTTGGTGCACCAGGTACTGCGCATAGGGGAAAGGTGCAAAACAATATTGCCCAAAACTAGAGTTTCATTCAGAAGCCAACTATTATTGATGAAAAAAATTGCAAATTAAGGCAATTTTAAAATTAATAATAAATAAGGCAGGCACTTTTAAGGTGGTTAAAATGTAAATTAAAAAAAAAAAAAAAAGAAGAAAAGTACCTAGTTTTTATTTTTAATATTAAATGATGTGCTTTATTCACGCTGCGATTTAAACAGCGTCTTCAATAAACATATTTGAAAATAATTACAAAAGGGCAGACACTTTTGTGAGGTTTAATTATCAGGAAGCATAAAAAATAAATGTTGCCTATGATAGTCTGCAATAGACAACGCGTAACCGTAAGAGTGAATGACAGCACCGCGAAGTTGTGTTTATTCTCTGCGTTCTCATTGGTTCTCGCTCATATGATCTTGTACAGCTGTTCCGGTTTAAATGGCAGCGTGTATAAAACTCTCATTTAATATGAGAATAAAAACAATTAAGTTTTTTTTTTTTTTTTTTACGTGTTATACCCCTTAAAAGTGTCTGCCATATTTATTATTCATTGTAAAATTGTCTTAATTTTACATTACAGATAGTTGGCTTCTGATTAAATCTCTATTTTTGGGAAATATTTTTTTGAACCTTTACCCTATGCGCAGTACCTGGTGCACCAAGGTATGTCCAGGAAACACATATATACCTTCTTATCTACCCAAGAGGTGTATTATAGCAAAATTTCAAGGTGTTTAAAACACTTCATGAACCGTGCGGTTACTGGCTCTCGGAATATAAGGCGATATCTCTACATGGATCTATAAGTATTTATTGGGAATTGTAAACGAGTTAACATAGACTATTTCTATACTCTCCGCCTGGAAGAGACAAGAACTCCATTGGAATGTTGTATGCAACCAGGTTGTTGTAGTTTACAACCCCACCACTACGAAGGAGGGCGCCACAGTCCACGGTCCTTTCTTCTTGTTCCTGCTACCTGCCTGCGGTCCCCCGCTCTGAATTCTTCTGCTTCTACGCTCCCTCAAAATGTTGGATCGGCTTATAGTCAGAACTAACAAATCAACTGCCGAAATTTGGTAGTGATTAAATTTGAGAGGCTGCTTTTCAGAAGACTTTTTTTTTTTTTTAATTCTGCGTGCCCTCCGATCCATAAATATTTTTCGTAAATGTTGAGATAAAGCAAAATATGTATAGACAAGAGTGAAGGGCTTTACTCCCTGTCTTAAAAATATTCAAATATGATAAAGTTGCAATGGTTGTATCTTACAAATTCTCCATACGGACTTCTCAGTCTTCGTTATTCGAGTTACAAGACATGCAAGTCTCAAGGCAGGACACACAACGGAGAAATAACCAGACTACAGACATCGTAATGTACCATTGACAATAAAGCACTTATCGATTGCCATGAACACGACTATTGAGAGAATTATGGGATTATGATAGACAATATATAAAATATATATAGCCTAGAATAAACCATTAAAATAACAAAAATATTCACTAAAACGTGCTAGAAACTGCTATAATAAATAGCTGAAATATTATTAATTATTTTTGTTATAGATCATAAATCTTATATCCAAAATTGTGTCTCATGATATCTACATGTCTTAGATATTTATATTAAGCTCAATTAATTATTGTACTATAAAAAAATATATTTATATGTATACATAATCATATTCAGATATTTATTTATAAGAAGTCAAGGAGGGGTCTCCCGTAGTCTAGTGGCTAGCGCGCTAGATTCATAAGCGGGAGATGGTGGGTTCGATCCCCACCGGCGACAGGAATTTTCTCATCCCATGGCTCGATGAGAAAATTCCTGACTGCACCCTGGATGGAGAGAAGGTAAAAATGATGGCTACAGGTGAAAATACAGGCAACCCTCCCTAGTTCCTATGGGAGATATTAAAGACTGGTGGTGAGGATGGCGTACGGCTCATTTTGAGGGTCTTTTGTATAATAAGCATACACTTTTCAAGAACTAGTAACAGTTACTCATTTTATTATTATTTGGAACATATGATTCACCTCTAACCTAATTCTGTATTTAAACGCATTCATTTATCTTCGGAGGATAAATGGGATCAGATCCAATCTAGTCTTTGTGGGCTAGTTTGAAGCGAAGGAACAAGATTGAATGCGGAACAAGTAGGGCATTTATTGGATTCATATTTGTGTGGAGAAGAAGATATGGTAAAAATGCAGTTTCCAGCCCTCCAAACCGATTTCTTTCAAACTTTGCACAATAAAGTATTTTGGTGCACTAAACACGAATACGATAAAAAAAACGTCGGATTTAACTAGGAAAGAAGTTATTAAGCACTTAAGTTCACTGTTATGCAGGTTATGAGAGCTAATGTAAACAACTAAATTTGTCAACATACGCATGCGCGGGTATGGAAAAGTTCGTAATAAGGAAGTTTAATTGAAATTTACCATAAATTATCGAAATTCATCAGTAGTTATTTATTTACAATCATTTTTTTAAATAATGAAACACTCTTCACATTTCTTGTTTCGTTCATGAAAAGTATTATATATCAGAAATCCCTTAATAATTAGCTAATGCCTTTATAATTATCGTTCTAATTCGCGCCTACCGAGCTTCAATTGTCAACAAGTCAATTGTCCAAGCTAAGAGAGATGTCTTGGAGGATTAGAAGAATGTCTAGGACGACTTTAAGGCATACATGCTATGCGTGTCCGCTCGCTCCGCTCGCTCAAAAAGGTAACAAAGCCCCAGTCAATCCAACTCGCTAAAATTAATAGAATTCTATTAATTTTAGCGAGTTGGATTGACTGGGGTTTTGTTATTTTCTTGAGCGAGCGGAAACGCATAGCACGTATGCCCTTAAGCGACAGGTGACGACGGGTGAGGATGCCCTTAAAATTAACAATATCTTTGAATAAATGGTTTCTGAACATTTCAAATGACAGTTCTCTGTTTCGCAATGTTACATATCTGCGCATGCGCGTGTTTACAAATACGCTGATGACGCCTAGTCTTCCTAGTGCTTCCTAACTTTAGTGCTTAATATTATAGTCTATTAATTTTAGCGAGTTAGATTGACTGGGGTTTTGTTATCTTTTTGAGCGAGCGTAGCGAGCGGAAACGCATAGCATGTATGCCTTAAAGTCGTCATTTATGCCTTAAAATCATGTATGCCTTAATGTCTTCACAAATTTAGTTGTTTACATTAGCTCTCATATCCTGCACAACAGTGAACTTAAGTGCTTAATAACTTCTTTCCTAGTTAAATCCGACGTTTTTTTTTATCGTATTCGTGTTTAGTGCATCAAAATACGTTATTGTACAAAGTTTGAAAGAAATCGGTTTGGAGGGCTGGAAAAATATTGCATTCAATGTTTGAATATTGGCCACCTTCAGCATGATTTATTTTGTTCAGTATTAAATAAAGTTATTTTCTTTTTTATAAACAAGCATTTATCTTGTTTTGTAAACATAACCTAGAGTTTAGTAAAGTAACAGTAGAGTAACTGTTACTATTTCTGTAACTGTTACTAGTTCTTGAAAAGTGTATGCTTATTATACAAAAGACCCCATTTTGATATTATAATTGGAGACTACATTTCGAAATACGGAGATGTTCCATCTCTTTCTCCATAGCCCTGAAGATGGCTAACACAAGCCGAAACGTTGGCAATAAATACGACTCATTTTGTTTATAAAATGTAGTTTTGTTTAAACAAATGACTGAACCCCGATCATCTACACCATCTTAATAGCTATGGTCCACTATCTCTTCACTATGATCAATAGGGTCTTTTTGCGAAGACCACATCCAGTTACTTTTGAAGTAGCAGTAATGATTTATAACAGTTACTCGTACTCGCTGATAAGCTTACTGATTAGCTTATAGGTTATTTGCTGGTTATCTATTACTACTTGACTCGTTATCTACGGTTATAATTCACATTAGATAATTGAAAGCAATATTTATTAATAAAAAGGTTAATACGATCAAAATCAATTCTCTCATTTACGAAAAAAGTTATTAAGCATTAATGTTAACTGTTTTGCAGGTTATGAAGGATAACAAAAACAATAATATTCGTAAACACAGATATTTTATTTCTTTTTTCTCTCTCTCTCTCTTTTTGGATATTTTACATTTATTTAGCGTTATGTATATGTATCCATGAGTTATATATCAATACAGTACTATTTACATGTTGTTCTCTGAACAGGTTGTAAATTTCAATACAGATAAAATAATAAATAAAAAATTTAGCGTTATGTGCTTACGTGCTATGCGTTTCCGCTCGCTGCGCTCACTCAAAAAGATATCAAAACTCTAGTCAATCCAACTCGCTAAAATTAATAGAATTATATTAATCTTAGCGACTCTAGTCAATCCAACTCCCTAAAATTAATAGAATTCTATTACTATTTGCGAGTAAAACCAATCGCTTTATATTTGTCAGGAACATCACGAACTAATTGTAAAGACCCATTTTTCTCCCTAACATAAACAGAGGTTTTTCACAAACAAACGCTAATTCACTGCTCATCGGAATCCTCTAAGAGGAAGGCAAAGGAGTTATTTGCTGAATCACTGATAAAATCACTATTGCTACTTCAAAAGTAACTGGACGTGGTCTTCGTAAAAAGACCCGATCAATAAAGTATATTATAGTATTTCTTTTTTAATCCAAAAAGGTCCCCATACTCTCAATACATTTTCCTAAGGTGTTGGTAACTTTTTAATACTGCCTGAATAAAATTCAGAATTCTTAGAATTTATAAAGTCGAAAAACATTCTAAAAGCATTTTGAGATTCCTTGTGATCCTTAAACATTTTATGGTGTAAGTAATGATACAGGTGTCTAAAAAAAGGTTAGTCAGTAGACGAGAGGTCCGGAGAGTAGGGCGGATGTGATAAAGTTTCATAGCCAAGCTTCAAAAACTTTGAACGAAAATCTGCTTGTTGTTTTAGCCGAATCCCAGCTATTCCCTGACTGCATAAAGTAAAATACGGTAACTCTGAAAAGAGTGTCATAAGTCGCGCGTTGACTTATGACACTCTTTTCAGAGTTACCGTATTTTACTTTATGCAGTCAGGGAATAGCTGGGATTCGGCTAAAACAACAAGCAGATTTTCGTTCAAAGTTTTTGAAGCTTGGCTATGAAACTTTATCACATCCGCCCTACTCTCCGGACCTCTCGTCTACTGACTAACCTTTTTTTAGACACCTGTATCATTACTTACACCATAAAATGTTTAAGGATCACAAGGAATCTCAAAATGCTTTTAGAATGTTTTTCGACTTTATAAATTCTAAGAATTCTGAATTTTATTCAGGCAGTATTAAAAAGTTACCAACACCTTAGGAAAATGTATTGAGAGTATGGGGACCTTTTTGGATTAAAAAAGAAATACTATAATATACTTTATTGATCGGGTCTTTTTACGAAGACCACGTCCAGTTACTTTTGAAGTAGCAATAGTGATTTTATCAGTGATTCAGCAAATAACTCCTTTGCCTTCCTCTTAGAGGATTCCGATGAGCAGTGAATTAGCGTTTGTTTGTGAAAAACCTCTGTTTATGTTAGGGAGAAAAATGGGTCTTTACAATTAGTTCGTGATGTTCCTGACAAATATAAAGCGATTGGTTTTACTCGCAAATAGTAATAGAATTCTATTAATTTTAGGGAGTTGGATTGACTAGAGTCGCTAAGATTAATATAATTCTATTAATTTTAGCGAGTTGGATTGACTAGAGTTTTGATATCTTTTTGAGTGAGCGCAGCGAGCGGAAACGCATAGCACGTAAGCACATAACGCTAAATTTTTTATTTATTATTTTATCTGTATTGAAATTTACAACCTGTTCAGAGAACAACATGTAAATAGTACTGTATTGATATATAACTCATGGATACATATACATAACGCTAAATAAATGTAAAATATCCAAAAAGAGAGAGAGAGAGAAAAAAGAAATAAAATATCTGTGTTTACGAATATTATTGTTTTTGTTATCCTTCATAACCTGCAAAACAGTTAACATTAATGCTTAATAACTTTTTTCGTAAATGAGAGAATTGATTTTGATCGTATTAACCTTTTTATTAATAAATATTGCTTTCAATTATCTAATGTGAATTATAACCGTAGATAACGAGTCAAGTAGTAATAGATAACCAGCAAATAACCTATAAGCTAATCAGTAAGCTTATCAGCGAGTACGAGTAACTGTTATAAATCATTACTGCTACTTCAAAAGTAACTGGATGTGGTCTTCGCAAAAAGACCCTATTGATCATAGTGAAGAGATAGTGGACCATAGCTATTAAGATGGTGTAGATGATCGGGGTTCAGTCATTTGTTTAAACAAAACTACATTTTATAAACAAAATGAGTCGTATTTATTGCCAACGTTTCGGCTTGTGTTAGCCATCTTCAGGGCTATGGAGAAAGAGATGGAACATCTCCGTATTTCGAAATGTAGTCTCCAATTATAATATCAAAATGGGGTCTTTTGTATAATAAGCATACACTTTTCAAGAACTAGTAACAGTTACAGAAATAGTAACAGTTACTCTACTGTTACTTTACTAAACTCTAGGTTATGTTTACAAAACAAGATAAATGCTTGTTTATAAAAAAGAAAATAACTTTATTTAATACTGAACAAAATAAATCATGCTGAAGGTGGCCAATATTCAAACATTGAATGCAATATTTTTCCAGCCCTCCAAACCGATTTCTTTCAAACTTTGTACAATAACGTATTTTGATGCACTAAACACGAATACGATAAAAAAAAACGTCGGATTTAACTAGGAAAGAAGTTATTAAGCACTTAAGTTCACTGTTGTGCAGGATATGAGAGCTAATGTAAACAACTAAATTTGTGAAGACATTAAGGCATACATGATTTTAAGGCATAAATGACGACTTTAAGGCATACATGCTATGCGTTTCCGCTCGCTACGCTCGCTCAAAAAGATAACAAAACCCCAGTCAATCTAACTCGCTAAAATTAATAGACTATAATATTAAGCACTAAAGTTAGGAAGCACTAGGAAGACTAGGCGTCATCAGCGTATTTGTAAACACGCGCATGCGCAGATATGTAACATTGCGAAACAGAGAACTGTCATTTGAAATGTTCAGAAACCATTTATTCAAAGATATTGTTAATTTTAAGGGCATCCTCACCCGTCGTCACCTGTCGCTTAAGGGCATACGTGCTATGCGTTTCCGCTCGCTCAAGAAAATAACAAAACCCCAGTCAATCCAATTCCGCGCGTTGAAGTTTAATATTATGAAGGTATTTGTAACCCAAAGACCTTTTTTTTTATTAGATTACGTAATAAGTCCTTCTACGATTTGTGTAGGTTCTAAAGGATTAAATAATGGCGTTTCACTAAAGCACATTAACATAATCTCTCAGCCATGGACATGAAAACTCAACATTATGATATCCATTAATTTAAATGTATTTATACATTCCTAAGGAAAATGTCAGGATCCCGGATTTCCTACGGACCCGTATTTCAACCGATCCGATCCGATTTAGTCGCAGCTCGTGAGTAATGACCTCACAGTGAAGTGAAAATGAGTGATTAATTTAAGAAATAGCACCTAATAAGCATAGAAACCTTCGATCAGGTTTCGATTATGTTGGAGGTAAGAGAAGTATTGGTATTCATATTTTAAAATTATTTATAAGAAAGGTAACTAGAAGTTTATAAGCATTGGAAGGTTATGAAAATTGAATTTAATAAACAAGGGAAACAAAAAACAAAAATGTGAATTGACTAAGTTGTTTCAAATGTTTTTTCCTTTGATTTAAAAAAAAAAAAAAAAAAAAAAAAAAAAAAAAAAAAAAAAATGCATTGAAATCTGTTAAGATTTAGAACCTGTAGACATTTTTGAAACACAATATGTGGGTTTGCGCCATTTTGCCTCGTCGGTTCGAAATCGGTCTAGAAACAAATACGTTGGAACGGCCAAGAATCGGTGGCCATCGGATGGGATCGAATCGAGTCGGGTCGAGACCAATGTAGGCACCTCCATTGAGATCCATGTTTGTTATTCTTCCGATAGTCGGTGGCTGTTGGATCGAATCGGAACGGGTCAAGTGTAGGTGCACCCTTAGGCTGTATCTTGTTTTTAGGTTCCTGAAGAGGCATCCGCTGATGCGAAACATGAAGAGCCAATTTTCATAAATTAATGATTATGTTAAGTTGGGCTTGTACTCTTTGATTTTCTGCCTACACAAGATATTAATTTCAGGCATGAGAAGTTTTGGGAAATTTTCTTGAATATCTCAAAAACGGGTGGGATTTCGTGGTAAGTGGCTGGTAATTCCCAGGATTTACTAAATTCTCCACAAAATACATTTCCAAAGAGACTCTCTTCACGGGAGAATTAAGAGTTTAATACTTTGAAAGTGTTTTCGTTGCATTAAACGGTTCTTTGGGTGTGTTTATAACATTTTTGCATTGCTTATTGTTTATGTTATTGTTTTTAGCAGTAGAATGAAATTGTTACTAGTAAAATGTGATACATTTTGTTGTTGTTTATAAGATAGCTCTATTTATAATCGAGCGGAAGTCGAAGAGGATGAGTGAATAATTTCCACCATATTAAGTTTTCTGTTCAAAATTCCCTCTAAATCTCAGTTACATTCACGTTTTTATTGGACTAAACTCAACTTTATTTTTCATGTTTATGTGTTTTCAAGTAGTTCTTGTATGTCTTCACGTCAGTTTGTCACGACTTTTGCATTCATTGAGCGTATGTTTAATTGTCACATTTACTGTCAGACTCCTAGAGATGAAGCAATTACAACATGTCGTATGATATGCAAGAACTCCTAGGCAATGATAGCCAGTACATCGACACTATACTGACTTACCTCAAGAATACAGGACTAAACAACCTTATTTGGTGAACGTCTGCAATGTTGGCTTATAAGATATTATATTTCCATCGATACTAACCAATATTTATAGGCGAACCTTTCATATCATAAATTACATAACTACACACACTTATATGTGACAACAATAACCATGCTGATTTCCTAGAATAGCTAGGTTCAGAGGACATTGGTTAATATATGCAGACTAGCAAACGAAATAATTGTTTTGGTACTAAAAAGAAACATTTATGGGGTCTTTTTGCGAAGACCATATTCAGTTACTTTTGATTAGCAGTAGTGATTGTATCAGTGATTCAGCGCATGCGCAGAACTCCTTTGCCTTCCTATTGGAGGATTCCGATCACCAATTGTGTTGGTTCTTGCTGGGAGTAAAGTAACCTTCAATAGTGAACTAGAGTTTGTTTATGAAAAAGCTCTGTTTATGTTTGTGAGGAAAAATGGGTCTTTTACAATTAGTTCGCGATGTTCCTGACAAACAAAAAGCGATTGGTTTCTTACTCGCAAAAATTAATAGAGTTCTATTAATTTTAGCGAGTTGGATAGACTAGAGTCGCTAAAATTAATAGAATTCTATTAATTTTAGTGAGTTGGATTGACTAGAATTTTGATATCTTCTTGAGCGAGCGTAGGGAGCGGAAACGCTTAGCACGTATGCCCATAATGCTAAATAAATGTTTAATATCCAAAGAGAGAGAGAGAGAGAGTAAAGGAATAAAGTATGTGTTTACAAATATCATTGTTTATGTTATCCTTCATAACCAGCAAAACAGTTAACATTAATGCTTAATAACTTTTTTCGTAGTTGAGAGATTTTGATCATATTAACCTTTTTATTAATAAATATTGCTTGCCATTATCTAATATGAATTATAACCGTTGATAACGAGTAAAGTAGTAATAGATAACCAGCAAAGAACCTATAAGCTAATCAGTAAGCTTATCAGCGAGTACGAGTAACTGTTATAAATCACTACTGCTACTTCAAAAGTAACTGGATGTGGTTTTCGCAAAAAAAAAAAAAAAAAAAAAAAAAAAAAAAAAAAAAAAAAAAAAAAAAAAAAAAAAAAAAAAAAAACCATTTATGTTTGCTTAAGGAAGATGTAATATGAATTTCGGAACCTAGATTTGTCATTGACCTGGAGTTCTTTAATTCAAGTGAAACTTATTTTGTGACTTGTAGCTCTTTTAAAAGCTTGACATTCGCGACGTAATGCCGTTACGTTCAATCGTAAACGCTTAGACCTACTTTCCTGAAGAAAGGCTTTTCGCGAGAAGGTATATGAAATAATAATATCAGACAACATTTTCATTTTATTTATTTATTTATTTCGATTTAAACGTCCATTTATTATTAACTAAGAATTTTAGGACGGGTTATCTATAGGTTACCACCCTTTTCTAGCATGGATAGGGGTGATCCCTTTCCTTTTTCTAAAGAAAAGCCTCCACCCCTAGTGGGAATCGAACCCACGACCTTTGTGTTAAGTGCTCACGCCTTAACCCTCACGGCCATCGGGTCTCCCATTTTCATTTTAATGATAATTCATTAAATGTATTACCTACTGTTCTTCCCATTTCACATTGGTGCGTTTAGCCCTTGAAGAATTATGTACACAAATATGCCAAGGTGTTGAATCGTTTAAAGAAATAATTGAAAACTGGTAGTGCAATCTAAGCGAATGTTGAAGCTTAACCTTGGATGCAACAATTTGCATTTGATATTCTTCCTTTGATAGCAGACGTTGGAAAAATACCATTGAGAAGGTACCAGTAAAACTACACACGGAAATTCTACAATTTTCTTTGGAACTGCATCATCTTAGCGCGGTTCCATAGTCTGCCTTTATAGCATGGAATACAGTACTTTCCAACAAAAACATATCATTGACATCAAAATCTTTCAACCGCAAGTAGTTCAATACTTGTATATATTTGCCGGGGGCTGATTTATTTTATATTAAATTATATACGGATTCTTGAGCAATAAACTAGATTTCATAACGGGCCTAATGTCTTATCTAGGCGTGAAATGATACTAAATCCAGCCGATTAAACAAGACGTCAAGATCTCATCATTTCAGACTGAGTATTTGGAATGTAATTTCGCAACAATTATATACTTCATACTACTTCATATGTAATTTTGGTATATATAAACCTGTGTATCAGTGACAGCTTACTCATTCCACATAACAAACACGATTTACCCACTCTGGGTAGCCAATATCTTTAAATGGTCAATTCCAACGCCTAACAACCATTAACATATTTTTTTAAATATAATTTATTTTACTTAAATAATAAAAAAAAAAAGGAAACTTTAATGTACATATAAATTCATAAACACATAGACTTAAATGTATTATTTTATTGTTTATATATTATTTTATTCTTGATTTTCATATATATATATATATATATATATATATATATATATATATATATATATATATGTGTTATTTTAATTTTTTGTTATCTTTATTTCTGCATAGCACCTCTCATCTCATGTATGATAATATTTTACATATGTATTATAATGATTTGTATTTTTCTTTTATCTAATCAAATTATTCTTTCTGTACATTCGTATTATTTAAGTTTATTCATCTCTTAAATCTCACTTCCAGTGGTCTCCTTACATACGTCGCAATGACATTCTACTTTGGAAATTAAGGATTTGAGGCACAAAAAACAACAAACGTTTTGATTTCGGCCTAGAATTAACACAGATTATTCAGAAGAATGTATTTTTGGGCGTTTCGTCAACTCTTTGGCAGTCTTCTGCAACAAAAATAATTATAAAAGTTAAAAACAAAGAATAAAAACCTTTTTTCTGCGCTTTATAGTCTTTCTGGTTATTTTTAATTATTTTTATCCGCTATGCAAAAGTTTCTCTAATTAACATTGTTAATACTTTGTATTTACTGTTCCACGTAAAATTTTCCCATAATCATTAATTCTTTCTATTTGATATTCTACTTAAAATGTGCTCTTAATTAACTTTTGTCTTAGTTCTTCGAAATTATTGGGACACTTTTCATGATAATTATATATACTTTACTTATTTCGTTCCTATTATATTTAATGTATGAATAAAATAATTATTTTCATCACTTATTATCCTGAGTATCTTTGATATATTATTTGATTATTTACGTTTTGTAATTATAGAAGGGGTTTAATTACACGATGAAACGCCTAAATATCGATTCTTCTGAAAAGCCGAAACACGATCACTGCTTCGTGTGATTCCAACAGCTCAATATTTGCAACAAATAAAGACTTTGTGACAGTGCAAATATTCTTATTTGTTTGGGATTTCAGAACCTAATAAAAAAACCCTGGGTTGCCTAACACTTTTTTGATCCAAGTAGTTAAAAAAAACAGGTCTTATCTCATCTTCAAACAGATATCGGATCCGATAAGAGTAAAAATCAGTTAAGATATTGGACATTTCCAAAAAAGAAATTATGGCATTAAAAAAAATGATCGGCGCCAAGAAACCTTTTTGCTTGTACTGACTATCTTTATTTGCCCCCTAAAATGCCAAGTTTTTGTAGGGAACTATTCATCAAAGCGGTTTCCTTTGATCCGTATCTTTAACTGATTCTTAACCCCCACCCCAGTTTTTTGTTCCCCTCGATTCCTTAGAAGCCTCCTAGAATACCTAACTACTACTAAGGTACAGGTAATTGTTCCCTTGTGAAGTTCAATTACAGCACATTAGATTCACAAAATATATCATTTATAAATTTAATTATCAATAATGAAACAATACTACAACATCACAAAAAAAATAAATTTGTATGAAAAAATTCAAATTTTCCGCAGAATCTATAAAATTAAACAGAAACCACCTTTTTTACTGTGAAAGGAAATTTTTAATTTATAACCATCTTAAGTGCTTCCTTGAAACGAAACTTTGTATAAAAGATACCCCACCAACGAGAAACGTGTTCTGTAAAAAAAATCAAAATCACTTCATTACAAGTTGGGGTTTACTTAGAAAAAAAGGATAAATTAAAATTAATAATTGAAGCAGGGTCACCGCATGGTCTAGTGGCTAAAGCTTTGGATTCTCATGTGGGGAGATGGGGGTTCGAGTCCCACCTCATTTTTTCATTTCAGGGGTCGTTGAGAAAGTTTGTGGCTGCACCATGGATATTGGCGCTAATTGCCTAGATGTCAGTTCGCAGTAAGAAAAAACAAAAAACTGTTCATTGCAAGTATGAAGGGCTAAAACAATTCATGCTTGTTTTAAATTTACAAAGGTTTTTTAAGCAAATTATTCATGAAAGCAGCGTACAAGGGTTTTCTTTTTTTGGGTTCTGTTGTCCGTGTGTTCCTCTTTAGTAATATTAACGAGGGAGAAAAAAGCTGCAAGATGTTGACAGTGGTATGTATTAAAAAAATAAATGAATCATCTTTATCTATTACCGTACATTTTCCACTCGATGAACCTGGGGAGCTAAGGGTTATCAGGAAACCATCAGCAGTGCTTTAGCACAGAGTTGGGCAAACGTTAGCGGTCGCTAATGTCTAATACCTTCTCGCTAATTTAGTGGTACTGATAAGAGCCTGCGCTAACGATTAGCGCATAGCGACGGCAGTGCGCTAATCGCTAATTTATTTATGAAATGTTTAAATATCGTGATAGCTAATACCTTTAGCTATAGTTACAACATTTTGTCATTTCAACGTTCACTTCCTGTCTGCTCTGAGCCGGGGGCATGCGCCGCATATAACTTTAGGTAAAACTGAAGTTTAGCGTCCTCCAAACCGATTTCTTTCAAATTTTGTACAATAACGTATTTTGATGCACTAAACACGAATCCGCTAAAAAAAAAAAGTTCGCATTCAACTAGGAAAGAAGTTATTAAGCACTAAAGTTCACTGTTAGGAAGGTTATAAAAGTAGGCGTAAACAGCGTATTTGTAAACACGCGCAAATTCAGTGCTTAATAACTTCTTTCCTAGTTGAATGCGAACTTTTTTTTTTAGCAGATTCGTGTTTAGTGCATCAAAATACGTTATTGTACAAAATTTGAAAGAAATCGGTTTGGAGGACGCTAAACTTCAGTTTTACCTAAAGTTATATGCGGCGCATGCCCCCGGGCTCAGAGCAGACCGGAAGTGAACTTTGAGATGACAAAATGTTGTACATATAGCTAAAGCTGTTAGCTATCGCGATAATTAAACATTTCATAAATAAATTAGCGATTAGCGCTCTGCCGTCGCTATGCGCTAATCGTTAGCTCAGGCTCTTATCAGTACCGCTAAATTAGCGAGAAGGTATTAGATATTAGCGACCGCTAACATTTGCCCAACCCTGCTTTAGCAACCGGTTTTGCATGGATGGGTCTAGCATTCATCTCCTCACAATTAGCACAATAAGTACACAACCTAGATGCAATATTTCTCTCTTGCTTACTTCCGAATCTTGTCATTTTCCAAGCCGGTTTTAGCGAGCAGACAGCCACCAAGGCAAAAACGTGGCCAAATTCTCTGGCAGGTCTAACAGAAATACTTTTAGGCAGCTGATTTATATTAGACTACGTGGATGGACTCAGGCTGTACCTAAATTGGACCCTTATTTCTCCCGATTCGATCCAATCCGATTTCGTTTGACCGACAACGGCCGACGTGAGTACCTACAGTGGTCCCGAACCGATCCGATCCGATTTAGTCACTGCTCGTCAGTAATAACCTCGTAGTGAAGTGAAAATGAGCGATTGATTTAAGAAATGTCACCTAATAAGCATAGAAACCTTTGATTAGGTTGAAGGTTGGAGGTATGATGGAGGAGTTGAGAGACCAATCAATCTTCTGGAAGTATATCCGTCCCGAAATAATAAATCTTAGTGTAACAGTTAATTGTTAACTGTTACACGACGATAAGAGAAGCATTATTTTTCATATTTTAAAATTATGTATAAGAAAGGTACCTAGATGGTTATAAGCAAGCATTGGAAGGTTATAAACATTGGATGGCTATAAAAATCTTGCCACGTAATTTAATAAACAAAGGAAACAAAAAAAAAACAAAAATCTACACAAACACTAACAAAAAAAAAGGTATATAAAAACATTTACATTCCTTATATGAGTTTGTATGCATATATCCACCTTTATACGTGTGTTCGTATAAGATTCTTCACATATAAATAAACATTGAAGGAATAATCTAAGTATATACATACTTAGAGGTCTAAAAAACAAGCAGACTGGTTATGTCTAGATAGAAACAAACATCGGACAAGACCACACGCAGTGGACACGTGTCGGTCGTATTAGGAAGAGTATGCGTTCCTTTTATAGTACACGTTCAACAAACAGAACACAACCAACATATAGTTCTTAATGAGGATGCCTGTCCATTAATGCTGAGCAAGGCATATTCGTAGCCTTGAAGAATAGTTTGTGTACATGTAGATGCGCTCGTATATTTGGATCCAAATGAACATAATACTGAAATGTATATATATATATATATATATATATATATATATATATATATATATATATATATATATGTATAAAGGAACAAACCAAGATACCGTGTAAAATCGATAGATTCCAAAAATCGATCATCCAGAACAAGATAAGTCCATTATAATAAAATAAAATAAATTTTTAGACTTTTGTCATGAGATAAAATTTAATAAAAAACTCAAATACTGAGATTAACGCCTAAATTAAAGAACACAGGTATTAGTATATCGGAAGATTTTCCGTTAGCTATTAGAAATATTCGAAGAGAGCTAAATGAATATAGAAAGGAGGCAAGAAAGAAAGGAATGACTGCAAAGTTAATCTACGATAAGCTGATGGACATAAAACATTCTTTCTTGATGAGGCGAAAGAATCTCTTTT
The DNA here is from genome assembly GCA_946811695.1 of Gonocerus acuteangulatus. Taxonomy (NCBI): domain Eukaryota; kingdom Metazoa; phylum Arthropoda; class Insecta; order Hemiptera; family Coreidae; genus Gonocerus; species Gonocerus acuteangulatus. The sequence goes on along the minus strand of OX328124.1, from coordinate 104,481,225 downwards.
CAAGGATGGCGGCTCGAATGAAGTACAAACTCCCGCGGAAACATCAAGTAGAAAGAAAAAGAGAGAAGAAACGTCAAGCCCCGAGTCTGAACAACCTTTATACAACAAGCCTTTAACCAGCAAGAAGCATAAGGAGTCTGGGAAGAGTGTGCTGAAGCAATGGCTCGACACTGCTGGAAGCACTAGTAAAGAAGATTAGCAATTACAGATCCGCGAGACTCAGGAAGTAGAGTTCAAGGAAGGAAGAAAATGGAGTGACTTCAAATTTACAATATTATTTTGGAATAGTTCTGGCTTCCGAAACCTAATTGAAGAAATGAACCATTTCACCAATTGTGGTCTAATATGCTGCTCCGAGACGTGGCTGACATCTCTACCTACACTACCAGCTCACCTCGACTTCAACATAGCAGCCACATCACCAGCTATCAAGGAGAAGAGTCGTGGGAGAGCGAGTGGTGGGTTACTTATATTATCTAACAACGTACTAACAAAACCTGTAGTATTAGACATAAATAGCCACTGGCTAATTGTCAAAGTTAATTTAAAAAGTATTGTATTGATAGTTATATTTTGTTGTATCTATTTTAGACCGTCTTTAGATTTGGAATGTCTTTTAGAAATGTTGGATCTTGCATTGAAAGATCTCTCACATGAGCCTAGAGTCACAATAATAATAGGAGGAGATTTTAATGCTCGCCCTGGAATCCTAGATCCACTTCCTGAAGATATTGAGTCTTTCGACTTGAATATCTACCATGATTCCTATGATAGTAAGACAAAAACAAGGGGTCGCGTTCTCAATGATTTCATGGCTTCTCATGGATTTATTTTCATAAATGGTAGAACGACAAGCGATACTCCTGCCGGATTTACTTCTTTCACAACAGCGGGGCAAAGTATTGATTTAGTTTGGTGTCAAATTACTGATTTAAATGTTATTAGTGATTTAAAGGTTCTAGATAGCGTACATTGCTCCTCACACTTGCCTATTCTCTTAACTCTAAATATTAATAATTCTTACAAGAAACTGTCTAAACAACCAAAATATTTAACTAAAACATTCTTTAGATGGTCCCCCATTAGAAGTGGTCAGTTCTCTGAGATGATGAATTCGTTTAAATTTCATGAATCTGACCTGCATATTGCATCGGTAGATTCTTTGAATGATAATCTTATTAATTTCATTAAAGATGCAGCTGAAGCAACGGGTATGAAAGTTAGTGTGGGACCCATAAAGCCGAAATCCTCCTACAGGGGAAATAAATGGTTCGATGAAGATTGTATAGAGTTTAGAGAAAAACTAAAATTACAAATGAAATTATGCCGTCGAAACAAATTTCAAAAATCTGATTTAAATGAATATACTATTCTTAAGAAAGAATATAAATCTCTAATTAAAGAAAAAAAAGATGTCTATTATAAAACTATTGCAGATTCATTCAGTAATGTCAAGGATAGTAAAGGCTTTTGGGCCGAAGTTAAAAAAATTACTTATAAACAAATCTCTAATAATTGTATCTCTCTAAAAGAATGGGAAATATTTTTCAATTCGGTCTACACATGTGCTTCGTCACCTGATACTAAGTTTTTCGGAGTAGCGCATCCTTTGCTAGAGTCTTATATCTCTGCGGAAGAGATTCTTGAAAGCCTGAATTCTTGCAAAAGCGGAACTTCACCCGGGCCCGACGGAATATCTTATGACTTTCTAAAAGCTCTTCCAGAAAATTGGATTAATTACCTAGAACATTTGTTCAATAAAATTGTCTGTGAAGAAAACGTTCCCAAAAGTTGGTCACTCATTCACATCTCGATGATTTATAAGAAGGGAGATAAACATAACCCCATAAACTATCGTGGTATTGCCCTTGTGAACTGCTTACTTAAGGTCTTCACTCAGGTTTTATTGAATAGGTTCCTTATATGGGATGAGGAAGTGAAGTTATTACCTGAATGCCAATCAGGATTCCGCAAAGGGAGAGGATGTTTGGACAACATTTTTGTCTTGTCTTCAATCATTCATATTCATCTAAGACTTTCTAAAAGCTCGGTGTACGTAGCCTTTGTGGATTTTAAAAGAGCTTTTGACTCTATTTTCCACCAAAACCTTTGGATGAAATTAAATGACTTAGGGGTCAGTCCTAAAATTCTTCGGCTACTTCAGAACCTCTATAGCAATGCTTCAATTCAAGTAAAAGTTGGGAAGGAATTGACTCGCAATATAAGAGCTACTCAAGGTTTGTTTCAGGGTGAAGTATTGAGTCCATTTCTTTTCGCATGTTTCCTTTCTGATATGGAATTATTTTTCAAAAGTAGAGGTGCTAAAGGTCTAAGTATAGACGGATACAATGATCTTCTTGTACTCTTGTATGCAGATGATGTCATTATACTAGCAGATTCTCCTGTAGATCTAAGAAGCAAGTTGGCTATTTTAGAGGAGTATAGTCGATCAAATTCATTGACTGTCAATACTTCCAAATCAAAAATTCTCAAGTTTCATAAAGGTAAATGTAGAAAAGATCCAGATTACTTGTACTCAGGAAAATTAATTGAACAAGTCCAACAATTTGTCTATCTTGGAGTTTTATTTTCTTCATCCTCGATATTTCTCAAAGAAACAACATATGCAATTTCGAAATTCAACGCTGCTATCTCTGTTGTCTTTAGTATTTTAGCAGGTGCAAAATGTCATTGTTGAGAGGCCACAAAGAAAATTTTTTACTCTATAGCAAGATCCACATTGATCTATGGCTCCCAGATCTTGGGCATTAGATATCTAAATTATTTGGAACAAGCGGAAACCAATTTCTATAAGAAACTATTCCAACTTACTAGAACTACCCCTAATTACATGATAAGGCTTGAGACCGGAAGTGATTATGTATCAATACAGGTTATAAAATCAACCCTCCTCTGGCTTTGTCAAATCCTATCTATGAGTGCTGATAGACTTCCAAGGCTTTGTTACAATAGACTTCTTCTTTTAGATCAGAGTCCCAAAAATAACATAAAGCTTAATTGGGTATCCCAAGTTAAAAATATATTTGTCACTTTGGATTCTCTAGACACATGGCTAATTCAGGACCCTAATTTAATCAAAAGACGGATTAATATAATTTTAGATGCCCAAAAAGCTAAGTTACTTAGTAATGATCTGGAGAAAATGAATAATTCTAACTACAACCCATTTTACAAATTTCTTTCATTATCCCCAGGCCTACCTCATGAATTTCTCACCATGGGGCTGCCTTTTGTTATTGCAAAAACCATAGCTCAGTTGAGAACAGCCAGCAACTACAATATCAAATTTTCAATAAAAAATATCCATTATTCTATTAACCCTCAGGAAATCTGCACCCTCTGTAATAATAACGTATTTGAAGACATTTTTCATTTTATCTTGCATTGTCCTATTTACTCCCCCATTAGAAGGCAATTCCTCCAGTTTATCAACCAACCTATTGAAAATTCCCGATTACACGAAATCTTAAACAAAGCCTCAAAATTTGAATATATACACATTTATAACTATATAAAAAAACTCCTTGAAATTGAGAGCTTCATTAATTTCTGATTGACACAGTAATAATAATAATAAAAACACACACAAAAAAAAATCCAACATTTAATATTAAGTAATCCATTTTTTGCACTGTTTTCTCTATCTAAAAATAATTTTTAATAATCACTTCTTGGTTAAGAAATTGTATTTTATATTTAGTACATGTATAGAAACACTCCTTAAATTTAATGCATAGAAGATGTAATTATTTTCATTTATTTTAAGTTAAACTTTATTATTTCACAAAGTATCTGTATGTAAATAGAACATATGTGTAAGTTTTATGTTGGGGTATGTTTATGAATGTATTACTAACATAGGACTATAAACATTATATAAGGTCAACTCCTCGCAATGGGGAAACCCTGTATGCAATAAAATAAATTGAAATTAAATTGAAATTGAGATAAAATTTAATTAAATTTTGCTTAGCAAATTAAAAAATATACTATTTAAATATTTTATATAAGTTTTTTTGTTAACCGTTTTCTTCCTGTTTTTTATGATATGAATATATTCCTTTATTTTTCTTTTCGTCAAGTTTCTTTCCTTTTCTATGATTTCTATATTTGCGAAGTCGAATGCATGCTTATATATTATAGAATGGTTAGCCAGAGCAGTTTTATTATCCTGATCATCCAAATTTTTTACGTGTTGTTTTATTCTCTTTGTAAGTAACTGCGACGACTATCTAAGTAACTTCGACTTCGCATATGTAGAAATCATAGAAAAGGAAAGAAACTTGACGAAAAGAAAAATAAAGGAATACATTAATATCATAAAAAAACAGGAAGAAAACGGTTAACAACAAAACTGATATAAAATATTTAAATAGTATATTTTTTAATTTGCTAAGCAAAATTTAATTAAATTTTATCTCTTGACAAAATCTAAACATTTATTTTATTTTATTATAATGGACTTATCTTGTTCTGAATGATCGATTTTTGGAATCTATCGATTTTACACAGCTGATCGACGCTATAAGTAGGTAATAGTAACCTCATATTGGACGTGTCCATTGTACAGGAAGGTTCGCCTTAATACAATTAGGCTGAAAGTTTTAGTTTATTGAGTTTTATGGCTCCTGAAGAGGCACCTGAGGTGTGAAACATGTAGAGCAAGAATAAATGAATTGACTTTGTTAATTATTTTTTATTGACCTTCCGCCTGAAAAATATTGAATTTATTTATGTGCGATGAACATTTGAAAAAATAAAATATTTAAAAAAAAAATTGTCTTGTTAATGCATAATAACTACATTTCTTCGTTAAGTTTTAAAAGTTAGTACCCTGAAACAGTCATCAGTTTCATATCCTATTGGTCATGAAAAACTGAAAAAATTTAAATTTGTTTATGGACATATATCTGTTATGTTTCAGTCCTCGCCACTGGCTGTTTAGTTTTTCGATGTCCAAGCTATTTCTCCTGCGGTGTCTGTTTAAAAGCAAAATATTTTACTGGTCGACCACCTCAGCATCCTATATGCTCCTGGTGCAGATCTTCTATATAAAAGTTATATTATATTACAAAACGAGGTTAAAAAAAGAAAAATAATTCTGTAAATTTAATAATAAAAAATAATTTAATAGTATTAATTTTTTAATACAAAAAAATAGTATTAATTTTATTTTTACAAATATCTATTTACACGTAAATAGAACAAATAAACTGTATAAAAAAAATCAAATCAATATTTACATTTCAAAACCATTAACCCTTTGACACATGATTTTTTTTCTTTTATCACGAAAAAGTACAACGTTTAAAATCTTCCAGCCCCTTTGACACACGTTGCTGCTTACGGGAAATTAAATATAATTCGATGCCTGCAGGCATCACGATGCAACAAGGGGTTAACCCCCTTGACGTTTTGCTCTGAAATGGCATAGAGAGGTTTGGCTTGTCAAGGAGGTTTTCTCACTGCGCCTATTGTAGTTTTGAATCAGTTCTTTTTATTAGGTTTTTTATTGTAAATGAACAACAAGTTCTTTGCTTGAACTTAGCATCACTTTGCTCTGTTGCTCTGTGCTTATTTCTATGGTGATGACGTTTTGCTCTGACTTGGAAGAGGTAACAGTTGCTTCTACCAAGTCAGAGCAAAACGTCATCACCATAGAAATTAATTATTGGTAAATAAGGATAATAAATAATAATAATGAATAAACTATAATAATTAAATAATATAGTTTATTAATTATATTAAATATTAGTCTTTGAAAAAATTGATAATTCAAAGTTCTACAAAAAAAGTCCGTCACGCAGGAGCTGCATAACTAAGCACTTTCCTCAGAATTTGGGTAGTGTAGACTGCTTTCCAGAACAATTTGCTTAAAATATCCTACATAAATAAAATAAAAACATGAATAGTTCTCTTTTAATTTTGTAATGAGTAACTGATCAACTATTAATTTGCTTCCAGAGTTATGTTTACACATGGTACCTACTACACTACGTAATAAATACAAAAAACCTCATATTATCGTATTTTGATCTAACGCAGGAACAGGATACAGTCACTCTAGTGGTAGATAGCGCTCCTTGCAGCGGCTTTGTGAACCTACGTCTGACGGGCTTTTCTATTGAAATATATTACAAATTAAACCCCCGCTTTCCGATTGACCGATTCAGCTAATTTTTACAACACTTCTTTCTCATGAGTTACCCACGACGTATACCGCGTTTCGTTACAATACAGCAGAAATTACGACCGGTATGAGTATATTAGGAATTTGGGTCCGGAGTAAACCCCCCCTTCTAATGAACCGATTTAGTTTATTTTTACAACACATATTTACCTGTGGATTAGCACTACGAATACCGAGTTTCGTCGAAATATACCAAAAATCACGGCTGGTAGTGGCGAATTCGTATTGTGGGTCCGGAGTAAACCCCCCCCCCCCCTTCTAATGAACCGATTTAGTTCATTTTTATATCTCACTTTTCTCTCTATATTACCACTACGAATGCCAAGTTTCGTTGAAATATAACAAATATTACGGCTGACATAGTCAAATTAGTGTTTTGGGTTCGGGGTAAACCCCCCCTTCTGCTGGACCGACTTTGGTGGTTAACGAACTCGTTCAATCGTTTGCTAATTGAATGCTATATACCAAGTTTCGTGACGAAAAAACAAAAACTCTGCCCGCTATCGTGTTAACAGACACACACACATATATATATATATATATATATATATATATATATATATATATATATATATAAATTTTAACGGGGGTCATTTTCGGTGTCTACTTGGTAGGATCGATAAAGGTTTGAAGAAATTTTTCAAAAATTCCGTCATGAGCCCAACCTCAATAGCTACTTTCCTTCGGAGGAAAGTGCTAAAAGAAGTACAAGTGCATTAATGAATCGTATAATTTAATAGTAAAAATATTGTCTATTGTTTATTGCCCGTCTGATAACGATAATATGGATAATAACAATGACAATTGTTTAATAGTCAAAAAATAATAATGAAAATTATTTAATAGTAAAATAATAATGATGAGAATATTCCATATAAATCACTTCTTACAAACCTTAGAAATTGTTATTACTATTCATGCATGAATAAGGATAATAATAACCAGGACGAATGTTGCTTTATGCCTTAATCCTTCCCAAGGGTGATGTCTATTCGTGAGAAAGCTATAATAAATTTATTTTGTTCTCATTGAACATGCCAACTGGACCGCTGAGTGTCGTCGGTAAGACCCATTTTTGTATCTTAAATCTATTTTTATCAACCAACACCAAACCACGGCAATATCTAACTTTTCAAAAATATATATTTGATGACAGTTGCCCTCTTTGGAGGACACTTGGAGCCAATAAATGAGGAGCTCACATCCTCCGTAGTAATCTCGCCCTGAATATCTTCCAGCAGTGTACTGGGAGAGGAGACAAAATCAAGAGGCCCTAGCCCTGGAAGGAATTCCTTCAACAATTGGTGTAATAAATCTCAATGGATCCTAACTGGATGTGCTCTCCATGGACCTCCAGGTCCTGCACTCTATTGGCCTCCGTCTAAAGTATTCCTAACAAGAGGAGCACCTTGACGTCTTACTCCTTACTTCCTATTCGTGTACAGTATACAGAGTGTCAATGCGTTTATAGTCTACAGTGAGGTTCAAAAGTATTGATACAACTTATTGGTCAATTTTAAAAAAAAATAAGTACTTTTTAAGGATCTCTGAATCAGTAAAAATAATGTAAATACTATATCAGTTATAAAAAGTCATAATTAAGTTATACATTATTATTTATCAAAAATAAATCATTAGATATTAATAACACAGCCACACACACAAAAAAAAGTTTAGACCCAGTGAGCAGACCATGTTTAATATATGTTTTTGGCTTGGCTGAATCCGCATTTGGGGTCAGAAAAACCCCAGCAGTTTTTATTTAAGCCCCACCCCCCAAAACTCATAATAATTTTTTTTCGGCACATAGACATCAGGCAATTAGCGCCAACATTCCCAACAAACGGGGGATGAGAAAATTCCTGCCGCCGCACAGTGGGGCGATCCCACAATAATCTTGGACATTGGGGGAAAAAATTAACTTTTTAATTTTGGATTTTGATTGTATTCTTAATAACAAATAAACCCTTTACTATTGAGAAAATTGATTTTTAGCCATATTATTGCATTGGTTTTTACATAAATCCTTGTTATAATTGCTATGTCGAAAAACACCTTAGCTTATTAAATTGGTCTTGTGCTCTTATTTTATTGTATAAATTATTTTTGCTTCCAGAACACATTAAGGGTATTATAATTAATCAAAAACTGGCAAAAAAAGAAAAAAATTATATTTAATTGATTTCGCAAATCGCCGGTACTTGCCCAAAAAAATTCGACTTGCCACTCTTTTAGAAGTATATTGTCTAATTTACAGCGTTGTGAGATCTTGCCTAAACTTGCCTATTCAGTGGTTATTCTATTTTTTCTGTTGATACCTGCGCGCCATTATTAATCCAATTAGTGGTTGCTTCCGTTCCTTCTAGGAATCAGTCTGATGTCTCGCGCCCCGACACAATAGAAAACAAAACAAATGATGATCTATTTCAATTTTTTAAGATCCAACAATATTAATTTTAAAGATTATGTCACGGCTTTGGAAAAATTGACTGACTTATTTGGTTTTGCGATTACAAAAAGTTCGAAGAACGGGTTCCTGGAGAAATTAAGGGAACGGTGCTACATTTTCAATTTAAATGGATTGATGTAAACAGATCTTTGGATCTTTTGAGGAAAAATCACGAATGGCTTAAGAGGGACTTAATTTTTCCAGAAGTATATTCTAAAATATATTCTAAAACTTCCATCTTCGTCCACTCTAGTATATTAGTATATCATTTAATATATATATATATATATATATATATATATGTGTGTGTGTGTGTGTTGTTGTTTCGGCATCTGTCTCCAGCGGTCTTGCTCCTCCTGTCATCGCGATATTTCGCCGGATTCCTCTCCGGCTTCTTCTGGCCGTCACTCATCCTTGCTGGTTGGTAAGGGAATGATTCCCGGCAACAGATGCCGAAACAACAACATATTTAATTCCCAGCGAAGTAGCTTGAAAAATAGCATATATATATATATATATATATATATATATATATATATATATATATATATATATATGTATACATACATTCATAACTGAAAATGCTCGTTGTAAATAATAAAAATTTTAAAAAAATTAGAAATAATATAAATTCTTACAGCTTACGATTCTCATTATTATACTGAATAAATCGATTTCTTTTAATTTTTACGGCTAGATATATTTTTTTTTTTATAGTTTTAGTTTTGCGTTTATGAACTTATGAAAAAAATAAAGATACAAATGTACGTATGTACACATTTAAAATTCATCCTACCATTTATATCGCTACTGGTGAAATTGCTTATAAATTAGATAAGTAGAGTATTGGATTTGCTTTAAAATGACACCAGAATCAATACTCTAGGACCAGTAGAACTGGAGATATTAATGGATGTCCGGCTTACCCTGTCACTCGCCCCACTGTGCGCCGGAGGGAATCGAACCCCCATCTCCCGCATATAAAACTAAGGCGTTACCCACTAGACTACGGGGAGAGTCCAAAAACTCATAATTTAGGATATTTTACTTTATAATATTTTTATTCAAATCGTTAACCAAAATAAACGACTATTTCCTGTTTATTCCCTTTTAGTGTATAAAAGTACCAATTTTTTGAGACCTCAACGAACTCGATTGGTCCATATGGAGCGAAATTACAGCCCTATAAATATGTGACTTTCCTAAAACGTACGCGATTTTGCTTATATTTTTGTATTAAATGTATTTTCTAATGCTTATAATCTTTGTGTTTTTACACAAAAATTGACCCAAGGCCTTCGGAGATAATTCTTGAACTGATGCAATCCTTTAAATCCCAAAATACAACTTTTAAAAAATCTCCCCATATTTTATTCCATCAATGTATCAATAGAAGTAAATTAAATGAGAATAATTAAATATATTAATTAAGCTTCCATTTTCGAACTATGTTTTTTATAAATTTGCCTACATGTTCATTAAACTGTCCTCTATGCATTGGAGAAAGATAAGACCCTCCAAGTGGTACTCGTTTTCGAGATGAGCCTCAAAGATCCACTGAACATGGGAGGCAGGGGCAGGGCGTATCCATGTTTACTTGATAAAAAGTCCGTCTCGCAGGACTGCATCATCTTAGCGCGGTTCCGTTCATATCCCTAGTCTAATTTGGAAAGATTAAAATAGAAGCAGTTATTATTTTGGTTCCACGAGTCTTCTTTTTTTAAATTAATTATTATAATGGTGTGTCAAACCTCAAGGTCACTAACGTCAATCCTGTGAGCAGTAAAGTCTTGAAAGGTCATGATTTACAATCTTACCTGGAAGGGTCGGCTCCTGCTACTAGAAACTGTCCCACTAGTTACAAGGTCTTGGAATCTTGGAAATCTATATTTCTAACATTAAATTGTTTTTCTTATTTGTCTTAACCTGATTTATTTTCAAATACATTATCCAACTATAAGCAATTAAAAAATAACAAGGAATAAAAAACAGACAAAAAGAACAGTTCGAATATGCGAAATCAATTACTTTAAAGTTTTAAGCTCTTATTTCTACGATTGACATCGCCTAATCAAAACTTTCATTAGAACCTTTTTTTTAGAGCATTTAATAACCTTTCTAATGGTATTCTTCCGTTTACCAAGATTCTCAACCTTTTTCGAGATATTAAGGAAAGTAAACAAAGTTACTAAAACTTTTTATGTCTGTTAATAAAATATTTTATTCTAACCCTTCCTTAACTCCAAACGTAACCAAAATTTCAACATATTAGTTTTGATGAAAGTAGAACATGCAGAAAATGTTTCAACTGAATCCCATGATTCTAAGTACCCAAACCAAAAACGGTATTCAAAAACTATTTTTCCAATTTTCTCAAAAACGGTTAAAGCTATCGCCTTGAAAATGGTTTCATTCGTTTTCCTAGCCCAGGAAGCATATAAAACGAGTACTTACAAGCGTATGAACTCAAAAACGTAAGCGTTACGATTTTTTTTGCGCGAATTTCGCCACAAACGCCATCTTCCAGTAGGCGGATTTTGCTGGTTAACGAACTTGACCTTTCAAATTAGACGAAACATTTTTGTACCAAATTTCATCAAAATCGGACCATTCGTCTATGAGCTACAGAGCGAACAGACAAATATATATATATATATATATATATATATATATATAAATAAATATATACATATATATATATATATATATATATATATATATATATATATATACAAATTTGAACCACCGTTATTTTCGGTCTCTAGGGGTTCTGAAATGCGAAATTTGCTAGTCGGCACTTCCGGATTGTTTCATTGTATCAACCTTATAAGCGGGGTACCTCCCTATGGGGGAGGGAGGAACCGCGCTAAAAAGCAAGTTTGCTTACCATTTCTCTGGATTTTGTTTTCGTAATTAACAATTAATTTTTGAAATTTGGTTTGTCTCCTATTAACAAATCTACCGATTTTCCTCAAATAATTTCACTGATTGTTTAATCCCATAATACTATTCCTTTCTGAAACCCTTCTGTCGATGGTTGAATTTTTTTTGTAAGATAGTAATTTATATATATATATATATATATATATATATATATATATATATATATATATATATATATATATATGTATATATTCAAATAAATGCTGAAAATGGTATTGTTTACCGTTGTTTAAGGATGTTATTAATAGTGAAGGTTGCTGGTTGGGATTCCCAAGTTGGAGATTGTCTATTAACCAAACGCCTTCATCCCCTGCTTTCTTCCGAAAATCAAGACTATTGTACCCTTTGTTACCTATGTAGACGAGAAGACTTCCCACCTGTACAGGTTAGCCCTTCCCTATCACGGAGTGTGGGTTTCTACAGCTAACGGTCTCTGGGCTATAAACCACCGTTCCACCATATACCTGCTCCTAGCTGGGGCTGTAGTATCGCTTTTACAATGTCCTACGTGGGTCTGTTTGTACCTAAAGGTCGCTGTACCTTTCTTTAGTCTTGGCACCTTAAGGTCAATGCACTACTTATGCACCTTGACATTTTACTATCAATCTTTGTCAACAATTGGATTCTGTAATTTCTTTCAAATGTTATTTAAATGTTCTATATATTTATATATATATATATATATATATATATATATAAATATATATACATACATATATATGGTTTGTTTTAAGTTACTTCGCTGGGGTTGAAATGATTGATTTGTGAGACGGCTTCTCTCTCCAGCGGTGGTCTTCCTCTCCTTACTGCAATATTTCGTCGGGTTCATCTCCGACTTCTTCAGGCTGCTATGTGTCGTTCTCGGTGGTTGTCAAGGGAATTCCCTTGACAACCACCGAGTACGACACATAGCAGCCTGAAGAAGTCGGAGATGAACCCGACGAAATATTGCAGTAAGGAGAGGAAGACCACCGCTGGAGAGAGAAGCCGTCTCACAAATCAATCATACTTATATATATATATATATATATATATATATATATATATATATATATATATTTATATATAAGAAATTCGATTTTGTGGAATTTATCTTAAGTTTAGCACATTCGAAGGAACTTAGCTAGCTATTGGCTCGTTAAACATTTTTGAATTATTTCTCCACACTTTTCATTCATCCTACTAAACAAAGTACTAACTACAGAAAATGACCTTCCTTTAAACGTTTATATACACATTAATGAGTGTGTGTTTGTTTATCTTGTCATTAAAGGCACTGCTCAGCATTCTCATAATTAGGGACCGGATTCTTAGGTTTTCACTTATTTTTTTCCTTTCTTCAAAAACTGATAATGATCGTTTTTTTTTTTTTACATGATTCGCGTCTTGTAGTATCATTTGTGCAAATTTGGAAGAACCTAAAAAAACCTATTCAGGATGATATCACCTAAAATCACCTAATTAACGATGGAACGACCTAGAACTACCAAATCTTTGAAATAGAAAATACAATACAATGAACTCATTTCCTCGATTAAACAAATTCCCTTAAAAGCAACTTCCCGGGTCCAGACGTTCAGGGAATTTTTACTAGGAGTGTCACTTCCACCAGAACCCCATTTTAACACGCTGGGGGAAAAAAATGAAAACAGTTGTTGACGCTTTGTACTTGAATGAAGCAGCTGATATTTCTAAGGCTTCGATATTTCTCTAGAGTAACGAGATTCGTGGTGCACTCGCATTCCTAAGATCATCCATCATTTCTCAGATCTTCCAAATCTCATTGAAAAATTGGAATCGTCAACACCGGAGCTAAAAGATGCGATGAAATACGCCCCTATGACGTCTTGTGACGTAAACGGTCGCATCTTTATCTTTCTCCGCGTTTAAGACAGTTCTCTAAGACAACTGGAAGAATTTCACCTTCAAAAACCTAGGCACCTATGTGGGGGTTTACTTTAACAAGGAGTAATACCTATTTTAGTTTCAAATATTCCCTTTTAAATTTTTCCAAGATTTAATTATTTTGTTTTTAACATAGTTAAGTACCTTTCTGTAGGCAGTGAAATTCTTCCTGATTTTCTTTAGAAGTTGGAACTCTTTATCAGAGAAACTTAAAAATGTCCTTAGCACATTTGTTTTAATTGTTTTGTTTTATGTACTTATTTATTTTTATTAATGTATGTTTTATTGCATAATTTAATTTTTTTTAAATGTATTTTATTTATATATATTTCATTTAATTTACTTTTTTAATAAATATTTTGTTGAATATTTGGACTACTTATTCTTTTTTTTAAATAATAACTCATGTTTCCGTTTTATTTTTATTTACTTATCTTTTTGTTTTTCCTTCTCAATATACTATTCTATAAAATAATGTTATTTTTATGTCACAATTATGATAAATTATAATAGATTGAACTTATTTTTCGAACCTATTGAAACATTTTTATCACCTAAAATGGATTTTTAAATAAAAACCTAAAAAGACCTATTTTTTGAACTTATTCAAAACATTTTTATCACATAAAAAACCTAAAATGGATTTTTAAATAAAAACCTAAAAAGACCTATCATGCCTGTTTCAAAAACAGGAGGCTTGTTTTAACCTAAAAATCCGGTCCCTACTCATTATAAACAAACATCACCACGATAGAGCAACTTCTATATGCATCAGTTCTTCTTCCACACCGCACTGTCCGGTAAAGGCTTGAAACTCAAGCCGAAACTATTTCTAAATTCTTAATATTTATATTTATCAATAGATAATTGTGTATGTCCGCGCTCGCGTGTTTGTATGTTTGCGTTTGTTGACACGATAGGGTCATTCCATATCAACTCATCCAAAATAAAGGAAAAAATTTCCCTCACATTTTTTGATTTTTTTTTAAATTTGGCTCATCAATAGTACCCCATACGACAATTAAAAATCCAAATTTTTAGAAATTTATCTTTATTAGTTTTCGACTTATGAAACTTTAAGTTTTTTAAAAAATCACAATTTTTGACAGACACTTGATCATAAAATTGTCCATAACTTCCAAACAAAATGAGCTAGAAAGGTGCGAAAAAAAAGCATTCGTTAGTGTATTAAATGCTGATTAAAATTATGTATATCATGAATTATTTATAAAAATAAAAATTTTAAGGTCATTTTTAAAACTTTAAAATTGCAATTTCTCTTAAAACGTATGTTTTAAAATTTTCAAAAATATTGTGATTTTTCTTTGATATTTTATCTCAGTTTTGTGTAAATTTCAAGTAGGGATCTCAATGGGATCATATTTATTTTAATTAGTATCGTAATCAAAGGTACCTTGGTATCGTGTTCGTCAAAAAATTGAAATTTTACAGAAAATAAAATGAAATCCATCTAATATCGATGCAAGATGAAAAAATAAAGAAAAAAAATTCCTTTGGTATATATCTCGGTTTTGCTTAGTTTCCGAGAAAAACGCAAACAAATAAAAGAAACTATGAAAAAGCAGTCTATTAAAAGGCGTGTATAAAAATTGTTAAAAGTATGTGTTTCAAACCCACCCCCTCCACTCACCCTCTTATTCCCAACTCCTTTAACCTCCCCCCCCCCCCTCCAAAAATATACGATTGAATATGCCTATGATTTTAAGTGGAATAATGAAATAATAGGTCCCCATTTTTTGACCCCTTACATTTTTTGACCCCCTTGCATTTTTACTTAATGCAGAGTCTTTCCATGCATTCCACTATAATAAACGGTCGTTCTTGGAGGAAGTCCTTTTGGCACAGAGATTGGGAAGCTGGTTCCAAGTCAACGGTTGTCAAACCCACTACGGGAGGGCCGTCCGAAATTGGTTGGACACTAATTACCCATGGCGTTGGATAGGACCTGGTGGGCCGGTATCTTGACCGGCTCGATCTTCAGACCCCACGCTCTTGGATTTCTTAGCAAGGGGACACATTAAAGATTTAGTCTACAGGGAGCACATTGGCTCAAGGGAGTACCTCATCCATCGCATCAAATGGGCCTGGGAACAGATTACAGCAGAGCAATGCACAAATGCCATCGATTTGTGACGCAGTCTGACAATGTGCGATGCGACTATATATATATATATATATATATATATATATATATATATATATATATATAAATGTCATCTGGGGTCATTTTCGGTGTCTACTAGGTAGGATCGATAAAGATTCGAAGACATTTTTCAAAGATTCCGTCATGAGTGCAACCTCAATAGCTACTTTCCTTCGGAGGAAAGTCCTAAAATGTATTCAGCTGTTCATTTGAAATATAAAAGTATTCACAATAGTTTTTTTATTAATATGAGTTCTTTTAATAAATTTCTTCAGGAATGCAGTAAACACTACGTACATTGCTGAGGAATTCAGTACACGTAAGCAGCTCCTGTGTGACCAACTTCTTTCACTCAGCAGTATGACACAAAGAATATTATCTCAAGAATCCCGTTACACTGATTAGCGTAATGTGTAACAGTGTTTAAATGTGTGCTTGGATGTCACTGTGTGCCTTATCTACGTTACAGACATTTTCATGGGATACTTAAGGCTTGCTGAGAGGAAAAAACAAATCGTCGTTCCGTCAATTTATTTTTTTAATATACGTACGTTTTTTTAAAAAATACGTACATGTTATTTTTCTGTTGACTTATATATGTATATATATACACACAGGGTGATTCAGGTGCAAACTCTAGGAGGAAATTCTAGAGACATAATTTTTAAAAGTCAAATTGCTATTTCGGCAAATGTCAAACTTCTAATTACATTTGCAATTTTTTTATTGTACTCTAAAGAGTGCCGCACATAACGCAAAAGATAAATCAACGTAAATTTGTAAAAAGAAAATGTGACATATATCTCGAATGAAAACCTTTTCCAACAATTACTTTCAGTTACTTTTTATTGCTTCCGGACTGGAAAATGGATTCCCACTGTTTGGCCTATAAAAAAATTAGTAATCCATAATTTCTTTACGCATGGTATTTGAAAGGAACCAAACTCTATATTATATTCTATGACGAAAGGGAGTCAATCGTTTAACCTATCCCTTTAATAACCTTCCACTTCATTTGCAGCGATTTAATGCTTACCACGTGTAGAAGGTTTCCTGTAATTAGTGAATCTGTAGTCCGTTAGGGAGCTGAGGAAATATTATGCGAGAAATCTCAGATTCATCGAGAAAAACAGAAGTGCTTAATTCGACGTCCAGCACCGACGTACGAATGGGTTCAGTGAATTAAATTACTGTTTTCTTAAAGGTAATTCTTTATGTTTTATGATGGAATAATTAGAATTTAATTATCTTGAACAGTTTTTGACTAATCCTTTCTTATTCACTACAAAATATGTCTACGTTAAAAAAAAAAAAATAATAAAATAAAAAAAAAACAGAAAATTGGACCTAACTCCATTTTCCTTCGGAATCAAACCATACTTCAAATGAACTTTTTTGTTGGAAATTATGTCTAGAATCCCCTCCTAAACGAACGATACTTAGACCTGAATCGCCCTCTCTCTCTCTCTTTCTCTCTCTCTCTATATATATATTTATATATATATATATATATATATATATATATATATATATATATATATATATAAGTAAAGATGGATTGGTTGGGATTCGGCTAAATAATCCTCAATATGATTTTGTTTTAAAAAATCTATATTTCGGACGTTTCGGCTACTCATTGGTAGCCTTCGTCAGCTAAAATGACAAAAAAAGAAATTAATACAGAAACAAAAAAAAAAAAAAAAAGTTTATAATTGTGATAGGTAACAGAACTATAAATACAATTAACTTATAAAAGAACATATCTTAGAATTCTTAGAATGAGTAGAATGAAAAAATAAATAGGTACAATAATTGATTTTAATAGTAATTAGTAACATTAATTAATTTTACAAAGAACTTTGGTATGTAGTATCTTATTTCTTTGTAAAATTAATTAATGTTACTATCAGCTACTATATTTGTCATTGGTATGTAGTTTCTTATTTCTTTGTAAAATCAATTAATGTTACTAATTACTATTAAAATCAATTATTGTACCTATTTATTTTTTCATTCTACTCATTCTAAGAATTTAAGACGATATGTTCTTTTATAAGTTAATTGTATTTATAGTTCTTTTATCTATCACAATTATAAACTTTTATTTTATTTTTTTTTTTTGTTTCTGCATTAATTTCTTTTTTTTTCATTTTAGCTGACGAAGGCTACCAATGAGTAGCCGAACCGTCCGAAATATAGATTTTTTAAAACAAAATCAAATTGAGGTTTATTTAGCCGAATCCCAACCATTCCATCTTTACTTATCACCTCGATGGCTAACTATCTAATCATCATAGTATATATATATATATATATATATATATATATATATATATATATATATATTGTTTTTTAAGCTACTTCGCTGGGAATTCAATGTGTTGGTCATTCGGCATCTGTCTCCAGCGGTCTTGCTCCTCCTGTCATCGCAATATTTCGCCGGATTCCTCTTCGGCTTCTTCGGGCTGTCACTCATCCTTGCTGGTTGGTAAGGGAATGAGGGTATTCATCCCCCTTAGTAAATAGGAAGGGAGTTGACTAATGAAGCTGTTCGACATATCAGAGACAAAAAGAATAACTCAACAAGATGACATCTACCTTCACGATATTCTACAAACTATTTTTTTTTATTTATATAAAACAGATCTTCAAAATTCTTTTTTTCCAAATTAATATAATAACCTTTTTTTAACCAACTGAAATTAATTTTCGTAAGATTGATAAGTACGCTGTGTTTATAGCATCCCAAAACATTTGGGCAGCACACTTTATTTTTATAAATAAAGAATTTCTTCTTCTTCTAATTCAGTTAGAGTTTATATGGGTCATAAGCTGGAAATTACTTGGTTTTCCGAAGTTTGTCTTAACTGTTTTATTTGGATGGTCGGCTTTCGGGGCGGTGTTCAAACTTAAAAAAAAAAAAAAAAAAAAAAATTCAAAGTGTTGTTAACAGTGCTTAGTAAGCTCTGAACATAAATTCGCCCTCCTAAACGATTTGTAATTTTACCCTTCTGGGAGGACCAAAATACAATAAGTTTTCAAAATGATTGTTTATTTTTTTATTTCATTGGTCAAATTAAGACAATTTATGAGAAAATGTTTTATCAATTATATGTATACAGTAATATTTAAAAACATGTTTTGATTATACTTATAAAAATAATGAAAACTTTCCAGGACTTGCTGAATTATAATTTCACACCATGTCTGTAGCATTGGAATCAATGCCTGATTCAGAAGGATCTGCAATTATGTGTATTGGGAGTGACAATACAGTCTACCAGTGTCGGGGATTTCAAGAAACTCAGCATTTGAGGGGATGTGTTTGAAGATTTTTTTTTCAAACGAGTAATGATTGGATCTGAAAAAATCTATTTCTTATCTGTCTATTTTCTCTATCTAGAGGTCAGTATTTGTGTTAAATCTTTTTTTTTTTTTTTTTTTTTTTTTTTTTTTTTTTTTTTTTTTTTTTTTTTTTTTTTTTTTTTTTTTGGTCGTCCAAGATAAGAAACACAACATCCTTTTTTTTCTAGTAAACAAATCCCTGTACGTCACGTTGTCTGTATTCTCTGAATCTTGATCTGTATTCTCTACATCAGACATTTGATCGATAAGGAATAAGCGTGATGGAAGTATAAATGGAATATGGAAATATAAGAATAATATCGAAAATAATATAAGGAGGCTCAAATTTAGATAAATTATAGGACTTTCATTTATTAAACTTCCTTTGAAAAACCTATTTTAGCAATTATAGAAATAATCAATGCCCAATTTGTCATTCTTCTACATAGTCGAGGGTGCATCTGTTTTCAATTGAATTGAAAGAGGGCAAGCTAATTTTAAGGGAAATATCTTCGGAAGTCCTTAAATAACAATAATTGCCGTAGGCGTACATCGAGAGTTTCCTGGATTTTTTTAAAATGATTTATTTATTTATTATTTTTTTTTTTTTTACTTCTTTTGCTCATACCTCCAAAAGTATTCATGTCAGAGACTTGTTCAAGGTGTAAAAGAATTTGCAAGAAAATATTCTATAATGTTACATTACTCAGCAATGTTAATATTCATTCGCGGTTGAGCCAAAAAAAAAAAAAAAAACAGTACGTATGAAAATAAGGGCAAAAATAATTTTGCAACTGGGGGTTTAACGAAAAAAAGTAACGTTTTTCAAATTGTTGCGAATTCTGAACGACACACTTTACATATTCGAAATATATTTTTTTTTTAAACTAAGGTATGCCAGCTGATTACAAATTGAAAATTGATCAATTTTGATGAAAAAAAAAAAAATAAACATTGTTTTATCATTTGTACCTAAATTTACGGTTATTCCATTTTTAATGAAAATAAAACATTTTTTATTTCGATGTTATGCAATATTTGAGGGGAGGGGGGGCTAAAATGATTTTATTCTTATATCATAGTTATCCTGAAGCATCATATTCAATTTAATTTGATTTTGAGTGTTGGTGTAGAGTGGAGGGGGTGGGGGTTGTTCCGGGGCGATAGTGGGGGTAGGAGAGGGAGAGGTGGTGTGGAGGGGAAGGGAGAGAAGGCAGTGTATATCTAGCATTCAGAAGGAGAGGATATAGTGCGTCATGATTCGACTTCTGGGCGGGCTTAAAGATTATCTCAAGTTACAGCCTATAGTCACTGACAATGCTGTATTCAGGCTCCACAATCTCTTCACAACAGCACTCCTCATGGCATGTTCTCTCATAGTCACGGC
Organism: Gonocerus acuteangulatus; assembly: GCA_946811695.1. NCBI lineage: Eukaryota > Metazoa > Arthropoda > Insecta > Hemiptera > Coreidae > Gonocerus > Gonocerus acuteangulatus. Next base: position 104,460,821 of record OX328124.1, on the reverse strand, counting down.
AACGCAGTACGTAGGAAACCCCATACAATGCATAGTATCAGGACTGCCAGCCCGTCCGATAAACACCTTCTGCTGGATAACGTCAACCTTCACGATGCCCGAGGCGTTCAGGAAGACTGTCGGAGTGGAGGTGGCGCATCCGGGTATTTCGAACGACTTTAACGACGAAGGCGCCAAGAAGTATTACGGCTACTATCAGTGGGTATGCTTCGTGCTGTTCTTCCAGGCTATGCTCTGCTATACGCCCAAGTGGATGTGGGACGCCTGGGAAGGCGGCCTCATGAAGACCATAGTCATGGGTTTGAACGTAGGAGTTTGTCACGAAGAAGAGAAATGCTCCAAAAAGAAGATGCTCATAGACTACCTCATGAGGCATGTCAAGGTAAATACCACATGTTTTATCTTCATCAAATATTTAATTAAAGCCCATCAAAGTAGCATTTCCCTTGTGTTTTTAGTTTCAACAAGCCGTGTGATTCATCCCACATGGAGGTCAGAATCTTAGAAGGCCAGATAACCTCCAGATATCTCATTCATAAATAATAATAGACATGGACGTAATACACATCATAACAATACAGATTACTGATAATTTTACGTCATAATCCTGCCAGGACATCAATAGGTTATCAGCCTTTCCAAACCAAGATGACCCTTCAATGCTAAACCTGATGGGCTTCAATCTGATTCTTATGTTATTTTGATTATTTTATTATACAGTTCATGTTATGTCCTCAGAAATTTATTGTTTCGTTATATTAAGCCTTCGCAGTAAAGGCGATTTTCCCAAGGCAAGATATTTTCTTGTTTTTTAGAATTTTGTTTTCAGTTTTACTCAACGGGTTGACGGGTTGTGATAGATTGCATGTTACTCCTGCATTTCGTTCTAGCGCAATAGCACAGTAAAATCTCTTGAACCCGGACCAGTTTTGAGAAAGAAATTATGTTGTTCAGGGTAGTAAATGAAGTCTTGTTTTACAGAATATAAATTGCTATTAGGTAGGTAAATTACGCGAGTTTTCCTAGCGTCTCGGTCGAGGTACATTATCGTTTGCTCGTTGTCCGCGATTTAGACGAAACGTAAAAACATTGTTGTGACTAGGGAAGCATTGACAAGAATTGATTAGGGAGAATCGTTAAAGAACATTGCTGCTGAGCTTAGATTAGGAACATCGACCGTATATGATTGGAAAAAAGAAGAGAATTGGAGCAGGAGCATTGAAGGCTTTTGTTTCAAAATTATTTCTATGTTGGTTAAAAAGAACAGAATTGGAGCATTGAAGGCTTTTGTTTCAAAATTATTTGTATGTTGGTTATGAGAAATTGACCATGTATTTTGAGAGACAAGCCAAAACATTGTCAAATGAACTTCTACAGTTAATGTGGGTGCAAGATCGCGCTGCTCTTAAGCGATTAACTAAACTAAGAGAGCTAAAGCTCACTACCTTTTTCACTACATACTAGTTTGTAGCTATATTGTGTACAGTGCAAATAAATAGGCTATTAACACTAGATTCACCAGACCAGGTACTGGTATAAATCTCAATAACGAAGAATTTATTTGTTACTAATATATATAAAGCAACATTAAGTTCATTAAATGTATTCTCTACTTATAGCTACAAAAGTCATAACATCATTTAGGAAAGCAAATGTTATATGTAGTAGGAATTTTGAATTGAAATTGCACGACCAGTCAAAATATGTGTTTTTAGATGAAAGTATGTCGGTAATAATTTCATAATAGTTTGTTTTGTTTTTTTCGTTTTTCCTTCAATCTCCGGATAACCTGGATATTTGTTAACTCCGATTGGCCCTGGTCCCAGTTGATCCGGGTACACGAGGTTTTACTGTACTCGTTTTTTTTAGAATTTAGAATTGTTCTTAGAAGAAGTTACGAAACAATCAGCGCGAAAAAAAAGTCTTACCATGACAGTAAATAAAACTACATTTTACATTAGAATATTTTATTTCTGACATTTCGGCTGTCAACAGGGCTATAAACAAGAATGGGAATTAAACTTATATATATATATATATATATATATATATATATATATATATATATATATATATATATATACACTTATGCATAACGGATCTTTGTTACGGGTTTTCTACAGGTTACCACTTTTTTTTTTAGCCAGTATAGGGATAATGGGGCTTTTTGACACCAAGAAGAGTAATTATTGACTAAATTAAAAATATGTTTAGAATCTTTTATAATTTATCTGAAGTGGGGTTACAAATACATGTATACAGACTGAAAACAATTACCTATTAATCGGGAACATACCCAATAAATTACTTTCTTTGTTGAGTGAATCAACATATTGATTTTGGAATGTCATCCTTTAGGGGTTTTTTTATTTACTTTGGATTTATTTTTCACATTTTTAATGCAGTTTTCAATGACTTATTTTTATATTATCTGATCAAATAACTTTGTAGTTATGATAATCATGATAGTGGGCGCCCCCTCCTCCCTGAAATTGGTAAAAATGTCTAAAACCTTTAAAATAAATTAAATAAGATCACTTAGTTGAGAAAGAATACTTTTTTTGGTGTAATAGCGTGTTAATTGACTAACTATTCCAACTTCTAGATTGTCAGGTTTCTATAGAAACCAAATGCTCTCAGCCCCCCCCCCTCGAATTTTCTATATCTAGATTTATCGTTCTATCCAGATGTGAATTACGATTCACGTTACGATCCTAGATTTCTTCTTAGTTTGAGGATGAATATATTTAGTATTGTGCTGGTATTTAAATGGGAGGATCCAAGGACGCTGCTTGCAGTCGAAGAAAGAATGTCCGATAACAAAACTGGTTTTGTTTGTTTTAATATTTCTGTTTTTGTTTCAATCATAATGAACAGTTGTTCAAACAAGCCTCGAATCGTTTATTTATGTATATTTATATGAATGCGCTGCATGTAATAATCATCATACTCTCACTTAGAATATCTTAATTTTAATAAAAATAATGTACGCCAAATGGAACTGAAAATGTTTTTAAGTATTCTATAAGCCTGGCTATGATTTAATTATGTCAAAAATATAACGAAGTTGTCAAACTTCGGTTATAAGGTCATAATTTACATTTGGGTATAAATTTACTTCTGAAGAATAGTTTGAGTTCTATCTAAGCTAGAAGTAATAAATTATCTATGATCTATTCAAATTTGGTTTCATTTCTCAGTCAGTAGTCGTTCAAATCACAAAACATAGATCTTTTCCACGCTAAAAATGTTAAAAAATATAATAACAATAAAAAAAAATAATAAAAAAAAAAAATAACAATAACTGATTTGAAGGATCATTCTTCAATATCAATATATTGACACTAAATTTATATGGAGTGGTAAACTTATATTTCTCCATTTATGTCATAGCACATTCCGGAAAAACGTTTTTATTCAGGATGCAATCATAAGAGAATAGTCGAAAACATTTTTTCAAATTTCCATGGACATCTACTAGCCACTAAAAATCGCTCGGTTGTAAGTAGGGGTTTACCTGGTACCTACAACATGGGCTTATATAAGGGGGCTGAGGGGGCTGCAGCCCCCCCCCCCCGAATTGATTTGATTTGATCGGTAAAAATTTCATAAAAACTTTAAAAATAAATTAAATAATATCATTTAGTTCATAAAACATATTCTATTTTGGGTTTAATAGCGTTTAAGTTGGCTAAAACTCTTCCAAGATCTAAATTGTTAGTATTCCATACACCGGAAATGGTCTCAGCCCCCCTCCGAAATTATTTTCTATATACGCCCATGACCTACAATTTACCGGAATTACAAGATTTAGAATTTTCCTGAGTTTATCCTGATTATCGAGACCAAAAGTAAATCTCCACTTCGACACATAAAAAATTGACCTCCTTAATGCTCATAAAAAATAGAAGAAACTCATGGAATGTTCAAACCGTAAATGGAATGTGTTTAATCTTCTTTGAAGATCTCAACATCATATGTCCCGTAAATAGAGAGTTTCCACTTTTTTTATTTATATCATTAAATGAAATGGATTTAGAGAAAGGCTTATCTGGATAGACTCCGATCTGAACGAGGTCACGTTCGCCTAGTCTTGTCTAGGCCTTTCCATTGGCATTTACAGCCTAGCCTGTAAACAGAAAAAAACAAAATTTATTATTATAATAAAAGAAACTATTTAAACGTGTTCTCTCAACAGAGTGTACCTATGGAACTATAGATATGTACCTTGAAACAAAAAGGACCAATATCCAAGCTTCTTGTAGTGAAATGAGGGTGGGATAAATATAAGTGTTGAAATGGCTAATATTAAAGGAAAACATTACTTTTCTAATTAACTAAAAATGTGACGACATTGGCCCTTTTAACTATTAATTCACCTCCTGATGTTTAACTGTTTATCCCATCCTGATATCACGACACTAACTCACTTCTATGGCTTTATCACCGAGCAACGTCGGACTCGGTTTGTACTCGGATGGGTTAAAGATCAGGTATACCGCCTGCCATAGATATTATACTGGAGTGGAACGTGTTGACAGCTGATCGCTACCTGTCCTGGTGTTGATATCCTGTGAAAAAGAGTCGAATACACCTACAGACTACTCACACTGTTTCTCCAAAGGACTTCTAAGCCATGAGGGCTGGTCCGTGGACACACCAGTCCACTGCAACCTGCTTCTTCTTGTGCATACCGTGGGAGTATAAGATATCCTTGCTTCTATGCGGGGAAAGGGGATTTCTCTTCAGAATGGCCTATAGAATTGCTCATTTCCCTATCATTTCACATCCCATTAGTTCCAGCTCTTCTTGTGAACCTCTTAGTATTTAGCGCATTACGTAACAAAAGCTACCGATTTCCCTTGGGCCTAATTACCGTGAAGTTACACCATTATTTCCTGCACCTACTTCACATTCGGGATCGACAATGGAACCTAAAGGCTTTCTTTCCCTGACGAGTCGTTAACAAAATGTTCATATTTATTCCAAGGGAATGTTTAGAATCGAAATCCACAGAAATCCTTTTATATGCTGATTCCATTTTCAGTATTCGTTGTAAAATCCTTTATTAATCAACACCAACCTCAGTCATCAAGATTTCTCGCTATAACTAAAACAATGTACTTAACACTTCCCGAAGGAGGAACCTGAGCTTTTGAGGTTACAACTCATGAATGAATTCTTGAAAATTTTGTAACAGTTAGCACGTCTAAATTAATTATATATGTTTCCAATATTCTGTGTAGCTTTCTTAACATCAGGCTGTCAACTGAGTGTGACTCTCTTTTACATGGTGACACTAGGAACTAGCAGCCTTATTGTTTTTGTATGGGCCTTTGTGTCGTAGGTATTAATAGCCCATTGCTGAAAAAGCGGGATTCGAACCCGCATCTATATAATTACTCAGTATCAATTACTCCAGCCACAATGAGTCACCAATAGAAATGTATTATACTCATAACTAGTTCATCTTTTTTGATCTAATTTAATATATTCTCATTCTTTTATATATATTTTTTATTTTGTTTTGTTTTTCTTCCAATATTTATTATAGGATCATTGTTTATTATAATGTTTTTATGTTTTTTTTTCGGTGTATCTGCATCTGGGCCACTGGCGCCGGGCTATCAACAGATTACTAGCCTTTATAAACACCCCTTCTCTACCTGGCGATCACACCCCTCTTTAGCGAGTCGATCGCTGTAAAAAGTCAACTTCCCTAAGGCGGGACTCGAACCCGCATTTGAAGCTTGAGAATCCAGCGTGCTAGCCACTATAACAAGGGGAGACTCAGTATTATAATCTTGAGTGAATGAATGTTCCTCCAGTTGCAAGCGTTATCATAAAAGGATCATTGCGAGCGCTAAGTGTATTGTGTTGCAATTGCAGTATCAGCTGGTTGTGATGAAAGAATGGCTTTGCTGACTTGTGTCTGACAACGGGGTCAGGTCCAAATGCCTGAGGTTCATATGAAGGCCTTTTCTCGGACACAATGTTTCCTTTTCCGTGGTCCGGCAGTTTCTCTTTCGTCAGAGATTTACCAAGAAGTTTACGTTTTCTGCTTAGGCGCGAAATAGGACGATAAAAACACTACCCTTCAATTTCAACTGCATTAACTGCTCTTAAAATTTACCATGTAGGTAATCCCAGAAGAGAAAATTAGAGCGATATTTTCAATACATTCTATATCTAGTATCACAATGTGTCTGTAATTGGCTGCACATTCATCAAGCATGGCGTTTGTAAAGCAGGCTACACACGGTCAGGCAGGCCTGTCAGTTAGACCTGAACAGTCCACCTGAAAGCCGGTTGCCTGAACGTGTATATATTCCGACCGGTATGTCAGTTAAGGCAGCCGGAATATATTCACGTTCAGGCGACCGGCTTTCCGGCGGCCTGTTCAGGTCTAACTGACCGTGTGTAGCCTGCTTAAAAAAACGGCATTCGGAGTTTCAGAGACTTTTTAGAACTGGCTTTGGTAAAGTCAACCCTGCTTAACTATAAGTCAAATAGCTTTCTTTTACTTGCATCCCAAATTTCTTTTAATAGTATTTTCTCGTCCCTTTTCGAAATACATTCTCAGCAAGTAAGATTATGAAGATTCAAAGTTCGTCCTAAAAAGCGAATATTGGTCATTGCTTTTCTTAATGTAACCCTTAAATTTGCGAATCATTTCTGGGCAATACACCGCAGGGCTTCTGTACTGATTTTCTTGTGAAAGGATAATGATAATTCTGCTGCATTCTTGTCCCGTTGCTTTAGTTATCCTAATCCTTTTACGCAAACCCGAGAAGGACATTTTCTACATAAGTTTCTTTTACCTGCGATATTTTATTTTTACCTGAACAATGACAACATAGCAGCTTTTTGTCGTTATAGCACCCAACCGGTGCTGTATTACGTTCATTAATTTCAAATTTTATCAACGATCAGCTAAATACCTTTCTCCCGCTAACACTAGATGTAAGAAAGCAAAGAGAAACCTTGACTAAAGGCAAAAGTCGACCTGTAAGATGTAAGAGCACTAGAAGGAAGGAAGGAGGGACGAAAGCCCAATATTAGAGAGTATTTTTTACCCTTGTCTGGCTGTAATTTGGACCTTGGGGGCCACTGCAAGAGATTTATCGATGGACCCTATTCCTCGGCATCAGATACAACCTTTGCTCTTTTCATCGATTCTAGGCATCTATTTCTCTTCCTACGGCCAATAAACCAGGAAGGATTTTCCATTTCATATAGAAGGATTCTTCTTTACTTTAGAAGAAATAAAATATTGTTTGTTTGCATAAATTCTGTATTTAACTTTTATCCTTCCTCTTAAAGAAGAATTTAAACATACTTCTCATAGAAAAAGCACGAAATCAACAGCCAAATATCTACCTATAGACAGCATTCTATTCCAAATTTATAAGCCTTGGAAACATTTCCACGTGAAGACCTGTGGATTAGCACTCTAATTGTCAGCCAAAACATCAAACTTCCAAAGCAATCTAGAATCATCGTGAAAGCCATTCTCAATGTACGAGAAGGTACTCTTTGTCCCTTATAATGTCCTTCAGCATTTTCTTGATTGAACGGTAGAAGACATTCCATCCCCTTCTTCCTGACCTTCCCAATTCCTTAATATTTAATTTCTTTGTTAGAATTGTTTCTCTAGATTCACATTACTGCTTTTCTGGTTTTTGTTATTTTTGTCTATATATTTTCATCAATTTAATTATATTTACCTCGAGGCAACGTCTAAGCAAAACTAGCAACTAATCAGGACTCAACGTTAAGAAGATTTGTCATTTGTTATACCCAGTTTCCCTGCAAGTGTCCACATTATTTTTATCCCTATAAAGTTTTGATAGTTTCTATTTAGGTCCTTGTTGAAATGGTAATACTGGTATTTTCCAAAACTCTGTGCCTGTCAAAAAACAGCGACAAGGTTTAACTGTCCTTTTGGAGACGAGTTTGACATTTACTTCATTAAATCGAGAAAAAAAAATCAAACGGCTTAATATTAAAAAAAAAAACACTAAAATGTTTCGTTCTCACATTCGAATCCCGCTTGAATAATACATACTTCTGAATAATATTGATGCTATGGGGTCTCCCGTGGTCTAGATGCTTGCGCCTTAGATTCATAAGCGGGAGATGGTGGGTAATAAAAAAATATATTATTCCTTATTGGTAAATGTTTACTTTATTCTATTGTCAAGGTAAAGTTTTTCTTTTGGGAGAAATAAAACACTTGTGACTTCAGTAATGGTGCCCACGGATATGTAGTGTTGATGCCTGTCGGTAATACTGGAGGGAGTTGTTGAATAATATAAATTAAATCGTCGAACACCAAAGTTACTGACGCCATGAAATGATTTTGACAAAAAACATTTCTGAGATTCCTCTCAAGGGTTTCTGTTTGTTTTCACTACTCACAATAATGCAGGTTTGCTGGATATTTGGTAAATCAAAATTCCAGGAGGTCTACAATGATTGACTCACATGTTGAACAATTCGAAAAATGCTGCCATGGACTCTTGGTGGCTTCTCTTCCTCCGAATCTCATAATCTCTTTCTTCATATATTTCAAGAAATAGGCCTTTTAGAAACATAATATACTTTTCACATATTGCCTTTTCTTGCATAGTCTACATTTGTAAAAAATGTGTGACTCGGCCGAGTTCATTCCTTTCATATCGTCTGTTAAGGTCAACTAGTCAAGCTTTTGTGGAAGCAAATCGTTGATTATACGTATATATATATTTTACCGATAACACTAACTGCTATTATTACGTGTTCTCAATTATTCTCTAAACAGCAATTATGAGTTGTAAACAAAACTTATCATTTATTACCCCACAAAAAAAAAAATCAGTAACTATCACCCCTTCTGCTGGGTAACTTGCAATAAATTGAGAAATCATACAAATTCAAAGAAAAGTGGTTGCTAAGAGAACTACAAAGAGAATGTCTCCATCTTGAGAGTTAGCAGAATCCATATCAACAAAAGTATCTTACTCACGTAAAAACCGTCCACGTTTTTATCTGTAAGGCTGGACCATTGTTCTAACAAGGCTCTTTTTCTGGACCAATTATGTTTGTTAGAAACTGAAAGGATATACCGCTGTTATTTCGCCAGCTTGCTGGACAAACACTGTTTATAAAAAATATATTATTTTCTGTCAGAATTTGGATTATAAGCACTAGGAATTTTAACGGCCGAACATTCTAATCACATACTTTTACTAAATATTTAATTGTATTTGTAGAAAAAGTACACATATAATTATCTCTAATTCTTAATGAATTTGTCATGCAGGTTTGCATTATTTAGGGGATTTAAGTGCGTCGTTTTAATCATAGATTTAGGCATACCTCGATTAATTTATTTAAATATTAACGCCCATTATTATTAACTAAAAACTTTGGGACGGGTTATCTATAGGTTAGCACCCTTTTCTTGCCAGGATAGGGCTGAAGCCTTTTCTATTTTTTAAAGAAAAGCCACCACCTCATAGTGGGAATCGAACCCATGACCAAAGATATCCCCGCAAAAATGAGCTAGCCCACTCTCAATATCCAACTCAAAAGAGACGTGCACTGACTATAGAATAAGACAAATCTATATCATGAGAAAATTAAAGAAATGGTTATGCAATAAACAATCTTGGATGACTCCTTATATGGCTCCCACTCACTATTAAGCAATTGTTCAACCCCTATTAAACATGGTTGAAGGATCAATTTCGATATACCTTAAGTCAAATGGTCTTAAACCAATCCTTTTCAAAATTGGAAATCCCTCTTTCCTCTATGCAGCACTCCAAGCATCAAATGTTGACTACCGCGCCATTTCTAGGCATGTCAAATGAGCCTGAAACGTGCGTTTTTCATGTTCCTGGTTTAATTTGACAATCCCTTCCAGGGTTGTTTATATAGCTCAAATTAGCTGCTTACGGCATGTATGTAAATGACATTGACGATTGCTTGAATATTCTATTCGAACATCAAGTAGAAAATAAAAGTTACAACATAAATCGGCAAATGACTAACACGAATGTCCACATTCCTAGTTATAAAAGTAGTTTGTAAAGTTCATGCATTCCTTGGCAATGGCGTATTCAGCAATTTGAAGGATTCAGTGATTGCTACCAGCTTTGACATATCATGAGCCATTTGGTAATTTATTTCGAATTAAGTCACTTTCCTTGAACTAAACGAAGGTTGCCGTGCTAGTAGTTATTTGCATTTGAAGAGTGTTCGGAGGCCATTTGTACCGGTTTGCAGGAATGTCTACCAAAACCCGGTGGGGCGCTCAGCAGATTAACTAACTTGGCTTTTAATGTCATTCCTGCGTACAGATAGGGATGATGTTATAACCCAAGGCCATGGTAAAACCAGCCCTTCAAATTTGTACATGAACGTATATGTCTCAAACCCTGACTTGGTCCAACTTTAATACAAGAAAAATCTTCTTTAAAACCAAAAGTCAAGTCCACTAACCATCATGTTCCTCCAGCGAAAAAACAAAATGACCCAGTTCTCATGTGCGGGGTTATGTTTGAGACAAAGCGGTACATAACATTATCTATTCAGGTATGGATTCAAAAGCTATATCCAACAAAAGATATTTGCGTGTCCCTATGCGATAGGTAACACCGGAGTTATAGGCAGTGCCGTAAGCGCGTTTTCTCTCTGAAAGGGAAAGGAAAAAAATAGATGCTTAAATATACCGCATACGAAGATATATAATACATAACCTTCTGAGCTCAAAAGGATAGAACCTATTTGCTAGAATCTATCCATATCATGCTATTCGTAATCTGTACTTTCTAATCTGTAGAACTGCTTTCCGGCGAAATGTTATGTATCTTTAAAAGGGATTCTTTGAATACAGTTAGCTATGAATGACAGTACGAAAACTATTACTAAAAAAGTGGAGATGGAGATAGTTAGCCGTTGCAGAGATACGCAGACAAGGTATAGTTGGGATTCGGCTAGGAGAAAAAACCGTCAGACTTTCAGGAAGAAATCTGTATTTGGACGTTTCAAAGGCATATGAGGTAAATGTGCATAAAGCTCCCCTTTCCCTTAAAATCGTCTTTCCTCCTGCTTATTGTCCAGTGAGGAAGGGTTTATCCGAAGAAAAAAATATTGACTTTTTTTTTTTTTTTTTGCTACGGTTCTTTATGTTTTTTGGGGCACTGAATCCAAAATTAAAGTTTTCTCGTTGTCGTTTGACTTACAACCCTAAATAAACGAACATGTATATACTGAATCTGCGTCTCAAATCAAGCCTCTGAAGCCATAAACAAGTATTAATCGGTGTCGTTTTAATCCTTTTAAGTTGTGTTTTGTCGCTTACTCACGGGTGATGATATTACATCATGGCGAGGCAGGACAGGCCGAAATTTTGATTGTGTAACATCCTCAAAAAACTACAATACACATATTAACAAAATGTCGCCAACAGCCACAGCCACGTTGAATGCACCGGCTCCCGTTGATCACCAAAGTTAAGCAACGTCGGGCGTAGTCAGTACCTGAATGGGTGACCGACCACGTTTCGTTGGCATTATAAAAGGGTAGCAACCTGTATATAGTCCGGCGTTAATAGCCCAATTGTTGATACGCCGTTCAAAAAGAAAAAATGTTGAAAATGAACAAAATGTCGACTGACACAAACTTACAGCACAACATGGCTCTCCGATGTGAGTCAATATACGGAGAAGATTATGATAATAATAATTTCAAAAAGAAAAAGAAATGACTATACAGGAAAAGAATATATATTTGTAAATTAGTATATCAGAAAATTATAAATCTGTATTATTACTAAACGCACCGGTAAACATTTGCATACATAAAATTAATAAATATAAAGTGTGCTTAAACCCTCAAATTTTTATCATGCTTTTTCTTCAAAATGGGAGATCTCATCACATTGTATAGTAAAATAATGAATAGAATACAATCCGCCAATGAACCCTGTGTTTATCAATATATATATTGTGCATATATTTACAAATATGTTCTCCTAACATCAAAACTACATTTGTCAGAATCTCAGATAAAAACTCTAACTGAGTCAGGCACTAGCGAGCCATGAAATTGACCACAGAATTCGGAAGAGTGCCAAGAGAGGCTAGATAAATTAACCAAAGATAACAAACTTGTCATTTACTGGGTACCGGGCCATAATGGTATCCTAGGTAGCGAAAAAGCATACAAGCTGGCAGGACTAGGGTCGGAAGGGACACCTATGGGCCCATAAATTTGTAGGATTATCAAAAGCCTGTGCTAAAGGGGCAGCGAATGCCAAAAGAAAGTCTGGGTAAAGCATAACATAGCTCATACGAAGTCGGACGTTTTCTTGGGTATCGGCAGAAGAGGATTGAGGGACAAAGGGAGTATATAAGGGAGGGGGCTGCGCCCCCCCCCCCCCGAAATTTTGATTTGATCGGTATAAATTTCATAAAACCCTTACAAATAAATTTAATAAGATCATTTAGTTCACAAAACATATTCTATTTTGGGTGTAATAGCGTTTAAGTTGGCTAAAACTCTTCCAAGATCTAAATTGTTAGTATTCCATACACCGGAAATGGTCTCAGCCCCCCCCCCCCCCGAAATTTTTCCAGTCCCCTCCGAAATTATTTTCTATATACGCCCATGTTGAGGGAGACAGTAGCTACTGAAATGAACATATGTAAATTATGAAGATAACGTCCTCACCAGTCTGTAGATGGTGCAGAGGCACCTAAGCATACTATATTTGAATGTTTAGCATTGAGAACAAGGCGGTTCCTACTTTTCGGTTCCTGGATGAGGACGAAATCAGGAGGATGTCGACGAAAGTAAGGCAGTATCTGAAGTTAAACACTACAACCCTTACAATAAGATATGCCCATTTTTATGACTCGCACAATAGGAGAATAGCTGGGATCCGCCCTGTGCTGCGAAGGTATGAAATCTAATCAAAACTACTTAAATTAATCAGTCTGTTAGTCTGAAGTAAAACCAACAGTCCACATTTTCCACTTACATAATATTACGGTATCCAGGAAGGATCCTCTCAGGATCGGCATGGAACCCGATACTCGTCCCGGATGAAGGCGTCATTCCTAAAAATAAAAACAAATATAATCCTGTTGGGATATATACCGGTTTCCTGTCACCAGGACCTGAAGGTCGAGAAGTACCGCTATTCTTGTTGACATATACCCCTCTCGCCGCAAGCATATTACAGTAATACACACCCTAGGTGTAATAACAATGTGAACGACCAGCAGTCGAATAACTCTCATACTGTAATAAATTACTAGAGTTTTGGTGATAATACATATCATTGTCCGATGTACAATTATTTCCTGAGCTAAATAACTACAATCACCATATTCAAATGACAGTAAGGTAATGTCATCTAATATATAGATTAACCAGGTCATTATAAAATTAAAAGATATCTATTAATATTGGGTTCTCCGGAAACTACCCAAACATTTTAAAAATAAGGTTTTATTTTAATCCGCTCACCTTATAATGAATATAAATTCTATTATTGTTTACATGCATTTAATCTAGTTAGTACATTTGAAGTATTAAAGGCACATAAACACAAACAGTCTTTGTTTTAGTATAAGTTAAAGCAATAAAATAAAACATGATTTTTAAAATCCCTACGAGCTTTCCGGACAACCCAATCTTACTCCGTCTCCAAGTAATCTTCGTCCCGTGTTTCCATATAAAGTAATAATATTAATTTTAATAAATATTATGTGGTGTGATTTTGAATGCATAGACCAGAAAATTTTGATATTTGGAACGTAACCAACATTTCTGAAACTTCAAGCACATTTTTCTTCTGTTTCATAAAATTTATTAAGCTTCCGAATGATAACAAATAAAAGTCCAATTTTTTTTGTTATTATCATAAACACATTCTCCGCCCGTATAGGAAAGAAAGAATTTCCCTAATAACTTGAATAAATGCAATATAAGTATTCTAAGAATAATTTGGTTTCGGCTAAGAAAAACATCTAACTTTTTCAATAAATCTATACTCTGGAGGTTTCGACATCCTATTTGTCAGTCGTCTTCAGCAATATATACCTAGGGGATGGAGGGACGACTAACCATACGGGTTAGGTGGCCATGAGGTAAATGTAATCCAAATTTTTTCTACGCTGATAGGTTCAAACTATTCCTTTCACTTCTTATCACCGAAACAGCTATTACCATCTCATCATAAATGGATTATGTATTTTAGGTTTAAAAATCCAAGTCCTAAACTTAAGACTTCTGATTCGGACGTAATTATCCATTGTTGTCAGAATTAGATATTTCTGGGGCTGCAAATATCTATCGTCCATTTCATATTATGGTGCAACATTTCCATTCGACCTTCCAAATTGGCAGTCACCCCAAAGTCCGTTATTTCATAAACCGTTCATTTACATCTTTAAGACCGCGGAATCCACGTCCTGATGGAGACAGACTGCCTATGCGGTCAACAAGAACCTATTTGGTGTCCGATGTCTGCTGACGTCATCCTTTGTCCGTGAGCATCCGGCGTCAAATTCACTTCTTTCATTTAACACTACAAACCCATTGTACTACTTACATTCAGGCTGTATAGCCACGCCTGCGCCGCCACTGGTTGTTTATATATTATGTTTAAATGTACACCTACACATAATTAAGTCATCGATGGTTAATATTCAATCAAGGAGGCTCATATAAATATTAAACAGATATGCAAATAGATTACAAATGGAAGTCACCGGCAAAAATCAGCTCTTAAATGAATGACCACAATTCATTTTTCGGCATGCCTCTACTTAATGAATCAATGAATTATGCCCATCCATAAAGAAACATCTGTTACTCAATTTATAGAGGGTCGGTCAGAAAGTCCTTCCGGGTTGTGAGGGAATGTTTAAATAGTGTAAATAAAACACATTTTAATCAATGATATTTTTCACTTCACTATATACAATTTCTTGTCATCCTATAGGTATAACTCGAGCCGAAACTGGTCTAGCATTATCATAAAAATACAAAGCCTTGTTCACATTGGCCTATGCCCATGTTCCACTGTTAATTGTGGCTATGCCCCCAAAAGAGTATTAATAACGTCGTTATTAAAATTAACTGGACGGTCCGAACTGGGTTCATTATAAATGGTGCTTACTCCAACCTCCAAGTCCTTACACCGCTCCGGATGAGGCAGAATTGCCACACGAGAATCAAAATTTAACACCGCACGTTTGTATTGGTTATCGATATTCATCTCCTATGGATACTGATAGGCGTCCGTTAATGAAATTTGGAGAGATGTTGATTAATACACTAGTCAAGCGAATGTAAATGTTTGTATTGGTTATCGATATTCATCTCCTATGGATACTGATAGGCGTCCGTTAATGTAATTTAGTGAGATATTGATTAATACACTAGTCAAGCGTTTGTATTGGTTATCGATATTCATCTCCTATGGATACTGATATGCGTCCGTTAATGAAATTTGGTGAGATGTTGATTAATACACTAGTCAAGCGAATGTAAATGTTTGTATTGGTTATCGATATTCATCTCCTATGGATACTGATAGGCGTCCGTTAATGAAATTTGGTGAGATATTGATTAATACACTAGTCAAGCGTTTGTATTGGTTATCGATATTCATCTCCTATGGATACTGATAGGCGTCCGTTAATGAAATTTGGTGAGATATTGATTAATACACTAGTCAAGCGAATGTAAATGTTTGTATTGGTTATCGATATTCATCTCCTATGGATACTGATAGGCGTCCGTTAATGTAATTTAGTGAGATGTTGATTAATACACTAGTCAAGCGTTTGTTTTGGTTATCGATATTCATCTCCTATGGATACTGATAGGCTTCCGTTAATGAAATTTGGTGAGATATTGATTAATACACTAGTCAAGCGAATGTAAATGTTTGTATTGGTTATCGATATTCATCTCCTATGGATACTGATAGGCGTCCGTTAATGAAATTTGGTGAAATATTGAATAATACACTAGTCAAGCGAATGTAAATGTTAAAAAGTTCGAATGCTTATTGGTCTAGCATTGAGACAAAGCTAATCTAATGCATGCTATTAATAATTTTACAGGAACTTATAAAATAAAATTTAAAAGTGTGCATTTATTTATTAGTTAGATTCTGGGCATTCCTCCACATTCTGGGATGAACTAACTAAATAATGTCCTTCGTTAGCTTCTGCCTGACAAACTTCTTATAAAACAATTTTAGTTCTTTATATTATACAAAGACTAGGTATTATTTCTATTTAACGAGGGAACGCTAGAGTTATCTCTGAGATAAATCACAACTATTCTAGATAAGAACTAGGAATAGTTTTGGCCTTATCAGCCTTGGTACTAATTAACCTGTTAGTTTCTCAACACAGAGGCACATGTGTTTTCGGCTCCGTTCCTCCGTCTTATCGGTGTTTACAGAAAGAAACCATTATTCTACTCTCCAGTTTAAACTTTTTGTATATTTATCACGCGAAATTTTCAATTTTGTAATCCTTCCTCCTTATCCTTATTTTATCACTATTTCACCAAATGGAATAACTTCAAGCTTAGCACATACTATTTTCATTTCACATATTTAATCTATTTATTTATTTACTTGGAGAGTTCCACAGCATGGGCGATCTGCTAAAAAAAATAAAAGAAGAAAATAAATGATAACAAGAAAAATTAAGTTGATTAATTCTTCATGACTAGAAAATTAAATAGAAACCAAAATAAATATTATTTATTTATTTATTGTTTAACGCTAAAAGGCGATAACACAATTAAAATGTTCTTTAAAGGAAATAAAATAAAAAAAACAATAATAAAATCAGTCGTGATGAATTAAGAATTTGTAAAGTGTATCTGTACTGTTTATGTTAAACAGTACAGGTGAGAAATAGGTGAGAAAATAGGTCTTAAATTATAATAATAATTGACTTAATAATGTAATGGCTTATTTAATATATACGATTGCAATTATTGTAGTGATATGAAACAATATTTACCATCAAATACGATAATTACTGAATCAGAACACACATTATATGTATTTCTCTGTTAGCTCTGTAGGTGACCCAAAAATGTTTCGATTTTGATGAAATTTAGTACAAAAATAAGTTATATGATTAAAAATGTCGTAGTCTTAAATGTATCGAAAAAGGTTAGGAATTTGTAGTTAAGTGTAAAGTGGCCATTTGATAGCTTACTAAATTCTCTACAAAAAAAAAATTCTGAATTGGGCGCTTTGAGCAGATCTTTGTGTTTGATTTCCTCAGTTTTTTATTGCTTGTTGTTTTGTTAATTTATTGTAACAGTAATAAGCAACTTGTCAGTAAAACAATATACGTCAAATGAGAAACAACTGTTGTTTGTATGTCATTGAGCAATTTTCGCTACTGTAAGACGGTGGCGCTTAAAATCTAGGTTTTATTGAAGTAGGCGATTTAATTTTGTACAAAATATTAACTACATTTAAATCCAGGCTTTTCAAATTACAGTAGAGATTAGAACGTTATAGAACCGCGCTAATTTGACGCAGGTCCTGCGAAATCGTGCTAACACTAAATTACTGAATTCCATCGAAAATAAACAATTCTACTAGTACATCTAGAAAGTTTTCTTTCTTATGTATTCATTACATAATATATTCAAGTCATGTTTACTATGAATAATACTTCTAACTTATTTCCGTCCAATATATATTATTTCTCAATACAATAATTGAAGGGCTCAGTGCCAATGGTGACTAACCCACAATTAGAAATAGCTGAGAAAATTGGAGTTAAAGCTCAGAAGAATGTGAAAAAATTAGTGTTCGTTACAGAAATTATTTTAATTGGACCAAGTAACACCATTTCTGCCATTAAAAATAATTTTTTTCACATGTTTCTTAACGTTAAGTCCAATTTTCTAAGTTATTTCTAATTTTGGGTTAGTCAACTTTGGCACTGAGCCCAACAATTAGCTTAGGGTGACAACAGATTGAGTACTATTTCTTTGACTACATCCTTCGTGCCACCAGTATTAAAAACAGCCTCAGCCCAACTTGTCCATTGAAACTGATCCATGATTATTCTTTTCATCTTCACCATTTTGCTTCAGGCTCGCCAAGTCTCTTTGTAGTACCAAACTTGTACTAATACCATTCATTATTTTATCGTGGTGACTATAGCGTCGTCGGTTGTTGAGACGCAGAGACGCTACTACCAACACGTGTGCATTCATGCATAACGTAGTGTCGGGTCAAAGCACTGTAGGCTCCTGCTCCACATTCCCTCACGCGAGCCTGTTTGTCCAACTGTTGCAAGGCGTTGACTCTTGTCACACCAGGTTTTGAAGGTAGGAAGTCCTTTGTAATTGCCAAGCAAGAAGTCAGCGAATAGCTTAGAAGACCTAAGAGTAAACCAATTGTAGATATACTATGGGAGGCGGGGTCTCCCGTGGTCTAGTGGCTAGCGCGCTAGATTCATAAGCGGGAGATGGTGGATTCGATCCCCACAGCGGCAGGAATTTTCTCATCTCAGGGCTCGCTGAGAAAATTCCTGGCTGCACCCTGGACGCCGGCGCTAATGGCGGCCAAGATTTGTCGATGCGCCGTAAAAAAAAAAAAAAAAAAAAAAAAAAAAAAAAAAAAAAAAAAAAAAAAAAAAAATGGGCTGAAAAAGGGGGGGGATGTGTCATTAAATAATGTCTATTAAGGCGATAGCGTTCAATATCTTTAGTGTCTAAAGTGCTTTTACATTTGAATAAGAAAAGAGAATAACAAACTCTTCCATATTCCATTTTAAGTTATTATATGTTTTAATAAATCATCTTATAAGGCCTACTCTAAGGGGAAACCTTGTAAGCGATAAGCAAAATAATAATAATAAATTATTTTATCCCTACACCTTCAAGTTTAAAGCACTCTGTGGGAATGTTTAATATTCCCTCCAGTTTTTCCATCAGAAACGTGTCGTAATATCAACAAAACTTCTCATTTTTGTTTCTTGATCTCGATGAAAAAAAAGATGTAAAAAGAGAAACACCCACAATGATAACAACGCAGGAACCGGATAGAACTGGTGAGCGCTACTAGTGGTAGAAGTTACAACCAATGCCCGAGACAGTTTGGCCGCTAAATTCAATTTGAGCAGAATACGGGGTGAGCTCAAACTTCCAATAAACCGATTTACCTTATTTTTGTAAAACACACTTTACACTTTAGATGCCAACGACATATACCGTGTTTCGTTGCAATATAACAATAATCACGGACTTTGAAAATTAGTAATTTTGGCGCCCCCCCCCCCCAGATGGCCGAATTTTTGTGGTCAACTAACTCGTTCAATCGTTTGCCGGGAGAATGCTAAATATCAAGTTGCGTTGTGAAATAACAAAAACTTTTTCGTGTATCGTGTTACCAGACACATACAACGTATATATACATTTTAAAGGGGATCATATCGGTATCTAGTAGGTAGATCGATGAAGATTTGAAATGAATCTATAATGAAACGTCATATGGAAGCAAGCCAAGGTGACTCAGTTTCTAGAAGTTGTAAGTTTTATATTTTTTAGTAAGGAAATTACGAAGATGTGTGCTTCACTCTTTGACTACCTACTTAGATCTACCGATTTTAATATTATGAAACCGACATTTGAATGAACCTTAGCAAGAGTATGGAATACATATTCTATTAAGAGAGAATCATTTATACAAATAGAGGCAACACGATTACATTCTGCTGCCACGGCGAAAACTGCTTGATTCGTGGGAATGTTAGAAAATAGACTAGATCACAACTATATGTTTATAAAATAATGCAAAGATCAGAGACCAGCTTTGATGACGCTGGATCTATCTCTGTGGTGTCAGACGATAAACCAAACGATAAAATTCTGTCAGTCTTATCGGAAGAACTAATGATTTTTTTAGTATCTATAAATCTGTTGACGCTATGATCAAATGTATCTATTCCTATATGATATCTCACTATGTATTATAATATGTTTGTTCGTAGCGATTCCTCCCTGCCTATATGGTGCGTCTAAACTACTAAGCTTGCCGGAGGGGCTCATAAGAACTGTCGATTAACATTAATAATAGGAAACGGGAATCCTGCTAATTCGAACTTGTGTGTGGATTCTCATAAGTGAGATAGAGATTCGATTCTCGCTTGTTGACGATTTTCGTAGGGTCACTGAGAATGGTTTCCTACTCCACCATGAGTGTTTATAAACCATGGAAAATTGTAGAAACACCGCTAGTGTTCTTGGAGTATTTGGACAGTAAAAACAAACCAATATACTAATTTTTGGGGAATAAAATCGTACCGCTAAATTTTGCCTTAATAGGCCTCCAGGCATTTCATTAATTGGTATGTTCATGTGGGAAATTGAATAAAATCATTTTGAAGACAACCTCATTCACTGTTCACAGACAAATTAGTGGCAATGTTTTGTTTGGCGGACTTAAAAACAAAACAATTATTCCACATTTATTCAATATTAATTCAAAATAATTTATTCACATACTACTAAAATATAAATAATACTTAATATTAAAACATAATGAAAAATAAGTTCATAGTGTAGTAAAAAAATAAGTAAAAGCCTCCCAGTAATAACAAAAGTAATTTTTCCCTTAAACTACACCATCTATTTGAACAGGCTATATTTTAAATTGTTTTCAACCCTAGTTTTGGCTAAGTATTGATAATCATTGAATTCTATCTTCCTCCCCTGACCTCTCAAAACGTTTTCTGACGCTAAACAATACATAATTATGTATTGTTTAGCGTTATTAAACATGTTAATATGTTTTTTTGTGTTTTAGACAAAGTGCAGCTCATTAACCGTTTACCCCCCCCCCCCCCCCAAGTAAGAGTTAACTCTTGAGCTAAAAATTATATTGATATTAAATACTTCTTAAATACTTTGAAACTTCTATTACTATCCTTTTGTATTGTGAAATCTTACCTTATAGGGACGTTTATTAAGTCCATTATGTCCTACTGGGTAAAAATAATTTATCCGAAAGGTAATTTTTATTTTATATTGGAAAGACCCAGGCAAATAACTACGACAAAATAACTAGCTACCCTATTTGGATGTATGATCATATCTGGTATTGATTTCCTCTGATGACTAAACAAGGGAATGCTTGCAATAGAAACCTTCGCTTGAGGAATTCCTCAAGCGAATGATGAATAATTCAAAGATACAACTAACGAACACTATATCAGTAGTATGTCATGGCTGTTATATTAGTAATCAACACTGTTACTAATTTCTCACTTAAACATATGTTGTTTAAACGACCTTTCGTTGACCCAGGGAACGTTCATTGCAAATATGACACACATTAATACTTTCGCTGCTATCGAATTGGGCGGAACTTCGAAATTAAAAACAGTAAAACTGAAAAAGCCTATAAAAAATTAAAGGAAGTCCAGTCTGCACGAACCAACGTGACACTTGAAATACGGCAAGGCTAACTGATTGCCAGTTGAAGTTTGTAAGCTATAGCTCGATTACCGAAGTAGGGGAGGTAATAATAGGTAAGAGATAGTCAAACTCCAACGCATGGTCGGACCCGGCACCCTTGCTCCGTCTATGCAGCCAACTTGTTAAATACTTCTGGTATAGTGCGTAAATTTGCATGTTGTTCCTCCTTCTCTAAAGGACATTTAAGGCGAAGCCGATGTCACAACCCTAATGCCCTGACGAGAAATATTCATTACCCTTACGTCAGGAAAAAAACAGTTGCTCAAATTTGTTTGTTTGCATACATACATATTTTTTTATTCATAGTTTCCTGTCAACAAAAATAGTCCGATTTGGCACAAAATGTCATTTTAAAATTAACATCAAAGATTAATTTCGTTAACCAACAAGATCCGCCAGCAGGAACAGGGCTTGCCTAAATAGGCTTCCAGGTATGTTGACACGATTTATCGAATAAGAGAACTTTATACGTTATATCGTTCATTATTTTTGAACAGTGAGAAAAACTATTTATTCACTTACTTTACCCCACGCCCCCACGAGGCAATTCAGCTATCAATCGCTACTTGCAGACCAGTAGTAGGAAGAAAGTAGCAAAGTGGTATTTTCAAACTCTGGGGTGCAGAGGGCACTGCAGGATGTAAGATTTGCAGCGTCCATTCTCCCGCCATTGCACTGTGCAGGTGCACGCCTATTAGGTGCAGGTCAGCCTTTTGGTAATCGTGTCGGGTGGTTGTTCTAAAAAGGCAGACAGGCAATGTCACACTGTTATGTTCACAACAGTGTTTATTCGGGAATAGGCATTTTCATTCCCAGGCACTCCTAAGTGGCTAGGAATCCACCGAAGTACGACTGTAACTTTAGCTTCAACATACTGTAGCTATGTCAAGCCGCATTCCATAGTGCAATAGCAATCAGTAGGCGAGTTTGATGTTAAGCCCAGAATTGCAGCCTAGAAGCCCATCAGGAATAGTGCGAAAAACCAGAATTTTGGTTTATTCATATTGACGTTTGACAACCATCTAAACTGAGATATATCAATTTTCGTTTGCTGTAGAGTGAATATAATAGAAAAAAAATTGTATAAGCAGACTTGAGCCCTGAAATTCCTGATTCATTTAATACAAATATAGGCCTGGCATAAATTCCACGTCTAGGAAAGATCCACGTCCGTCTTTGAAAACTGTAACAAGTTTGTTGGTTCCATACGATTCTAAGCTTTACAGATCCCACCCGAATTGATATGATGACGCAGTTTCTGTGAGTCTTTTGGACCATACGTCTCTAATTGGAGTTATACAGGCAATACAATGTATAACACGCTAAATGTAAATATGTCCAACAACATCCTTCCGTTGTAACGTCAAACTACCGTTTATTATTACTATTGTACAACGAATCGTCCATCCGCTGAACATGAATGAAAGAACCCTGGGCAAATATAAATTCAGAATGAACGATTGCTACTAAGATGATTGGTGAAGGCCTGGTGTTATGGCGGGGCAGATCCATCCTTGGCCTCTTATTGCCGGTGCTGATTTCGGGAAGGCTGTTCAATCCATTGTCTATCTCAATAACACAGGCTTGCAAACAATTGTTTTGGACAACAAGGCAATAAAACAATTCAGTTATTTATCAAGGGAAAGTCAAAATACTACGGTCTTTCTATATTGCATATGTTAATGTTTGCTAAATATAATACTAAAGATTTGTAGACTGTGCGTTTCAGCAATATATGCATTTATTAATAATTATCGTATTCCACAAAGGATTTTGAGATTGGGTGGACTTGCTCCCTTGTACGGGCTGGCCCTGGTGTGTTTGCATCATGGGTTTGGAGTCTTGACGGCCTAGCCTTACCGAGCAGACCCTAAAGTACGCGCATTTCACGAAAACCCAATATATTCGTAGTGATGAAAAAAATTGCTCGAAATTTCCACAGGTGTTTACTTCACGTAGAAAGTTTTCACGGACGTAGCCCCATTTTCAATACCGTGCCAAATTTTGCCAAAAGTTCTGCCTGAAACACCTGTGTAAACGTTGGACAATTTCCTATCAATATATTCAGTTCAAGGGAATAATAGGGGATTGCAGTTTAGTCCCATAAGACCAGCCGGGAGACGAACCTACAGTACAGCATCTTTTACATTTTATCAGTCAGCTGTTTAAAATATGGATGGAGCCCAAAAGTAACTGTCCAGAGGAAGATTAGTCACTGAATTAAAAAGGATCATATTATTATTTCTTGTGAAAAAAAGAAAGTGGTAAAAGAAACTCAAATAACAACCTGGCAGCTAAAAAAAAAATACGTTTTTTGGGTATTGGTGATAGAGCGTTCCTTACGAATCAGGGAAAGTTCAATCTCTGCATCGAATCTATTTCAATGGTAAAAATCTATTTTAGGGGTTGATATTTGAAGATGTTTATCAATCTAAGCTACCCTTAAAAAGATATTCAAAAGAAATATGAGTTTCAACTCAAAATTTTCGAAATGAGCATCATATATGTGCAGTGTCCAGAAACGATGGTACATGTCCTTTAAATAAACCTATAACGATGGAGGGTTACTCGAACGTGGAAAACAGGAAAAATGAGCATTATATGGAAAAGATAACGCAAATCCTGCGAGTCGAACGTTTTTCAGCATTTTCCCCCTGGCGAAACAGACATCTGGGACACTAGCGGCGACATCCAAGGTGCATCCGGAAATCTTCCCAACGGGCCCTGAAATGAGAAAAGTCCCTTTTGCCGGTGGGACTCGAACCCACCATCTCCCGCAATGAATCCTAGACGTTAGCCACACGTCGACCTTACTTTTCTGCAATTGTCATATATTTTCTTCAATGTGTCCCCCTTGTTATGAAATATGCTAATAACGTTTCGCTTGTTTGATAAAAAAGATCTATCTTATCTTATCAAGACATTATCTTAGATTTTATCTAAATGTGTTTACATTCTGCTTCATGTCTCTCGCAGATCGCTGTCGTCGCGTGTAGTATTCTTTCGCGTGTTATATCTGTTATACAGTGATTTATGAAACCTTATTCCAAAACTATTAGTGTTATTTTTTGTTTTTAATATTTTGTTGGTACACCCGTTCATTAGTATTTCTTCTTTTTGTCAATCCACCCTACGCCCGTCCAGCTCGTGCAATTAAAGTGGAGAATTTAATGAGTTTCCTTTTTTGCATGTTTGGACTGCTCCAGCCGGTACCCAGGACCCTTTGTGGTGAATATTACTATCGTCATTTTGCAGAAAATATCACACCTTTTACTCTAGAAAGTAAATGGTTACATTAGAAGAACGTTCTGACAAATTGTTTGCCTGTGATTAGATTAATGACGAATGTTTGAGCATTAGTGAGGTATCTATGTTTGCACTCCCCAAGCGCTTGATTTCACACAATTAGTAATTGTCATTTCAAAGGAAAAGGTCCACACCATTGGACCGAAGGGTTCCTCCTTTTACCTAAATATTAGACTTTTAAATTGTTTTCTTCAAAGTTTGTATTGATAGTTGATTAATTATGAATTTATAACATCTAGCTAATGGGGCCCCGCGGTCTAGTGGCTAACGCCCTAGATTATATGCAGTAGATGGCGGGTTTGATCCCCACCGGTGGCAGGAATTTTCTCATCTCACGGCTTATTGGAAAAATTCCTCGCTGCACCCTGGATGTCGGCACTAATGGCCTAGATGTCGATGCGCCGACAAATAATTAGCTAATTTTATGTGTCAACCTATATCGGAATAATATGCCGGAGGAACTGAATTTAAACACCCAGCCAGCACTAAAGATTTTTATCATGTATTATAGTGTCTGCGTTCGGTTGGATTCGGCGTCCTTGTCCGCCCCTAGGCCAACCCAGCCTTTAATTAATTTATTAAGACGGGCCGGAGTATATTACTGATCACACTATCTCCCTCAGGGACCTCGTGGTCTTTTACGGGATTGATTTTTTTTTTTTTTTTTTTTTTTTTTTTTTTTTTTTTTTTTTTTTAATAAATATATATTAGATTTAGCTCCTGAAGAGGCGTCCACTATAAGCAAAACTAGTCCAGCAAATAAAGGTGTATGACTTGTAGAGTTCGTTTCTACTAATTGAATTTTTTAGTCAGACGTTTTTTAAATCACATATTTTCGCAATCATTCGGCAAATGATTTATCAAATGTATGCATGTGAATGACGCGTAATTTGAAAGAATCAATTTTTACGAACATTTCATTTTTGTTTTCTGGCATCAGGCTTATTTCTCCGACGGTATCGATTTTGGGTAATGATATTTGGCCGGGGTTCCAACTCGGCTTCTTCGAGTAGAGCTATTCCTTCCAAATCAAATAGGCTGTATGAACAAAATGAACACCCTACGACGTGACCTAAAACACAACAAAACGAAATAGAAGTTGTTATTCGAACGATTTGCAATAGTGGTGGAGTGCTTAAAACAAAAAAAAATTCTTCTGCATTCCATGTTTGGCCTAGCCAGCGATTCCTCAGCACCTCTCTCGGAGGAAGCCACCACAAAAGGAACACCCAGCTGCGGTAGAGAGGAAATAACAGCAGATGTGTGGTTGGCTGTAGTCACGGATGCAGGGACGTACTGACAGAGGTCAGTAATAGTGGTTGTTATCTGTTCTTGGCGTTCCCTCGTGTACTGAAGCCTTTTTATTTGTCTGCCATACTCCGTACCATCCTCTTTATCTGTCAACCGTGTCCCGTCACGCTTCTCTTCACACCTACCATCAAGCCGATACGCCAGTCTCTCTCTTTGATGATATCCTTCAGGATCAAGTATTACATTCTATACTCCTCATAGGAAAAAGTAAAAAAAATAGTCCCCTATGCCATCTAAATGTCATCAGATTCACACGAGGTGTGTCGCTACCCGGAGAAAACTGCAAGAAAACCTATTCAATTATTCTTTATATTTGAAATAAGAGCTCTGGATCTGCTGAACACGGAATATGTATAAGTTGAACATTGCTATCCTAAAACTAATCATCGTAGATAAAAAAAAACAAACGTGAAAACCCAAATATTCTTCAAAATTAATTCTCCATGTCATATAAATCAAAGATTTTTCTTGTCACCGAAGGCTATAAAAGAAAAAAAGCGACTTCTTCTCACGTATTTTCCCCCGATTACGTTCCTTGATAATTACCTACATATGTTTGCAGTCCCGGCAATTTATATTTAATTTATTATTTGTGATCAATGTTTGGACGTTGAACAAAAAAAATACATTGCACTCAATCACTTCAGAATTTGATTAGTATGTATTGTTTTTACTTAGGTAAATAAATTAAAATAAATAAGTTCCTTAATTTATCTAAGCATCTCCTTCTTTTTTACATGAAAAGTTTATAAGGCTAGGGGTATCCATATTTTGCTTCACGGGTGGTGCAAAGGTGACATCAGTTACGTCAACGTTATTTGGTCTGAAGAATTGCACCTAACAAGTGTAGAATTTATTACCTTGAATTAGTTACTGGTTTATATTTACTTCTCAAATGACATTTTCGTTGTCGAAGTCTTATACATTTATTCCTGAAGGGTGTCAGGAATTGTGGAACAGTAAAAAAGGTAAACTTGAAAGGGCGCCATTGAATGTCTGCTTTCTCTGCACAATACTGATCTTTGACAGTTTCTGAAGTTCCTCAAGGAAAAGTAAGATGGAGGGATAAAATTAAGGATAACAGTAATGCCTTGTCGAAGGCTTGGCACCAGAAAATATTATTATTATTAAAAATAACAAGTTAATAGCGCTAATAGCCTCAAGTAGATGTGCCGAAAAAATAAAAACAAAAACAAAAGGATGAGTTTTTATTTGAGCAGTTCCCCCGGAATTGATATTCATATAGCAATCCCGATAGTTAAAATTTAGGCTTTTTCAAAGTACTCTTTGGAAAGTACTCTAAGGAAAGGCAAACATTCCTTGGGGAAATTAATAAGTTTTTATGTGCACTTGAAAAATTCATGTTTGTAAATCTCCATAATAGTTTACTCCATGAGTAGTTTTCTATATATAAACCAGTTATTCTGTTTTTGTTTTTTTCAATAATGAAAGGTGTTTAATTTCTTAGAGTAGTAGGAAAATGTGCCAAAATGAGTCATGAGAGTTGAAACCCTCAGATAAATGGAAGTCATTGATAAAATTGCTGTTCATATCGGGTGTCATAATTTATTCATTGATTTTGTTTTTCTGCATGAATGCGAATTATTTGAATCACGCTTGGTAGCGTGGACGAGCCAAGCGGGTGCCTTCGAAAGCGTGAAGCAAAAATTATTGATCATTGTTTGTAAAATTTGAGTTTTCTAGAAGCGATCAGAAATTCACCACGCTAAGATGTTTACAGATTTCATGACTAAACCTGTTTGGTGGGAAATTTTTGTGGGTTTCGAGGATGAAAGAGGCTAAAAGAGAAAATCTAAGATGTAATTTGTTCCACTTGCTGCAAGTAATGTTACATATTAAGAAAAGATAATACGTTTGTCGAGGTTTTCCAAGTCATAATATTCACAACATGCTAATCAGTAGCAAACAAGTAACAATTATTTCTCATGAAATAAGAGCTGAGGTTTTATTATTCGTCCAATAAAAATTCCATCTTTCAAGTAAATCTCGCCCTACGATTTTTCACATTACAGATAGAAGTGTAAGTTTATTTTTCTATACGTTCCAAAGGGATTTTTTTTTCTGTCTTCCCTTTTCACATTACAGATAGAGGTGTAAGATTATTTTTCTATACGTTCCAAAGGGATTTTTTTTTTCTGTCTTCCCTTTTCACATTACAGATAGAAGTGTAAGTTTATTTTTCTATACGTTCCAAAGGGATTTTTTTTTTCTGTCTTCCCTTTTCACATTACAGATAGAAGTGTAAGTTTATTTTTCTATACGTTCCAAAGGGATTTTTTTTTTCTGTCTTCCCTTTTCACATTACAGATAGAAGTGTAAGTTTATTTTTCTATACGTTCCAAAGGGATTTTTTTTTTCTGTCTTCCCTTTTCACATTACAGATAGAAGTGTAAGTTTATTTTTCTATACGTTCCAAAGGGATTTTTTTTTCTGTCTTCCCTTTTCACATTAAATAATAATCCTAGAGTCTTTTAGTGAACACATTCAGCAGTCTTTAGGAACCTATTACACTCAGCGTCATTCCAATCCAACGATTTGGCAGACCGATTGCTTTGGATCGCAATATTTGTATTTTATAAATTAAAGAAAAGACATGTTTACACTGGTGCTTTGGTTGAACCTCCAGAACGCATCAAACGGATTTGTCATTGCAAAAGGTCCCAGCGAAACCAGTTTTTTACCTAAATATTGCACTGAAAACTCATCATTTTGAAATTCTGGTTTATTCGTAACATTGGTTTGTTATTGTTCTTCATTAATATTTTTGTTATCATCAATCAATTCTTCGATATCAGTACATTTTTCGTAGTTCAAACTCTTATCTTTGAAGTACACAAAATATTGCTGTCACATTTTTAAAAAATTGAATTAAATAACAGTCGTTGTAAATGTTTCTTTTTTTCATCAACTGACTCACTGTCTGATATTGTAAAGAGGTAGTCGACCGTTGATTTTGAAACAGAGTTAGATTATCAGGGTTCGGTCTACTAACTAAAATGAATAATATTTATTTGCGTTTCGGCTTGAATTACAAGCCATCTTCAAGGCTTTGGAGGAGAAAAAGAACAGCTCCGTATCGTGGAGGCTAGATTTCAAAGTGGGGGAGGATTGATATCTGTGTTTTATTTATCAAATGACCGAACCTCGATCATCTACACCTTCTGACTCATGATATATGTATGAATGTCCACTTATACATGACACAGATTTCTGAGACGTGTGCTCTATAGGTTATCGCTCTTTGCTAACTAGGATATGGCTGATACCTTTTATTTTATTTTTTAAATTGAAATCCAACGCCTCAAGTGAAAATCGAACCTACAACCTTTGGCACGCGTTTCGCGCCCAACTCTATTACAATAATATACGTATATTGGAAGCAGGAAGACTAGTGTCGTTAACTAGAGCTTCTTCACTTTAGAAATTGCATAAATAGGTTTTTGCATATACATAGGTATATATTTTTATAGGTTAGTAAACTGATTTGTCAAGCAGATTGTGAGTGTGGTTGCACCACCCTTTCATCTATTTTTTTTTATATTTAATACTTTAAAAAATTAAAAAGTTGTTTGACAAAGGATTTGCCACTGGTTGGAGCCGCTTCTAGGGTGTATAGGAAGACAGATACGCCAGTCAGGTACGTAGTGTGTAAACGTGGCCACCATATTTATCCAAAGCGAAGGCATCGCCTCCTAAAGAGGTCAAGGTGTCATAGCCCGCATACTACTTCTGGTATCTTCGTCTATATAGTTCTAGAACTTGCACTGTTGTGTACAGTTATGTTCCTCCCCCTAAATTCGCTTTCGAAATATATTTTTTTATTGGACATCTGTTTCTAACTATTAGCGCCGGACTATCTACTCGTTGACACTTCCTAACATCCTTTGTTCAGGGGAGGGAGGGGTCACTCCTGAACCAAATTATAAATTTGCCATTACCAGCTGTTACTTTGATATGCTTGCAACGAAGCTCCTAAGCCTATACAATAAGGAATTTGTGTTGTAAAATGAAATTAAATAGATCCATTAGAAATTTAGGTTTTGCCCATCAGAATATATTATCGTATGTAGTTATATTATAGCCCGTTTGGGGGTGCTACAATCGTTCGAACTATTCATTTCTGGCAACAGTCACACTCAGAAACATTTTTGCTCGAAATCGAACTTTTATTAAAAGTCGCAGGCCTTCGCCCATTGCTGAGGCGGCACAACTCTTTTAGCACTTTCCCCAGGAATATCGCTAATGAGGTTTTGCTTGTGAATGTTTTCTTTTTTTTTACTTCCTTAGAACGAAAGTCGGTATAGTGAGATGGAGACTTTGAGGTTATAAGAAATCAAGGAATTGTTAAGATTCGGCTAACAGTCCAGGCAACGAACAGCTATAGATGGAAATTTTTGGACAATTTTTGACCTCGTAACTTTGTTTGGGCTGGATAGGAGGTGAACATATCAAAAGTCCTCGCCCCTAGCCTTTAAGCCGGGGGGAGGGGGGTTTAGAAGGACCCATTTTTCGGGTTTTCACTTATATCTCGGAAACCTTGCGTCCTAGCGACATGACTATTCTATAACAAATGAAAGCTGATTAAATTTCCTACAAGTTCTATTCTTGAAAGTCTGTCATTTTGGGGAAAAACTCTTTTGCCGCATATTTTTTCCCCGTTTTGACCGGATAACTCTTCAACGATGTACCAAAATAATAAATAACGGTTATAGGGTTGTAGACTATTTCATTCCCTTCAATAATATATATTACTTTGCTATTTTATGTATTTTCCTTCAAACATAAAAATAATTTCAGTGTTCATCGTGAAATCTGAAATGTAGCGACTAACAGCCTAGGAAACTAAGAGTTATAGGTGGAAATGTTTGGAACAAAATTTTTAACTTCATAACTTTGTTTCGGCTTGTAAGGTGGTCAACATTTCAAAAGTCCTCACCCGTTGCCTTTGAGCCGGGGGGAGGGGGGGGGGTTAGAAGGTCCCATTTTTCGGGTTGTCACTTATATCTCGGAAACCCTGCGTCCTAGCGACATGACCATTCCATAACAAATGAAAGCTTATTAAATATCCTACAAGTTCTATTCAATGAAGTTTTCCGAGATATCTTTAGTTTTCAAAATATCTGCTCTTGAAAGTCTGTCATTTTGGGAAAAAACACACTTTTTTTCTATTCTCGACCGGATATCTCTTCAACGATGCAACCAAAAAATAAATGTCGGTTATGGGGTTGTAGAGCATTCCATTCGCTTCAATAATATATATAAAAATACTATTTTATGTATTTTCTTTCAAACGTTACATACGCACTCACTTGGTCTTAACAAAACCATTACCAATATAATGGTCAAGATTTTATATAATTGAGTGTGAATAACTGGTCAGAGGCCCAAAATTACATATTTCGTACTATTTATACGTCCAGTACTACCTATATTTACATAATGGAGTATATTTTGGACAATACAATGACTGGAAATGGTGAGAAATTGGACGGTTCATTGGTCGACAGTTGTTGCAAGATATCACGATGAACACTAAAACTGTTTTCTCAGTTGAAGGAAAATACATAAAATAGTAAAGTTATATATATTATTGAAGCGAATAGAATGTCCTACAACCCCATAGCCGACATCTATTTTTTGGGTTCATCGTTGAAGAGACATCCCGTCGAAAATAGAAAAAAACTTGTAGGAAATTTAATAAGCTTTCATTTGTTATAGAATGGTCATGTCGCTAGGACGGAGGGTTTCCGAGATATTAGTGAAAACCCGAAAAACGGGACCTTCTAAACCCCCCCCCCTCCCCCCGGCTCAAAGGCAACGGGTGAGGACTTTTGGTATGTTGACCACCTTACAAGCCGAAACAAAGTTATGAAGTTAAAAATTGTGTTCCAAATATTTCCACCTATAACTCTTAGTTTCCTAGGCTGTTAGTCGCTACATTTCAGATTTCACGATGAACACTGAAATTATTTTTACGTTTGAAGGAAAATACATAAAATAGCAAAGTAATATATATTATTGAAGAGAATGCAATACTCTACAACCCTATAACCGTTATTTATTATTTTGGTACATCGTTGAAGAGTTATCCGGTCAAAACGGGGAAAAAATATGCGGCAAAAGAGTTTTTCCCCAAAATGACAGACTTTCAAAAGCGGATATTTCGAAAACTAAAGATATCTCGAGAAACTTAATAGAATAGAACTTGTAGGAACTTTAATCAGCTTTTATGTGTTACAGAATAGTCATGTCGCTAGGACGCAGGGTTTCCGAGATATAAGTGAAAACACCCCCTCCCCCCCCCCCGGCTTAATGGCTAGGGGCGAGGACTTTTGATATGTTCACCTCCTATCCAGCCCAAACAAAGCTACAAAGTCAAAAATTGTGTTCCAAAAATTTCCACCTATAGCTGTTTTCAAGCATTCGTTGCCTGGACTGTAAGAGAAACTATCAGATTATCAGAAGAATCCTTACATCGAAAGTTTTGGCATGCTCTTTAGCATCCTTCTTCAGCAACCCATGCTAAGGGAATGGGAGAAGACCAGGATAACTTTCATATGACAATGGGCAAGTGTAGAACTCCTTACTTATCCATCCGCTCCTACACCTAAATGTTTTCATGGTCTTCCTCTATCCTCTAGACATGTGTTCCTGAAGAAGGCTCATGATCTTTGGCACGCCGAAATGTTCGAAATATAGATTTCTCCTTGCCGAATTCCAAAGAGACGCGATATAAATGGACGGCAAAGGGAGGTCTTTAAACGGAAAGGAACCAAGTGGCGCATCTGTTCATTCTTTAGAGAATTGAGTTTAAAGTTTTTTGTGGGTCTAAAATTCCTTTATTGCCTGAAATGTTTCATTCATTTTCTCTCATTAAAATAAACTGTTGTTATGGTAATTGGGTTTTATTTTTATAGTAGTTATTAATAAAAATGGTGCTGGATTCCTTTATTACAGAATACTGGATACACCATTTCACTTTCTTTCTTTTTTTGTATTTTTTCTTGCTTTAATGACAACATTATATTTTAACCAGTTTTTTATTACTATATAAATTTTCTAATTATCTACAAGATAGCAGCAAAAACTCAATTTCGTTAAAAATGGCGCTTGGTTCCTTTCCGTTTAAAGGCGTCCAAATAAGGAACATATGTTGTAAATTCAAAATTTAATCGATTTATTAAGAGCTGAGGCTTACTCCAGGAATAAATTATTAATGTAGTCAGCTGTTCATAACAAATATTAAATGACACCTATTCATGTTTATTTTGTGTTCATATAGGCTCTTTAAATCATATCTTTAAGGATTTCGGGTTACACTACCCACCTTTCTAAGTAATGTGCTTACAACGCGAGGGATATAACTTGTCACTTGGGGAAAGCGTAGAGGGGGCTCGACGTTGCCAGTTCTCCAACCCTCCCAGCCTTAGCTCTGCATTGGGCGGGACCAGGAAAGGGAGGAATGGTAGCCTAAATGACAAGTTATATCTCTCACACTATGGTTATCCATCCTCTTCAGTAACAGAAATTTCCAAAAAAATAATGATTTTAAAATTATACTACTTACATTGTATAGCTCACTTTTGTTGTTCTTGTCAAAAATTATTTTTTAATAATTAAAAATAGTTTTGCCTTTGGAAACATTAAAATCCTGGTTTTAGTTAAATGTGGTTGCTTTAGACTGTTATAGAAATATTCGTCTCTCCTTGAATGCTAAATAGCTACCTATGTGTACGCTACTCATTAGAATGCCGCTGGTGTCCTGGCTACTGTTCCTCATCCGCAGCGGTTTACTAACTTGTCAATATTACGCTCAGGAGCCATTATGCATATTAGCTACTCGCAGTTCAATTCTCCTCCTTCAGTTTTACTAATTATTTCTAACGAATGCTGGGAAATAAGAACATTTCGAAATACTCCTGAGAGTGGCCTTGTTTTGTACTTACAGTTAAACACTTTCCAGACAATTCCTGACAATAATGTTATCACTCGGTGGCTTTATCAGTTTATTCTAAGTTGATTTCAGTTAAGAAAGCCAAACCTCCGTAATATGAGTCACATGCATAGGTGGGTTTTTTTTTTTTTTTTTTTTTTTTTTTAATGTGTTGTCAACCACCAAGCGGTCATTAAACACATGTTTTAAGAGCTAGGAGCTGTACTGCTGTATTAGTAATTAATGCACTAGTTTTTAAATTTAAGATTCGCGAATAATGATGCAATTTTTAAGTAATGAAGTGTTTGCTTATTTATTGATTTTCTCGGAGTTATTTAATTGTTTTTGAAACTAATAGGTGGGGTTTGAAGGACAAAACTCTATGATGTTATAAAATATTGAAAAAAAAAACGACTATTTTCCTTCATTACAGTAATGTCGCACAGGGAATTCTCTTTGCGAAAAATTATCAACATCGAAGTAGAATTTACCCCCTGTAGATTAACTGTATATTCAAATAAGGCCGGGGCAGTGCAGGCAAAAATATTTGCTTCACATATAAAGGGTGTACTATAACTGGATTGTGCAGTCCCTGCCTTGAGGTTTATTAACTTATCGTGTGTGTGCTAGACCCTTACAGACCAAAATTTTAGGCCAAACTGTGCCGGCCTGGAGATCTCAACTAAACGTGCATGGTCACCTTAAAGTCACCCTTTTATCTCAGTGCATATCTATCTAAAAGTGTTCTGTTATTAAAAGGGTGTTTATTTTGGTTCTGTCATGAGATGTAGATGTGTGAGCCCTCAATGACCTCTTGGTAAACAGCATAAGACGAACTTTTTGAAAAGTCAACATTAAACTGTTTCGCATTGTTTCTGATTAATATTTGATATTGCCATTCCGAGTTTATAATATCTAATTGTTTATTTTTTTTTTTTCAGAGACATAATTCATACGCTGTGAGGTATTGGATCTGTGAAGCACTCTGCCTGGTGAACATAATCGGTCAGCTGTACCTGATGAACCGCTTCTTCGACGGAGAGTTCTTGTCCTACGGCCTGCGGGTGATGACCTTCTCGGAGACTGCTCAGGAAGACCGTGTCGATCCCATGGTGTACATCTTCCCACGAGTCACCAAGTGTACCTTCCACAAGTTCGGTCCTTCGGGAAGCTTGCAGAAACACGACTCCCTCTGCATCCTCCCTCTGAACATAGTCAACGAGAAGACTTACATCTTCATCTGGTTTTGGTTCATCATCCTCGCCACTCTCCTGTCCCTCCTCGTCATCTATAGGGCTGTCATCCTGACCTGTCCCGGAGTGAGACCACGACTGCTCCGCGCGAGGAACAGGATGGTACCCATCGAGGTGGCGGAAGCAATCTCCAGGAAGACGAACGTCGGCGATTGGTGGATACTCTACATGCTCGGGAGGAACGTGGATCCGATCATCTTCAGGGATGTTGTTTCGGAGCTTGCCAAGAAAATAGAATCCGTTAGGAGCCACAGTCATTGATGCGAGAGGATATCCTAGCTAAGGCCGAGTGTAGACTGGGCATACGCCATGTCAATGTCTTCCTATGTTTAGTTTATATTGAGATGAGGTTAACAATATTGTAATTTATTGATTTATACATTCATTCCATTAAGCTAGGTTCAGTAATGGTAATATGTCAGATAAACCCTTGAGGTTTAGCAAAGTTTGACATAAGGCAGAGTTTTGTTGAGAAGGGCGCTCAAATTTGGAAGGATCGTACTATTTAGAAGCGATCCTATTTCTCAAAAATTGTCTTGACAAATGCTAAAAATGCAGTCTATAGTAAAGGCATTTTTCAAGTACCTCATGAATCTCTTAACGTTTTCTCCAAATCATTGCTGAAGATGGCTAGTAGAAGCATTAGAATGTCATTTCTTGTTTATTGGAATTTGTTTGATTTTATTGTCTTTTAAGTTCTTTAATTTTAGTTTTACTTCCAGTTTAGAGGTAAACTTAATCGTAAAACTAATTCTTAGGGAACTTCCTAATTTTTGAGTTTTCAATGGCGCTATTTAAGATTTTTTAGGTAATTTATGCAAGTAACAATGATTCATTAATATTTGAGGATCCTTCCGTAGCGAAACCTAATTAAAGCCTGCCTTCAAGTTTATTGCTCATGTGCATCGGCTTTGAAGTCCGTACTTGCTCAGTTTTTGCACTCTCAATCGTGCCAGTAGGCATGCCTTGACAAAATGGCTTCATAAGAAGTTATCCGTCTCATGAAGCTAATTGCTGAACTTTTCCGTGGTTTTAATTATATTTATTAAAATATTTTGTATATTAAATTTGTCAAATGATTATAAAAATATATAAAATAAGTATTTGATTTGTATAGGATGTTAGAATTCGCTTCTGGCGCACAAACAGCCGAAGACTGACTCAGTGCCTTGAACGCTTGAATGTTTATTGACTGTGATTACTTTTTCCTATATATTTAGGGTATGTGGTTGATGTGAATCTATAATGTATACACTGAAGCTATTTCAATTGTGTAATTTTCTTTGTACATAGTGTTTTGTATCCATTGGTTGATTTTTTTTAAAATAAATTATTTTCCATTTATTTATGAAATGTAAATTAATTTTTAGTTTCGATATATTTTCCGAATTTGAAATTTATTAAATATGTTCATAATATAGATATATATACAATAAAAGGCTCCAATAAATCTGGAAATTTTAAGACTGCCTTAAAAAACAATGCCAAATATTTTTAAGAAGCATTGAGAAAAGACATAACATTCCAGGAATTATTTAGAGTACAAATTGTAGTGCCCTTATTATTATAATTATTAATACTAATTGCATTAGCATAAAACATTTGCTCCTAATGCTCAAACAGATCTTCCATATGATCCGAGTTTACTTGTTAAAGTTTTACTTAGACAATCAAATTATACGTGTGTTTTATGGTAGGTTTTTACTTGTTATTTTTCTAAATTTTTCATAATTTATGAATATATTTTGTAAAATATTTGATAAGTTAAATATATTGAGTTATTATAACCAGTTTTGTTTTATTGCCCAATACCAATTTATGCACTTGCGTAAGCACTCTTGCTTTTATGAAAAAAATAAGGTAAGTCAATCGTTAAATCGAATTTCTGAGTAAAAATACTCAAAATAAACAATCTCGAGGACTCATTAATGTTTTCTGAGTTGCAAAGTTCATAAAAAAAGGCTCTTCATACACAATAAATTTCTCTCTTTAGCTGTTGAAAATGCGAGAAGGCTCTTCGGAAAACTCAACGAAGACGAATACTGCAAGTTCTGCTTCATTAACCAAATAGCAGAAGATTTCATGGAGTAAAGGTACCACTTTTATTAGGAATTCCATTTAGGGAAGATAATGGAACCAAGTTTAAAACCACACCGTTGTCAAGAAAAGTAGAAATAACTAGAATTTTCATATGATTTTCGGGTATATTCATATCTATGCAAAACCGATTGATAAAAAGTAGTAAATTTCGAGAACGAATTTCCCACAAAAACGGTTTTTATGCAATTTTTGACACAGCAATATCTTTCAGAAAAATTGGTGCTAAAAATTCGAAAATGTTCTTTTTACAGTTTTTGTCTGGTTGCCACAGTTTTTTATTAGTTGTTTTTATTTGAATTCCATTTTACAATATAAAGAGTATTTCAGTAAAACAAGGGATTTCGGTAAAAAAATGAGAAAAATATTTGTAATCGTGTTTTCCTAGAGTGGAGTGGTAAGGGGGTAATTTCCTCATCGTATACTGTTGTGGCGCCTAAAAGCTTACTTTTCTTCTTAGAAGTTTTTACATTATTCATGAACGATACTACAAAACATTAACTGTTGCTATTCTAAGAGTCCCAAATAACACTAGGGATAAGTACGGAATCTCGCAAAGATGACGCCGCTTTTAATGAGCTGCAATTTAATTAGAGTAAATTATGTACAACCTAAAGTGTTAGAATAGAATGGGTCTCGCAATTTCGGGCGTTTGTTTTTCCATTTTACTAGGGATGTAAATTCTTGTATGAAAATATTTTACTAGGGATGTAAATTCTTGTATGAAAATATTTTACTAGGGATGTAAATTCTTGTATGAAAATATTTTACTAGGGATGTAAATTCTTGTATGAAAATATTTTACTAGGGATGTAAATTCTTGTATGAAAATATTTTACTAGGGATGTAAATTCTTTTATGAAAATATTTTACTAGGGATGTAAATTCTTGTATGAAAATATTTTACTAGGGATGTAAATTCTTGTATGAAAATATTTTACTAGGGATGTAAATTCTTTTATGAAAATATTTTACTAGGGATGTAAATTCTTGTATGAAAATATTTTACTAGGGATGTAAATTCTTGTATGAAAATATTTTATTTTATTTTTACTTCTGAACACAAGTTGGCTTTAAACTTTTTGTTTGTCCTCTTTTTTGGTTTTGTTTTTTATTACAAACTGATTTTGACTCTGCTGCACTGGCGAGTTAATCCCCACCGTTTTGGAACAGGTTTTTTCGCTGTTAGTCATACTTTTCTGAAGAAGGAAGGTTAAGGAAGAGCTGGTTTTTCCAGCTTTAAACTAGTTCTGAGGTTGTTCCTCCTCTAAGATGATTCTCGATCGTCTCCACTGACTACAAATCAACCAGACTTCGATAAATAGTACAGACCAGGTCGTGTAGTCTATTATTCCAAGGATTTCACGTCAATAATAGCTACACCTAGGGGGTTCATCCGGCAGTCTGTAATAGAAAAGGTTAAGAAGAATGGATTAGAGAAGGATATAATGGCTACATCTAGGGGGTTCATCCGGCAGTCTGTAATACAAAAGGTTAAGAAGAATGGATTAGAGAAGGATATAATAGCTACATCTAGGGGGTTCATCCGGCAGTCTGTAATAGAAAAGGTTAAGAAGAATGGATTAGAGAAGGATATAATAGCTACATCTAGGGGGTTCATCCGGCAGTCTGTAATAGAAAAGGTTAAGAAGAATGGATTAGAGAAGGATATAATAGCTACATCTAGGGGGTTCATCCGGCAGTCTGTAATAGAAAAGGTTAAGAAGAATGGATTAGAGAAGGATATAATAGCTACATCTAGGGGGTTCATCCGGCAGTCTGTAATAGAAAAGGTTAAGAAGAATGGATTAGAGAAGGATATAATGGCTACATCTAGGGGGTTCATCCGGCAGTCTGTAATAGAAAAGGTTAAGAAGAATGGATTAGAGAAGGATATAATGGCTACATCTAGGGGGTTCATCCGGCAGTCTGTAATAGAAAAGGTTAAGAAGAATGGATTAGAGAAGGATATAATGGCTACATCTAGGGGGTTCATCCGGCAGTCTGTAATAAAAAAGGTTAAGAAGAATGGATTAGAGAAGGATATAATTATTGGTACAATGATGATCTACAATCATTTAAAATTTAAAAAAAAAAATATCAGTACCGTAAGAGGCCACGACGCACAGTGAGGGCAAACGACTTTTCGTGTTTTAAAAAAGGCTACTTTTACAATTGAACATAAAATAATATTATATTTTTCATCTAACGTAGACTGTGAAAAAATCAAAATCTATTTTCAAATCATTCAGGAATTATATTATTCCAATTAATCTCATTGCTGACTGAAGATAAATTTACGTTTTGATGATGTCAGTCTGATTTTTTCCAAGTCTAATCAGGGTTTGAATATTTAATTTCAACTATATCAGTGTTGATATTAAGTTAGATGAAAAATATTATTATTATTATTTTATGTTCAATTGTAAAAGTTCTTGAATTATTTATAGGTAATTTATTAAACAAGGGAAACAAAAAACAAAAATTTGGCCAGACAAAGTTGTTCTAAATTTTACTAGCTTCCATTTAAAAAAAAAAAAAAATGCATTTAACCTTTAAGTACTGGCGTATGGTCCCTGGGACCTTATGGTAGCCATTTCTAGAAATCCCCCCTAGTAGTTCCCTTTTGATTGCACACATTCAATGAATATATAATTTATTTCAAATTTCAAAAGGTCCCAGGGACCATACCTCAGTACTTAAAGGTTAATTCGGTTTAGATTTGGTGGCTGTAGCCGTTTTTGAAACAAGAAAAGTCGTTTGGCCCCACTGTGGGAAGGCCCTGAGGGGCAGATAATAGAGGTATCCGATTCAAGGCCATACGGTCCACTAGGGAGATAGTGTGGTCAGTACTATGCTTCAGTCCCCTGATCTTCCCCTTTGTTGCTTCTACTGCTAGGGTCATTAGCACCAAGGTGCCCGTTAATAAATTAGTTAATGGCTGGGGGGGCCTAGGGAAGGTCAGGGAGGCCGAATTCAACGCATCAACGAAGACACTAGAAGATAAAAATCTTTAATTCTTGCTCGGGATTTGAACTCATGTCCTACAACCTATTAGTCCAGTGCTCTGCCACTGAGCTAACCTCGCCCCAATTTACAATTAAACTTTAATTTATACTCCTTTAACTCCTTGTAATGTGGGTTATTTATTTACATGGAGAAGGGCACAGCAATGGTGATCTGTCCCAAAAAATAATATTTTTGAACCAGATGTCATCAATATAGTCCATTATTGAGCCAGATACATTGAATTATTACCCTGGTTAACTTATTTTCCTGTTGAACAAATTTGGAAACAAAAGAATTATAAATTCATAAGGATACTAAAAGCTATAAGAACACAAGTACTGTTATCGCCAGCTATCGTCCTACCTTCCATAAATGTCTCCAGTGGTCACCTTCTACTTACCACGATTTCCCAATTGTTTTATTGAACACTTTCAATCATTCATTTCATTTCATTCTCCCTATAACTGTTCCTATTCCAAGCTTTATAAATGTCACAAGGGATAAGAACGGACACAAAATAACATAATACAATAATGGCGAGTTGGTTTTAGCACTTACGACTCCAGGAAGGAGCCAATCCTATTTACATCAAACCACGTCAAGTACCGTATGCACAAAACATAATACAATAATGGCGAGTTGGTTTTAGCACGTACGACTCCAGGAAGGAGCCAATCCTATTTACATCAAACCACGTCAAGTACCGTATGCACTAAACATAATACAATAATGGCGAGTTGGTTTTAGCACTTTCCTCCGAAGGAAAGTAGCTATTGAGGTTGCACACATGACGGAATTTTTGAAAAATTTTTCTTCAAATCTTTATCGATCCTACACGATAGCGGCATACAATTGAACGAGTTTGTTAACCACCAAAATCGGTCCATCGGGGGTTTACCCCGGACCCAAAACACTAATTTGACCATGCCAGCCATAGTTTTTGTTATATTTCAACGAAACTCGGTATTCGTTATGTTGATCTAAAGAGGAAAATACTTTGTAAAAATAAACTAAATCGGTTCATTAGGAGGGGCGGGGTTACTCCGGACCCACATTACCAATTCGCTACTACCAGCCGTAATTTTCGTTACATTTCGACGAAACTCGGTATTCGTAGTGGTAATCTACAGAGGAAAATGGGCTGTAAAAATAAACCAAATCGGTTCATTAGGAGGGGGGGGGGGGTTACTCCGGACCTAAAGTACTAATATACTCATACCGGTCATAATTTCTGCTGTATTGTAACGAAACGACGTATACGTCATGGGTATCTCTTGAGAAAGAAGTGTTGTAAACATGAAGTAAATCGGTCAATTGGAAAGGAGGGTTTACTTAAGACTCTGTTTCATTAGAATTAGCCGGCCAGACGTAGGTTCCCAAAGCCGCCGCGAGGAGCGCTATCTCCAACTAGGGGGACTGTATCCTGTTCCTGCATCAGATCAAAAGACGGAAAATGAAGTTATTGTGTATCTATTAAGTAGCATGGGCGTATATACGGGGGGGGGCTGCAGCCCCCCCCCCCGACATTTTGACTTGATGGTGAAAATTTGTCGTAAAACCCTTGAAAATAAATTAAATAAGCTCACCTAGTTCATAAAAAAAATATTTCATTTTACGTGTAATAGCGTTTTAGGGGTCTCCCGTGGTCTAGTGGCTAGCGCGCTAGATTCATAAGCGGGAGATGGTGGGTTCGATCCCCACCGGCGCCAGAAATTTTCTCATCTCAGGGCTCGCTGAGAAAATTCCTGGCTGCACCCTGAACGTCGGCGCTAATGGCCACGATTTGTCGATGCGCCGTAAAAAAAAAAAAAAAAAATAGCGTTTTAGTTGGCTAAAACTATTCCAAGCTCTAAATTTTTAGTATTCCATACCCCGGAAATGGTCTCAGCCCCCCCCCCTAAATTTTCCTAGCCCCTCCCGAAATTATTATATACGCCCATGTTAAGTAGTACAGTATCATGAATTAACAGAACTCTGGAAGCAAATTATTTACAAAATTGAACAGTTCTCATAAGAAATGTAAATGAGCAGAACTATTCACGTTTTTATTTTATTTATTTAGGTTATTTATAGCAAATTATTTAGTAATGTAGTCTACACTACAAAAATTCTGAGGAAAGTGCTTAGTTATGCAGCTCCTGCGTGACGGACTTTTTTTTTTTTTATTATTGATTGTTGTTTATGATCCATTTCAGCAGCAATGAGTTTGTCAAAACTAGAGACGTATGATGAGTTTTCATTATTTGCTGTTTTCGATAAAGCATTCCTTAACACGTTAGCTGCGGTCTAGTTGAGAAAAGAATTATAATATAAGTTATTACTGATTTATAATAACAAGAATTTCATCATTAAAATTCAATTTTTAAACGAATATGAATTTCAGACGGCATCGGTCGCTGGCGACCACTCCTGTGTTAGCCATTGTTAATTTCAGTTTGAATATAGAAGACACGACACCTACTTACCGATTTAGTTCACAAATCGAGCAAGTATAAGGTACATACCTCATTTCAAAAAACGACATTGGACTCCTGCATCTGATGGCGTTCTCTCATACCCAGGAACACGGGTGTTTCGGGCCTCACTGGCAACGTGTTATGAACGAGTTTCTGTAAATGTTACATGCCTTGTAGTCATTTATGGACCTATAATTAAAATGGAAGCACCCAAAGATGATGTAGATCCCGCGATTTGGACATTTTAGAAGTAATTTCTAAAAACATTAAAGATGTTTTTTCGCTTGAACTCTTAGCATTATTTAGAAAAATTGTATTTATTGCCTCATAAGACATTGTTAGTTCCTCTCGAAGAATGTCTAAGTGGCAACTTTGGCACTCAGAAAACACAGGGTTCCCTCACCCTCCAGGTATCGATCCGTGGTTACCATGGCAGTTTAGGTTCTCTCCTCTCCGCTGCATCAGCAATAATCCTGGAATATTAGCAAATTCGTTTTGTGCATTTTATCAAAACCAGAGTATGCCTTTCTGTATTTATTTTTTCTTAAAAACTTTCTGAAGGTATATAGCTAATATGGGTAGACTAATGAAAAGATTTTTCCTTTTATGAGTCCAACTACCTACTAGATACCCCCATGGGAGCTGCAGACCCCCCCATGATGAGTATATTCATGAAATGCCTCTAAATTCACGACTAATGTAATCTGGTTTCAAAATCTTGAGGTTTGTTTTGTATAATAAAAGTCAAATATCCAAGCAAGGTTTTAAAGTATCGAATATGTATGTAATACACCCACCCTTTTAGCGCGGTTACTCCCTATCTCCATAGGGAGAACCCGCTTATGAGGTTGACCTCATGACGCTATCCGGAATTGCCGACTAGAAACTTTCACGTTTCAGACCCTATAGATCACGAAAATATAGGTGGCTAAAATTTGTATATATATATATATATATATATATATATATATATATATATATATATATATATATATATATATACCTGACGGCTCAAAAATGGACTGATTTTGATGAAATTTGGCACAAAAATCTGTCTTCTAATTTGAAAGGTCAAGTTCGTTAACCAGCTGAATCCGCCCACTAGAAGATAGTGTTTGGGGCGAAATTCGCGCAAAAAAAAATCGTAACGCTTACGTTTTTGAGTTTATATACTTGCAGGTACTTGTTTTATAGGTTTGTTAATATAAGAAAACGAATGAAACCATTTTTAAGGCGATATCTGTAACCGTTTCTGAGAAACGTGGAATCAATGTTTTTGTAAGTCATTATTTTTTTGTGAGTACTTAGAATCGCGGGATTCAATTGAAATATTTTCTACATCTTGGAAATTAATCCCAACTACGATGATTAAATTTTGGTTATATTTGAAGTTAAGGAAGTATGCGACAAAAAATATTTTATTAATAGACGTGAAAAGT
The DNA here is from genome assembly GCA_946811695.1 of Gonocerus acuteangulatus. Classification (NCBI taxonomy): domain Eukaryota; kingdom Metazoa; phylum Arthropoda; class Insecta; order Hemiptera; family Coreidae; genus Gonocerus; species Gonocerus acuteangulatus. The sequence continues at coordinate 104,416,465 of OX328124.1, read as the reverse complement.
TTTTGGATCTTCATACATTTTTCGTAAATATCTCGATAACGGTTGGGAAATCGTGGAAAGTAGCCATTCGAATGCTTACTAAATTCTCTACAAAAAATGTTCTGAAGCAATATTCGATGGGACAACGTCAATGAGAGATATAAGCGCTTAAAACTTAAAAAGTGTTTGTTTTGAAATGGTTTTTCTCTTTCTTTAACTCACTTTTTAATTGGTTGTTTCTAGTTTTAAATTGCATTTATCAGTAAAATTAGTATTGTAGTAAAATAAGCTAACAAACGGTAAAAGGTATTGGTAATAAGTTTGGAGTGGCTGTGGTAATCCTGATGGCAGTGGCTGTCAGTTTCCTGTGATTTGTGATGCTAATCTATTCCATTTCTTCAAGATGTACGTAACCGCGCTAAGATGACGCAGTTCCTGCGAGTTGGACTTTTTTTTGTTGTTGCAGTTTTGCTATTTTGTAGGTCCTGCTGGAGATTTTCAGCGGAAGAAAAGTATGATCTCCTGCACAAGTTAGTTTCTGATCTGGTGATTGTATATAAATTTATTAGGGTCTTTTTGCGAAGACCACATCCAGTTGCTTTTGAAGTAGCAGTAGTGATTTATAACAGTTACTCGTACTCGCTGATAAGCTTACTGATTAGCTAATAGGTTCTTTGCTGGTTATCTATTACTACTTGACTCGTTATCTACGGTTATAATTCATATTAGATAATGGCAACCAATATTTATTAATAAAAAGTTTAATATGATCAAAATCAATTCTCTCAACTACAAAAAAAGTTATGAAGCATTAAAGTTGACTGTTTTGCAGGTTATGAAGGATAACATAAACAATGATATTTGTAAACACATATATTTTATTCCTTTTCTCTCTCTCTCTCTCTCTTTTTGGATATTTTACATTTATTTAGCATTATGGGCCTACTTGAGGGTTGCGTTTCCGCAACCCTCAAGAAGATATCAAAACTTGTAGTCAATCCAACTCGCTAAAATTAATAGAATTCTATTAATTTTAGCGACTCTAGTCTATCCAACTCGCTAAAATTAATAGAATTCCATTAATTCTTGCGAGTTAGAAACCAATCGCTTTTTCTTTGTTAGGAACATCGCGAACTAATTCTAAAAGACCCATTTTTTCTCACTAACATAAGCAGAGCTTTTTCATAAACATAAGCTAATTCATTATTGAAGGTAACTTTACTCCCAGCAAGAACGAATACAATCGGTCATCGGAATCCTCCAATAGGAAGGCAAAGAAGTTATGCGCATGCTCTGAATCACTGATACAATCGCTACTGCTACTTCAAAAGTAACTGGATGTGGTCTTCGCAAAAAGACCCATTTATTATTTTGATCAAGACTCTCTAAAGTAGAGATTTGTCCTCAGAAGTAGGTTTCCTTGGGGTATCAGAACAAACAAGTTGCACCAATTCCTTACTGGCAATTATTACAAGCACTTGTAATCACTTGTGACATCCAAAGAAAATGACCAGAGGATGAAACTGTGAAGCAGTGATGTCTAGAGAGGCAGATATGTTATTTCGGATATCCTTCATTTCTGTTCATCTCTATTCTTCTTTTTTCCTTATTTTACTCAAAGTTTCCGAGAAATAATGAATTATTCGATGAGGATGGAATGGAGATCTCTTACTGGAACTTCCTTCTGCTTTTTCCTCCCCGGGTTTGAACCAGTTCTTTGTAAGAGTCAATACCCCGAAGAACATCCCTCTCTCTCTTCCCAGGTTTGGTATCGAACCCTAAGTGGCTAGCCGCCATATATGGGCCGATATAAGCTAGCTAGCCCTCAAGTATGGGTTCTGCGTTCTTTCAGATAGTCCGTCCACAAATGGTTCCTTCATCGTCTAGCGCACAACCATAAAACTTTCAAGAGCCACTATTATTGCTTCTCTAAATGGCACGCGGGAAACATTTTGAAGAGGTTTTACGATGGTTTATTATCATCTTCATGCCTACGTATGAGTACTGCAAAGGAGAAGCTTTTATTGACACAAAGGTTCTAGCTATGCTCCCAACAAGAAATCGCTTCTTCAACTAAAATAACACTCTTAAGAAAGAAAACTCTTCAAATGTTAATAAATCAGGCGGTAGATCACTTTACTTTGTCAAATTTTTACCTTACTTATTACTATTTTCTAAATAATGAGGCAATATAGGAAATTTCGTAACAAATATATTGATGCTTTGAGAAGGTCTATAGCATGAATTCTTTCGGAGTTATGAGTGAAATAATAGAAAAACAAAAAACAAATATTTTAGAGCCTTCTGCTCAAATTCAGGTAATCAAATATGCTTTAGCTCCACCCGAAAAACCTATGTAATGTACCGTATAAAATATAGTCTTCCTTTTCGTACATGGCCACGGCGCATGCGCAGACGCTAGCTGTCACATTTTTGTAACGCTTAGGTCCACCCGACAAACCTATGTAATGTACTCTATAACATACAGTCTTCTTTTTCGTACATGGCCACAGCGAATGCGGGAACGCCAGCGGACACTTTTTTGTGACACCCTTTTGGAACGCCTAGGTCCACCCGACAAACCTATGTAAAGTGCTGTATAACATATAGTCTTCTTTTACGTACATGGCCACGCCACAGCGCATGCGTGAACGCCAGCTGGCATTTTTTTGTGACACATAACTTTCTTTTTCGTATATGGCCACTGTGCATGCGTGAACGCCAGCGGACACTTCTTTGTGACACCTTGCTTTCTAAAGCATATTTATCGTTCTGGGAAAACGATTAACCTACATACCTCAATTATTGTTATTTTAGTTCTTACGAAAATATTTCCGCAAACATTAACGTGTCCCACCTCAACATCCAGCTCAAAACAGCGCCCTGGACTAATAGGGAAGGGCACGAACCCAATACGCTGATCACCAGGGGAGTAGGGTTTTCTAATAAAATCCATGCCAGAAGTTTGGAATAGAATAGGGAGGATTTGGTGAGGCAGATGTTCCGGGGGAAAGATTAACATATATCAACAAATTACCGCATGGCATTTTCTAGTTAATTCTTATCAATAAGATAGGCGAATTATAATCGGATACCGAGAGAAATATAGAAGATTTTAATCTCGTTACGGGGATGTTAATTGCAGTTATGGATGAGAAAATTATATCTGGATTTTGGCGATAATAGTAGAGGTTATCAGTTCAAGATGGAGTAGTGATTGCCTGTATAAACCATTATCGGGGGTTAAAAGCGTGGCCAGATGTTCGAAATAGAATAGAGGGTTTAAGGAGGGGAGTGGAGGGAACAACAACCAACAATAACAGTCAGGGGGATTTTCTAGTCGACATATAGCAATAATAATTGTGGATTATTATCATAAAGGAGGGATAATGGCGATTTCAATCTTATATTTAATGAGATATTTTCTAATCCCAACTCTCTCTTGATCTCCTTATTCTTATTTGTTTTTTTTTGTTTTTTTTTTGTTTTTAGCGCGGTTCCTCCCTCCCCCATAGGGAGGAACCCCGCTTATAGGGTTGATACAATGAAACAATCCGGACGTGCCGACAAGAAAATTTCGCGTTTCAGAACCCCTAGAGATCGAAAATAACGGTGGTTCAAATTTGTATATATATATATATGTATATATTTATTTATATATATATATATATATATATATATATATATATATATATATATATATATATATTTGTCTGTTCGCTCATTTCTGGCTTCCCTGATGGTCCGATTTTGATGAAATTTGGTACAAAAATCCGTCGTCCAATTTGAAAGGTCAAGTTCGTTAACCAGCAAAATCCGCCCACTGGAAGATGGCGGTTGGGGCGAAATTCGCGCAGAAAAAATCGTAACGCTTACGTTTTTGAGTTCATACGCTTGTAAGTACTCTTTTTATAGGCTTCTTGGGCTAGGAAAACGAATGAAACCATTTTCAAGGCGATAGCTTTAACCGTTTTCGAGAAACTTTGAAAAATAGTTTTTGAAAACCGTTTTTGGTTTGGGTACTTAGAATCACGGGATTCAGTTGAAACATTATCTGCATGTTCTAATTTCATTAAAACTAATATGTTGAAAGTTATGTTACGTTTGGAGTTAAGGAAGGGTTAGAATAAAATATTTTATGAACAGACATGAAAAGTTTTGGGAACTTCGTATAATTTCATTAATATCTCGAACACGGTTGGGAAATCGTGGTAAGTGGATAGAAACTATTTGAAAGCTTACTAAATTCTCTACAAAAATGATTCTAAAACTATTTTTGATTAGGTTATGTCAATCGGAGAAATAAGTGCTTAAAACTTCAAATACGTCTGTTTTGTTCTTATGAACGGGTTTTTGTCGTTCTTTTTGTAATTTTTGTCTCTTTCCCTTGGTTTTTTAATGCTTTTTATTTTTGTAATTTATTATGTTAGGAAAATGTATTTGTTTGTAAAACAGGATAGGAAAAATTAGACCAATTTTCTGTTGCTAGAAATAATGAAAATTTTGGGAACTTCGTATACTTCCATTAATATCTCGAAAACGGTTCAAAATCTTGTGAAGCGAAAGGTTACCATTCGAAAGCTTACTAAATGGTCTACAAAAAATGTTCTGACGAAAGTTTTGATTAGGCGATGTCAATCGGAGAAATAAGTGCTTAAACCATTAAAGTAATTGATTTCGTTTATTCGAACGGTTTTTTGTCTGTTTTTATTCCTATTTTTTCATTGCTTATAGTTGGATAATGTATTTGACAATAAAATAGATTAATTAAAATAAGAAAAACAATTCGAACAGGTAGATATCGAAAAAAGTTGTGCTTCAAATTAGAATCTATTGCTGAGTAATTATATGAATCTTTGGATAATAATTCCAATAGTTAAAATTATAACTAAATTGGAAAATATGTATTTAATAGAACTCATTAAACCTTTTACAGAGAACTCTATTTTTTATTTTATTGATCAACAGGTCTTCGCATATATTTAAAAACTCTGTTGATATTACCTCTATATCGTTTTTTGTTTTTAGGCCAATCTATAATTCCTTTGGGTTAATATGTTTTTTAAATTGAAGCTTTAAAGCCTCAACAGGAATATTTGTGTAATCACCCTTTACAGTTAATTTATTAGAATCATGAGTGACCGTTTTTGTGTTACAACTAACAATCTTTGAAAACGAAGTTTGACTATCCTTGTTATTGTTATTTTCCTTCTGTTTGGCCGAGATTTTCTATTCATGATCTAATTCTCCTTGAATTTTTTGACTAGGTCAAGAACCTAATTTAAGCACTCTTAAATTCCTTAATTTAATTGAGGAAATTTATCAAGCTTGATATAATCACTTTTGGGTTAATACGGGTGGTCTATACCGAGTCCTTTGTTTGTAAACACAAAGAGCCTTCTGAGTAACGGTAAAGGGCAGTAAAAGTATATGACTACCTGGAAGCAGACCCTGCATACAGAGAATTACAATACGAGACCTCATTCATTCTTGCACCAGCTCCCGTGTAACACCTTAGATCTGTTTATATTGTTAGCGCGGTTCCTCCCTCCCTTCATAGGGAGGAACCCCGCTTATAAAATTGATCTCATGAAACAATCCGGAAGTGCCGACTAGAAAATTTCGCGTTTCAGAACCCCTAGAGACCGAAAATAACAGTGGTTCAAATTTGTATACATACATATATATATATATATATATATATATATATATATATATATATATATATTTGTCTGTTATTTGAAAGGTCAAGTTCGTTAACCAGCAAAATCCGCCCACTGGAAGATGGCGTTTGGGGCGAAATTCGCGCAAATAAAATCGCAACGCTTACATTTTTGAGTTCATATGCTTTTAAGTACTCGTTTTGTAGGCTTCTTGGCCTAGGAAAACGAATGAACCCGTTTTTAAGGCGATAGCTTTAACCGTTTTCGAGAAAATTGGGAACATAGTTCCTGAATAACGTTTTTGGTTTTGGTACATAAAATCATGGGATTCAGTTGAAACATTTTTTGCATGTTCAAATTTTATCAAAACTAATATCTTAAACTTTTGGTTACGTTTGGAGTTAAGGAAGGGTTAGAATAAAATATTTTATGAAGAGACATGAAAAGTTTTGGGAACTTCGTATATTTTCATTAATATCTCGAACACGGTTGGGAAATTTTCCTAAGTGGATAGAAACTATTTGAAAGCTTTCTAAATTCTCTACAGAAAAGATTCTGAAACAAGTTTTGATTAGGTGATATCAGTCGAAGAAATAAGTGCTTAAAACTTCAAGTACGTCTGTTTAGTTCTTATGAACGGGTGTTTGTCGTTCTTTTTGTAATTTTTGTCTCTTTCCCTTAGTTTTTTATTGATTTTTATTTTTGTAATTTCTTATGTTAAGAAAATGTATTTGTGTGTAAAACAGGATAGGTAAAATGAGACCAATTTTCTATTGCTAGAAATAATGAAAAGTTTTGGGAACTTCGTATAATTTCTTAATATCTCGAAAACGGTTGAAAATCTTGGGAAGCGAAAGGTTGCCATTCGAAAGCTTACTAAATGCTCTACAAAAAATGTTCTGACGAAAGTTTTAATTAGGCGATGTCAATCGGAGAAATAAGTGCTTAAACCATTAAAGTAATTAATTTCGTTTATTCGAACGGTTTTTTTGTCTGTTTTTATTCCTTGTTATTTCTTAATTGCTTATAGTTGGATAATGTATTTTACAATAAAACTAGGTAAGTAAAATAACAAAACAATTTATTGTTAGAAATATAGATTTCCTAGATTCCAAGACCTTGTAACTAGCGGGACCCTTTCAAGTGTTGACCGACCCTTCCAGGTAAGATCGTAAATCAAGACCTTTCAAGACTGGTGGAACCAAAATTATAACTGCTTTTATTTTAATCTTAAGGCGATTCGCCAAAGTTGCGAAGCCTTGTCAATAAATAAATATTTTAATCTTTCCAAATTAGACTAGGGATAAGAAAGGAACCGCGCTAAGATGATGCAGTTCCTGCGAGTCGGACTTTTTTTATATAAAGGTAATTCAACCACGCTGGTCATTGTTAATTATTAAATTTATTATACTTAATAATAATGAAACCAAAGTGAATAAAATCAAGAAAAAATAATCCTAAGGTTAATGGAAATAATTCTGATGCTAATGACCCAAGCAGTCGAAGTACCACAATAACAATAAAAAATCATTTTATAATATATTGCACAGTTGATTTTTAATTGTTAATTATAATTTAGAAATAATCTCAAGAATCAATTTATGGTCATCTCTAAGTATATTAGAGAGAGGACAATGAATATATATTTGGTTCAATAGGTTTTGTAGGCCTTGTATTTTGTAATAATTTGTTTAATAGACCGAGTTTTACCACAAACTGTGCACTGAGATATATATAATCCTTTAAATAAATAAGCATGAGTGAGACTAGGGTGCCCAATTCTTATTCTCGACAGAACCACCTCACATGGTCTAGTGTCTTCAGATTAGGTTTCCCATGCCGAGGTAGTGGATTTTATCGTTATTGTCTAGCCATCCGTATTGACACTTTGAGAATATGAGACATTATAGGTGAGCCACACTATCTGACGGCAGGATGTACGAGTAAGGAATGCCCTCTTTAATAGCTTCTTTTGCTGCTACATCCGCTTTATCACTACCACTTATACCATTGTGACTAGGAATCCAGCAGAGAGTCAGGGTATACCTACATTGGTTTCGATCCGATCCGATAGCCACCGACTGTTGGAAGGAAAACAAACACAAGCATCTCTACGGAGATGCCTAAATTGGTCCCGACCCGATCCGATCCGATGACTCTTGATTTCCGGCCGTTCAAACTTGTTTGTTTCTAGATCGATATCGGATGACCGAGGCACAGTGGGGCAAACGACTCCTAACCATATCAATGCTTTTTTTTTTAATGAAAGCTAATATAATTTAGAACAACTTTGCCAGAATTCTCTTTCTTGTTTCCCTTGTTTATTAAATTACGTGGAAAGATGATTATAACCTTCTTATAAATAATTTTAAAATATGAATGATTCTCTTAACTTAGGCAATGTAAAAGTTAAAAATTAACTGTTATACTACAATTTTTTTTTCGGGGCTGATATACTTCCGGAAGAGTGATTGCCCTCTGAATTCCTCCTTTATACCTCCAACGAGGTAATCGAAGGTTTCTATGCTTATTAGGTGGTATTTCTTAAATTAATTCCTCATTTTCACTGCATGACGAGTTCTTCAGTGACGACTTGTGACTAGATCGGATCGGGAGACATACGGGTCCAATGTAGGTGCAGGCTAACAGGTTGGTTTCTTCGGTAATGTAAATCTATTCCCGTAATGAGGTCAGAAATGGTCGAATTTTGGGATTACAAGTTTTGACTGGTTATTTAATCCCCTTGGGGCTCTGCACTGATAACATCTACTATCATTCCTTGTAATCTAGCTATATTTATCAGCATTCATTCTTCTATGATTCCGTTTTACCTCCCGTCCGGCGGCTGTCCTCGCCGTTTGATAGGAGGTTTTAAAGAGTCGAGGGCTAGAGGACTAGTACCACTCTCGTTTTAGAATCCGTTACACAACGGAGTTAGAAAGTGCTCTCTGCTGCACCCACGCCTACCACCCAACCTCTACTACCCGAACAATACCAGCCATATTGACTAGGAAATTGTCAGAAAAATCATAAAGAATTTAGTGTAAAAAATACTACGACTCGTAGGAACAGCGTAATTTTAGCTCATTTCGGTATATCGCTCACGTCTGGTATGAATTGGAAATCTTGGACTAGATACTATTAATATTTCGCCAACAATGGAAAATAACCTACAATTCCTAAACTACAACCGCCGAGGTGGACCTAAATTAAGGCTTTCTAATGATCACCTTCCGCTTATCACGATTCACCAAAAAAAAGTTTTCGACATATGAAAATGAAGTCCAACCTTCTTCATACTTTTTGATCAAATATATATTTCGTAATAGTTCCTGTATTCAAAAGTAAAAAAAATTGATATGTATTATTTTCGATGACTTGTTAAACTCGTCAAAAAGTGTTAATCTCCTTTTACAGGGGATCCTCCAGTTATTATTATAAATGCCTACCTAAACCACCCAAAATATTAATACCATATTTTAGATGCACCCTTTTTGAAATCAGATGAATTTATATGAATGTTATCCTAGCTCCCCTCATGTATTCCATTATTACTGCTGACATCCCTATCACCCCGACATTACAACCTTTTGCAGATGATACCGCATTTCTCTCCTGTTCGACAGAACTTGAAATTACTGTAAATTGAATTCAGTCCCGACTGAATGAAGCTGAAACTTGGCGGAATAAATGGTGCATGAAAGTTAACCCTGAAAAGTGCATGGATGTAGCCTTTACTCTAAGTAATAGTGAACAAGTGTAAACATTAAAAAAGAGTTAAAATGGTTGTCTTCACCTCTCCTATGTATTCATGTGTTATAGATTACAATTGTACTATTTACTGGTTGTAAATTTCAATAATGTACGTAATTTCCGATCTGAATATCCGGGTTCTATCATCCAGTCGTCATAAGAGGAGCTTGAATTGAAGAAATGTACCTAATTAAGAATGATAAATAGTTAAGAATGATGACCATTTTCATCCTGGAGAACAATCTGTTTTGTTATGTATGCGAAATATGATATCCTTGGAGTAGGAGTCGTCTTATTTCAAGTGATAAGATAAAACAGTACATCCTTCCAATCCTACACTCCTCCTGGAATTGGTTTCGAATTGCTAATTTTACTCCACAGGAAAAACTCTTGATGAGAACTACAGTTTATTATGATTAGATAACACTTCATCATCAAGTTTCTCCAATTCTCTTTAGTAGCCTGAGAAAGACTTCATCCAGAGAATACTTTAATAATGAGTTCCTTGAGAATTCTTTTGTGTAGTTCTTCCAGCATTTCCTCACTCATCAGTATACTCACAAAGTTGCATTTATCAATCATTGTCCGTTTCCGGCAATAAACGTGGAACAATGTAAAAATGTCCCTTGAGGTAGTCAAACGATTAGAGTAATATCTCAAAGAAATTTGAAACTTTCGTTTCGGAGGGGTTCGTTGAAAGAACTCCTTATTCAACAATGGATTATTCGTCAACCCTTTCTCTTCATAATCTAGACACTCGGTGCACTGCAAAAAATAATAATAACGAATGAAATAAATTTGAATAATTATTAATACATTGATTACACCAGGTCCCTCAGTAATGCCGAAGTTTAGAAACTTTGGATGTGTTTAGTGCTTCCATGGGTGACCTACCTAAAAAAAAAAAAAAAAAAAAAAAAAAAAAAAAAAAAAAAAAAAAAAAAAAAATTGGAAAAGAACTTGTGTTAGATTTCTAGGTGGTAGGCACTAAATAAATAGTGCATTTTGTTGCATTTCATAAATAAATAGTAGGAGGCAGAAATTCAACAAGTTCAGCTATTAACTTTTTCCAATAACAGGTTTGGTTCTCTGAATTTATGCTTTGCAGTCTATCTATAGAGATTATTAATAGATAATATAATACCCTAGTCTAGCAACTAGTAGATAATCTAGTGTTAATGTTCTTAGGAGACACCTTTGAATATATCATAAATAAACATTAGTTCCGTAACTGGCCGCCAGAGTACCGAGGACCAACAGTGCAATCTCCTTCTTGACGTATATTGAGCATGTGTGAGTTCTTAAGGTCACTACTTGGCTTAGGCTGCCTGATTTTGAATCTTGAATGGAGTCACTTGAAAAAAATAATTTTATTGATAAGAGACAAGGACAGTTTCTGGTTTCGATAATGTTTTCCTCTCATCCATGAAGCACCAGGGAATTTTCTCAATGGGCCCTGAAATGACAAAAATACCTGCTGCAGGCGGGACTCGAACCCCTATTTCCCATACGAGATTCTCGATAAATATAGTAGAGTTGAACATAAAAGCATATATTAAACTTTTCAAAACTTCCAGTATGAATCATTGGAAAACTCCGGTAAGAAGAGAAAGCGCAAAAAATGACTTTCATAGAAGCTTAATAAAGGACTTAAATAAAACATTATTCGAGCTAGCCATTTAAATTCTGCCCAAGAAATGGTACAACGAAAAACACATTATTCGTACTTGTTGACAACCGTATGAATAATTTTTATCTGGCATTGTGTATTTCTTGCTTCGAGAATGGTTTTCATCTTGACCTCTTTCTATGATTTAATTTACCAAAATGCTCTTGAAGGCCATTCTATGCGACGTCCTCTTTCAGGCACATACATTTTAAGGGGCTAGTATAGTAGGATTTACTTCCTTCTATGCGTGACTTTTCATTGTCATTATTATATTTTAATGCATATGCACATATTCAAACTGTTAGTATGTTGTACTTATCGGAAAAAATTATCCATTTTACATACATTATTTAAACTTATTTTCGGATTCCAATAATAAATGGATAGAGCAAGGTATGTTCTGAGAAATTGTAGTGAGTAATGATTGATTTTAAGCCAAATTTAAGTATTTGAATCACTTAAAAATGTAAAGATGGAATGGTTGGGATTCGGCTAAATAAACCTCAATATGATTTTGTTTTAAAAAATCTATATTTCGGATGTTTCGGCTACTCATTGGTAGCCTTTGTCAGCTAAAATGACAAAAAAAAAAAGAAATTAATACAGAAACAAAAAAAAATTATAATTGTGATAGGTAACAGAACTATAGATACAATTAACTTATAAAAGAACATATCGTCTTAAATTCTTAGAATGAGTAGAATGAAAAAGTAAGTAGGTACAATAATTGATTTTAATAGTAATTAGTAACATTAATTGATTTTACAAAGAAGTAAGAAACTACATACCAATGACAAATATTGTAGATAATAGTAACATTAATTAATTTTACAAAGAAATAAGGTACTACATACCAATGGAAATGCCGAGCGGCAGAGGAAGACCAAGGTTGGCAATTAAGTAACCATTGTGAAAGTGTCTAAGGAAAAAGGAATCTACTGGGGTATATGTAACTGAAAACAGCAGGTGGTGGGAGAAAGGGCGGTAAGGATCAAAAGGCATGTTTATGACATTTTATGACAGGAAAGGAGAAAAAGGTGTTAATGGAAGGATACCCAAGGGGCATGGTAAAAATCTAGGTGGGAGGTCGGGAGAGTATTTGGAAAATATTAGCGTACATAGGAGAAATGCCTTGTTGGTCAGTTTTGTAGTTTATATTGTTTTCCTATTTACTTTTTCATTCTAAGAATTTAAGACGATATGTTCTTTTATAAGTTAATTGTATCTATAGTTCTGTTACCTATCACAATTATAAATTTTTTTTGTTTCTGTATTAATTTATTTTTTTTGTCATTTTAGCTGACGAAGGCTACCAATGAGTAGCCGAAACGTCCGAAATATAGATTTTTTAAAACAAAATCATATTGAGGTTTATTTAGCCGAATCCCAACCATTCCATCTTTACTTGTCACCTCGACGGCTAACTATCTCATCATCATTAAAAATGTAGGATTTGAGCATATGCTGCGGGGAAGTTTCATATATAACAACCTACAGTTTACAGTTTCTGAAAGATAAGTTGACTTTGTTTATGAATGTAGTGAAAAGCAAATTAGAGCACATTGCTCATGAGAAAGACGAAATAGGTAAAGAGGTTTTATTAGAAACAACAAATTTTTTTGGAACAGAAATTAGTAAGAATGAAAAAATAGATGTAGAGCTTTGCAACAAAATAAACTGCTTTTGTGTGTGTCTTTTCACTCTTTGGCTAACTCAAAACTAGACCGATTTTAATGAAATTTGGTACAGAAATACTTTGTGTGATTTGAAAGGTCACGTTTGTAACCGGAACATGTTTTTTGGGGCGAAATTCGCGCGAAAAATAGCGTAACGTTTACGTTTTTGCGTTATTAGGCTTCCAGGTAGAAGTTTTATAAGTTATTGGACGCAGGGAACCTAACACATTACATTTCACTTCCAAGGCAATATCTATGACTGTAATCGAGTTAAAAATAGAAATAGAAAAAACTATGTTTTCCTTGGGTATTCGGATTTATTCCTATATAACTCGAAACCGGATTGGAAAGCGTTGTAAAGCTAAAGGATTTTTTTTCAATGCTCCTTAAATTTCTTACGAATACGATTTTTATATGGTTTTTGATACAGCGAAAAATCTATGCTTAAATAGATTAATTTCCGCTTAGGATACTGTCAGTTTTCTGTTGTGGAGCCCAAGATCTCTGTCTTGCTTCGCTTTGAGAGACCATTTTACAATTTTACGCCTGTTTACATTTTTGACCCAAGATAAAAACAAAACATTAACTCTTTCGATTTTCAGCTCACAAACTGACAATAGTCGGACAATTTTGAAACGGACACCTGAATAGTTTCTTGAAAAAGCGATGATTCCTGGCATACAACTCCATTCCAGTATCGTGAGCCAGCTTAGCCTGTGGAGTAGACTATGGTGGAAGTAGAAATAGGATTTGCTGAACCCCTAGATTGGATGTGGAATGATGCTGGGATTAAGAAGGATTTGCGGTAAGACAGAGGCAATCTCCAAGGGTAACTGCCCTCTCCTTGATTGCACTCATCCATTCCATTCTTATTCCTTTTAGATACAACTCTCTGTTTAATGGTCCCTTAGATCCGCCTTATTCTTGTACACGCTCTTTTAGTTACAGACCTTCATTACGTTTTGAGGATTTTATATAATATAGGTTAAATTATAAAAAAGGCAAAATCGTTGATTAAATAAACAAATCCCTAATATTTCGTCCTATAATCAGGTTAGAAACGTAAAACTAAACGCCTCAACGTAAAACTTACCTCGTTCAATGCACCGCCATTCACTCAAGAACATAAAGCAGGTTACTCGCTTGGATGAAGACCTGGAGAAACCACGTGAAGTTGACATTACAACGAGTGAATTTCAACCAATAGTCAGCCTACAAGAATCACACCTTAAACTCGTTGGCAACCACCGTACCTATCTCACTTTAGCCACGATGTGGGGAATCAGCGGCAGTAACCTGACTGAGCATTCCAAGATGGGCCGTCGCTGATCACAAATAGGCAAAGCAATTTACACTACTCGCAGACAAGAAGAAGAAAGAGACTCCTCTTAATCTCTGTGGAAGAAAAAAGTAATGTAGCAACAAACGTAAACTGACAGTCAACATCGTAACCTGACTGCCAACAACGGGAAACTTACGCGGGATTAGTCAGTGTTGCCGGTGCCACAATAATTTATTAATTAATATTTATATTTCTTCCCGCAACTTTGAGGTAACCCGAAAATTACCTAGCCAATTTAAGTTTTGTGTTTAGAAGTGCAACAACCTGGTGAGTATTTCAATGTGACTTGTTTTTGGACTTTCATTAAATTATTATTCCATTTCTGGCAGTGGACTGTTTATTTATTATTTTATTTATTTTCAAGTTTAATAGTTAATTATTATTATTTTTCCTGCAAAAAAGTGATTTATTTTTTCATTATAGAGACATTTATTTTTTTATTAAGTTTAATTTATTTTTACCTGACACTCCTTCAAAGTAAGATTACTAACTGCTCTCCTTACAGGACACTGCAGATTGCATCGACATATTCACTCCATGGGTTTTACCAACACTACATGGTGTCGAATATGCTTCGGACATGACGAAACTCCACACCACATTGTTTGCGCGGCAGTTGCAGCCAAGGGCAATCTGCATTTTGGAACTGTGTTTATTCGTAATCCAAGCAGGTTACCAGAGCCGAATCTTTCAGCTCTTAGGAGGTTCATTTGTGATACGGGTCTTTGAGTGGCACAATAGGTCTCGAAGTCCTCAGAGCGGCTGGCTATTCATGCACAAATTCGGGCACCCGTTCTAATCTAATCTAAATCACCTGTGGATATAGACCGATTTTGCTAATTAACGAACTCGTCTTATGTTATGAGAATTGCATATACCGAGTTTTGTGGCGAAAAAAAACAACAATAGAGGGCGCTATTGTGTTAACACACACACACACTTAAATGCAATACATACATGTCATTTTGGGTATCTATTAGGTAGGATCGATAATGATTTCAAGACATTTTTCAAAACTTCTTTCATGAGTTCAACCTTCTTCGTAATGTTCTAAAAAGGATCCATATTCGGAGCTAAAAAGAGCAAACTTCAAAATACAAACATGCTTGGACTTCGTGTTATCTAAAACAGAATTGCGATCACAAAAAGATAAAAAATGAACTAGCTGACAGAAATAGCTAGATGAGGAGTCGCCATGGTCACGACTCCTGTCTCTTCATGCGTATTATCCAGGATTCAAAGAAACTGGCTACATTCGTCATACGCTTCAAAATATATCTTTTTCCATATTTTTTCTCCCCTTCAACATTCCAATTTCATGAGCTCCATCGACCTTTTATTTTCAGAACGTTTTTACGAAGACACTTGATGCTTCGGATCATCGCACTTCTTCATGTTCTTATCAAAATGTGTTTTCTTTTGTACGAGGCTTGCCTTGGTCAGATAAAAGGAGACATTCTATTCGCCTCGAAGCTTCACAAGCCAATGAACTTGTCAATTGGTCATCATTGTAGAAATCAAGATTGATCATTTAACGAATCAGTGACAATTGATTCTCCAAGGCTCCAGTTCAGCTCATTTATCAATTACGGCTTCTCACATACCAGCTATTAGATTTATAGGACAAAAAACGATTTGCAATATTTAATTTTCATTATAAGAGCTCCTTAGTTTTAGTGCATCCCTTCGGGATGTTGTTATAATCATAGATTTCTCCAAAAGGTTCTACTAATGTTCATATATTTATTAGATAATCGGCATGGCGCCTGGGCCATTAGCGCCGAAAAAATAATTATTTTGAACCTAATAATTTTTATTCGCGTATGATGTGCCTTTAACGACGTCATCAATACTTAATCTTGACCTATTTTGCAGATTCGATCAGTAAAAGTCGTCTCAACAAGGTTGTCCGAGTGATCTCTTTCCAATATGAACTGGTTCCCCCTAGATAGTTACATCCCTTCTCTATGGTGGCCTCTGATACTGACTCATGTTGGCTACTTCATTCCTTTCAAATAGAATATTGTTAAGCAGTAAAGCCAAGCAGTGGTGATGGGCGATTCTCAAATATGAATAGCCCATTCGAAATTAAAAAAGATCAACAAGTGAGAAACCAATCGCGGAGGAACGCATCGATATGATTTTCGCCAGAAACATCGACAAAATCGATACCATAAATTATGTCAGTTATTTCAGTTATCACAGACCTGTATCCCCTATCACATCTGAGAATTGTAAAGAATAAAACAATAAAAGACAATTTTCACAATAGTTTATTTTGTTTTTATATACAGTAAATTACATAGGTTTGTCGGGTGGAGCTAAAGCATATTTATTTATGTTCCTGAATTTGAGCAATAGGCTCTAAACGAATTAATTTTTTTTTAATGCCTATGGTACACTAAAGTTCTATCTTATTCTCGGAAGGAGGCTCCAGCCCCCCAGACCCCTCCCTTATAAACGCCCATGACTACAAGACCTGATTCAAAATTCGAGCGCACTAAAGATGTTATCTCTTAGTTTCTTCGTCCGTCGCACAGTGTCACGAGTATATGGAGTAAGAAATCAAAAATCGTATTTTTGTCTAGAGAAGGGTTATTATTTTTTTATGTTATTAAAAAACTCGACAGTGGGAGAAAAAATAAGTTTTGACTTAAGAAAATAATTTATTATTATTTTTTTTTTTTCGATGCTCCACATTGTCTATGAATGCATCGATTGCTGGTAATAGTTGCTCATAGTGATGATATACTACGACACTAATATAGAATCCAAAGTAAAATATGGGAAAAACAAATAATTAAACAGAAAAATTAAATTAAAGAAAAAAAATAATAAAAAAAATAAATAAATAAAAAATAAATAAATAAAAAGAAAACACAAAAATAAACATTGAGAAACTAAGTAATATTCATTGGATTTTGAAATAAAAAAGTTGCGGATGTTTTCATATTTTGTTATATATGTTAATATTTTTCAAGTATGTGATAATATTGTCGATATAGTGGCTGCTGTCAGTAAGTAGGTCAGTAATGTCCCGAGGTATGTCTAAGTTCGCTGTAAGCTGGCAGTCCGTTAGTATATGTTTGACTGTTAGTTCTGTATTGCAGATTTGACATTTTGGTCTTTCAGTATTTGTCATCAAGTATTCGTGTGTAATGCGTGTGTGGCCTATTCGCAGTCTTGCAAGAACTATTTCCTCTCTCCGGGAATTCTCTCCGGGAATTTCTGTACGCGCTTGGCCAGTCAGTAAGTATATGTTTGATTTGTCTTAGTTTGTTGTCTTTAATATTACTCCAGTCTAGCTGCCATTTTTGTCGTATTGTATTTCGATGTATTCTAGTTAAATCTTTGAAGTAGAGTTTATAATGTGGGTAAGTGTCTTTCTGTGGAGCAAGTTTGGCTTGTAAGTCAGCGGTCGTACTGAGTCCAAGGTTTTCATGTCCTGGCAGCCACCATAATGATATATGTTTTCCTAGTGAGTGTAAGTAATGAATGTGTTCTTTGATTTCTGTGCACGTAGGGTGTAACGTGTATATGTTTTGTAGTGACTGGAGTGAACTCAGAGAGTCTGTGAAAAGGATTAAGTGTGAATGTTGTGTCGATGGAATATTCTTTATAGCAAGGAGTATGGCATGCAATTCAGCTTCATATATGCTACAGGTCGGAGGCAGTTTTTGAGAAAATGAGTTGCCTTCAATAACCACTGCAGCTCCTACGCCATTTTCTGTTTTGGATCCATCTGTGAATATTTTGAGGGAATCTTCGTGTTTTGTTGAAATTTGTTTAAAGTAATTACTGTAGAAGAGAGTCGCTGATGGATCTGTCTTTTTGTGAGTTGTGAATGATAAGTTAATGTCAAAGTTTTGTATAGTCCAAGGTGGTATTGATATCAGTGTGTCAGGTTTATTGTCCAAGTTTAAACATCCGAACAACTCTTTTATTTCAGTGAATCTTACGAAAAAGGGCCGAGCATGTTTTCTTCTCTGTTCGTACAATTCTGTATTATTGCTTCTCCGAGATTACTAACACATGACAAGCCTTGGACTTTATGAAAGTATTCTGCTGATAATATTGCTCTCCTGATAGACAGTGGAGCTTCATTTGCTTCAGCATACAAGCTATTTACAGGACTTGACCTGAACGCACCTAGCGCCAACCGAAGTCCTGTATTATGTATGGGATTGAGTATGTTCAGTGTACTGGCCTTGGCAGACGAGTATGCTACACATCCATAGTCCAGTAGTGACCTGGTGAAACTCCGATAGACAGTTAGCATTACTTTCCTGTCAGTGCCCCATTTTGTACTCCTTAAAATTCTCAAAAGATGCAATGATTTTTTACATCTTTAAACAAGATCCTTTAGATGGGGCACCCAAGTGAGTCGTCTGTCGAAGTAGAGTCCTAGAAATTTAATAACGGTGGTTTGTGAAACTGGTGTGTTATCAAGAAGTAATTGATAGTTTCCGTTTCGTATAGTAAAAAGTATTGATTTAGTTTTATGTGGGGAGAATTTCAGTCCTGTAATTTATGTCCAACGTTCCAATGAGTTTATTGTTTCTTGTATTTTGTTTTGTGCTTCTTGTATGTTCTCTGACGAATAGAATATTAGTAAGTCATCGACATATAGACAGTACTGAACGTTTGGAGGTATGAAATCCCGAATAGTGTCCATTGCAATTAAGAACAGTGTTGTACTCAGTACTCCCCCTTGAGGTACTCCAATTTCTTGTTTAAAGACATCTGAAAAGCAGTTACCATTTCTAACTCTGAATGATCTGTTGGAGAGAAAACCTATTATAAAATTAATAGGTTTTTCCCCAACACCCCATTCAGTTAGCCTAGAAACAATCCTCCCCTGCCAGACCGTGTCAAATGCTTTATTTACATCGAAAGATACAGCTAGTGTGGATTTTTTGACGAAGAAGGCATCTATAATAGACGACTCCAATCGTACTATGTGGTCCAACGTTGAGTGTCTCTGCCTGAAGCCACAGTGAAATGGTGATAGACGATTTTCATATTCCAGTAACCACACTAACCTTTTATTCAGCATTTTTTCAACTAACTTGCAGACACAGCTGGTGAGGGAGACTGGTCGATAACTTGCTACATCAGATTTATCTTTATTTGGTTTCAGTATAGGAATTACTATGCTATTAGACCAAGATTCAGGAAAGTTTCCGGTGTCATATACCGAGTTTATAAGCCGTAGAAGTTGAGAAAGGCAGATGCTGGGTAGATGTTTGATCATGGAATATGTGATGCAATCCGGTCCTGGTGAGCAGTCTTTAGTAGATGATAGTGCGCAATGTAGTTCGTCCAGTGTATATGGTTCGTTCAGCTTATTATGTCCTCGTGATATTGTCCGTAAAGGTAAATTGATATCTGGGTAGAGTACTGGATTAATACTAATCCAATAATTATTATTGTCAGGTGATTTCGATATGTCACTGTAGTGTTTGGCCAATACATTTGCTATGTCTTTGTAGTCAGTCAGTACTGAGTCGAGTATTTTGAGTCCACATACAGGCGTCCGGTACATTTTTTGAGAATTTTATTGAGATTACTCCATATTACACTTAATTCTGTATGTCTGTTCATTGTCGTTAGGAAGTCAATCCAGCTTTGCCTTTTACTCTCTTTAATAACATGCCTGCATACAGCTTTGGCTTTTTTAAACTTTACTAGAAACTCTGTCGATGGATATTTTCTGAATTTGTTAAGAGCGTTACGCTTTTCTTTTACTGCCTGTTTGCACTTTTCGTTCCACCAAGGGACAGGGATGTGTTTCTGTATTGTATTCGTTTTTGGAATAGAATGTTCAGCAGCCTTTTGAATGACTTCATTGAACTCCTGTATTGTTTTGATGTCTGATGTGTTTAGTAAGTCCCGTATACAGAGTCTTGGTATTTCTCCAGATCGCTTTTTTTGTACTGTACCGCACGGGTACTTCAAACGGCACAGGGCTCTGTTCTAAGGCTATGTCAAATGGAAAGTGGTCACTATTGAGGAGATCTTCATTTACTTTCCATGCGAATCGATTGAATACGTCCGGTGTACAAGTTGTGACATCTATGTTGGAAAATGTACCCGTGCGTGGGCATAAGTGAGTTGGTGAGTGGTCGTTAAGTGGAATCAAATCATTTGTTTCTAATACATTTTCGATAATTCGCCCTTTCGTGTTTGTATGATTGGAGTTCCAAAAGGTGCTTTGAGCGTTTAGGTCTCCAAGAAATATTAAAGGTCGAGGAAGTTGTGTAAGTAAGTCCTGTAAGTCTGTAGGGTCAATCCGTTCACTTGGTGGAAGGTAGATATTGCAGATGGTTACCCTAAAGGGAATGTACACTGTACAAGCTACGGCTTGAAGTGTGGTCCTGATTCTAATTGCTTCGCTATAAACACTGTCTTTAACCAGCAATGCGACACCGCCAGAAGCTCTTCCTCCAAGAGTATAGTCATGTCTATAAATCGTGTACCCTATCAGTCCTATGTCTTTGTCGAGTGATGTATGAGTCTCTTGAAGTGCAAGAATTTTATAGTGTTTAGATCTAACGAGGTGTTTCAGGTCGTCTATATGTCTCTGGATTCCATTTATAATAGTAATTTATTATAGTATAAACTTAAAATAATTTATTATAGTATAAACTTACATAAAATGTATATGCAAACTTAAGTATGATATTTACGAACTTATTAAAGTAACGTATGATACATACGAATTACTACAGAAATTTTACATATTCCTTCTCAGAATCGCTTGATTGTAAACAAATACTATCATTTTTATTTAAAACTAGCTGTTACCCAGTGTGCCATACTACACCTACTTTCTGTCTATGACTCTCCCCGTATCAAGATCTACTTGATACTTAGTTGTCTCCACCCAGTTACGAAAATCGGTCAAACGATGTGAATTTGTTTTAGTTCCGGCAGAGGCCAGCACAACAGCACTTCATCTAACAGCCGACAGAGGCCAGTAGTTGTCGATTCAAAATGGCCGTCACAATCTGAATGGTTCAGTGCAGCCAATTTTTCTTGAACAAAATTTTTGACCTTTTGACCAAATTTGAAATTTGGCTATTTTGACCTAGCATAGGAGATTTCTCGTATCAAGTGCTAAGTTTGGTCAAAATCGGTCAAACGGTGTAGATTTGAATAAGGAACAATCAAATAAACAGATAAACAGACAGACACGTGATTTTTATACATATTTAGATTAAGTATGATAAAACTTTTGCTTCAAATTTTTTTTCGATTTTGGAGCTACTTACTTACTTAAATTTTAATTACTACATATCTTACTTAAAGTTGACAAATGTGGATCTAGTGCGAGGAGAATCATTTTCATTGAATCCATATTTCTATCAATACAAGAAGCAGTTAATGCACTGGCATATAACACCATGAATAATGCCAGATATAATTCTTAAGTCACACCAATTTATTCAGTTAATTTCGGCATATTAATTGATTACCACAAGAAACAATTTTCAAAATGGTGCCCAAATTGATTATTAATGTTATCTCCACTCCAGTAATTTTGATACTTAATTTTTGAAATCCAAAATATGTGCGGGCGGTTTTACCGTCGTTAGTAGAACCAAAAGAAAGCTTTGGAGTGTCGATTAATAATTACATTTTCTCTTTGGATAGTCCTTAGAAGTAAACTAAACAGCAACCTCCATTTCGTCCGGAGATTTCGTCTCAACCATTTCCACAACTCGTCTCTTTCTTGTAGAATATGATGCTTCCACGAAACTTACTTGCGGTCTTCCACGTGAAGTACTTGCTTGATAATTATCTCGTCTACGTATTTCCAAATTGTCATCGGGAAGTTTAATGTTTATACTCAGCCAATCTTCGTACTTTGTTTCCAATTTCCCTGAAAACCTGTAACAGCGGCCCCAATTTTCTTGAATATCCACGCAAAACAATCTCAATCAATTTTCTGAAATTCTCCTTAACTTTATCCTAACATTCAGGTAAATTATATTTTTGCACGATTCTATCAAATAAAGCATCGTATCTAGTGATTGGTTCATTACTGCGCCAGAAGTCGTAAAGATTTCATTGGTTATGAAATTTAAAACCACAAAATCGCTGCAAGAAGCAGCCCAAAGCAGGTAAACTTGGTATCAAAAAAATCGTGAAGCAATGTACTATTTATGGTTAAAGTATGAAAAACCCGTTATTTTACGTTTTTTCTTAAATCAATTCCAAAGTTGAAAAAATGATGATAATTTCTTACATAATTAAAGCACCACAACTTTCCCATTTTTGCACTGTTGGCCAATATTAGTCAATCAACAAATAACTTAGGACTGACAATTGAACATATTAAAAAATGAATGAAAATGTTCAAGGATAAAGATTGGAACAGCCAAAGTAAATATTTACTAACCGAACGAGTTTTAATACATATTTGTATTTGTATCAACAAGTGAAATTAATCCTTAGCTTTTAGTCATTGTTTTTATATTCTAATTTTGATGTTTTCTTTCTGTTCTAAGGTTCTAATTTCAATATTGACCATCAAAAAAATGTTTTTCAAACTTTATTTTTCTTATTTTTGAACATTGCTTGTGACACTGTGCGTCGGTTTGAATCGGGGTCCCATACCGTCCTTCCCAGCCTTTAATTAATTTATTAATAGGATTCCTGCAAAGGGGATAATCAGAAGGCCGAACCATAATACTTACCATACTATCTCCCTAGTATGTCGTTTGGTCAAGAATGAGATAACTCTACAAGAAATACCCCTTTGGGCGCTTGTGGCCAGTTACGGGACTGTTTTACCGTAAATTTATTATTTTCTCTTTGATTCAAGAATTAAATTCGCCAATCCACTTGCATGAAAAACAATTTACATAATAAATAAAGGCTTCAATTTGGTGATAAAAATTGCTATCTCATATTCCCAACTCAATGGGTATAATGTTTTTCTTGGCTTGCCATTAGAAAGGCTAGATTTGACAAAGCATTGTTCTGCTTGTGATAATCGTCTTAATGGCCTAATAAAGATATATATTCTCGCTGATTTCACTTCTCGTTTCTTCTCTATTTTATCAAAAGTAGATAAACAACGAATCTTAGCACAAAAATAACTATAGAATTTTAGCACAATTTGACAAAAGTGACTAAACTGAAAGGGAAAAAATCTTCAAAAAAGACTGGAGATTATTTCGCAGTCACTGAACAATATAGGTTTCTTGCCAATGGGCTTTATATATTTATGTACAAACAACATAAATTTGTGTAGATTATTATATCTCCTTTTTGTGAACATTCTTCCCATTTACATGTAGGTAACTCGAACTATGACCTCGATAAGCCGATGTTCTGTACGTCGGACTGTAGGGAAGACGAACAATCTTTCATGGTCCTTCGAACATTGGCTTATCGAAGGATTACTATAATAAAATAATCCGTTTTACCAATACCACCCATTTCCAGTTGCAAAACAATTAGTTTCTATGTGCTCTGGTAGTTGGTTGTTCACTTGAGCACCATGAAGAATAGATTAACTCCGAGTGAGCCAACAGTTGATTCTTTTCGACGTCATTTCTACATTTTATTCTTCAGTTGTATAATTTTTCCCTCTGCTGCAAGTACTAAAATCTTTACTTTCATAATGAGTATGAATGCCGCTAAAAATAATTAAACCCGAACCCCAATGTAAGATTCAAGCTTCTTTCGCCGTTTCAATTGCTGTAGTTAAAGCGTGGACTTTATAACTCATGACTCAGAGGTCACGGGTTCAACTCTTAATGGGGCTACTGACTTTACCGAATAGGGTATTGTGTTAACGTTGTAGATAGCATGTGCCCAAATGAGTGCTACTGTAGATATTGGAGTAAAACCCAAATTTCTATGAAGTAATGATTTTTTTTCTTTTTTGAGCACCCGCAACGAAGGTGATTCGCCCGTAATGACTTTTGAGATTGGCTAAAATATACCTTGAATTTCTATTTATGAATTGAATAAAATTAGTATTCTTGGTGATTCGTTCTATTCCGATCACCGCCTCCCACGTTTTGAGACGTTTCTTATTTATTAAACTGAATCGGTCTATCATAAGGGAGGTTTACTTCGGACACAAGTTACTAACAAAACGTGTCAGCTATAATTTGTTTTCTAGTATTGAGAATTTGTTTGCCATTAAACATGGAGATTCATTGTTCGATGTTACTTGAAAGGTAGTGAGCATTATATTTTCCACGGTTTTTTCACCTGCGTAAGCCAGGCAAGGAATGACCTTATTTGGATTAACGTTTTTTACATACAAAGTTTGGTGGTTAGTTTTATGATTCCGTTTAATGTCGAAGTACCTTCTCGAGAATGAAGGCACTGCAGAGCCAAGACAAGAGAGACTTGTAGATATCTATAAGCCCTTGTTGGAAAGAGAGACGTGCTCACAAGTACCTTATTAGCCTAATGACAGGGGGTTCTTGTGAGTACAGGAGGTGGTAAGTACCCCAAAATACCCGTCACGTAGTCCTACTGCGCGTGCTCGGATTACCACTATGGTCTTCAATGCCACGCTCTCTTCTCCAATCTATACTCCTCTCGTCTCAAGCTCCTCCCAGCTGTTCATTAAATAAAGATTTATTTTTACTTCACATCAGGCAGTTAGAGTAGAATGATTTTCTTCGCCAAGATCACACTCCATGATAGCACATTTTAGAAGGACCTCTTCGAGTCGATAATGCGGGAAAACGCACTGGAAGAGGCGAATGAAGGTCATAAAAATAATTATAGTACCTATATGTTATCGTGGTCTTCCTCCAATCCCTAGGCATTTGCTGTTGTCCATCACCTGAGGCCCTACGCAGATACTATAGAGGTCTCTGATTCATGGACAAACGGCACACTAGGGAAACGCGGTATACGTCATGGGTACCTCATGAGAAAGTAATGTTGTAAAAATGAGCTGAATCGGTCAATCGGAAAGCGGGGGTTTAATTTGTAATATATTTCAATAGAAAAGCCCGTCAGACGTAGGTTCACAAAGCCGCCGCAAGGAGCGCTTTCTACCACTAGAGTGACTGTATCCTGTTCCTGCGTTAGATCAAAATACGATAATATGAGGTTTTTTGTATTTATTACGTAGTGTAAAAGGTACCATGTGTAAACATAACTCTGGAAGCAAATTAATAATTGATCAGTTACTCATTACAAAATTAAAAGAGAACTATTCATGTTTTTAATTTATTTATGTAGGATATTTTAAGCAAATTGTTCTGGAAAGCAGTCTACACTACCCAAATTCTGAAGAAAGTGCTTAGTTATGCAGCTCCTGCGTGACGGACTTTTTTAAATATTTGTAAGGAACACTAACCAATAATTAAAGAGCTGGTATTTTGAGATAATTGCTTTATTATTAGAGAAATAATTAATTAATACTTATCGTCACACTAATTGGGAAAAACTACCATTTAGAGCAGTGGTTCTCAACCTTGTAAGCTCCAATCGCTCGCTTCACCACATGCTATCATGGCTTTCCCTCGACCCTAGATTACGTGTATATGACTCAAGGTGAGTGACCTAAGTTTCAAACATGGGATGACTAGAATAGGTAACTGGTAAAGCAAATTGCATTTAGTGGCGCCATAAGGAGCTCAAAGGTAGTGAAGATAACAACATTCTGGAAGTTCTAGTTTTCAATTAGTGATATCTGTTCCACATTGAATACATGGGCGTATATAGAAAATAATTTCGGAGGGGGCTGGGAAAATTTCGGGGGGGGGGGGCTCAGACCATTTCCGGTATATGGAATACTAACAATTTAGATGTTGGAAGAGTTTTAGCGAACTTAAACGCTATTACACCCAAAATAGAATATGTTTTATGAACGAAATGATCTTATTTAATTTATTTTTAAGGGTTTTATGAAATTTTTACCGATGAAATCAAAATTTCGGGGGGGGGGGCTGCAGCCCCCTCAGGCCCGCCTTATATACGCCCATGACTGAATTCCTGAAATCTACCTGCTGGGAATCCCCCCCCCCCCCACCCTTCCGATATTAACACATTCCGAAATTTTGTAGCTACTGAGTCATAAAAGAATTTCCAAAAATTCAAAATGTCTTCATCCTTCCTTCTGGTTACCAAAAATTACCGCTGATGAATTGCAGTAGACCAACACTGTGATGTGCTAGGTTAATTTTAATATGGCGTGCTATTCTAGACAATCGGCCGATCATTTCAATTCCAAATAATACCTCCCCCCCACTGATAAGTTCTGTGTGAATTAGTAGTAGTTTGAGGTTCTATAGTAGTCGCTTCTAGATGTTTTTTTGCCAGTTATCGCCAGGGCCTCCGAGGGGAATTATGGGCCCCTGTTCAAATAACTTCATGACCCCCTCTATTATCATTACCAAAAAGTCCGTCACGCAGGAGCTGCATAACTAAGCACTTTCCTCAGAATTTGGGTAGTGTAGACTGCTTTCCAGAACAATTTGCTTAAAATATCCTACATAAATAAAATAAAAACATGAATAGTTCTCTTTTAATTTTGTAATGAGTAACTGATAAATTATTAATTTGCTTCCAGAGTTATGTTTACACATGGTACCTACTACACTACGTAATAAATACAAAAAACCTCATATTATCGTATTTTGATCTAACGCAGGAACCGGATACAGTCCCTCTAGTGGTAGAAAGCGCTCCTTTGTGAACCTATGTCTGGCTGGCTTTTCTATTGAAATATATTACAAAGTAAACCCCCCTTTCCGATTGACCGATTAAGCTCATTTTTACAACACTTCTTTCTCATGAGTTACCCACGACGTATACCGCGTTTCGTTACAATACAGCAGAAATTACGACCAGCATGAGTATATTAGTAATTTGGGTCCGGAGTAACCCCCCCCCCTCCTAATGAACCGATTTAGTTTATTTTTACAACACATATTTACCTGTAGATTACCACTACGAATACCGAGTTTCGTCGAAATATACCAAAAATCACGTTTGGTAGTGGCGAATTTGTATTGTGGGTCTGGAGTAAACCCCCCCTCCTAATGAACCGATTTAGTTTATTTTTACAACACATATTTACCTGTAGATTACCACTATGAATACCGAGTTTCGTAAATATACCTAAAATCACGGCTGGTAGTGGCGAATTGGTATTGTCGGTCCGGAATAAACCCCCCCTCCTTATCAACCGATTTAGTTCATTTTTATATCTCACTTTTCTCTCTATATTACCACTATGGTCTTCAATGCCACGCTCTCTTCTCCAATCTATACTCCTCTCGTCTCAAGCTCCTCCCAGCTGTTCATTAAATAAAGATTTATTTTTACTTCACATCAGGCAGTTAGAGTAGAATGATTTTCTTCGCCAAGATCACACTCCATGATAGCACATTTTAGAAGGACCTCTTCGAGTCGATAATGCGGGAAAACGCACTGGAAGAGGCGAATGAAGGTCATAAAAATAATTATAGTACCTATATGTTATCGTGGTCTTCCTCCAATCCCTAGGCATTTGCTGTTGTCCATCACCTGAGGCCCTACGCAGATACTATAGAGGTCTCTGATTCATGGACAAACGGCACACTAGGGAGATATTGTGGCCTGTCCTGGGTGGAATTATGAGCTGTGTGGCCTAGAGACGGTCAAGCAAGCCCAATCCAGCCCATGAACGAAGACACTAGTAGCCAAAAATCATTAGTGCTTGCTCGGGATTTGAACTCAGATCCTCCAGCATATTAGCCCAGTGCTCTGCCAATGAGCTATCCTTGCTCCTACAATAAATATAATTTATTTATATTTTTAATGTACCGTCCGTTATAACGTATGAGTGAATTAATAATTTGCTTCCATTTTACCATCCCCCTACTCCTCATGGAACTCGTTTAGATTATTTTTGCAATATCTGATTCTCATAAGTCCCACAAGATATATCTTCAAGACATAAACCGAGAATCGTCCCAAAGTGGAAAAATCACAACCAAAGGCAAACAAATAATTTGGTTACGGACCAAAGCCATATTCCAACTGGACCAATTTGGTTTCTACTCAAAGAAATTGTTCCAGAAAGCAGTCCCAAAAACATGACTTTTCCCGTATGAATGCCCCGCTTTTACAAAGACTCCTTCCTCCTATGATACAAAGGATGATGAAAAATTACATATAAAGCTCTCGAAGACATACTGTAGAAGATCCTCGAGACACGAGGCAGGATTAGGACCTTCCAGGAAGCCTACTATCTAAACCCCTTCTAGGAATGGAGGCCATTGCAGGAGATTGCTCAAACAGCTTCATGCAGCTTTAGATTGCTTCATAGAATACAACCTTACATCACTTGCTACAGAAGAATAGGCTTCGTCTGCTCTCTTCCACAAATCTATTACACAAAAACAATAAACAAAATTATCCTTGAACCCGAAGATTTTTCTTCATACGAGTCAAACGCATTCTTAATCTCTCTCTCTCTCTCTCTCTCTCTCTCTCTCTCTATATATATATATATATATATATATATATATATATATATAAATCAGTTGTTTGTCTGTTCACAAATCCAGACCGTTTGATCGATTTTGACAAAACTTGGCACACGATAGATCTTGATCCGGTCGGGTCTGTTTGCGAAGACCACATCCAGTTACTTGTGAAGTATCTGTAGTAATTAACTCGCAAAAATTAATAGAATTCTATTTTAATTTGTTTTACCTTAAGTCCTGGCGCTCCTTTTCCAGAATCAAAATTTTCTTTTAGATGCTATAAAAATAATAAAATGCGTATTTCTACTTGAAATTGTACATTTATTTACACGAAAACGTTATTTATACAAATATTTCGAAACTTTAACATACTTTTTGAGGGGATGACACTTCTAAAATCATTCTCCATTCCTTTACATCCAATTCTCGCAAAATCATTAAAATCTTTTCCTGCTGCGATAACCAGGGCCTCCAATAGGATGAGGGGCACAGGGGACAATTCAGGAATCCGTGGTCTCGGGGGCGGGCGTCGTTTTTTTACTCGCATTATAATTTGAAATAACGACCTTTTTCGACTCCCTTTAATTACTAGTGTATTTAATTTTATTTTCGGAGAAATGTCAATTTTAAATAATTCCATTATTAGTTTTTGGTAATGATAATAGAGGGGGTCATGAAGTTATTTGAACAGGGGCCCATAATTCCCCTCGGAGGCCCTGGCGATAACTGGCAAAAAAACATCTAGAAGCGACTACTATAGAACCTCAAACAACTACTAATTCACACAGAACTTATCAGTGGGGGGGGGAGGTATTATTTGGAATTGAAATGATCGGCCGATTGTCTAGAATAGCACGCCATATTAAAATTAACCTAGCACATCACAGTGTTGGTCTACTGAAGGATGAAGACATTTTGAATTTTTGGAAATTCTTTTATGACTCAGTAGCTACAAAATTTCGGAATGTGTTAATATCGGAAGGGTGGGGGGTGGGGATTCCCAGCAGGTAGATTTCAGGAATTCAGTCATGGGCGTATATAAGGCGGGCCTGAGGGGGCTGCAGCCCATAAAATAAATTAAATAAGATCATTTCGTTCATAAAACATATTCTATTTTGGGTGTAATAGCGTTTAAGTTGGCTAAAACTCTTCCAAGATCTAAATTGTTAGTATTCCATATACCGGAAATGGTCTCAGCCCCCCCCCGACATTTTCCCAGCCCCCTCCGAAATTATTTTCTATATACGCCCATGCAGTGTTGGGCAAAACTAATGTTAGTAAACTAAACTAACGTCAGTTTTCTCTAACTAAAACTAAACTAATGTTGTATTTTTAGTTTTAGTTTTAGTTTAGTTTTAGATTTGTATAATTATTAATCATGTGGACTCCGTTTTTAGTAATGCAATTAGTTTAGTTTAGTAAAAGAGACCTAAATTTGTGATTTTAGTTTAGTTTTAGTTTTTAGTTAACTAATTTAGTTTATCAAAGAACATATGTTTTCAAATTACGAGAAAAAGCCACAATTTCTTATTCTTAAGCAAGTTCTATTAATATAATAATTTACTTAATTATCGAAATAACATATGATTTATATTAATTCATGTTATTTTAGTAAAACTAAACTAAACTAAATTTTTAGTTTAGTTTTTAGTCAATTCCCAAAGATTTAGTTTTAGTTTTAGTTTAGTTAAAATCCATTAATTAGTAAAATTTTAGTTTTAGTTTTTTTTAGGTTGTAATTTTTAGTTTAGTTTTAGTTAATTCCAAAAAGTGAATTTAGTTTTAATTTTAGTTTTAGTTTTTAGTTTTGCCCATTGCGCCCATGTATTCTATGTGGAACCGATATCACTAATTGAAAACTAGAACATCCAGAATGTTGTTATCTTCACTACCTTTGAGCTCCTTATGGCGCCACTAAATGCAATTTGCATTACCAGTTACCTATTCTAGTCATCCCATGTTTGAAACTTAGGTCACTCACCTTGAGTCATATACACGTAATCTAGGGTCGAGAGAAAGCCATGACAGCATGTGGTGAAGCGAGCGATTGGAGCTTACAAGGTTGAGAACCACTGCTCTAAATGGTAGTTTTTCCCAATTAGTGTGACGATAAGTATTAATTAATTATTTCTCTAATAATAAAGCAATTACCTCAAAATACCAGCTCTTTAATTATTGGTTAGTGTTCCTTACAAATATTTACAAAATGGTATAACTGGTTTTTGATATAATTGACTTCCATATGAGATATCATTAGAGTGAACTGGGAAAAAAATCAGTCACTACTTTATCTTCTCGAAGATCTGATTCTTGAATAAAGAAGAATTAGATCTGATTCTTGATGAGATGAAGAATTAATTAAAAGAAAGAAGTAAAACAGGTTTACCTCTTTCTTTTAATTAAGTTTTACATTATTTTTTTTTTAGAATACAAACCTTGTATTGTCAAAGACGCGATTAAGTTAATTAAATAAAACAATTAGAACAGAATTATGGGTCCAAATAACTTCCTGACCCCCTCCATTATCATTACCAAAAACTAATAATGGAATTATTTAAAATTGAAATTTCTCTGAAAATAAAATTAAATACACTAGTAATTGAAGGGAGTCGAAAATGGCCGTTATTTCAAATTATAATGCGAGTAAAAAAATGACGCCCGCCCCCGAGACCACGGATTCCTGAATTGTCCCCTGTGCCCCTCATCCTATTGTTATCCCTGGTTATCGCAGCAGGAAAATATTTTAATGATTTTGCGAGAATTGGATGTGAAGGAATGGAGAATGATTTTAGAAGTGCCATTCCCTCAAAAAGAATGTTCAATTTTCGAAATATTTGTATAAATAACGTTTTCGTGTAAATAAATGTACAATTTCAAGTAGAAATACGCATTTCATTATTTTAATAGCATCTAAAAGAAAATTTGTGATTCTGGAAAAGGAGCGCCAGGACTTAAGGTAAAACAAATTAAAATAGAATTCTATTAATTTTTCATTAATTTATGAGGGGGCAGCACCCTCAGCTCCCCCCCTTATATACGCCCATGGCAGAGCCTCCGTTAGGGGGAGCACGTTGGACAAGTGGTCAGGGGCCCGTAGTCTACGGGGGGCCCGACGAAATTTTTTTTCTCGGATTTTTAATTTGAAATAACAAAATTTTATACCTAAGTATAGTACACATAATTGTTATTGAGAATAACGAATGTATAATTTTTTATAATAATGTATAATCGAGATCTACAAGAAATGCTATATAGATTTCTTGGGACAAAAAAAGTTCAATTTTGTAGGACTTTCCTTAGTTGGATCCTACTGAAAACGGGTAGTATTGTAATTGTAGGTGGTTTTGGAGAGGAAGGGTTATCGAGGTGGGGACATTCTGGGGTCGACGGCCAGGACCCACGTGTACTAGGACCTACCACAACCACGTGTCGGGCCCGCGTCAACTTTGACCGGTCCCATGTTAACTTCTTCTAGCGTATTTCATCGCATTCCCAGGGCCGCCACATGGGGGGACTGCCGGGTACAGTTGTCCCGGGCCCGGGCGCCATGGGGGCCTCGCTAATTGGAAAAAAATGTATAGATTATGAGTTTGTAAAAAGAATTCGTTTTAGAAATATAGACGAATCTCGAAGGGATCTTTTTTTTCTCTTTTTTTTTTTACATGAACGACAAAACAAGTGCAGTCCCAGAAGAGTATATTTCATTACGAGTCGTAATTTTTTTTTTTTTTTTTTTTTTTTTTTTTTTTTTTTTTTTTTTTTTTTTTACGGCGCATCAACAAATCGTAGCTATACGAGTCGTAATAAAACTATTATACCAAAATTGACCTTGCTGCACCGATTGTGGGCTTTTATTCTCATTTCGCTTAAAACTCAAGATAAAAATAATTTTAAAATGTCCAAAGTCCTACAGCAAAGTACTAGAATTTTCAGTCTGGCTCTAAGACGTGGGGGCCCGTGATGTGGTCCTGGGCCCGGCTCTGAGATGTGGCGGCCCTGCCCATTCCATTGGGCGTATATAAGGGGGGGCTGCCCCCCCCCCCCGAAATTTTGATTTCATCGGTAAAAATTTCATAAAACCCTTAAAAATAAATTAAATAAGATCATTTAGTTCATAAAAAATATTCTATTTTGGGTGTAATAGCGTTTAAGTTGGCTAAAACTCTTCCAAGATCTAAAGTGTTAGTAATTCATACACCGGAAGTGGTCTCAGCCCCCCCCCGAAATTTTCCCAGGCCCCTCCGAAATTATTTTCTATATACGCCCATGGCCCATTCCGTAACATAAAATTGGTTACCGCTCATTCAAATTTGTCCCTGTATTTTTGTACATATATATATATATATATATATATATATATATATATATATATATATTCTGCTTCATCAGACCAGGCGTACAAAAACTTCGGCTGTAGCTAGGCACGGAGAAGAATGTGCCGGACAAATGCTTTTTGATCAAGCCAGGGTCCTAGCTAAGGAAGAAATTTTAAAGAGAAGGCTAGTCAGAAAGGATGTGGAGATTTTTAAGCAACCGAAGACTCACAACCGGGATGAAGGTGTCATCCTACGCCCTACCTGGAAGCCCGTACTCAGGACGGTTTTAAGGAAGATTGGCCGAAGTAAGGAAGAAAAGCGTCAAAACAGTTCCATCGGCCCCACACAATGTCGAGAGGCGCCGATACAATAATGTACATCTGTAAAACGCCATATGACAAAATAAGTTTAATATGATAAAGGTTATTATAAAATAACACACACAAAAAAGTTAAAAACATGGAGAACGGTCTGATAAAGACGAATGGGATTTCTGCAAAATATCGCCCACAAAAACCGACCGCTGGAGAATGCCGTATTAACATCCATAATTTTCCCCAGCGAAGAACCCTAAAAAATAATATAAATATATATATATATATATATATATATATATATATATATATATATATATATATATATATATATATATATATATATATATACAGTTCTGTTAACTCCATAACTACCAGAGCTTTTATTTATTCAACGATTCTTCATATACTACATCATTCCCATATCAAACAATTGGACGAGTTCGTTAACCAGCAAAAACGTTCCAATAAGTGGGGGGGGGGGGGGGGGGGGGGTACTCCCAGACTACTTTTTAATTCCGCAGCCAAATTAATAATTTGTCAGTACCAGCCGTTATTTGCACTTCCTTGCAACGAACCTCTGTAGACAAGATGCCTCACCGATGAGGAAAATGTGCTTTATAAAACAAAAAATATCAGTTCATTAGAAGTTAGAATTTGCTCTGTATCATGTTCAAATTGAATTAAACCACCAGATCCTAGGTTGTTATGGACATCACCAGGAGCTGTATGCTTCTGAACAGCTGTATCAGGTATTCTGCCTTGTTATGGTTGTTCTATCCGTAAATTTTTACATATTTGTTATTCATTATTTTCAATAACAAAAATGTGAAATTTTCGTGTGTCTATTAGTTATTGGTATTTCTTCTTTTTTTTTTTTTGTAATTTCCTTTTGACGTATTCAATCATTTATATTTCTGTTTGTCTTTGTTTTTTTGTTTATTTTTTAACATTTATTTTTTTAATATTTTTTTTATTTTCTTGTAAATATATATACTAGCGATTAGCTATATTTGATTAGGACCATCAACTTTAGTAAATGCTAACACTAATAATGCTTTCTAATACTATACTAACACTTAGTGATAGTTGTTTATTTTTTTGGGAATGCTGTAATCAGCTGCTTCACGTATGACGGCGGTTAAGCTGTCGATATCGTCTATTTCCTTCGTAGTAAGTTGCTCTGTTAAATACAGTCTATTTCCTTCGTAGTAAGTTGCTCTGTTAAATACAGTCTATTTCCTTCGTAGTAAGTTGCTCTGTTAAATACAGTCTAAACAAGTCCCAGTCTGCTTTTTTTGGTGTTGTAAGTTGGTTCTTCAGAAAAGGAGGAATTCGAGTCATAGGTGTTACTAAGATAGGAAAGTGATCACTTTCCTATCTTAGTAAATGACCGGAAAAGAGCACTTTGTTTATTCCGTAGGCATCCATCTGACAGGAATCTCCAGGAATACAAAAGGTTGAAGGCAAAGGCTCAATGGGTAATTAGGACTAATAAAAGACAGTGCTGGACAGAATTTCTTTCATCAATTAACAGACACACACCATCACATAAGATTTGGGATAACATCAATGAAATCAAACATAAAAAATACAGACAACCAATTACAGGACTCGTACAGAATGGACTTACGTTTATTGACCCGATCGAGATCAGCAATATTTTTGGAAAACAATATGAACAGACTTCTAGTGACAGAAACTTCACAAAAAATTTTCTTGAATTTAAAAATGAAGTTGAACAAACAGAAATACCCATTCTAACTGCCTTTGACCACCACATCAATGACCCCATAACAGTTAAAGAACTTAATTTGGTACTCAGCAATATCAGACAAACCTCACCTGGACCTGACAAAATTACTTATGAAATGTTAAAGACCTTACCACCCTTGGGCCTTGCTCTTCTTTTAAAGATGTATAATAAAATATTCCTGGACGGAGCATATCCTTACTCATGGAATCAGGCTATTATCGTACCGATTCTGAAGAATGGCAAAGGCAAGAGGCTCCCCTCCAGTTATCGCCCGGTGTCATTGACCAATTGCATATAAAAACATTTTGAAAAAATAATATGCAAAAGATTGGTCTGGCTTCTAGAAAGGGAGAATCTACTTTCACCTTACCAATGTGCATTCAGGCCTGGTCACAGTACATTAGACCACATTAGCCGGCTTGAAAACGATATATTAAATTCATTTATACAGAAGAAGTTGGTATTAGCAGTTTCTCTGGATTTGGAGAAAGCATTTGATACCGTCTGGCGAAGGACAATAATACATCAGTTGAGCATTTGGGGACTTCAAGGTCCAATATTGTCACTCATAAAGAATTATCTACGTAATAGACGATTCCGAGTGAGGATAGGCTCAGCTCTATCAGATGAATTCCTACAGGAAAACGGAGTGCCTCAGGGAGGAGTTCTTAGCGCCACCCTGTTCAACATAGCAGTAGATTCGATCAGAGCTTTCATCCCAAATACAGTGACCTATTGCCAATATGCTGATGACATACTCATCTACACTACATCCAAAGACGTAAACACAGCACAGGACCAACTACAAGACAGAATTCAGCGACTTGAACATTGGTGCTCCTTAACTGGGTTTAAGATTTCCAAAGAAAAATCCAGCTGCATACTATTTACTCGGAAGAGAACATTCCCCAACCCAAGTCTCAAATTGTACAATTACTATTTACCAGTAGTAAATACAATTAAATTTCTAGGGTTGGTGTTTGATCGGCGTCTGACTTGGATCCCCCGCTTAAAAGAACTCCTCATTAAATCTAAAAGATCGCTTAATTTATTGAGGATTCTTAGCAACACAGAATGGGGCGCTGACAGATGCTCTATGCTCACTTTCTATAGAGCATACACCAGGTCAATTCTGGATTATGGGTGTCAAGCATATTCATCTGCCAGTAAAACATCATTACAAATGTTAGACCCGATACATAACTCAGGAATCAGTATATCCACAGGTGCATTCAGATCTAGCCCATGTGCCAGCTTGTATGTTGAAGCCAGTGAGCCGCCATTGGAGTACAGGCGTCAGGAATTTTGTTTAAGATTTTACACCAAACTGAAGTTCCTAAATACAACATGCACACAAACATTAACACAAACCCCATTTATAGCTACTTATTACCGAATGAGAACAAGACAAAGACCACTGAACATCAGAATATTAGACTACGCTGTGAACACAGACCTACTGACAAGTCCAACGTACTTACGACGCCAGCAGACTTACTTACCGTGGAGAATAAATAACTTAGAAATTAATACAAATTTATCAAAATTCAATAAAACTAACCCTCTATCTAAACTGTTTTACAAGAATAACTTTAATTATCTTCTATCGCTGTATCCAGATGCACTCCTAGCATTTACAGACGGATCAAAATCTAGAGAAGGCACTGGATCAGCAGCTATAATAGGAAATTCAAAATTTAGCGTCAAATTAAACTACAAATCAACCGTTTTTTCAGCAGAATTACAGGGAATACTTTTGGCTTTAAGAAATATAACTGTAGTTCCAAATAAGACAATCATCTTATGTTCAGATTCACTAAGTTCTCTACTCTCCCTCATTAACATATACGAGACAAACATACTAGTGACAAAGATATTTCAAGAAATACACGACTTACAAACTTACAGCATAAAAGTAGTGCTTTTGTGGATACCCGGACACATGGATATCTCAGGGAACACAGAAGCTGACAAATATGCAAAACAAGTTACAGAAACATGTACAGTCGACGTGGAAGAATTGACGGTACAAGACTTACACACTAACATAAAAACTTACTTACAAAATGAATGGCAAAAAACATGGACGACATGACAAAACACAAACTAAAAGAAATCAAGAAAACAGTTTGTGTTTGGCCCTCCAGCAACCGATCGAGCAGAAGAGACGAGGTCGTCCTTACTCGATTGCATATCGGGCATACATTAATGACACATCGCCATTTAATGAGGGGACAGGACGGACCAGTTTGTGACATTTGCAACAGAAACTTGACCATAAAACACATACTAACTGACTGCAAAAAACGCGACGTAATAGACAGAGTTTTTTAAAAACCTAAAATGTGCAATACACATTCACGTATTACCTCTTTCTAAATTTTGGAATAATTCAATAGTGTAAAATTTTTACACTTTTTATTTTATTGTTTATTTTTTATTTTTTATTTTTTTTTTTTATTTTATTTATTTTTTTTTTTTAGTTGCTCTAAACTTTTTTAACCTTTTTTTTTACAAGAATAACTGCAAATACTTATATTTTAACTTGTTTAACTGTTACTGGTATCTACTTCGAGCATCTGGATAAGAGCGAGTCGCTACATATGCGAGCTCTATAATAAATAAATATACTAACACTAATCTATTAATACATATCTATTTAATATTCAAAATTATGCCTCATTTATGAAAATTGAAGAAGTATTAAGAAAGTTATGGCGGAGAGGGAGAGAGAGAGAGAGGAGAGAGAGAGAGAGAGAGAGAGAGAGAGAGAGAGAGAGAGAGAGAGAGAGAGAGAGAGAGAGAGGGAGAGAGGGGAGAGAGGAGAGAGAGAGAGAGAGAGAGAGAGAGAGAGAGAGAGAGAGAGAGAGAGAGAGAGAGAGAGAGAGAGAGAGAGACGTTTTAAATGGGGTCATTTTCGGTATCTACTAGGTAGGTTTGATAAAGATTTGAAAACAAGATGATTTTAAATATTAGCGTAAAATATTTCAGACTCATGTAGATCATTTTATTTAATATGTTTTTATTTATTTTGGAGAAAGATAAGTTACCGGGACCACTAAAGCTTTAAAATAATTTATAAGGTAATCAATAATGAAAATGTTAAAAAAACTATTAGGAATTAGTTCTATTTAATTTTATTTTTTTTTTTATTACAATACCACTAAGAAGTTGACTATATACATATTCATATATATATATATATATATATATATATATATATATATATATATATATATATATATATATATATGTTCATTGCATGAGACTTGCAGACAAAAATAAACTCTCTTGTTACAGGGTTAATGTAAGGAGGAAACAAATTTTAAAAAATATATATATATATATATATATATATATATATATATATATATATATATATTTATATATATTTATATATATATATATATATATATATGTATATATATATATATATATATATATATATATATATGTATATATATATATATATATTATATATA
Source organism: Gonocerus acuteangulatus (assembly GCA_946811695.1). NCBI lineage: Eukaryota > Metazoa > Arthropoda > Insecta > Hemiptera > Coreidae > Gonocerus > Gonocerus acuteangulatus. Next base: position 104,378,056 of record OX328124.1, on the reverse strand, counting down.
TATATATATATATATATATATATATATATATATATATATATATATATGTACACACAGAGGGAGGGAGAGAGAAGTTATAAATGGGGTAATTTTCGGTATCTATTAGGTAGGTTCGATAAAGATTAGAAAATATTTTAAAAATTTCTTTTACGTGTGCAACCTCAAAGGCTCCTTTCCTGCGAAACGTGCTAATAAAAAAAATTAAATATGTTCTGGTGATTATAATAAAGTTAGGTATACGATTTATAAATATATTATGCTCATTAAGTTGAGTTTAAATAAAATAAATAAATACTTATATATCGCCTTGTCAGTATAATTAATATCTACTGGCAGTAATAAAGCACTACAAATTGACATCTTTATTTAAGGGTTGTTTCTTTCTGTAAATTTAATGTTAAGATCGTATCATGACAACTCCGGTATGGTCTAGTGGCTAGGATACCTGGCTCTCACCCAGGAGGCTCGGGTTCGATTCCCGGTACCGGAATGACTTTTTTAAAATTTTGCTAGACCATTTTTTTTAGTAAATTAGATTAACATATTTATTTTACAAATACATTATTGATGAATTCATATCTTAGAAGGATAAGAAAAATAAATGCATTCACCCGAAATTAATATTTAAAAATATTAACTATTTTTTAAAAAGTTGTAGCAGAAGAACATAAACGTTAAATGATTAAAAAATCATTCAGGAGTGTTGTACCTTTGACCTGGTTTATTTTAGGCGAAATTGCGTTTTAGTTGCCAAAAACTATTTTAAATTCTAAAGTTTTCATATTCCATGCCCCGGAAATGGTCTCAGCCCTCCCCCCGAAATTTTCCCAGGCCCTCCCCCGAAATTTTCCCAGGCCCTCCCGAAATTATATCCAATATACGCCCACGACCCAACCTTTATAAAATGTTGCTAGATAGCGCCACCGCCTAGGTGGTCAAAGGAACAATATATCGCAGAATATGGCTAGAAGTACAACACCCTCCCCTACTGTAATTCTCGGGAAGGATAAAGGATTCGTCGGTAAAAAACACTCAGCCCAAACAATACATTTTTACCTTTGTGTAAATATGCGATTCCAATCGTTTGTTTTTTTTTTTTTTTTTTTTTTTGTTTTTTTTCATTTTTCGATAAGATGATTTTTTATCCTGGCCACCCGGTTGAAAATCCATGTTTCCGTAACGTTCTTCTCACTGTTATCGGGTGCACATTGATTCCCCTTGTAGGCTTAATTTGTTACAATAAATTTCGCTCATCCCGATCGGTATGTTTTGGAGGTTTACCACTTCTAGGCTGAATAAATAAACTTTTAGTTAAATTATATTTTTGTATTACTGCGTGTACACTTGCAGGGATTCTTTTAAGTTTTTTTTTTTCCAATTTCACTAACAGAAAGCCCTTCTTTGGGAAATTTAATAATTTTTTAAAATTTAAATTAGACTTCTTTATTACGTACTATTACATCCCTGCGCATCCGCATGTTTACAAGTATCGATGTTTACGCTTGTTTTCTTAACCTGGATGACAGCGAACTTTAGAGCTTCATAATTTCTTTCCTAGTTGAGAGCGACTTTTTTTTTTTTTTTTAACGGATTCGAGTTTAGTGCATCACAATACGTTCTAATGCAACATGTAAAAAAAAATAGGTGAGGAGGCCCCTAAACTTCACAATTACCAATAAGTGTAAAACTTTGTAAATTGTATGCAGGCTTTTGTTTCTAACTGTACGTAGGCTTTTGTTTGTAACTCTGGGGCTCGCGTCACTCATTTCGGGAACCACTACTGCAGGAATATTTAAGTTCCGACTGTGGCCATGGATTTGAAAAGACGTCAAGAGAGTGGGGATAAGACAGAGCGATCGATGCTAGCGGAAGGAGCGAGGCGAGCGGAGCTAGTGCCCCATGCAGCAGCTGACAAGATGGATGTCTCTTTGCTCATAAAGCTAGTCAAGGATAGGAGGCCATTGTGGAATAGGAAGCATGCTTACTATCATGACAGGTCGGTCACCATGGGTTTGTGGGCAGAGGTTGCACAGTCTCTAAAATCTGACCGTAAGTATTACATATGCGACTAATCTAATCAGTGAGGTTACCTCTGTAGTACCCTGTTACTTCAGGCAGTAAATCAAGGCCAAAAAACGTCATCACTTGATAGAATATTGACCAGATGTGCTCCTCAAACCACGTGTAAATGAGCTTAATGATTTACACGCCATTATAAAGAAAAAAACAAAACAAATAAACACGTTTAGGCCTATTGGGTCCTGGTTAGATCCCTGTCAAGTCATGCTTTAAGCGCTGTCTAGCGGCAACAGCCGCAACTACTTCTCCCAACCGTCTTCTTTTAGTGCACTCTGGTATTGAAATTGTAAAGGTTTTGGATGAAATTAAATTACTTCTTTTTGCTTTGATAAAACTATTAATTTTTTCTCAAAAATGTTTTCCTGATATTTACTTACGACTCACAGTGGGCTGTTTCGCAGATCGAGGCAGGCAAGCTCACAAGATGATTTTAAATATTAGCGTAAAATGTTTCAGACTCATGTAGATCATTTTATTTAATATGTTTTTATTAGTTTTGGAGAAAGATAAGTTGACGGGACCACTAAAGCTTTTAATTCACTTATAAATTGGAGCTTATCACCTTATTAGCGGATCTCTTAAATAAATAATTTATACGGTAAGCAATAATGAAAATGTTAAAAAAGCTATTAGGAATTTGTTCTATTTAAAAATATATTTTTTTACAATACCACTACATGTTTGGCTATATATAGTTAAAGTTAATAGTTACTAGTTAAACTTAGAAAAATAAAACTACTGGGAAAAAAAATGTATAAAAGTGTTGGCACAATAAATTGCAAAAAAGGTTGATGGTATTTCAAATTACACATTTTAAACTATCATATGAATAAAAAATCTTTCTGGCCTTCTTTGGCTATAATAAAGTTTTTGTCCACAGAAAAGTAACTTTTTTTATACAAGGTAGGGATTGTCAGGGTTCGGTCACTGCTACTTAATAAAACTACATTTTATCATAAAAATGGTTTTATTGTGCCCACGTTTCGGCTTGAACTTCAAGCCTTCATCAGGGCTGTAAAAAACAAGTAGGACGGATGTAATACTGAAATATATATATATATATATATATATATATATATATATATATATATATATATATATATATATATATGTCTACATACACAAATACACATACATATATACATACATACACATATGGAAAAAGGCAAAAACATAAAATACTAGAACATAATATATAGAAGAACAATGCGCTCTAGAAGTGTTTGGATTATTAGGAGAACAGATATAAGAATAACAGATTACATATTAGATTAGATATAAAAATAACAATATGGGCTTACCGATGGGAAGATAGAGAACTATTCCTCACAAATACGGGATCATTTCTGACAGTTAATACAGGGAAACATAGGAAGAAAGGAGTTGGTGAGGGGGGGGGGGGGTTCTGGACCACCCAATGGACAGAGAACATAGAAGATGAAAGAAAGAGCGGCGGAAGCGGCTTAGTACAGTAAGGTGTCATGAAGTCATAAAATGTTGTGTTAATGGAAAGGGAGGCAGGTATAAAGGGCTATATTGCAGGCGGTATAGAGGATTAGGATGGAGTTTTTAATAAATGGAAGATGTTGGAGTAGGTAGAGGTGATGACTTCTTTGTCAATTTTGTCATTAACTGGGTTATTTTCTAGGTGGATAAAAATTGATTCGGAGAGGAGGCGTTTGTCTTCATTGGATTCAGTGGAAAGGATGTAGTATTGGTCAAAATCAAAGTCATGTCCGTCTGTGATGGCATGTCTAGTTCCATCTTTCCACTGAATCCAAAGAAGACAAACACCTCCTCTCCGAATCAATTTTTATCCACCTAGAAAATAGTCTTTTAAAGTATATTTCTATGTCAAAAATTCATCATTAAAAATAAATGTGAACACCTATAAAATAAATATCACAGTCTCGAATGAAAATTGATCATATTGTAGCCAAAAGATCAAATACATTTGTCATAATCATTATTCCCATGGGAAAGAACGATATTTGTTTTTCATCAGGCCAATTTTATGTTATGTATATTTATTCGATTATAGCGGGAAATGGGCATAAAATGTACAATAAGGTTATTCAGAATGATATTTTTTGTTTAATTGTTAGAGAACTAATATATGAACATCAGTGCTACACACCTAGGAATCTGAAATTGATGTTTTGTCGAATGTATTACCCCGGTTTCTTTGGTGGAGAACAAAAATTATACCCAACAAATGCACAATTACATTTTCGTTTGAAGAGCATTTATTGTTAACTCCCACCTTGATGAAATACTTAATTGCAGCTAAAGTGTTAAAAGTCACAAATACATTTGATTAATCTTTTAAGGTGTATCAGCAGCTGAGACAATTAGTACCAGATACATGTCTGTAGCCTGAAGGTAAAGGACACCATGTATATTTTTTATTAAATTGACTTAACACTTAATGTGGATTTTTCAATCCATATAATGGTATGTCCTGTTCCCAGTATTAACGAAGATTAGACAGTGAAAAATAAAATCATGTCCATTTTCATTAGATGTAAAAGACACCATTGGAGGACTTGGTTTTGTTTTACTATGATCAATACTTCCAATTACCTATCAATGCCAATAACAATGTTAAACATTTTCTTTAAACTGTTTCTATATGTAACGGAGAAACGAATTTTAATTCTTCAAAGTTATGGAAAATTGGCTATCCTGAACAATTACAAATATGTGACATGGTGTCGTTTACCTCCGGGGTACAGAAATAAATCTTAACATTTTTCGTGTCTAGCAATCAGGATCCATAAAATTTTAAAGACTTTTTCAACAATTATCTCACTATTGCAACCTCAATATATACATTTCTTTGGAATGTGCTAAAAGGACCCTTCACTAAAAATATTACCTTTATTGTAGAGCAGGATGTTACAAACAAATAACATTTTTTTAAGTACTTATTTATTTTTTTTTTATTACAGCTGATTCTGTCCGTTCTAAATGGAAGAGTTTAAGGGACACATTCCGAGGAGAGTTGAGGAAAGTTAATAAATCCATTGCAAACGGAATTCCCTGTAAGGCAACAAACTGGGAGTATTTTAAGGAGATGTGTTTCGTCAAAGATCAAATATATTCAAACAAGTAAATATATTATTAACTAATTTCTTTTAAACTTTTGAACTAAAGCACTTTTGTTCTCGACAAATGAGACAAACCATAAATAGCATATTCCTGAGAATAATTTAACAAATTAGAAATCTATTTAATGAAAATAATACTTTTATTTGAACGTAAAGCATCTTAAAATGAAATATAGAAGTCCGACTTGCAGGCACTGCTCCATGTTAGTGTGTTTTCCTCCTTATCCAGTATATAAGATTACAATTAAAATCTATCCTGGTGTCATTTGGAAAGTTTAGAAAAAAAACAAAACAATTAATATTTTGAGAAGGTAGGAATTGTCAGGGTTGGGTAGTTTCTTAATAAAACTACATTTTCCATGTGAAAATTGTTTTATTGTTTGCCGACATTTTGGCTTGAAACTCAAGCCTTCATCAGGGCTGTAAAATAAGTAGGACAGTGTTAATACTAGTTTATAAATTTATACAAAAATTAGAGGCAGATCAATACTAGTCTAAGAACTAGAAGGGTCACAGTTATAAAATAAAGCCTATTTGCATGTTTTTTTTTGTTTTTTTTTATATCCATGTGACCCATCTAGTTCTTAGACCAGCATTGATCTACCTCTATTTATTTTTTTTTTTTTTATTTATTTTTTTTTTTTTAAATTTATAAACTAGTATTAACTCTGTCCTACTTGTTTTACAGCCCTGATGAAGGCTTGAATTTCAAGCCAAAATGTCGGCAAACAATAAAACAATTTTCACATGGAAAATGTAGTTTTATTAAGAAATAACTACACAACCCTGACATTTCCTACCTTCGCATCACCGACGGTCAACGATCTCCTCTCAAAGAGTTAATATTTTGTCTTAATCTTTTGTAAAAATTGTAAACACATGTAAAAATTAAAATGAAATGTCCAAGAGAAGCAAATTCTTAGGCGCCAAAAGAGGAATTTGACAGTATCTTACGTGGAAATTAAGCGTCGATCCCTCCGAATGGGATAGCTCTATCAAAAACTGCTTATGAGCCACATTTGTAGGAAATTTAATAGGCTTTCAATAGATACTTTAGGTTTACCAAGATTTTCCAACCAGATTCGAGCTATATAAGAATATATCCAAAAATTCCAAGAAAAAGATAGCTTCTTTTCCACTTTTCTCGAAAACGGCTATAGATATGACATTGAAAATGCCATCATTTAATATTCAATGGATTCTCCATTCCAATTACTTCTAAAACCTGTATCTGGAAGCCAAACACAAAAACGTAAGTGTCACCATTTTTTTCATGCAAATTTCGCCCAAAAAACCATGTGAACGGATTCTGCTGGTTTACAACCTTGACGCTTCAAATTAGATTAAGTATTTTTGTACCAATAAAAAAGTAAGTTTTTGTTTCAATAAAAAAAAAAAAAAAAAAAAAAAAAAAAAAAAAAAAAAAAAAACAGGCCATTTTTGGGGCAGTTGAAGAGAGCGAACAGACAAATATTTGAAACAATCAATATTTTCCTGACCAATATGGCCTGAAACTTGTAAACATCCGGAGTCCTTCATAAGGTCAATGACAAGAAATTGTGTCCTTCCTATGGAGGAAACGCGCTAAAACTAACACTATTTAAATTTCAATATCTGGTAATGATCATATCATAATACCAATTTTAATAAAACTTTATATAGCAGGGTGTCTACTACTTTTGTGAAAGCCAATTTCATGACATTTTCATGACTTTTAATGCAATGTTCATGCCCATTAAAAAGAAAGTAACTTCACTTAATAAGAAAGAGCATTAACTTTTAGTTTAAAATTAATTCGAAACTTACATGGATTACCGTGAAATCTATAAAATTACAATTTAAAACTGCATAAAATGTGCATCATATGTTAAAGAGGATAGTAACAGTAATTATAAAAGTGAAGAAACAGTGATACTAAAAATTTTAGAATGAATATGGAATTAGAAGCCTCAAAAATTTTGAACAATGGTAGTATAATTCAAAATTTCTAAAAATATTACAAACTAAATATTTATTGTCAATGTACATAATCAAGCAAATTAAAGTGTGCATAATTTCAATATTAAAGTCTGAATATGAATAAAGATAAATAAAAATATGTGTAAATAATGGATAATTGATGTGTAAATGCAACAACAAAGGAATCTAACAGAGGAGAGGATTGGGAGGCAGATAGAATTGAGTCACCATACAAAAACGATGACAATTATGAATGTGCAGAAGTCCATGATTATGTTAGAGTCTGGTAAAACTGAAATTTCTTGACATGATTTCAAAATTCCTGACTTTTTCGTGACTTTCGTGCCCTGTTTTCATTTTCATGATTTTCATGGCTTTTTAGTGCAGTAGACACCCTGTAGGTATAGATTAGATTGATTATAAGAGTCTCATCAGAGAAAAGTAATTTGATTTTTAGATCTCTTGTATCTTTACGTCTATCTTTCCCCTGATAAAATACTGGGTTAATTATAACTTCCCAGAGTCTTTGATGAATATCGTGAACCTTTGAGTTGTAAAATCAAAAACTGTTCTTAATCTAAAAGACTTGTTAAACAAATTAATATACAGTTTCTTCACATGCCTTGGATTATGGAGTATAAGTTATTAAAGTTTTACTTATTAAAATATCACCCCAGAGATAATGTAATTACTTATTTCTTATATTGAACTATTTAATTATATTTTTATCCCCCTTTGTACATAGTTCCATCATTGCTCCACCATTTCATCCTAGTTTTCCTGAAGTATTCCACAATCCCTACGTAATCACTGTCTTCTTTTTATTAATATCTACATATATTTTATTTTGATAATATTTTAATTCGTTTTTTCTGTTTTGTTTTTTTTACCTATAGTTATATTTTTATGTTAAATTTGTTTATTCAACCATAAGTATTTACAAAGTCCCTGAATAAAGTATTTTTTTCATTCATTCATGTGCTGGACTGTGAAGATCCATATTCTATTTCCTACAAGAAAGGCTGAGGTATGATTTTGACCTCAGTCATAGAAAACAAGGCTTAATGGTTTGGAAGAACTGGTTTTGTTCGATTGAAGCAGAAATATCATACCAGGGATTATACAGCAGTACTTGCGAGTTGAGCTTTTTCCACGTTTGGTCTGCTTTTATATTTGAACTCAATTAAATCTTTATACTATTAAATATGAATTTCCTTATAAAGGCTATATCAAACTATAATGTGCAGCTCGCTCTTCGGAAAATTGTTATGGCAAGGAGTGGATTGAGCACCATTTTGTTTTTCTTCCTGTACTTCAAAGATTTCATTAGTTCAAGAAAAATCATATTTCGACGACTAGTTTACTCAGAATAACTGATAATTGAACCTTAACTTTATTATGGTTATTGCACACACGGTGTTCTGTGCAGTCTATCTCACAGCTTCGGAAATCAATTGCACACATTGTGTGCAGTCCATCTCACAGCTTCGGAAATCAATTGCACACATGGTGTGCAGTCCATCTCACAGCTTCGGAAATCAATTGCACGCATGGTGTGCTATTGGTCTTGAATAGGTTAGGGACGTTTTGGGCTACTCTTTGGTAGCCTTCGTCAGCTAAAAGACGAAGCACAAATTCAGAATTAATAAACAGAATAATTAAATCAATAAAGAAATATGGTAGATCTACAAATGCAAATAAGTAACAGAACATTATAAACGGGTAAGCGAACAATAGGTTTTTCATAGAACTTATTTCAGAATAGGGACAGATAACCAAAAACATAACTGCTAACTTTCTATATGCTGTCAATTAAAGATTTAAAATATCATTATTGTCTGTTCATTTGTATTTATTTCATTTTAATTTTTTTTTGTTTTTGATTATCTGTCCTTCCTCTGAACTAAGTTCTATAAAAAATTATTGTTCACTTACCTGTTAACGCTTTCAGGGCTGATGGCTTCGAAAACAATTTCCAACAGGGCCCAAGTTTTCGTTTTGTATAGTTATTTAGGCAAACACATAAAAAAAAAAAAAAAAAGTGAAGAAACTTTTGAAATGATGTACTTTTAGTGGATTAATTAGAATTTAGTTAAGGGTTAAATAAGCCACGACAGCGGGCCCGCTAATGGAATTTTTCTGGAGGATTCTGAATCATACACTACCAGACCTGTAAACTTAACCATAATTAAGTAATGAGGTCCCAAACCAAATGCAAAGCGTATAGGACAAGGCCCAGAGTAATGGGGATATTAGTGTTTTGTCTTTTAGCTGACGAAGGTTATCAAAGAGTAGCCGAAATGTCCTTAATACAGATTTTTAAAAAAATCATGTTGGTGTTTTCCTAGCCGAATCCAAACTATTCCCTAACTGCTTATCACCTCGACAGCTACCTATCTACACCACATTATAATAAGTTAGTTTACTTTAACAAATTAAAATTACTCCCAAAGAAACATGCACAATAAATAACATTTTTATTATTTCAGTAGATGTTTAGCAGAATTATACTCGAGGCAAACTTCAATTCATACTGCTGAAGAAGATGGGAATGACGATACTTTCGTGTTTTGCAAGTCTGAGGCTGTAGAAGATGAGGATACAATATCTTTAAAGGAAACAGACTCTCCCCCAGGAACACCTACAATTGCTATACAAATGGAGAGTGACCCTTTACAAACAACTGTTCAGCAGTCACATATAGTACCAACAGATGATGACTACAATTTTCTTATGAGTATTCTTCCACAGCTTCGAAGATTGCCAACAATGAGAAATCTCTTCGTTCGTCTGAAAATACAAGAGTTACTCTACAATGAGATAGTAACCCTACAAGACAAGTAGCTTGTTAATTTATCATTGATACAATTAGCAGTGGTTTTGACTTCACTTAGAAGAGGAATTTTTATCGACACACGTTTCCTTTTGTATATTATTGTAAATTGTTCTCACCTTCTAATATATCAAAAAAGAGGAATGTATTTTTGCCTTCTCAAGTAAATATAAATCCAAAGTCTTCTTATTTTCTTACCTTATTTTACTAAAAAAAAAGTCCGACTCACAGGAACTGCATCATCTTAATGTGGTCCTAATTTCCTTGATTGACATCGCCCCATCACAATTTACATCTGAACCTTTTTTGTAAGAGAATTTAGTTATCTTTTTTGTAAGAGAATTTAGTTATCTTTTTTGTAAGAGAATTTAGTAAGCTTTCAAATAGTTACCTTACACTTACCCCGATTTTCCAACCATTTTTTATATATTTCAGAAAATATACAAAAATCCCAAATTTGTCATGGCTGTTAATGAAATATTTTATTTCTAGTACTTCCTGAACTCCAAACAGAACCAAAATTTACCTATCTTAGATTGGATGGATGTCAAATGTCTGGAACAAGTTTCAACTGAATCAATTGTTTACTAATACCAAACTAAAAATTAGTTTGGAAAAGTATTTGTATCATTTTTTCTCATAAACGGTTACAGATATCGGCTAAAAAATGGTATCATTTGTTTTCCTACGTTAAGTAACCTATAAAACGAGTACCTGCAAGCATATGACCTCGAAAACTTACGTATCCCAAATTTTTTGGCACGAATTTTGCTCCAAAAGCCACGTTCTGGTGGACGGATTCTGCCGGTAAACAAACTTGACCTTTCAAATTAGACTTACTGATTTATATACACTTCGATTTGAATCACCGGTAGTGAGTTAAAACTAGTTCAAAAAAACAAAACTTATACTTACGAAATTTTAAGCACTTATTTCTGAAATTGACATCGTCATTTTGAAAATTGCTTCCAAAACTTTTTTGTAGAGAATTTAGTAAGCTAAAACTATTCATGTCTATTAATACAACATTTTTTCCGAACACTTCCTTAACTCCAAATGTAACCAAAATTTAAATTTCTTAGTAAAGATGAATTTCAAACATGAAGGAAAACATTTCAATTGAATCCGATTCTAAGTACTCAAATCAAAAATTAGTTCGAAAAACTATTTTTATCCACTTTCTTGGAAACGGTTACAGATATCACTTTAAAAATGGTTTCAGTCGTTTCCCTACATTTGAGAACCTATAAAAAGAGTACCTGCAAGCATCTTTACCCGAAAACTCTACACTTTTTTCCCGCAAATTTCACCTCATAAACCATCTTCAAATTAGACTTACTAATTTATATACACATCAATTTGAACCACCGGTATTTTTGTGACCTATGAAGCCTGAAACATGAACTTTTCTAGTCGGCACTTCTGGATTGCATCATGACGTCAACCTCACAAGCGGATTTCCTCCCTATGGAGGAAGAAACCGTGCTATAACTACGTAAACACTATGTAATTAGAATTCAAAGATTGACGTACTTGATAGTTTTCAAGAGAGAGAGGAGACATTACTTCTAACAAATGAATTGGCAAAGAAAAATGCAATATTGAAATTTGATCATTTATTATTAATTATATTTTTTTAAATAACCTGGATTACATTTTTTAAGTATGGGAACTTTAGGCAGTATTATGAATGAAACATATGAATATTGCTTTATCACAGCCTCTTATTCTATCTTCTATGTCATTATATACTTATCATACAAAATGGTATATATATCATAACGATTATATGTATATACATGACTGATACTATGAACTATTTACAATATATAGTATATACATCTATCAACAAATAAAATAACATAAACAAGTTTATAAATATATATATATGTTCATAAATATTCACTAGTAATAAAGGTCACCACAGAGGTATTGTCTTTTGTTTATAAAAATAATAGTATGAAAGCTAAAAAAAAGAAAAGTAAATTATTGAGCAAAAGAATAATTAAACAAAATAGATAAAGATAAGCATTAAATCACAACTTGTTAAATTAAATAATTATCAACCAATGATAAACTTCATAAATAAAATTTTCCTTTTTTTAGAATGTTGCTCAAAATCATAATTAATCATCCTTATATATATATTTGAAAGGCATACATTCTGCCTAAACTTGCTTACTGAATATAAATATATTTGTTTGTATATGTGTCCATATATATACATACATACATACACACAGTAGACTCTCCCTAATCCAGCGTCTTTGGGACTGGGGTACAGTCGGGTTAGAGAATTCAGTTAGAAGGGGTCACTTATGTATTTGAAAACCCTTATTATTTGAGGATATAGTAATATGTATCATTTTTAATATTGCATATTTACGTAAAATTTAGGTACCGAATTATAAAAAAAATTCAAAATATGTAAATCCTTGCTGGTGTGTTATTTACAAGTGCATTTGCATGTAAAAGTTTCAGGGAATAAAAATATGTAGACAGTTAAACTAAATAAAAAATATTCAATTACTAACAAAATCACATATGTATGCATATATTATTACAATATCAAAAACTAGCCAGGGAAGGTGCCTTCGTAGAAACATTTATTTTCTTAGTAGAAAGACTAGTTCCTGCCTCTAAAATGAAGCATATATGCCTTCTTTGACGGCCATTCAATGAAATACCATGAAACAAATGTTTGAATAGCTAGGAAGGGAAAGTTTTCTAAGAACCCTTGATTCGGTCTAGCTCCGGTGAGTTCCGAGTTTCATCATTCATTCCTCTCCGAGACTGCCAGATTAGAGAGATCGATGGATAAGGGAGAGTCTACTGTATATATATCGCACACCATTAAAAGTTAAGCTTTGAATATATCACGAGCAGAACATTTAATTATACACAGTAAATGTTTGAAAATAAATAAACGAAAAACTTCACACATTATGAAAAATTTTAAAAATAAATAATAATAATTATCGTCTTCACCTGAACTTTTAACATTTCATCACCAACCCCTTTTACCATTTTGGTACATTATCTTTCAAAAATAAATGCAAAACTTATTACATACTGCTCTCTACATTGATTTGAATAATGTATAAATAATTATGATAAATATTTACAAAAAAAAAATGGCGGAATTGTTATGAATATAAAATTAAAGTAGGAATATAAAACAAATGGTATAGTATCAATCCTGGCTTCATACTGATGTGACAATTAAAAATTGAAAAGTAACATTTTTTTTTTTTTTTTTTTTTTATGCTAAATGACATATTAATATTTAGGACATGCATACATATATTTTATTTTTCTAGGGAATTTTCTTTATGTCATTTTTTTCTGAATTATAATCCATTGTAAAAAATTGTAAACTTGTCAACTATTACTTCGGAGTGAACAAGCATTGTTTTAAATTCTAGTTATTAATATCATTTTTATTACACTATGAAGCAGTTTGTAACAAGTATGACACATCATATTTATTAAGTCTTGATTCTAAGAGAACTCTGTAAACAGCTAAGAAGTTGAAGATTTTATGTTGCTCGTTAATATATGAATAAAAGCAATAATGATAATGAAAATACAGCTTAATTTAAGCTAACATCTTCCAAAAAATGGCATTCATTTAAATTAATTAAACAATTATTTTGTAGATTTGTTTATTATTATTACAACTGCAATCAACTAAGAATTAAAGACCAGATCTAATTGTCACTAAGAATTATTTCTAAAAGCCATATTGTAATTATAACAATTAGAAATAATTGTGTGTTGTAAATAGAGAGAATAAGACACAATTCAGTAAATTAATCTAGATTAATTAGTTTTATTATGATTAGATAATCATAATAAAACTTAATTGAAAAATATATCTTCCGTACATAATAAAGTTTAAGAAGGTGCAGATGATCAGGGGGTTTGGTCATATGTTATATAAAATTACATTTTATAGCATATTTTAGTTATAAAATGTAGTTTTATTTAACATATGACCGAACTGGTCAGCTACACCTTTTTAATCTCCAGGTTCCACTATCTCTTCACAATTAAGTTTGGAATGAAGAAAACTTATGAATACAGCAAACCATATAAACCCAAAAATTATGACTTCAACTATGTATACATTTTTTTATAAGAAAAAGTACCGAAGATTCCTCTTATGTTGCCAAGCACCATTTTTGACTGCATGAGCAATGTGATATAAAAAAAAAAGACATTCTAAGAATATGAATGAAAGCTCTTTTAAGATGTGTTTGCTAGCGTGTCGAAATATTATGTAAAGGTAATCAAAAGTAAAAATAATAATAATAGCTTTCATTTGATGTTTTAAATTAATAAATAGAACAAATTATATTAATGTCAATGAGACTGGCATTTTCTTATAATTAGTCTGTTAAGAGAGGATTTTGATAACCAAAAAAGAAAGTGTAAAAAAAATATTAATAAAGAAAAACTAATATTAAAAATCATTTTCTGGCGGATGAAAATGTTGGCTAAATTGCAACATTTTGTAAACAAGACTAAATTTCATGGAGAACATAAAAGGATGTTTACACAGTAAAATAAATTACATTTCATTCAAAACATAATGGATTCTTTACAATGTAAGTATTTATTGTTTCAAACAAAAACTCATGTTTAAATTAAAACAGAGATTATAGGTTTTATCATGGTCCACACCTCAACATGAAGATGTGGTGTTCCCTCAAAATAAAGAAAGAAATTACATACCACTAATTTTTAGAATGAGAAGGGAGTTGAATAAGACTCAGATAATTTGCTTTCTTAAGAATAGTAAATGACGCTAAACCATAATGAAGTAACAACAGATCTGAAGTATTTATTCTGTTAACCAGGGAGGTAATAAATTTGGAACATAAAGGCTGGATAACATCCAAACTAATTTTAATATCCAGACTAAAACATTACTTAAAACAAGATAAATTTTCATAAGGAAAATATTACAAAATAGAACCGACAATTTTACAAAATGCTACCATTAAAAGACATTATACAGATGTACAACCAATGGCTCTGAAACAATTCTAAGATATAAATCTTAGCTAAATATGCTTTAAGAATTTGATGGATTAACTACTTTGACAAATTTGAAGAGTTATTTATAGTTATTTGATTTTGACAATACTCTCCCAACGTCTAAACTAACTCACCTGAAACAAATGCTCAAATTTTGATACAAAATGAGTATTCCTAAGACAGTATTCGTTTTTTAATGAATTTTCAGTAGAATATTTTTCTTGTTTCCACTTTTTATTCTAACTTTACTTTGATGGTTTTTGTTTTTGTTAATATTGTATAGTGGCTCTTAATATAAATAATCTCAAAATATTCAGATGACAACATGTAAGTAAATATTTGTAACAATGTTACTTTTTGACTAGTTAATAATTGCATCCAGTCGAGATTTCAGGCCATAATAAAAGAAATTGTTATGTAATATTTACATATCACCAAAGTAACAATACATTATACATTGTTTTATACAAAATATTTACAATGTACAAATACTGCTGAGTTCAACATTAAAAAAAAATTCAATCATACTAAAACACTCTCAGCAGTGAGTTTTTGACGGAGCTCTAGCAAGACTGCTTTGTTTTAACCGGAAAAGAACTCCTAAAATGGCACTAAATCAAAATATACACGTATTGACTAATTATATGTACATATAACATCATTTTAAACAACAGTTCAATTATACCTTAAACCAATTGTTTTCCTCTTTCATCTTCGGTAAAAAGACCAGATGGATTGTTAATTCTTTGTATTAATATGATTAGACTTAATGAACTTTTTGAGTGAGTAATGTAGCAAAGCCTCAAATGGATGGCTATAATTAATTTTGGGAAAATGTTTTTATAGAGAAATAGTGAGAATAGGTGAAAGAAGAAATTGATTTAAAGTGTTTTCCCAACAGAAAGTAGCGCTTAAGCATTATACAGGCCGAGAGATGCGCTTAAGACTATAGCCAAGTAGACTTGAGGCCGCTAATGGGAGTCTACTGCTAGGGATCCTGTGGCGAAGCTGCAGATATAACATGCACTTGAGAACCTTTGCTGATGTTGTATACCTGACCAGGACTAAAAGGCTCCAGTCGTGGGAGGCTCTCGTTTCTCCCACCTTCAAATAAATTAAAACATATGAAATTACGGGGAAAAAGCACTTTTTTAAGTATGTCTATTATTATTTTTTTTTCATATTTTTACACAATGGTTTAATATCAATAAGTAATCTAATATTTTCCAAGCGGAAGGTCAATAAAAGAGAATTAACAAAGTCAATTCAATTTATTTTATTACGGGTCATCATGTTTCACATCTTAGGTGACTCTTCAGGAGTTAAAAAACTCACGGTACAGCTTAAAAAAACTGTAAATACAACCTAATTGTATTAAGGGGCAATAACCTTGTAGTTTTTTTTTTTTATTTTTTTTTATATGGGCTTAAATGATATCCAAGAGTGAGCCTAAAATTAGATTTTTCAACTAAAATTCCGATATATTTCAAAATTAAAAAACATTTTTTTATTTTTGTTAAAATTATACTTTAAAGTCGATTTTCACAAAACTATGTTTTTCTAATCGAGTGATAAGCTAGTGTCTTAAATTTTCACTCAATCAACTTGAAATTTTGATATTTGATATTTGATTCAGCTTCCTAATGATATTTGATAGAAAAGTATGTACAATTTTTTTTGATTCATTAAATTATAAAGATTTTATGAATGATTTTTTACGGATCCTTGATTAGAAAATGAAGAATTGTTCATAATTTTTCAAAAAAAAAAATAATATTTTTTAAAAATCCTACCTTTATTAGATTTTAACTTTTTCTTTCAAAATATATTTAATTTTTTGTTCTAGTTTAAAAATCACTTATGGAAAAAGAGTGTTGCCATTTTGTTTTCAAAGAATTAAAACTTATTTTTTTGGGCTATCTTAACAGCCCATATCAAACTTATGACATAAATAATCGAAAAATATTCATTTATTTATTATTCATTAATTGGAGAAAATGACTGATTTTGATCACACAAGGTAGTATTACATGGCAAACCTTTCCGTACAATGGCCATGACAAAGCTGAGGTTACTACTACGTATAGAGTCAATCAGCTGTGTAAAATCAATAGATTCCAACAAAAAAAATCGATCATCCAGAAAAAGATCAGTCCATTATAATAAAATATTTTTTTTTTAGATTTTGTCACTGAATAAAAATTAATTAAATTTTGTTTGGTAAATTAAAAAATAAAGAGGCACCTAGGGTGTGAAACATGTAGAGCGTAAATAAAATAAATTGAATTGACTTTGTAAATTCTCTTTTATTGAGATTCCGCGTAAAAATATTGGATTAGGTCTCTATAAAATATAAATATCAATAAGTAAGTAATATAAGTATTTCTTTTAATGTTTTAAGGTCTTCTGGATATGACAGTATCGATGTGGTGATAACCAACAATTCATCAGACATTCGGCCAGCTTTCTCAGGGTTTCTTCTGAGAATGAAGATAGGTTTCCGCTTGGGTTTTATTTATACCTCCTCAAGGTCGTAGATATAAAGAAGACCCAGAATGAAACCAATCTTCATTCTCAAAATGAAAAAAAGCAAGCAGGATGTCTGGCAAAACAACAGTTATCACATCGCTACGGTTGTATCCCTTACGGAAGACCTTAAAACATTACGTAGCATTAGCCTACGAGAATTATTTTATTATGTAGTAAAAATAATACTTAATTTTAACATAAAAATTAAAATAAATACAGAAACAGGAGAAGTAACAAAAGAAAAAAAAATATACAGTTTCTTGTTTGTACATTCAGTATCCAGATAAGGATGGAACAATTAGGACTAAATAAACTCCTAGGGCAAAGGGTTACCCCACCGTAGAAAACAAGAAAAAAAATATATGCATTAATTTAATATTTTTAAAACCAATGTTTCAAAAAATTTAAATAAATTCATTAAAATAATTTAGGATAAATTGCAGGAATTACGCCAGAGACCGTTATCACCGTTTGGGAAGAGTTCAGCTATAGACTTGAAGTGTGTCATGTGACGAGTGATGCTCACATTGAACACTTTTAGGTAAAACTATTTGAGTTTCTTTTTCATTTTATGTTATCTTATATATTTGTACAATTAATGTATTATATATTACGAAGTGTTAAAACCCCGATATTTATTTTGAAACATCTCAGTAAATAACACTCCATAAATGTTAACAACAACAAATAACACACAGCATCTTAGATGTTTACAACTTAAGATTTATCTTTTTGTTTCTAAGAAATAAAATAAATCTCTAACCTGATGAGGATTTGGAACTGGCAGGAATGTATTTTGAAAGCCTTACAGATGGCAAAGGCAAATAGCCATTCACAAGTGGCATCACATCAAGGTAAACAATTTGTTCACTATGTTCCTCTAAGTTAAGAATGCCTAAAAGATAAAAAAGAAAAAAAAAACAGATTAATATAAGAAACATAAGCATGGTTTTAGCAAAAATTTGACCATTTATGTATTTAATATAAAGGATTTGAACGAATACAGCCAATTGCCACAATTTTGTTCCAATAACAGTCATTTTTTTTTTAGATATTTTTGAAAATGTCAAAACGAGAGGAAAATTTGCTTAAATGCTATTTTCAGTCATTAACCTTATTACCGCTGACAGTTGTACGAGATGGGTATCTCCCTCCAAGTATGGGAAGGCTGAGCAAGGTCTTCTCACCTTGTAGCTGTGAGATCATCATCATCACTGACCATTTTAGATGATTTTGAGGATTATGGCTTAGCCATATAAATACTATGTAAAAGTTAAAAAAAAGAAAAAGAAAAAAAAAGAGGCACAAATACAAGCACAATGGGCAAGAGGAAGAATTTGCGAGAACACAAAATATAAAGGTGTGGTAACACTTGAATAGGCAAGGGACTTCCCTTGGTATGTCTCTTGTACCATCGACAATTTCTGGAGGGAAGGAATGTGAGTAACTATGAGTCAAGCCAAACCCAGACCACATATAAGCGCTCTTGTGGTGGGAATACTGCTTTTCCCTACCACATATATGTGGTTGAAGGGTTAAGGGAAGTCACAAGTGGAAAAATGAAAAGAAATTTTTTTTTTTTTATTTATTTTATAATCTTAAGCAAATCTATTATTAATTTGTTAAAGATGGATGCATATATATTTCATACCAACAGTACGCCCACAAGCTGCCCACATGTTGTGCTCTGCTAAAACTTCGAACATAAGGCTCGAGCAATCAATATCTGATGAGCCTTGCCCTTGATCAACCTTAGACACTGTCAAGCGAAGCTGGCAGACAGTACTAACACGACAAAATTCTGATCCTCGACTTGGCTCCACTCGGCACTCCAACAAGTAAATTGTCTGCAAAAATCAAAATAGAATAATTAAAAATTAAACATTCTATTATCTTAAGAAATGTATGACACTTTAAAATTAAAATAAATAATTTGTTCTTGTATAAATAGAAGGTCAATGAATAAAAGTACAAATTAATGGGTAATACTACCTTGTCACTTTTTTTTTACAATTTTTTTTATGGGCTAAAATTCTTCCTTAACTAATCAAAAATCATATCCAACAGTGTTTATGTGAAGAAACAATTTTTAAATGGGCAAAAAATACGATTTTCGGAGTGAAGTTTGGATGCTGAGTGAACGGGATGCTGATTTGAAGATAATTTTTTGAGTGGGCTTCGATTGGTCCCTTTTTAATTGTTAAGTTTTTTTGGTCACCTAAATATGAAATAAATATGAACATTTCAGAACATTAAACCTTAAATTCGTTTTCTCAAAACTATGTTTTTTCAAATTGGGAGATACTCTGATGTTTTCAATTTTTGACCGATCAATTTCAAATTTTAACTGCAGCTTCCTATTGATTGAACATTTATTAATATCACCATAAGAGTCTCCAGCTTTTTTTCTTTGAGTACTAATAATTTGATTTCCAATTTTTTAAGGCAAAATAAGATTCTGGTTTCAATTACATTCTCTTTATGTGGAAAAAACTAAAAAATATTGTGGCAATAACAGAGACATACAAACCTTAAAATTGTTTAAATCAAAGGTACATTTATAAACATAATCTCGAGAATTATCAGAATCATCACTAGGCTTATAATGGAGTGTTAATTCCGTCTTTATCGGTGAAAGTTCAAGAAAAGACTCTGCGTCCAGTTTCCACATGAATCCAATTTTCCTGTCTGGAGTTAAGCACTGAAAATTCAAAAATCAATAATTAGAAGAAAAAAAATAAACAACAATAAAATGAAGGTAATTAATAACACTTTCTTTTTCCAAAATCTTAAACTGCATTGAAACATCAAGGTTACTGGAAACATTTTTCACTTAATCCACACAATATAACACAATAATTGTTTTGGAACTTTACTCCCAGATAGATAATAGCATAATCAGCCATCGAAGTGAGTTTGGTGACTAAAAGGCACATTTACAAATCTGTTATAATAAAAAATGATAAAACAAAAAACAACAACAGTTTGATTCAAAATTTCTCAGTTTCCCCTTCAACTTCGAATAACATTGTATTTGTATCTTATTATACTTTATTTTTGATCTTCACCACAGCCAATTTTATTAATGAGCTAACTACATTTCTTCATTTGACGTTTCGGCCTCAGGGCCATCCTCATTAAACTTCTTTCATATGTCTACATATATTCACCCTATTTCCACAAGGGCTTGTCATCACTTTAAATCATGGCACTGCTAATCTTATATTTAATTTACATTTAACTTGAACCCTTGACATCGTTTGTTCCATCTTCTATAACTAAAACTTTTTTACATTTTTAAACACTTGAGTTACCCCAGACCATGTGGCCACAACTTTCCACATGGTCTGGGGTAACTCAAGTGTTTAAAAATGTAAAAAAGTTTTAGTTATAGAAGATGGAACAAACGATGTCAAGGGTTCAAGTTAAATGTAAATTAAATATAAGATTAGCAGTGCCATGATTTAAAGTGATGACAAGCCCTTGTGGAAATAGGGTGAATATATGTGGACATATGAAAGAAGTTTAATGAGGATGGCCCTGAGGCCGAAACGTCAAGTGAGGAAATGCAATTAGCTCATTAATAAAATTGGCTGAGGTGAAGATCAAAAATAAAGTATAATAAGAAATAATTTATACCTCGGAAAACCCTTGTGGATAATCCTTAACATGTCAATTGTATTTGTATTTAAAAGAGTCCCCAACCAGGGTGTCTACTACTTTTGTGAAAGCCAATTTCATGACTTTTTTGTGACATTTTCAGGCCCATTAAATCGAAAATAATTTCACTAAAAAGAAAAAGCCTTTACTTTTATATTAAAATTAATTGTAACCTTACACGGATTACCGCAAAATCTATAAAATTACAATTTAATACTGTATAAAATGTGCATCATATGTTACAGAGGATAGTTAAATTAATTGTAAAATTAAAGAAACAATGGTACTAAACATTTTAGAATGAATATTATATGGAATTAGAAGCCTCTCAAATTTCGAAAATTGTAGTAGAATTCAAAATGTCTAAAAATATTACTAACTAAATATTTATTGTCAATGTAGATAAATTTAGTAAATTAACGTGTACATAATTACAATATTAAAGTCTGAATATGAAGAAAGAGAAATATATATATATATATATATATATATATATATATATATATATATATATATATAATTGATGTGTAAATGCTACAACAAAGGAATCTAACAGAGGAGAGGATTGCAGAGAGAATTGAGTTACCGGACGAAAATGAGGACAATTACGAATGCGCAGAAGTCCTGAGATTATGTTAGACTCTGGTAAAACTGAAATTTCGTGATATGGTTTCAAAATTCATGACTTTTTCGTGCCCAATTTTCAATTTCATGACATTTTCATGACTTGCAGTAGACACCCTGCCAACGGACCTTCAGTATTCGATACGTTTGGCAGTTTCATTCATATATTTTTTACCAGTTCTGCAAAATCATTCTTGCAGTTGGTGAACGACCTATTTCTCCAGTAGTTTTTTATTGTGTACTCTGAGGTGCACAATGATACTTCATGAAGAACCCTCCTTTGCTTCATTGTGTACTGTGTGCTTCGTAATTCCTTGAATCAAGAGTGACTAACTCAAGGCGGAATCCATTGGCAAAATATTGTGTAATACGACAAATAGCACAAAAAAAACAACAAAAAAGTCCGACTCGCAGGAACTGCAGCATCTTAGCGCGGTTCCGTTCATGTCCCTAGTGCCATTTGATAAGCTTAGAAAAGAAATAAACTTATTTTTTTTATATATCTCGTGAAAATTGTCAAAATCCTCTCGAACATCTCGAATAAAAGTGATATTAAGGCGTCAGGGACACCGACAGTAGCTAACTTTTACACAGAAGCGGAAATTACAGAATCTGGCTCTCATTCTAAAGCAAAGCTCTATAAATCAATACAAAATATGCCTAATAAAGCCTTTCTAGAGGATACAGAAGCATGGGCGTATATGAGGGGGGGGGGCTGAGGGGGCTGCAGCCCCTCCCGAAATTTTGAATTGATGATAAAAACTTCTCGTAAAACCCTTAAAAATAAATTAAATAAGATCACTTAGTTCATAAAACATATTTTATTTTACGTGCAATAGCGTTTTAGTTGCCTAAAACTATTCCAAGCTCTAAATATTTAGTATTCCATACCCTGGAAATGGTCTCAGCCCCCCCCGAAATTGTTTTTATATACGCCCATGTACAGAAGGATCAAGAAGAAGTACACAAGATTGAGTAGAATACCCTGCCTAATATAGCCTATATAGAATAATATGCCGAATAAAACGTATCTAGTAAATACACAAGGACAAATAAAAGTCTTGACGAATAACAAGTCAAAAAAAAAAACTTTATTTAACAAAATAAAACAAAGTTTAGTTGCCCAACTACAATAGAATAATATACCTAATTAAGTCTACGGAGTAGACACAAATGGACCAAAAACAAGTCTTGTGGAATATTGATTTTTTTCTAATTAAATACTTTTTATCAATATTTAGTATATAACCTTTGTTGAAAATTATTGATTGCTAATTGATGAATCGGTTTACAACTAAGTAGTCTTTATGAATATTTAGTATATAACCTATTTTTGGATCTGTGTTTTTGGGGTGCTCTCTGCCTAGGCTTTGTATTTGTGTCGGCAGATACCTGGGGTATATTTACAGCTCTTGAGGATTAACTCTTAGCAGGTAAATTTCCTGCGGCCCCATTGTGTTCTACGGGCATTGAACCGCCATATACGCTCATAGTATCTAACCGTTGTGAAGTTTATTTTTTGGATTTAGGACTTAATATACATATGTAGACTAAATCATAGCAAGAAGTAATCATCCGTCGTCGGTTCTTAACTATGTAGACTCGCTAATGTTATCCAATCTTAGATACATCGTATTTAAAATCCACAGCAAAAACACGACATTTCATCAGAATCCCCTGCTGAATAAAACTTATATAGAATAATATGCAAAATAAAGCCTATCTAGTGGATAAAAATAGAGGGAAAAAGCCGTTCGTGGTGGTAGAAAATCTTAAAAGTATTTCGCTCAGAAATCTCCAAAATATTGTCACTAATTTTACGTATCCTGTTTTATAGCCAAATAGATTTATATTCTATAATCAATAAGAAAAACCTACTAACAATAAAAAACTATGGGTAACAGATGAAAATAGGGAATACCAAGAATAATTCTAAAGAACGAAATCAACACCAGTACTGTAATCTAGATATTCATACGGCATCATCGAATTCTAACAAACAAAATATTGATTCTAATTATACGTATCCTGTTTTATTGACAAATACATTTGACTACTATAAGCAATTAAAAACACTAGGGAATATGCCAAAGAACTCAGAGTAGGAGCCTCGACAGTTTCAAGACATTTGAAGGAAATCGACAAATCCAAAGCTGACATTACTTCGCTTATTCAAAACTTTCTTTAGAACCTTTCTTGTAGACCATTTAGTAAGCTTTCGAATGGTAACCTTTCGCTTCCCAAGATTTTCAACCGTTTTCGAGATATTAAGAAATTATACGAAGTTCCCAAAACTTTTCATTATTTCTGACAACAGAAAATTGGTCTCATTTTACCTATCCTGTTTTACACACACATACATTTTCCTTACAAATACAACATAAGAAATTAAAGAAATAAAAAGCAATAAAAAACCAAGGGAAAGAGACAAAAATTACAAAAAGAACGACAAAAACCCGTTCATAAGAACAAAACAGACGTATTTGAAGTTTTAAGCATTTATTTCTCCGATTGACATAACCTAATCAAAAATAGTTTTAGAATAATTTTTGTAGAGAATTTAGTAAGCTTTCAAATAGTTTTAATCCACTTACCACGATTTCCTAACCGTGTTCGAGATATTAATGAAAGTATACGAAGTTTCCAAAACTTTTCATATCTGTTCATAAAATATTTTATTCTAACCCTTCCTTAACTCCAAACGTAACATAACTTTCAACATATTAGTTTTAATGAAAGTAGAACATGCACATAATGTTTCAACTGAATCCCGTTATTCTAAGTACCCAAACCAAAAACGGTATTCAAAAACTATTTTTCCAATTTTCTCGACAACGGTTAAAGCTATCGCCTTGAAAATGGTTTCATTCGTTTTTCTAGCCCAAGAAGCCTATAAAACGAGTACTTACAAGCTTATGAACTCAAAAACGTAAGCGTTACGATTTTTTCTGCGCGAATTTCGCCCCAAACGCCATCTTCCAGTGGGCGGATTTTGCTGGTTAACGAACTTGACCTTTCAAATTGGACGACAGATTTTTGTACCAAATTTCATCAAAATCGGACCATTCGTCTTCTATTTAGAGAGCGAACAGACAAATATATATATATATATATATATATATATATATATATATATATATATATAAATAAATATATACATATATATATATATACAAATTTGAACCACCGTTATTTTCGGTTTCTAGGGGTTCTGAAACGCAAAATTTTCTAGTCGGCACTTCCGGATTGTTTCATTGTATCAACCTTATAAGCGGGGTTCCTCCCTATGGGGGGAGGGAGGAACCGCGCTAAAAAAACAAGGAGATTACAAACAAAAGAAAAAACCAATCAAGGTCAATAAAATGATTACATACCTGTACACCAACTGGAGGATTCAAAGATACTAGAGAGACATTGCTGGCGGATGAAGATCCCATAGAAACTCTATCAATGGACAGACTGCTCACACTGGCAATGGTGACGTGGAGAAACTTCGAATGCTTAGCAGTGTGCATGTAAAGCTTTGACGATAAAACAGGGCGTAGTTTCAGTCCTATCGGTAGTTCTTCTTCAGTCCAGTCTACTTTCACCATCATCTGAGAAAAGAATTTAATTTTATAACCATGCTAATTGTTGTTTGGGAAAATGAAATATTAAATTTGTCATAAAAAAGTTGATGAGTTTAATAAAATCAGTTCATATTTTAGTGATCTCAGGTTTATATAGGGTTGTCCTAAAAGTTTGTAGAGAAATTTAGAAAAAAAAAAAAAAAAAATGTTTAAAATGCATTAACGAGTACACTATCCTGACTTTTTCTTGATATGTATTACCAACATTACTTCTCAATTGGCAGAGTTCTTTTTTAAAACTTTTGTTCCTAAATCTGTCACATACTTCAATAACACAGGGTTGTGATACATTAATGGAAAGCTGGTTAAATGAGAAAGTTTTTCTAAAACCCGGAAATCTCAGATCCTGCCTATTGAAGAGTAACCCTGGTAAGAAATATCAAGAAAATTTCAGGAAATTTAGAATAACTTCCTTTTGGTACGATAGACATACTTAAATTTATTTATACATTAATTCCCAACTAGTCTTATAGTAAATTTACTCAGCTTTCGATTGGTTTCACTCCCGTTCTAGTAGAACCACCTGGGATGGAGATACAACGATTATTCTTCTAAAAACCACGTTTGTCTCGAAAAAACAATAAAACAATGTTTTCTAGCTTGTGTGTGAGAATTCGAAAAATTGTCACATGACATTTTTTGCTTTTCTAGGGGTCTCCTATCACCTCCCACAATATGACTTGACATTTACGTTACACCCTGTATAAATGTATGGCTATTAAACTGCCAAGATCAATATCATTGAACTATTAACTGTTTTTCCATAAATGTCTATTGTGACGTATAGTGTGAGAGAAATAACTTGTCAGATGTCTGTGATAGGGGAAGGTGGAGGCGCCTGTAGCCAATGACAGCCTTGTTGGGTCCACTCTTCCCACCCCTAGTCCTGCGCCTAGGCAGAGCGGGGGAACGGAAAGGGTTGCAAAGTCAGCTGGCAACGTCGAGCCCCCTCTAAGCTTTCCCCAAGTGACAAGTTATAACTCTCTCACTATAGTAGTTCTTTCAATGAGAAAATCACTTTAAGAGATCAACCCAACAAAGACTGGATCCGAACCAGCTTTTTTTAAGATCTATTACTGAGCTGCCATCAGCTACTAGAGAGTAGTTAAATGCAAATTTAATAAAAAGCAATTAACCTGTTTATTGTGATACCTGTGAATTCTTAGGTAATAGAGCTTTCCCCTAAGGGCAACATTGAAGAATAGTTGGCTTGCATGGCCATTTCCTAAATTTACAAACAACATTAATACAACAAAATCAGGCAATAATAATCTTGAAGTTGTTTAACCTAAAAATCTAAACCAACCAACAATTTCTTACTCATTATAACACAAGAATAGTAGCTGCCTAAACTTTTGGGTAGTAATTGCTTATTCTGGCCTGAATTATTCTATTCTTCAACATGGCATTAACACTTTGATGACAGGTGACACCAACAGCCAACTATGCCAGAGTCGTTTCTATTTTTGGGGTGTTTTTAGCCAATACGCGGTTTTTAAACTATTTCAACACTGGCGTCATTTTTTATTCCACCAGTCACCTAAGTTTTAATGTGAAAATATTAGATTTAATAATATGTCTTTGTAGGGCATTTAGTGTCATAGTAGTTGATATCTTCTGAAATGTTTCAAGTTCAATCTACCACTTTTTCCATTACAGCCCGCAATGACGTGTCGCAAGACACCCCCCCCCCCCCCCCCCGTAGACATATTGGTATCTTAGTACCAGCTGACTGTGGTTGAAGGTTATAGCAAGTGTTGCCCAACCAACTCTCACATATCTCGTAATTAAAGATTTCAACAAAAAAGTTTTATCACTAAATTACTGTAGTAATACTTACATTATGCTCAATACTAGATACATCTTTTGTATTAGGTAAGGGAGCATATACTTCCAATGGTATTTCCACTGAACAATTTGGCAAGATTTCCTGAAGTTCTATTTCTACAACTCTTCCAAAATCCTTACTATCTTCACGAATTTCTAGACCAAGACTGGTTTTTAATTTTACTTTCGAACCCTGAAAAATAGAATTAAACGACATTAAGAAGAGATATATGTTTGTTTCACAAAAATACCTTCTTTTTTAAAATATTTCCAAACCTTCAGATAGTCATTTAACTGTTGGTGTGGTCATTGAGAGATTTTTACCATTGGGAAGAATAGACATAGTCAGAGTTCGGTCGTGTGGTATCTTAATAAAACTTCATTTTCTTATAAAAACTGTGGTTTCATTAAGATACCACCCAACCAAATCCTACTAATATCTACTTTCGAATAAATAAATTGTTTTCTTAAATTGTATTATAATTAGTTTATTCAATAACTAGTCAAACTGGTTCATGAATAAATGTTCATTTCAATTTTCGGAGTGCTTCTGATAATCTCTAAAGTTAACATTAGAGCTCTATTGCATTTTAGATAGAACACTTGAATATAAAACATTCAACAAATGAAATAACCAATTTAAGAATTTAACAAACTTGACAATAATAAGAGATAGATAAATACAAATTATGGTAGTTATTTACAAAAATTTATTTTTGTTAGTACTTGTGGAATAGTGCAGCTATTTGAAGATATTCGAAGAGCAACATGTTGAACGAGCCCGGCAAGTAGATCACCGTGGTTAAGTAAAACTACAGAAGGAGGAATGTGAGTAACTTCAAATGTAACTTTTTGCTGGAAAGGAGGAGAAAGTAGTTCAAAACCTTCTCTTAAAGTAACACAGCACTGTCCCAAGCGATAATTACCAGCATCTATTTTCTGTAAAAATTAATTTTATTTTTTAAAAAATAATACATATTTTATTAATAACATAATAAAAAATAAATTTCTATAAGCACTGCGACTTCTGTGAATAGAAATAATATTTCCTTTCGTTACCCCAAGAAAGATACGTGCAGTACATGTGACCAAGAGAGACTCTTAAAAATCTTTACAGCAGACCAGTTCCAATTCCTGAGTCCAAATTCAATGACTTGCAACACCTTAAACCGTTTTTGATTAAACCAGCTTCAAAAACCTTATATGAAAACTTGCCACGAATAACGATGAAGATAAATACCTGAAGTTAAACATATAATAATGTGTTACCTGAAGAAAAAACATGTTATTAACTTTTTTTAATGAAAAGTTCTCTTGATTTGTCTAATTTTTGTTTACCAAATAAACAAATGTTTCAACACTTGCTTGCTTAATTTAATAGCTTCAGGTATGTATCTTTGACGTTAATTTTAGCGGCAGATATTCGTGGCAAGTTTTCATATAAGGCTTTTGAAGCTGGTTTAATCAAAAACGGTTTAAGGTGCTGCAAATTGTTGAGCTTGGGCTCAGGAATTGGAACTGGCCTGCTGTAAAGATTTTTAATAAATATGACCATGGCACATTGTCATATTTATGGATGGAAATGGAAGGCACAGCAA
This sequence comes from Gonocerus acuteangulatus, assembly GCA_946811695.1. NCBI lineage: Eukaryota > Metazoa > Arthropoda > Insecta > Hemiptera > Coreidae > Gonocerus > Gonocerus acuteangulatus. The sequence continues at coordinate 104,349,165 of OX328124.1, read as the reverse complement.
TTGAAATGAATCAAACAATGCCGTATTTATGGATGGAAATGGACAACACAGTCATATATATATATATATATATATATATATATATATATATATGAACTGGCATGGATGTTATAATTATCAGGGGTCTGGGTTGAAATGGCAAGTTCATTTTTCTAAAAAATAAATATTTAAAGTAGTACATTTGTTTCCAATGTACCAATCCCCCCCCAAAAAAAATTAAATAAATTTTAAAAAGTGGCCTATTATTAGTTTAAGAGAATGTTGGCCCTCAATTTGGTCAGCTGCAAAATTTATCTACAACTACTACTTGTTCAGACTTTTAATCTATCTGTGTAATCCAAAAAGTATATTTTATTATGACAAAAATGAGTTCATTACCTTGCACAAAAGAACAACATTATTTTGCCCTGGCTTGAGAGTAACATTTTGGCAAGATAAATATCTGGTAAAATCTGATTTTGCTATATTGGAGGTCTTTCTATATTTACCATGGCTATCTTGTCGTCTAAAAGGAAGCATAACAAATTAATAGACGAATTCAACATCATTTAAAAAAAAACAAACATTAAAGTATAAAAATGTACAGCAACCTACTTTATTATCTGCTTTGTGTTTTTTATTTCAACACTCGCGACAGCTAAACTTTTATCCTGCTGATGGTCCAATCGCACTGTTAAAGGTATTCTTTGTAAAAATAAATTTCCAGATCCAGTTTCTAATGACTTTCTGAAAATTGTTAGTAAATTATGCTTACAATCTCCATAAAAAAATTAAATTGTTTTCAAAATACACTAAATTTAATTTAAGACAATTAAGCTGAATATATAAAGTCAACATATTACTACCCACGACCTATAGTAATAATTCTGCTAAGTGAGAGTAGGAAAATCTGCGTGTTTGCAGATGATTTGGTTATTATGGCCAGAAGTGAAGCAGCACTTGAAGAAGCCGTATAATGCAAACCTCAAGCTTCTAATCAAACTTTCTCTCAAGGAAGACCAAATTTAAATTGTGCAATACTCTTGTCAAACTGGTTGCTACTAATGGGGTCAGAAATCTGATGCTTTACATCGACAGGCAGCAAAAACTGAGGATTTTTTAAAGAAGAATTATTAGAAGGATATATATGGTGCAGGAAAGATCGATGGAAAATGGAAGATGAAGAGTAACACTTAAATTGCAGCCATACTGAAAAATCAGGAGATTGTTAATTTTATAAATCAGGATACTTTTAATTTTATAAAAGAAGCTAAGCTGTTATGGACAGAAAAAGAGGTTGGCCAAGAAGCCATTGGAAAGATAAGGTAACAAGAGATGCGGCTAAGCTGGGCTTAAAAAATGGAGGAATACCGTCAAATACCATGACGGATGGAAGGGCATAGTCTGGAAGGCCAAGAATCACAAATACCCATGAAGCCCAGGAGTATGTAAATGAGAGCAGACATTGTTTCCTTGGTTTTCCCAAGTACTTTGTAGGATATTTTTACCCTGTCCAAAGCAATTTACCTTAAGTTAGTGTCTAGCAGCGTATTCTCTGTGTATTGGTTACGTTTTTAGTTTTATTATTGTTTTCTCAGTTTATTAACTTTTTTAAACATGGAATAAAAAAGTAGGCAAAATTTTAGTGAACACAAAATAGATTTAGACATCTATCAAACATATTGTTTCTATTGTAACATTTCAATTATTATTAGTATTGTCACAAAACAGTTTTAAAAAGAAGGCATAAAAGCAGCCAACACGTCATAATTAAGTCAGCACGGAGGAGTAGACGAGGGGGAGGCCGTCCCACATTTCGTCACCTCTTGTGGCCAGGAGCACCAGCAGCATAAGGGTTAAAAAGTGGGGATAGCTGATAAAATAAACGTACTTTTTAATAAAAGTTTCCCCTTGGCCCTGACGGGACATTTTTCACTTTCAATAACACGACTGTGACTTTACAGAATACATTTTATTTCTAGAAGTTAATTCACATACAAACTCTGTGATCATTTAGTTCTTAAATCTAAAGCCAAAATACGAATGTTGAATATAATAAAAAAAATACTACAGCAACACACAGAGCCATTTCTACTAAATAAACTGTTGGTCAACAAATTCAACATTATTTAAAATCAAGATCAGCTTAGTGAAAAGATAGTCTACCGTCGATATCAGAACTACAAGCCATCTTCAGGGCTATGGAGGAGAGAGAGAACAGTTCCGTAATACACGGAGTCAGTCTCCACAATACGGAACTGTTCTTTCTCTCCTCCATACCCCTGAAGATGTCTTGTAATCCAAGCCGAAACGTTGGCAAATAAATATTACACATTATAGTTATAAAATATAGTTTTATTTAACAAATGATCAAACCCTGATCATCTATACATTCTCAAAATCAGTTGAAACTTCAGCAACCAATTTTACTCACATGTAAAATCTTTAAATATCCAGGCTTAATGAAAATTATGCCAATTACACATTTTTACCTTCGACTATTCTCTAGTGATTCCTTATGTTTTGATGAAGACTTGCTCTCGTGTTTGTAAGCAGACACAGCAACTGAGATGGATTCACAAATAATTTCCACTGGCAAGAGAGACTTTATATCAAGCGATGCAGATACGTACATGCTTCCCTGCATTACTTGCACTTCGATTTCCTGAAGGGTTAGGCAATCTGTAAGAGTACACGTCCAAGGTGGGTCTGGAAAATTGATATAATTAGTTTAATTAAATTTTCTATATTTATTACTAAGGAATAATAATAATCATATTGTATAATTTACAATAAGTAATATTAGTGAATACCTGGTTTGGATTTTTCGACTATCTGTAATGCTTCTTCAAAATGCTTCACTCTTGCAGGGATATCAAGCTCTGTAGAACTAGCAATAGCTAAACAAATTTTTGTGTACCTGAAAAATCAATTATTTTTAAATTAATATTCATTGAAACAGCGCAAGAAAATGTTTTGTCCTAAAAAAACATTAGAAAAAAATATTTTCAAATTTTCTTTGTACAGCCATCAACTATTTTTTGATAAATATTCGAGAGTCTGGATAAGGGAGGGCTAATTATGACAAATTTCAATGTATAGAAAGCTAAATTAACGTACACACACATCAGTAACTTATCATGGATATGAACATAGTCATTATATTAACATGGTAATCTTTTTTTCATTATTTATTTATTTTATGATGAGCTTCGTAATGATAGCGATGAGCTCATGATAAAGTTGGTCACACGTTCCTAGTCCAGTCAAAGAAAAAAAAAAGAAAAAAAGAAGAACAAAAACTAAACAAAACAGTACCACAACATTAGGTATTAGATAAACAAACTATTTTAGTGATTTCCTCTGTGCAAGTATGTTCAGAAATCTTATACATATATAAGATATTTTTTTCATTAGATGATGGGTTTTAGTGACTCCTTTAACCCTTGGAGTGCTGCGAGTTGACATTGCCTACCGATCCCTGGGTGGGATAAGCCCGCAACATAATACTTACCCGGGTGTGGGATACTTTTCTGAGCATCTTATATTTATTCTCCCATCCTCCTTTTTGATGTGGGCTGTGGAACGGCACGGAAGGGTTAAAAATATTTACAAATTTACTACATTCACATATTTTGTTACTTAAAAATGTATATGAGTTGTACCAGGGTTTCAATCTATACACATACTTATACATTATTATTAATTTAATAGTTTTTCAGTGTATGTTATTCAATTTTTATTTCCTCCTGCACAAATTTCTCATTAAAAGTTAAAAACCAAATGGCTTTAATAATTGCTTACTTATGAAGATCTCCTATCTTCAAATATGAAGATGCAAGCCGAAGCCTGGTAGCTGCAGCCAATCGACTCCATCCATCCTGGTCGTAAGAAAAGAGTGCTGATTGAAGGTTAGAAGCAGCGGATTGATAATCTCCTAAGACACTGTAAAAGTCTGATATATCTTGACCGATACTCCGAGCACATCTCATACGGCCGATATGTTTATACGTTCCCATTGCAAGCTCTGACAGTTCCTGAAATAGTACCCTAATGAATAACATAGTAATATTATTTTAATAAATAGTGCAATCAGTGAAAGAACTTCTTTTTTTTTCTGCTGTGCTTCCTCTCTGCCTAGAGGGAGGAAAACCTGTTCGAACTGTTTAAATATATATATGTTAGCACTATCTAAAAAAAATGTACCAAATGTGCTGAAATTTCAGCACAAAACTACTTTGTCTAAAATAAAAGATCAAGTTCACTAATCAGAGGAGTTTGCTCACCAGGACAATCTATTTTAGGCAAATTTGTGCATAAAAAAATCAAAATGTTTGCAATTTTTTATTTAAACAGGAGAAATTGAATAAGATCACTTTCAAAGAGATAAGTTGAATCATTTTCAAGAAAACTTGGAACAACTTGAATTTAGGTTTTGAGGACTCATAAACAACAGCAGGACTAGTCTGTTAACCCATCAAACACTTTGAGTGCATATATGCGGGCACAAAAAGGAGAGTCCCCAGCACTTTAGACGCATATATGCGGGTGTGAAAAGCAGTGCTCAAGACGCGTACATGTGGCCTGGGTTTAACACTCGCCACGATCAGCTTTACTCATAGTTTTTCAGATTCCTTCCCTCCAAAAATGGTCAATGGTCGAAGGGGCACAAAAAAGGGGAAAAAATTATTTAATTTATTTTAAGCAACTGTAAGACAGGAAAAATGGTATAGAAGGAACGATGAGGGCCACCAAGTCCGGGAGCGCCTTAATTTTATCTCACAGCTACGGAGTGAGTAGATCAAGCCCACTCTTCACATCTGTGGACATGCTTTTCCCGCACAACCATTAACGGTTATAAGGTTAATATTTTCCACATTTGTACAAACTAATATGCATAAATTTTGGTAATATGTAGAAAAGAAGTACCAGGAAAAAAAAATGATTTTGGATTATAAAAAAATTAAAAACAAAAAGAGCCCCAGAAAGATGAAACTACTGTATTGGCAGACCAACAATAAAATCCAAGTAGTATTGCTTACCAAATACTCCTTCTGGAATTCTTCATGATTTGAGAGTGCTCTCTTAAGTTTTTCAACAGGCTTTGTGTTAGCTTCTCCTAAGCCAGAAAATATTTCTACGGCAAGGTGAATTTGTTCACTGGTAGGTTTTTGGCCAGGCATTAACCCACACAACTTCCCGAGCTCAGAGAGCTAAAATAAAGAGCAAAAGCCACTATGGAATGGATTACAATGATATTTTTTTCAAATTAATCAGAAAACATATTCGATTTCATTTACCTTCTGCCTTGCATAAGCCCATATTCCTGCGGTGTATCTAGAATACTGTTCGACATGATGGCTGTCAGTGTAGGTTTCACATATCTGCAGAATTTCGACAGACGAGAGAAAAACCCAAGCAGGAACAGATCCAATAGGACAACTCACTTCGAGTAAGTACAGTTCCCTAATGCAGTTGTGAAGGAAGGGTAACGTTCTTTCAGCGACCTATGTCAAAAAATAGCATCAACTTTGAAGTTGCAAAATAAATGAATACTTATTGAACTAAAACTTGCTTATTGAATCATTATTGAACTTAACAAATTACCGTAAAATAGGGTTACATTAGTACAGTGTGGTGAAATAGGTACAACCTATTTGCTAGGATATTTTCATTTAACTGATACCAAAGAGTAGAACTTTCCCCAAAGAGTGGGAACAGACAAATATATACATATATATTTGTCTGTTTGCTCTCAGGCAAATATATAAGCATTTATAAGCAGTATAGTTGTGTGCCACACTTCTCTACACTGTACTAATGTACATTTTATGGTGTATGTTTTATTTTATTATAATTTACAAACAATTATGAATTAAAAAGTTTGACTTCAGGAACTACATTTGACAGAGAAAAGATTTGGCAGCTTCCTCTTTATTTTATTTTAACAACTTGAACAATTGGAGAATCTAAAAAAGAAAAGATATTCTTATAGAAAAATATAGGGAAAATCATACCTCAGAAGGTTTGTTTGAGTACAGGAGCATCGCACATTGCCTTGAAAAGAGATAGTTCCGGAATTGAAGAGGTGAGCAAATATTCTTCTCAATCCTTTCTCGCTCTCTTAAATTCACACCAGATGTTAAGCTAAGACCTTCCCAAGATTCTAAGGGCGTCTGAAACTGAGTAAGCCAGGCAGGAGTCTCTAAAAAACATGAATGAAGTATCAAAAATAATGTAAAAGCAATGATAAATAAAACATATTGTGAATTCTCTAGCATTTACTTTAGTAAGCCATTAATCAAATATACCATATCAAATTTAGAAAATGATTTGTAAATACCCGTCTCAAGAGAGGTGACGAGGCAAGGGACGGCCTACCCCTCGCCATCCCCTGTGTGCTGACTTAATTAAGTCACTCTGGCGGCTCTCCCAACTTCATTTTTGAACTTTTTTGCGATAATAAATTAATAATAATTGAAAAGTTGAAAGTTTTTTATTCCTATTATTTAATAGAAGACTTCTAAATAGTAGGTTAATAAATTTTCCCTCCCCATTATAACACAGGCTCAGTTAAAGAAAATAAAAAAATCCGATTCTAGAGTAAGTAATAGTTCCATAAATCCTGGGCAGATGGCTCTCATGAGAGCCACTCTGGTGGTCTTTTGCAGTGAAGGGATGTAAAGGCAAAGGTCTTTAGCACAGCGAGACCACCCATCCCTGAGGCCAATATATTGGTCTTTAGCGTAGCAGGAAGACACATAGCTGAACCAATATCCTTTATTATAAGGATTAAGTACTGCTTATCTCTGATTTGAAATGAAAATTGTGTAAACCATCAACTAGTTATATATTTTTTAAATTCGTTTAATAAAAATAAATTGAAATTACTGATATGGATTGATTACAGCTCTTTCAAAAACAATTGAGTAAAAAAATACATTTTTAGGATAGTATTGGATTCTGGCTTATCTCATACATCGTAGTACATTAACATATATGGGCCTAGCATCATGGCATATGCATCAGAGAGATACGTTATGCAGGCCCAACGTCGTGGCATGTGTGGCTGCAGATAGCTTGGCTTTTTTTTCTATCCCCACTACTCCGGGCCTTGTCCTATACTCTTCGTATTTGGTTTGAGACCTCATTACATTATTCCTGGTTAGGCTTGAGGGTCTGGTATCGTATGATATTGAATACACCAGAACAATTCCTTCAGCGGCCCGCTGTTGTGGCGTATTTGACACAAAAATAAATTGTAATTAATCCACTAGAAGTACATCACATTTTTTTGTATGTTTGCCGAAATAACTATACAAAAGGAAGACTTGGGCCGATGGAAATTTTTTTCGAAACCATCGGTCTTGAAAATGTTAAGGATTGCCTCGTGGTGTCTTGGTGTAGACCTTATCATAGTTTTACCTATTTCAATTGGTTCTTGTTTTAATTTCACACGTTTATGTCTATTCAAAAAGTTATCTTCTTTTTCACTTTCATAAGTAATTCAATTGATAATTCCTAGCTGATATCCTCCACATCTACGAATCAATACAACAATATGATACATGCTCCTATAAAATATAAACTACCCACAGGTAAAGTATAGATTTGAGAATTTTTACAGCCATATTTGATTCAGCACAGTATTTTGTTTTAAATTATTAACAATTTATTTTGAAAAGAGTAAACAAGAAATACATCTATCTTTTAAAAAATGCAAATTAGCCAACCTCCAAGGTTTGAATTGAGAACAAACTGAGTAAATAAAGCATCAAGTTCATCGTACTGGACAAGGGCTTCTTCATAGACGCCCAGCATTTCCAAAACAAAGGCAAGTTCCTCCTGAAATAATTTGTAATAAATATACTTTAAAATTGGAACTTGTTCAAGCAGTTTTACTTGATATATAAAAAATACAATATTAATGATATTTCATGAGTACAAAATGTTCATGAATAAATAGTGTCAAAGAAGAGTTGAGAAGTTTTCAATATTCACAAAAAAAAAAAAAAACTACCCAAGGAGAAATTTAGATTTTTTCTTACTAAAAGGATTTTTATCTAAATGTAGAGTGAAGATCCATATTTGGGAATTTTATTGAATGATGTAGCCACTTCCACTTTTTTAAATAAAATCCTGTATCCACTCTAGAGCCTTATAAGTCTGTGAGATTATTCCTTCAGATAAATTTAGCTCTATGCATTCTATCTGAGCCTTTATTAGAGTTGGTTAAAACCTTGACTACTAGCTTTTTAGGTGGAAATAGTTCTTTGTGCCGCTATATTATTTTTTTTTATATATATTATTTTTTATTATTAGCACTTTCCTCCGAAGGAAAGTAGCTATTGAGGTTGGACTCATGACGGAATTTTTGAAAAATTTCTTCAAATCTTTATCGATCCTACCTAGTAGACACCGAAAATGACCCCCGTTAAAATTTATATATATCTATATATATATATATATATATGCATATATATATATATATATATATATATATATATATATATATATATATATATATGTGTGTCTCTTAACACGATAGAGGCCAGAGTTTTTGTTTTTTCGTCACGAAACTTGGTATATAGCATTCAATTAGCAAACGATTGAACGAGTTCATTAACCACCAAAGTCGGTCCAGCAGAAGGGGGGGTTTACCCTGAACCCAAAACACTAATTTGACTATGTCAGCCGTAATATTTGTTATATTTCAACGAAACTTGGTATTCGTAGTGGTAATATAGAGAGAAAATTGAGATATAAAAATGAACTAAATCGGTTCATTAGAAGGGGGGGTTTACTCCGGACCCACAATACGAATTCGCCACTACCAGCCGTGATTTTTGGTATATTTCGACGAAACTCGGTATTCGTAGTGCTAATCCACAGGTAAATATGTGTTGTAAAAATAAACTAAATCGGTTCATTAGGAGGGGGGGGTTTACTCCAGACCCACAACACCAATTCGCCACTACCAGCCGTGATTTTTGGTATATTTCGACGAAACTCGGTATTCGTAGTAGTAATCTACAGGTAAATATGTGTTGTAAAAATAAACTAAATCGGTTCATTAGAAGGGGGGGTTTACTCCGGACCCAAATTCCTAATATACTCATACCGGTCGTAATTTCTGCTGTATTGTAACGAAACGCGGTATACGTCGTGGGTAACTCATGAGAAAGAAGTGTTGTAAAAATGAGCTGAATCGGTCAATCGGAAAGCGGGGGTTTAATTTGTAATATATTTCAATAGAAAAGCCCGTCAGACGTAGGTTCACAAAGCCGCCGCAAGGAGCGCTATCTACCACTAGAGTGACTGTATCCTGTTCCTGCGTTAGATCAAAATACGATAATATGAGGTTTTTTGTATTTATTACGTAGTGTAGTAGGTACCATGTGCAAACATAACTCTGGAAGCAAATTAATAATTTATCAATTACTCGTTACAAAATTAAAAGAGAACTATTCATGTTTATATTTCGTTTATGTAGGATATTTTAAGCAAATGGTTCTGGAAAGCAGTCTACACTACCCAAATTCTGAGGAAAGTGCTTAGTTATGCAGCTCCTGCGTGACGGACTTTGTTATCATGAATATGAATTATTTATTAGATATAAGAAATATCCATTATCTCCAAATGCAACACATCCTTGACATTTAAAAGGAATAATTTCTGGTCAGGGCCATGAGAAATGTTTCTACAACTGAGTTCAAATCGCAGCATGACAAGCTCATTTTTCTGTAGTTAAAGATTTGGAAATTTGAAACACATATATTTTTCGTATTTTAACCCCTATTGTGTATAAAGTGTCTGACAGACATGAGGGAAATTTCAGTGAAGTATATTGGCAGCAGTGAGCATGTAGAATCTAGATGTTCACTGCTGCCAACATACCATAAAATGGGGTCACATTAGTACAGTGTGGTGAAATTGGTACAAACCTATACGGCACTTCACTGAAATTTTCCTCGTGTCTGTCAGAAACTTTATGCACAACAGAGGTTTAGAGTTCATATGGTATGGTGTTTTCAGAGTCTGTCTTTGAACAAACAGATGCCATGATATCTTGGATACAAATGCAAAGTATTGAATGTGAAAAATGGTTTGGTATCTTATAGATGACTTTATATACATTTTATTTTATGGTATATTTTAATTACACTTAATGCACATTCGTTAGTTTGATTTTCTGCAATTGATAATTATTTTTCTTTGATTTTCGAGAGTTTGCCACAATGTACATCAGTCGAACAGCAATCAGTAAAGATTGAAAATGAAAAATGTGTTTTTCCCCATTAGATACTTTGCATTTGTATCGACGATATCTGATATGACTCAAGAAATGATAACACTCTCCTAAAATAAGAATTTAATATATTTCCTGAAAGATAAGAGAAAGCAAATACAAATGATAAGTGGAACTTATTAAATTGCATGATGTATTTTGGCTGTAATTCATAAAAAAATAAATACTTCGAAATTAAAAAATATTTGAGAACTCAAAAATTAGAAGAAAAAAATGTGACGCTTTAGTCACAAAAAAGCCTAACAACTTTTTTCCATTTTTCAGTAAAGAGTGTTTCATTTAAAAGATTTAAGACCATACAAGGTCGCTTTTTCTATTAAATAATACCTGTTTTTGTACAACTAGTGTAAAATGTCAAATCAGATTATGTTCTATACTCATTTTGGACAAACATAGTTTAACCCTTTCTCTATCATTGACTGCCCCAGCAGTCGAGAGCGGCAGGGACCTGTGTAACATTGACTTGTGTTACAAGTCGATAGGTTTTCGTTCCTCTCGCATTCTTTGTCTTCTCATTTCTGGACTTAAGTGCTATCTAGTGTTGCTGTAGCGTACATCTAGTATTCCGACTTATCACTAGATGGTATTTGAATAAAGTGTTTGGCCACGTGAGCTATATAGGGGTACATAATAAAATAAATGTTTAACCCTTTTTCTACTGTGGACTGCTCCAGCAGTCGAGAGCGGTCGTGACCCACATACCGTGGACTTGTGTAGAAGTCGAAAGAGGACGGGACCCACGTACCGTGGGCTTGTACAGCAGTCGAGAGCTCGGCGTATCACTCGCATTCTTTATCTTCTCATTTCTCGACTTTAGAGCTATCCAGCGTTACCGTATTGTACTTCTAGTATTCCTGCCTATTACTAGATGACATTTGAATAAAGTTTTTGGTCGTTTTCAGTCGAATTACAACTCGTTGCCTTTTCCGCAAATTTACCCGATCAACCCTCGCCAAAGTATCGTTTGTTTTTATACCTCTGTACATTCCCACTGTTCACTTTTAGTCTTGAAGTGTTAAGATCTTATATGCTTTATTAAATTTAGAAAAAAAAATCTTTTTTTTTTTTTTATTTATTGCGTGCCCACCTTTTAAAAATAAATGTAATATTTAATTGATAAGTTTAAAATATTACGTATTTAATTGAATAATTCATTAAATTAACTGTAAATATTTATAATAAACTTTTTGTTTTTGTAAATAAGTTTTATATAAAAAAAAAAAGAAAAAAAAGAAGAAGTTTTTAATTCCGCCAGGGTACAAAGTCACGGATCAAAAAGGAAGATGGGAACTTTTTGCAGTAGTTATGTAGTATATAATTACCTTGTTTATTAATCATAAAATAAAGGGCAAATGATAACAGAAAAACCTTCTTTTTTTACTCGTGCCTATTTAATATAACCTCTAGCGCGATTCCTCCCTATCTCCATAGGGAGAACCCACTTATGAGGTTGACCTCACGTTGCGATCCGGACGTGCCGACCAGAAAATTTCACGTTCCAGGCCCTATAGATCACGAAAATATAGGTGGCTCAAATTTGTATGTATGTATATGTATATATATATACGTATATATATATATATATATATATATATATATATACATATATATATACATGTATGTATATATTTATATATATGCTTGTCTGTTTACGCTCTAGCAAGCTCAAAAATGGCCCGATTTTGATGAAATTTGGTACAAAAATCTGTCTTCTAATTTGAAAGGTCAAGTTCGTTAACCAGCAAAATTCGCCTACGGGAAGATAGTGTTTGGGGCGAAATTCGCGCAAAAAAATTGTAACGCTTACGTTTTTGAGTTTATATGCTTGCAGGTACTTGTTTTATAAGTTTCTTAACATAGGAAAACGAATGAAACCATTTTTAAGGTGATATCTGTAACCGTTTTTTAGAAAAGTGGAATCAATGTTTTGTAAGTCACTATTTTTTTGTGGGGACTTAGAATCGCGGGATTCAAATGAAATATTTTTTACATATTGGAAATTAATCCCAACTAAGCTTTTTAAATTTTGGTTATATTTGGAGTTAAGGAAGTATGCAAAAAAATATTTTATTAATAGACATGAAACGTTTTCGGATCTTCATACATTTTTCGTAAATATCTCGATAACGGTTGGGAAATAGTAGTAAGTGGAAGGTGACCATTCGAATGCTTACTAAATTCTCTACAAAAAAGGTTCTGAAGCAATATTCGATGGGGCAACGTCAATCAGAGATATAAGCACTTAAAACTTAAAAAGTGTTTGTTTTGTTGTTTTGAAAGGGTTTTTCTCTTTGTTTATCTCACTTTTTAATTGGTTGTTTCTTGTTTTAAATTAAATTTATCAGGAAAATTAGTATTGTAGTAAAATAAGCTAAGAAACGGTGAAAGGTATTGGTAATAAGTTTGGAGTGGCTGTGGTAATCAAGATGGCTGTGGCTAATCATGATGACGTATGCGTACTTTGTTTTGAATTCTCCTATCTATATAACCTTCCTCATAGCCTCCAACTGAAGTTATCGTTATTTCTTATTTTATAAAAAGATTTAACCTACGACAGAATGGAATTTTATTCGCCATGAAGCACATATTTACAATTGATTATAACAGTAAAACGAATTTGCTAGTAAAACAAGATAATTAAAATGTTTGGTTGTTTAAAATAGAGCCTTCTCAGCAGTAGTCGAAGAGTAAGTACGTTTTCAGTACATAATTGTATTGACTTATACAGATTAAGAATTATCCGCTTCTGTGTATGTTGGCTACTGTCAGTTTCCTATGATTTGTGATGCTAATCTATTCCATTTCTTCGAGATGTTTGTAACCACGCTAAGATGACGCAGTTCCTGGGAGTCGGACTTTTTATAACTTATTTTTAAACAAAGTTATTCAACTTAAAAATAATTGTTGAAACGCCAAACTAATTCAACTTAAATAAAAATTAATAATCATTGTAACCAAAATAAAAATCAAAACGATAAAAGACGAGTTTTAATATGGCGAGGAGATTGCTAAAGTCGAGACGCTGTGACCGAGAGTGGGAAAAGTATCCCGTACAGGGGGACCGAAGCCGGGTGCGAGTATCCCGTACAGCAGAACACATCTCCTTGCGGCTCTTTGTGTACGGAAAGGGTTAACTCTGCCAAAGCCACAGTCAAAAAGGAGTATGGGAAACTTATTGGCTGTAGTTATTGAGTACACATTTCACTTGTTTATTTATTTATTTTTTTTTTTTTTTCTACGGCACATATACATCTAGGTCATTAGCGCCGACATCCAGGGTGCAGCGAGGAATTTTACCAGCGAGCCGTGGGATGATAAAATTCCTGCCGGAGGTTGGGAATCGAACCCACCATCTCCCGCTTATGAATCCAAGGCGCTAGCCATTAGACCACGGGAGACCCCACACTTGTTTGATTTTTATTTAACACGCATATGGTGTAATTTTTTTTAAACTTTCTTTTATACAAAGTTATTCAAATTAAAAATAAGTCAAACTGAAAAATAATTCAAGATAAGTACAAATTAATAATGATAGTAAACAAATCGAAATTATAAAACGCAAGTTTTAATTCGGCAAGGAGTTAAGGCGCTTTGAGCGAGAGTGGCTTAAGAATCCCGTATAGGAAAACACTTGTTCTTGCGGCTTGCTAAGTATGGAAAGGGTTAAAACTTCATAGTCACTTACACAGAAATATTGATTGGTATCTATGAAACTCAGATATTTTTTTGTTTGTACAATTATTTTAGATAAAGAAGTAGCAAATAGTTCGACAAAATTATGTAACAAATTCATACACAATCTTTGATGTTCGATGAAACTAAAAGAATAAAGCTTTCAAGAAAAAAAATCTATCATTATTTTCATTGTATTGGATATCAACTTGAACTAAAAAAAAAAAAAAAAAAAAAAAAAAAAAAAAAAAAAAAAAAAAGAAGAGTTTATGAACAACAAACATTTATGTACCTGTAGAAGGAAATATTTGGTGAAACTCCATCCAGGTTGATTTCTCCTTTCCCTTTGCTCTCGGACAGTCTCCTCGAATTTCAAAAGAATCCTATCAAATGCTGCAAGAAGAAGTAGACGTGTATTAACAACAAGGCCTCGCCAAGAACCAGCAAAGCGAGACTCAGAACGGAGGGGATTTATCACAGAAAGGCATCTAGAAGAAACAAACCAACTTATTCTACAGCTGCAAATAGTAACAGTAAAAAATTTACTATGAAAATTTTAAGTATTTGACTCACAACATAAAATATAGGAAAACATTATAATTTATAATAAAACTGTACAACATTAAGAAATAAATCCAAAAACGTCTGATAATTGTGAAGTTTAGGCGTTTCCTCACTGATTTTTTTTTAACTGGTTATTCTATGAGGTATTTTGATGCAATGAACAAGAATCCGTTTAAAAAAAAAAAGTCGCTCTCAACTAGGAAAAAAGTTATTAAGCACTAAATTTCGATGTTATGCAGATTAAGAAAGCTAGCGTAAACAACTATATTTGTAAACATGTGGATGCACAGGTATTTAAAAGTCCAGAATAAAGAACTCAAATTTAAATTTACTATCGGTTGTCTATTCAGAAACATTTTTTTTAATATGAAACATTCTTCACATTTTTTGTTTCGCTGTTGTATAGTCTTATGTAAAAGAAATCCCTTCATAACAAGCTAATGCCTTTATAATTAGCGCGTTCTGATAATTGTGAAAAAGTCAGATAAGTTTGCTTAATAATAATAATGAAGTTGCACGAATTTATAGCAATTATTCACAAGAGAGAGTAATTATTGAATTTTTTAGTCAAAAATAAGCTTCTAACCAATTCCATCGATTGTGGAAAATGTGGCGAGCGAGGAATGAGAGTTCAATAGAAATAATCTTTCATTTCGCTGCCGAAAATGAAATATTATAAGATGTCTAAGAGATAGGCTAAATAAGAATGAAGTATTTATTTACTGTATATAGACTAATATTTTTCTGAGAATATCAAAATTAAATTTTAGCCCTTCACAATCAGATAGAGCAGATTTTGGAATACTCGTGGTCTTCAGATATTCTATTAGGCTTAAAATAACTAAACCTTTTTGAAATGCCATCAACAATTGACGGACAACTACAAGGGATTGGCTGAGAAAAAGAGAGATGGAGGCCTCAACCTCTCATAAAACACAATTTTTCCATTTCACAAAATTCAATTTAATAAAAATTCTCAAATGTCATAAAAAAAAGTTAATCAAATAAACAATTTCTTAATGAACAATATTTTGACTTCTGTCAAAGTTTACGTATACGGAAATAAAAAAATTAAGGACCTAAATTTAAAAACACATTATTCTAGTGTATACCAAAAATATCACCAATGTTTAATCAATAGGCAAATAAATTAAATATAACTGTTCATAGCTTTCAAAAATAAAATTTATTTTTCAGCTTCTTAGGATGTGTTACAAATTTGCCCTTATTCTCACTATCTTAATTAAATGATTATATAGACAATGTTTAATTTTGAGATAAAGATAAACAAGTAAAACAGAGTTGAAAAGAACAAATAGATTTGTTTGACGAAATTCAAGACAATTTGTTTAGAAGTAAATATTCACCAAGAAACGGGTATCATTGTGAGCAAAAATTTGACTCATCATGCAATGCTCATATTTTATTCTAGCTAGAAGATATAATTATTGAAAAAAAAAATGGAAGAAAAAACTTGTTTGCCTAGCAAGTTGCCATTATTTTCTCCATTGAAATTATTTTTATATAAATAAACAAGTTTGTGAATATATAAATTAAAATGTTGCATCATGATAATAAATACACTTTTATCATGATAATTATATAGGTCTGCAACTTTTTTTCTTTGCTTCATGGAATCTTTTAGCTGATTTTATATTCTTTTATGTGCTGAATCCATAAATGAACACCATTTATGCCCATCATGTACAGTTTTTTTGCAAAATGTGAGGGGTGGACATATAAAAAATACAAAAAATCTAGAAAAAAAGAGGCTATCATTTCTATTATGTACAAAGTAAAAAAAAAAGTGTTTGTTTTCAATTCAACACAAAATGGTTAAAAAAACAAATTGACAACTTCTTATGGCATGATTATGGCATCCTTAGACATTTCCTTCTTCAATCCCTCCCCAGTCCCTTTCATTTTGTATCATTCCTGGGCATGGGCATAGTAAAAAATTTGTATGGGGGCTGAGGCAGTTGCAGCCCCCCTAAAATTTTGATTTAATCGGTAAACATGTGTCATAAGTAAGTTCGTTTTTCCGTTTTGTTAAGAACATTTTGTGTAAAAAAAAATCCTATAAAAACAAACAATGTCTACTAGGTGACAGAGGATCTCAAAAATCACAATTTTACACTAAAATATTTAAAATCTCTTCAGGCCCAGCCTCCATCCGGGACCCAGGAGGCGGGTCCCAGCCTCCCCGAAATTATTTCCTACATACGCACCTGTTCCTAAGAGTCATATGATTAAATATGGAAGTGAAAAAAAACAACACGATTCATAAGATTGACAACCAGGCAGTAACTACCAAATTTGAGGTTAAACACTAAATAACAACACAAGCAATAGGTATTAAAAAAAAAAAAAAACAGTTTTGCCTAAAAGCTAGACGCAATATATTTTGAGTAGTTTTTCAATTTCATGTTGCAAAAAACCATGGGAAAAAGAAAAAAAAACTCATGCAGTTCTTTGGTTGCAGACCAGTGTTATTTACATATTTATAACATTAATAAATAATTAGATGCTAATAATATAAATTACTACAAGAAAAAAGTAGAAACCACTAGTAAATATAAATATAAAAATATAAATATATATATATATATATATATATATATATATATATATATATATATATATATATACACACACGCAATGTAAATTAAACTCATCATACCTATCTGCATGTTTGGTGCCAAAGTCATTTTTGATTTTGTCATAAACTGTTGTCCTCGGTAAAAGCTTGTTTGATTTCCTAAAATCATAAGTTTCCACAACCACAATCATCCATTCAGACAAATTTAACTGTTGCAAAACTCTCATCCAGAGTTCTATGTCATCACGAACATTTGATTTATAAAACTCTACATCCTAAAAATTATTTAAAAAAATGGAGTAATAATATCTTTTCTCAGAATAAATTTAGCCAATAAAAAAGAAGAGGAACTTTCAATTTCCAATGTCTTTTAATATCAAAATATATGTATATATGTATTTATTATATTAGCAAATTTTTTAGTGGACCCTAAAGAGAGCCAACTACATCACCCAAATCATAAATCAATGACAATTTGGAAAACACAAAATGTGACATCACTCTCACATGAAAAACTTTTCCAACAATTTCTTTCAGTTACTTTTTATTGCCTCTCAACTGGACAATGGATTCCCAGTTTGGCTAAGTTAAAAAAAAAAAAAAACAGAAAATTGGACATAACTCCTTTCCACTTTGGAATCGGACTATAACTTTTATGTTGGAAATTATGTCCAGAATCGCCTCCTAGAGTTTGGCTACTTAGACCTGAATCACCCTGCATATGTATCCAAATAAGTAGCAGAAAATAAAAAAAAATATTAAAATGTTTAATGCATTAATACATATATAACTTGTCATGTGATCTGAAGCTTGGTGAACTATTTAGTTAAGACAGATGCAAGGAGAGGTAACTGGGTTTAAAAACCCGCCTCTCGACTACATTTTTCTGAAGTTGAAAATCTGAATAGATGAAGGTGCCACCACATTCATTTGCATTAGAATAATCATGACTGAGTACCCACAAAGATTTAAAATTATCTTTCCTCAACACAGGAGAATGAGGTAACCCTTCTTTCCCCATAACACGATTCGATCTGATCTGATTTTGTTTTAGTTGAAATTCGATAAAAAACATTTCAGACAAAAGTTTCCTTTTAATAAACAGAAACATGTCAAATCCAATAGTATAGAAAATGAAGCAAAAAAAAAAAAAAATACAAACTGAAATGAAATATTCTTTCTTATACGGAAAATGGAAACAAATTTTCCTATCACCAACAAAAATCAAAATATTTTTTTTTTCTGAATCAATGACTGTCGGCCTAATCAGTAAGTGATAAGTGATACATTACTGAATGAGTTAATTAATGGAATAGGTGGCCTAGAAATGGCATGACAGTAGCTTATAAGCAAGAATAAACTAAAAAAAAATAGTATTAACAAGAATAAATTTTGCAGGATCAAAAATATTCATAAATATGGTCTATAGAAGAGGAGTAAGCCCTTCAACGTGAAGAGTAGACATTTTTATGTGTTTAATTTAAGATAATTTAAGATAGTAGGTCAATTGCATAGGACATGCAATGAATACATTCCTATTCAAGGTAAGAAGACAGTAATGATTAATTAACATAATTGATTCGGCTAAATAGATAATGGAAAATAACTTACTGAGCACTGTGTCCAATATGTATGAAACATAGGCTGGTCTATCAAGTGAAAATCCCCTTCTTTTGGAAGAACATCTCTTGTAAATGGAACAAATGTCGCAGAAACACATACAGATTTGATAGCACGGCCATAAGCCCTCCGCCATTCAGCGGATTCTTGAGGTAATGATGTGCTCAATGTAGATTCTAAACTCAGAAAGAGTTCCTTATCACCAGCAACTGCATATACAATATACAATTTATATTGTATTGAATATGAAGTGTATGTAAATAGACAAGGAGGTTATCAGAATGTACTTACAGGTTACAATAGGTTTCCTGTCACTTACTGATATTTCAGAAACTCTTTCTATAGTACCATTCATCATATTGTGAGAAGTCATGACTGGTATTTAAATTATCACATGATTGGTCACCAATTATCAATCGAATTCCAATGCACCTTGAGGCAAAGAAACCTCCCATCCCTGATTGCCTGACAACAGGACATAATGGCTTGGAAATCAACTGACCCAAAACTATTCAATCTTGAGGATTCTACAGGACTCGAGTCTGGCATCCAGCTCTTCAGTATTCATTGAGTTAACTTACACTACCATCTTGGATTCCTAAACACGTTTGAGCCAAACAGAGTACATCTGTGACCATTACCCTCAGCAGAATGGACGTCACTTTCAACTCAATCCCGCTCTTTTTCAAAAATGTTGTGAATCGTAGATAACAGGAAATCTGCAATCAAAAAACTATTTTTGATCATGAACTCTTTAAAAGTAACCCAAACTCATTTTTCTCCAATAAAATTATTTGATAGGTCAAATATATTAGTCCATATATATGTATTATATGAATTTTACGTAAAACATTTAATCAGATTTGTCATTCTTTCAGATTTATCGTTCTCTTAAAATAGGAAGGCCAAATTCAACTTCATTAAAATTGTATACTAAAAAAAAATCCTGCGAGTCGGATTTATTTTAATACAACATTTTAATGAAGTTGTATTTGGAGCACCTTTTAAATTATGATAAATCTGAATGAATGACATATCTGATTAAATGGTTTACGTGAAATTCATGTAACTCATATACAGATAGTGTAAAAAGTATTGGAACACCCATGAATATTTTACGTTTTTAACATTTGCAACTAAAATAATGGTGCTTTAGGTAAATAGAAGGCATCAATAACACGGCGATAAGCTATGTTTTAAATATTCCCTAAAAATCAACATCAAAAAATGGTATTTGTGTTATTTATTAACATTTTGGCAATAAAATGCAATATTCTATGCGTAAAAAGTATTGGAACAAATGGGCGTAAATTTTGTTGGTAATTGAAATTTCACGAAACTTGGTATATAACCTTCAAGCAAACGGTTGAACGAGTTCGTAAACCAACAAAATCGGTCGAACGGAAGGGGGGTTTACCCCGGACCCAAAACACTAATGTGACCATGCACCCCGTAGTTTTTGATATATTTCAATGAAAAAAAAAAAAAAAAAATCAGTCCCGTAACAGGCCACAAGGGCCCAGAGGGGCAGATACTGTAGAGGTATCTGATTCTTGACCATACGGCACACTAGGGAGATAGTGTGGTCAGCACTATGCTCCGGCCGCCTGATTTTCCCCTTGGCTGCTTCGACTGCTAGAGTCATTAGCACCCAAGGTACCCATTATTAATTAAATTAATTAAAGGCTGGGTGAGCCTAGGGACGATCTGGGACCCCAAATCCAACCCTCGAACGGCAGCACTAGAAGAAAAAATCTTTAGTGCGCGCTCGGGTTTTGAACCTGGTCCTCCAGTTCATTAGTCGAGTGCTCTACCACTGAGCTAACCTCGCCCCATATTTCAATGAAACATGGTATTAATAGTATTAATCAACAGAGAAAAATAAAAAAAAATAAACTAAATCGGTTTATTAGGGGGGGGGGTTACTCCGGACCCACATTACCAATTCGCTACTAACAGCCGTAATTTTTGTTATATTTTGACGAAACTCAGTATTCGTAGTGGTAATCTAAAGAGGAAAATGGGCTGTAAAAATAAACTAAATCGGTTCATTAGGAGGGGGGGGGGTTACTCCGGACCCAAATTACCAATTCGCTACTAACAGCCGTAATTTTTGTTATATTTTGACGAAACTCAGTATTCGTAGTGGTAATCTAAAGAGGAAAATG
The DNA here is from genome assembly GCA_946811695.1 of Gonocerus acuteangulatus. NCBI lineage: Eukaryota > Metazoa > Arthropoda > Insecta > Hemiptera > Coreidae > Gonocerus > Gonocerus acuteangulatus. The sequence goes on along the minus strand of OX328124.1, from coordinate 104,328,254 downwards.
GGCTGTAAAAATAAACTAAATCGGTTCATTAGGGGGGGGGGTTACTCCGGACCCAAATTACTAATTTACTCATACCGGTCGTAATTTCTGCTGTATTGTAACGAAACGCGGTATACGTCGTGGGAATCTCATGAGAATGATGTGTTGTAAAAATGAGCTAAATCGTTCAATCGGAAAGGGGGGTTTACTTTGTAATATATTTTAATAGAATAGCCCGCCAGACGTAGGTTCGCAAGGCCGCCACAAGGAGCGCTTTCTACCACTACAGGCACTGTATCCTGTTCCTGCGTCAGATCAAAAGACGAAAATATGAAGTTTTGTTCTTTGTCTTTATTAAGTAGTGTTGTACCATGTATAAACCTAACTCTGGAAGCAAATTAATCACAAAATTAATAATTGAACAGTTACTCATTACAAAATTAAAAAAGAAATTAAGAAGATTAAAAGAGATCTATTCATGTTTTTAGTTTATTTACATAGGATATTTTCAGCAAATTATTCTGGAAAGCAGTCCACACTACCCAAATTCTGAGGAAAGTGTTTAGTTATGCAGTTCCTGCGTGACGGATTGTTTTCATATGAAGGAGGCATTCTCATTAATGGATAATTTTATTCACAGCTTTGAGAGAATGTTATTGATTTATAGAAGGTCAGCTCCCCTCCTGCTGGGTACGCTCTTGACATATATTATTTGCACAGTATATCGACCATCGCTAGACTAATATAAAATAGACCTGGGCACTATTAAAATAATTTGCTAATCAAATAAATGAAATAGTTATTTCAAGAAATAAATAATTCCAAAATAATGGAAATTCTTTAAATGTTATTTCATAAATAAATAAAACAATCTTCATCAAATAACTAGATGTATTTATTGCTTGAAATAATCATCACTAGAGCCCGGAAGTTAGGCAAAATGCCTTTTTTATCTGAATGGATATATTGAAGAATCGGATATAAATAAATATGTTTTCGTGCATTTAGGAAGTGTAGCGACAATTTTTATTTTGCCTATTTTGGCTTCCGTTGCCTATTTTTGCCTTTTTTGCTTGTTATCCAATTTTTTTCAGCGATTTAAACATTTCAAAAGGCATATATTGAATTTCCGTTCATCGAAGACAAAAAAAAAAAAGGTTGCACAAATTAAATTACAAATTGCCGTCACAAATATCTATTCGAAAGCTTATTTTCCCAACCCATGGATTTAACCTCTGTAAATAACAGAACCTTCCTTAGTAGAAGGAATGCACAAGCATAATGAATAGCAGGAAAGAGAGAGGATGAGAGAAATAAGTCAGATCTCCTTCCTCACAGCCCTTTTGCTGAGACAATGCGTAATTACCTGGTATTCCGGATTTCGAAATAATAAGATAATGGGAAAAAAAAAATAAGATAATGGGTTCCCGTAGATCACCGAAGTTAAGCAACGTCGGGCGTGGTCAGTACCTGAATGGGTGACCGACCATTTGCTGTTGGCATTAGAAAAGGGTGGCAACCTGTAGATAGCCCGGCGCTAATGGCCAAGTTGTAGATGCGCCGTAAAAAAAAAAAAAAAAAAAAAAAAAAAAAAAGATAATGTAGAGGAAGTTTTCCCATGATGAAAAACATTTTTTCTGAGAAGGTCTATAACAGTTGATACTTTGAAAAAGAATCTTGTTGTTGCATGTAACAAGGGAAGTAATTCCCTTGAGAGTAAGTACAATAATTCTGTGATAAATCTATTTATATATATATATATATATATATATATATATATATATATATATATATATATATATATCACGTGTCTGACTGTTTGTCCGTTTGTTCCTTATACAAATCCACACATTTTGACCAAACTTGGAATACTGGTAGGTCTTGATCCGGGAAGTCTCATAGGCCATGTTAAAATCGTCCCATAGAGCCATAGGCTATGTTAAAATCGTTTATGACTCACATTTCGAAGGTCACGGGTTCGAAACAATGAAGGGGGTTCCTAATTTATTTTTGATTTTATGGAAGCAGAAAGTAGGTGTAGCATGGCACGCCGGGTAATAGCTAGTTGCTTATTTCTAAAATAACTATTTGATCGTTGATATTACAGTATTTTTTATTTTTGAAATATATTGTTTCACAGATATGTAAAATAGTTATTTCCAAAATACTTGATGATGAAATTAAGTTTGAAATCCATACGAAAAATGCAAAAGTTCAATATTACTCTCAAAGCAGGATGTCACCATATTCATCTCTGGGCATCTTCCTGTTCAATCTGAGTCATTTCCACCTTACTTCCGGTATCTCAAAATGGCCTGAGGGTCACCATAATCATCTCTGGACCTCTTCCGGTTCAGTCTGAGCCACTTCCGCCTTACTTCCGGTTTCCCAAAATGTCTTGCGTGTCACCATATTCATCCCCGGGTTCTTCCCGAGTGGATCTTTTAGGTACTTCCGGTAAACTTCCGCCTTCCTTCCGGGTTCTCTTCTGAGTCAACATACTCATCTCTGGGCATCTTCCGGTTCAATCAGAGTCATTTACGGTCTATCATGAAAGCCCCAAAGTTCCATCCGGAAACGACCCAGGGATGATTTAGAGACCCATAAGTAAATGTGAGAACCGGAAGGAATCCAGGTAAGAACCTTAAGTACCCAAACGTGGCTCGTATCAACCCGGAAACGTCTGAGAAATGAATATAGCATGCAGTAAGTAACTTTGAGTGACCGGAAGCAACCCGTATTAAGAAGCTAATAGAGTAGACTGGATTGGCATGCATGGGCGTATATAAGGGAGGGGGCTCCAGCCCCCCCCCCCGAAATTTTGATTTGATGGTAAAAACTTGTCGTAAAACCCTTAAAAATAAATTAAATAAGATCACTTAGTTCATAAAAAATATTTTATTTTGTGTGTAATAACGTCTTAGTTGGTTAAAACTATCCCAAGTTCTAAATTATTAGTATTCCATTACCCGGAAATGGTCTCAGCCCCCCCCCCCGAAATTATTTTCTATATACGCCCATGGTGGCCAACCGGAAATGTTCCAGAGTGACCCAGTTGTGACCGGAAGTTCACTATAGTTAGGTTTGCCATATTTTTGGTGAGTGAAACTGGGACAAATGTGGGAATGGCATACGGGGGGAGAGGGATTGAATAAAAATGGTAAAAATTAAGCAGTTGAAGAAAACTGGTGAGTTTTAAGTCTCAGCAACGGGAGTGGGGAAACAGGAACCCTAAATTGTTAGTCTACCCATTTTTTAAAAAGAAAAAAGAAATTTGTGCTACTTAATTTACTTCAAAAAATTGCCTAGCCAAAAAGTAGAGGGGCTGGCCGTTGACAGCACTGTGTAAGTATTTTCAGTGTTTGCTTACAGATTACTGTTAGAATACTTTTCATTTCTTTGACAATGTGCGCCATATTCAACAATATTGATTGTAGACAAGTAACCGATTCATTAAAAAAAAAAAAAAAAAAAAAAAAAAAAAAAATCAGTCCCGTAACAGGCCACAAGGGCCCTGAGGGGCAGATACTATAGAGGTATCTGGTTATGACCATACGGCACACTAGGGAGATAGTGTGGTCAGTGCTATACTCCGGCTGCCTGATTTTCCCCTTGGCCGCTTCGACTGCTAGTGTCATTAGCACCCAAGGTACCCATTATTAAATTAATTAAAGGCTGGGTTGGCCTAGAGACGGTCAGGGAGGCCGTCGTTCCATATCATCATTACAATGTACACCTTACACTGTCATTCCACGGATCATTTTTAATGTCAAAGTCGCCTGTGTAGCTATAATTGCGACACTTGCCACAAAAAAACATGTGAAACGTTCGTAAAGGCCTTAATATGACACATATCCTTCCAATCGGGGCGTTTCCAAGTGTTCTGGGATCGAGGTTATGTGCAAAAAAGTTTGCATTTTATTTTTATTTGGATAACCATTTTTCGCAAGTACCTTTTGAGATAATACAATAGTCATTTATTTGGTTAGAAAAAGGAGTCTTTCTTCTTTTGAAAGATTTCAATGACGTAAAAATCGGATTATCTCAAGGGGAGATATTGAATTTCCCCTTGTCACATTACTTTTTCGCTTACAAATTTTTAGCCTCTTCCAGGCTGGGAAAAATCATTATTTTTTGTTTTCAATATTATTCACTATATTAGGGTTTCTTGGGGTCCTGATTTTAAATCTGCTATTATTTATGGAGTAAAAAAATGTATAATACTAGTTTACTTGATAACGTAGGCATATCTTTGACGAAATATAAATTATAGTTTAACGATTATATTTTTCTTCTAATCTACTCTATAAGGCAAATGCATTGGTAAAAGAATCACGTCAACATTATTTTCTAAAGTTGATATAAAAAATAAAGCACTTTCAACCTATTTTATATGGTCGATACAAATGCAAAGTAACGAATGTGAAAAGTTGTTGGTGCCTTATAGATGAATTTATATATATTTTATTCTATGATATATTTTAATTAGACTTAATGCGGATTCGTTACTTTGATATATATATATATATATATATATATATATATATATATATATATATATATATATATTACTTTTATAACTATAATGTTACCAAGGTAGAGTCATACATTTCAATTCATCTTATTTTTTGCCCTTTCTACTCAATCTAGTTTAACCTTTACATCTCTTACACCTAGTTACAGCTCGAGATAGACTGAGTAATGATGCATTAATGATGTAGCGCTCCCTACACCATCATTACTAATGACAGTATCCCCTCCACTTTCAGTAATGATGAAGCCGAGATCAGAAAATCCGGATTCACATCATTACTGTACGTCATTCCAACTTTGTCCACCTTACACTCTCATTATTACTGTCATTTTGATAAGGTAATGTCATTATTACTGACCGTGTAGGGGCCGCTTTAGAATGCCCCTGGAAGTTGCTCAGAGCTGACCGGAAGTGGACCTGTGTGGCTGAAAGAGGGCTAGAATATTTTTTTTTTTTCATAAATAATTTAAATGAAGTTTCAGCGTGCCAGACTTAATCATTTTTTTTCAACTCAGCACAATGAGGCTTGACAGGAAAACATGTATTTAGATGAAATTCTCGCAAAAATCAAGATATCCCAGTATATTATTTGGTCAAATAATCATTTCGGAAATAAATATCTCATCAATCATGAGATAATTTATTTTGTGAAATAATTATTTCAGAAATAATATTAAAATAAAACAAATTATTTCTGAAATAATCTGTTTAGGTTATTTCATGATTTATTTCGCAAATATTATTTAAAATAAATTGTGCCCAGGTCTAATATAAAATATGTTTACTTTGATGAAACATACGAAAACTGAGTACATAAAAATTTCACTAATCTGAATGAAAGCTGCTACACCTCGTGCCATTATAACTGATTCTACAGGAATCCAGACTTCCTCGGTTTCAGAAACAGCTATTTGCAATAAAACTGGGAGTTGAATTGAGGGAAATTGCTGATATTGTTAAAATAAATATCTTCAGAATATTTTCTTATTCCCTGAAAAAATGAACAAAATTATACTTGTTTCCAGAAACACACCCTTTTGTTCTGCTCCTGTGTATATGTTTCGGATTGACGAGGGTGCAAAGCCAGAAGTCTTCGAGGGAGGAGTTAGAGGGAGTCCTAGTCCAAACAGACTGTGGGTGTTTACCTTCTGAGAAAAGAACTGCTTTTTTTTCTGAATGACAGTTGTACTCTCATCAAATCAAAATGTATCGAATACATAATTTTTTTTTTCTTTTTATTGAGAAAAAAATATTTCTTTTAGCTTCATATGTATGAAGTTTATTTTGTTTTTTTCAATTGATAACTCAATGACTTTTTAATTATTACACCTTCCAATACTAAAAAAGTCCGACTCGCAGGAACTGCATCATCTTAGCGCGGTTCCTGTTCATATCCCTATTATCATTTGAAAAGCTTAGAGTAGTAACATATAATATTTTCCTCGGCCTTTGTTCAAAGGGTTTTATGGCTTTACCGGGTCGGGTCCGCCAGACCCTAGAATCCTCTTCTACCGATACTTCATTTCATACGTTTCAATGCATTGGAAAATATCAAATTTTTTCACATATTCCTGTGTTCTTTTACTATAGTAATAATTCTACAAATAAAATCAATTAAAAATAAAAAATAAAATAAAAAACCAACAGCATGAAGGCAATTGAAAATATTCAAAAGACGTCATTGAATCTCTTTCTCTTGGCAAGCTATATTTCTAACAATGAATTGTTTTTCTAATTTTACCTAATCTGTTTTATTGTCAAATACATTATCCAACTATAAGCAATTAAAAAATAACAAGGAATAAAAACAGACAAAAAGAACCGTTCGAATAAACGAAATCTATTACTTCAAAGTTTAAGCACTTATTTCTCCGATTGACATCACCTAATCAAAAATTGTTCCAGAATCTTTTTTGTAGAGAATTTATAAAGCTTTCAAATAATTTCTATCCACTTATCACGGATTTCCCAACCTGGTTCGAGATATTAATGAAATTATATGAAGTTCCCAAAACTTTTCATGTCTGTTCATAAAATATTTTATTCTAACCCTTCCTTAACTCCAAACGTAACCAAAAGTTTAACATGTAAGTTTTGATGAAATTCAAACATGCAAAAAATGTTTCAACTGAATTCCATGATTCTAAGTAGCCAAACCAAATTCAGATTTTCTTAGGAACGGTTAAAGCTATCGCCTTAAAAATGGTTTCATTCGTTTTACTCGCCCAAGAAGCCTATAAAACGAGTACTTACAAGCATATGAACTCAAAAACGTAAGCGTTACGATTTTAATTGCGCGAATTTCGCCCCAAACGCCATCTTCCAGTGGGCGGATTTTGCTGGTTACCGAACTTGACCTTTCAAATTGGACGATGGATTTTTGTACCAAATTTCATCAAAATCGGACCATTAGGGACGCCAGAAATCCGCGAACAGACAAATATATATATATATATATATATATATATATATATATATATATATATATATATATATATATATATATATATATATATATATATATATATACAAATTTTAACCACCGTTATTTTCGGTCTCTAGGGGTTCTGAAACGCGAAATTTTCTAGTCGGCACTTCCGGATTGTTTCATGAGATCAACCTTATAAGCGGGGTTCCTCCCTATGAAGGGAGGGAGGAACCGCGCTAATGACTTAAGAAAACTGAAAGGATATATTATTAAGCATTAAAAAAAAGAAAAAAAAAAAATCAAAAAATCAGGCAACCTCTCTCCGTTAATGGCATGTAATTTAATTCAGACTCAAAGAATGATATTCTCAATTTTTTTTAGGAAACGGGAAGCAGATACTACTATCAATGTGAAATATTGCTGAATATAACAAAAATAGTATTGTAAATGTTTTTGTTTAAATTAGACTTAATTTATTAGATGAACATATATTAGAATTGGTTTGTAAATTTGCATTAAAGAAGGCATCTTTATTATCAGTTTTTTATTATTTATTGTTAAACATTCTGAGAGAAATTAAAATTAAGAATATGAAGTCCTTCTTAGTGAGTTATTACTGCTCTCTGTTGAGCAGAGGATGAAGCTTCAAAGAGAGGGGATATAGCCTCAGTTCAATCTGAGTTTTAACATAGTTAAGTTAGATTTTTAATTCTAGTAGTTTTTGTTCATTATTATATTTAAAAACTGTGTACGGAGTGAAAGAGTTTGAGGTACATTGGTCGGAGAGTGAAGCGTGTAAGGAGGTGAGAACTCATTTAATTTTTGTAATATTTTATCATTCTAAGAAATAACATATTTAATTTTTAATTTGTTTTATTGAATAATTAACTTAAAAATAGTTGCATGACAGTATAATTTACTTCCTATTTTTTATAATTGGCAACAATATAAATTATAGCTCCATTTTTATAGAAAACGGTATAAAGGAGAGTTGAATGATTATTAAAGATGATAACTAGACATCATATAGAATTTCAAAAAAATTGAAACAATCCACTTGTCTTCACCGTTTTCTTATCAGATAATAACTCGTGAGAGACAGAGATAACAATATTTATTATAAAGATACCTTGAGATACCAGTTCTGTTTCCAAATTATATAATGATCCATGAACGAGCGTTTGTATATTATTTAAGGTAGCAAGGGGAGAGAAATAGAAAGAAGCAATGGTTGGAATTCACCTGTGTCAAGAGCAAACTAATTTGCATCTGACATGAATGGTACCCATTTCTTTACACTCACACACATAAACACCTCCCTCCATACACCTGGGAGCAGCCTGTTAGATCATTTCCACATTTAAATATAATGTCCCAGAAGAGCTATGCTACTTATTAAAATCACACGATAATTGTTGTTCCAGACCATTGTCCGGAGGGTGTTTTACACGGCATTGTTACCCTTTTGATACACTCTCTCTCCTCCCTGAATCTGGTATCTGGAACAGCCAATCAAAAAAGCTCAGTAGGCTCAAGAAGTTTAAAAAATTGTAGAAATAGCATTCTTCTTTTTTTTTTTTTTTTTTACATTAAAAAGCATCAACCTTGCTAATATTTATTTATGGTGATTAATTCATATTAAAATTTTTCGTTAAGCATTATACCTCAAGAATCAAACAATATTCCATAAATAAATATTTAATTTTTAGAATTATTCTAATTTAAAAGAAGTTTGTAAATTTTGTTTTTTATTTTTATTTTAATACTAATATATTATTGATGAATTATAATGAATGAACTTTTATTTGTAAGAAATTAAATTTAAATAAGCCCAGAAATTTCATTCCTCTCTCTCTCTCTCTCTCTCTCTCTCTCTCTCTATATATATATATATATATATATATATATATATATTTATATATACACACATATACAAGAGTATATATACCCTAATCTGTCATTTTTTCTTAATTAACTTAATATGTATGCTCTAGTAGGCCCAATTAATTATTGTACTATAAATTGTACAGATTTTAAATAAACATTAATTTATAAGGACAAATTAACTCAACTTAATTAACTTTTTTATATATGTCTAACAAATAATCATGAAAGAATTAGTAATTAATTGATAAATAATAAAATAGGGCTTATTTGGGTACTTTCTTCTCATTTCATCTCTACCTTTTAGTGTTTATAACAAACGTTGTTAAAAAAAAACAAAATCCTACTTTGGTGTTTTTATATTTAAAAAACTTGGGCTCAGGCTAGGAAATGTTTTAAAATTCCCCTGTCCTAATTTTTTATGCGTGGGTGCACTGGTTTTGAACTGATCTTTAGCACCTGAAATTCCACAGTTCTAGCTAACTCTTCATCATTTTTAGATTAGACCTCCATAGGAATTCCATTCAAATTTAAAGAACAGTTTTATACGTAGAATCTTTGTGTCTGAGATAGTAATAGAGCCATGTGAGGATTGAAAACATGTGTGACCAGCCAGACACCAGAGTTTTTAGATAGGAACTCAAAAGAAATGACAACAAATGTTCCAACAAGGATTGGGGACTGAAAGAATGTTCATAAAAAGCTTTAGATCTAAACATTAAAGACTATCATTAGTAAAATTCATAAGTGCTTAAATAAATATTTATTTCTTAAGAAATGATTTTTATTATCTGCTTCCATTATTATAAAATTAACCAAATCAAGCATCATTGTTAAATAATGGTTGAACAAAAAGGGCTGGAAGTTAAACAGGAAAAACCATCATGAGGCCCTTCACTAAATTAAATAAGTGGAAATAATAGTGCCTCGTAGATCTCTTAATGTCTAAACTACGAGGTCATTCAATCTGGGAATTATTTGAGTAATGATTTTAATGAAGGAGAAACAATATGTAATTAATTAAATCTTTTATATTTCACATTATTTTTAATTCATCAAAACTTATTTATCAGTTTGAAGAACTAAATAAAAATTATATCTTTGTAAATCTTTAAAACGTTTATTGTTTTTAATAAATACATGCCAGTGAAATCACTAGTGGATGAATGAATGAAATAAAACAAACTAATAAATTTTAATTATATACTGGGCTGTCTTCATCAATAATAAATCTAATTAAAATGGATTAACATATATTATTTATTTATTTGAGAGCATTACAGCTAAGGCGATTTGCTCATTTCATGAATACATACATTACATTGCTCAATTAAGTATGTAAAAATTAACAAAAAAAATAAGTTGAAAACAGAGGTTGTTAAAACAGAAAAAAAAAATTATAAATTACAAATATGACTTTTGAAAAAAAAAAAAATTGCAAATTAATGCACTTAATATAAGCAAAATTATGATAATTACTGAGTGTCAAAGAATTATGAGAAAAAAAAAAGTTATTATGGAAGTAGAAGAAAATGTTTACAATCTTATCTGAAAATAAAAATAAAAGAATACACTAACCCTAACAACAAAATCATTAATTGCATGTTCATAAATTGCCTAGGTGAGCCATTCTAATGTGAGAATTTAATATATATATATATATATATATATATATATATATATATATATATATATATATATATATATACATAAAACAATTTACTTAGGCTTGGACAGTGTCCAACAGCCAGAGTGCATATAAACATAACTTAATTATTTAAAATAACAATATACATTTAGAAAATTATGGACATTACTCTAAAGAAAGCTTGATAAAAGAAGCAAAATAAAAATTAAAATAAATAATTAAACAAAAAATGTAATAATAATTAATACATACACTTATGATAAAATAGAGAGCGAGAGAGAGAGAGAAAAAAAAAAACAACTACTAATTAATACTGAGAATAAAATATAAAATAATATACACGTTTCCAAATCAATAATTAAATTGCCAAATTAAAAATTATCTAGGTAAATAATCTAAGGGGTTAGATCTGTCAGTAAATAAACTGTTGTCATACCTATTAGTGGAGACCGTCGTCACTGGCATCGGTGAGAGTACTTTGGGCGAGCACTTTCGTCGTACTTGCGTCGAAAGCACTCACCCACAGTAATCTCACCAAAGCCAGTGACAACGGAATCCCCCAACAGGTATGGCAACAATAAAAATTGTCTGTATTTCCATAGATAATATAAATATTTATAAAAGGTGTCCCAGTTATTTTCGTTAAGAATATGCTTGGCTTCTTCAGAGGAGAGTGGGTCCTTGCCGTAGTGCGCTCTCCTGAATTCCTTCAATGAGCCAGCGACAAGTGAGAAATAAGTTATCATTTTTTAGGAAAACTGTCAAGGACCTGAAAACCAGCATTTCACTCATTAAATAGGCAGAAGGCAATCAATAAAACGTTTAAATTAGTTCGAAACTATATTAAAACTAATAATTTGGCTTCGTATAAACTGATGCCTCATTTGTGGAGTGCGAATCCTACTTAAAATACTACTAACTATTTTTATGTTTAATAAATATAGTTTTTAAATGTTTTATGTCTGTCTTTTGTTTGATTTTTTTTCATAATATTTTTTCTTTCACTAAAATCCTAACATTTGTAAAGTCTGCTGGATATCAATCAATCAATCAATATTTATTTGAACCAATACATATAGTATTATTTACAAATGGTTAAAAAAAAGGGAGAAAAAAAAATATATGCACAACAAAATAAATAATAACAAAATAAAAATAGGAATAAACTGACAAAATCTGCTGGCTATGCTGCTAAATATTTTTAGTTATATTCATTTAAAAGAAATTGAATTTTTCTATGATTAGAATATATCATCATTTTGAATTGTATATTTTTTATCTACAATCCTACATTCATTTTATGGTCAGATAAAACAATAGATATATTACATCAGTAGAATTATGAGTACTGACATACAGATCTATATACTATTTAATTCACAGAAATATTCGCAATAAGTCATTCGTTGTCAATAATTATAAAAAGTCTAAGTTCACAATTCTTAAAAATTTACCAAGGAATCTATCTATCTATTATAATGAAATTAAATTTGCTTATTTATTTTTACAATATATTTACTGGTATTTTTTAAAGGAAAATTCACTTGTTTTCTTTTTGATGAAGTATATTATTGGCTTTTTTTGGGGGGTACATTGACTATGGACAGCATACTTCATCCTCAATGTTTTTCTTTAATGCTGTTCTAGGAATATTTGAAAATTGAATAACATACGTTTCCCTATTATATCTATTTAGGGACAATTTTTAAGTATTAAAATTATAACTGAGCCTAAAATTACTAAAATTATTTTAAAAAATATTCTCTCGTTAAGGCACGTCCACATAGACATCTTAACACTAAGAGTCACTCAATAAGTATACTTACACATAATAAATATAATGCACAACAATAAATAATTTCATTCTTAATAAAATAAATAATGGTATAATCTGTATAAACCAAATGAACATATTTTATAGTGACCCAATCTTCTTAAATCCAATATTTTTCAGGTGGAAGGTCAATAAAAAAAAATTAACAAAGTCACACCGCTGATCGACACTATGAGTAGATAATAGTAAGTAAGTCACACCGCTGATCGACACTATGAGTAGATAATAGTAACCTCATATGGGACGTGGCCATTGTTCAGGAAGGTTCGCCTTAATACAATTAGGCTGTAAGTTTTTAGTTTATTGAGTTTTATGGCTCCTGAAGAGGCACCTGAGGTGTGAAAAATGTAGAGCAAGAATAAATGAATTGACTTTGTTAATTCTTTTTTATTGACCTTCCGCCTGAAAAATATTGGACAAATGAACATGGATAATTCACCACATGGACAGTTCACCAAGAGGTACCTTACAAGTACGCTTCCATATACTAACCCCAGTTAGAGTTGCAGTCCAAATTTGAACCCCATCATCGCCCTTTAAAAACAATTTTTTGCTTTCAAATTCAGCTTGCCACTTTTTCTATGGAGCCTTTGACAGTGAAACACATAGGGTGGTGTGATTAAAATGTAGTTGATGCTACAACTTCTATATTTTGGAGTTGTAACTTCCCTTAGTGTGATTAAAGAGGAGCCACAACTACCTCCTGTAGTTATATCTCAGTTTTCTCGGACAGGTAGTTATAAATTCATTTCTGATGCGATAAAAGAGAAGCTAGAACAACCTATGGGGTAGTTATAAATTCATTTTTTTTTTTTTTTTTTTTTTTTTTTTTAAGTCTGAGGATTTTTGTCAGCTATTGATCAAGTTCAGGATTATTGCTATATTAATTATTACGTTTTATAATTTAATTTATGGAAGGAAAAAGGATTAAAAGAGTAACAATAGGGTTCCAAAAGTACAATAGCCTCCAGTTCGTGTTTGTTAAATTTTTTTTAATGAATATTTTGAAATGCTATTTTCTAGAGTTTAAATTGCTGCAAGAGGAGTTGCTATTTCTTTTGTTTCCTCAGTTTCGTGGGCCAATAACTTTATTAAGTTGCTCTTTCCTGGTAATTCCAAAAATGTGGTTTGGTATACTCCTACTGAACAACTTTCTGGAACTTTTTGAAAACCAGGTTTTCTGCTTCGCTATGTTCTGAAAGAAATATCTCTCCCTAGTAATTTAATTTAATTGTTTTGTTATCTTTCACTTTAAAATTGGTTTCCTACTTAATTTTTGTTTTCACATTTTTGAGCGTTTTAACCATTTGAGGATTATTGACATCGATCCATGCAATTTGCGAATCTATTCTGCACAAGCTGCATTTTTGGTGTTCTGTGCATTTCTCCAATAAATCAAGTTTTTTTCGCCACCAAACTCATAAACAAATCTCTGTCTAAACATTTCTTCTCAGCAATCCCTTTATCTTCAAATGATGTTGACATACTGCTCAACTTACTTCAAGAATTGAAATGTACCTAGCAGTGATTGAGAAAGAGAGAGAGTACTAACAAAAAAAAGAGTAAATAAACAGTGCAGGGGAAGGGACTCACACATTCAATCATGAAAGGTTACTACTGCTGCACAGTAGTTATATCTACAGTTTTTTCGGCTACCACTCCATTTAGAGCAGTTGTAACTATGGAGTGTTAGCCTTTGTTTAATCACATGGAATTGTGTTAAAGGTAACACTAGTCCATAGTGTCAACTATGTAGTCGCTTAATTGTAATCACACGACCCATTGTGCCAATAAATATTGAGAATCTGCAGCCTTCGTTACACGACTATCCAAATCCTGTGACCCAGTAACTGTTTGATTTTACCCAAGAATAGTCATTGAGCAAGTCGTTACAGCTTCCTGAAAGGTAACCACGATCGATTATAGATGCAGATGAATAAAGTGCCTATCCATCTACTCGACACAGCTCAACCTTTGGGTTGGTTGTAAGGGGCTGTCCAGTATCTTTATCACCATTAACCTTATCATCCTTATTATCAGCATTATTATTGTTGTAGGTCCGTAGGTTTAGATAATACAGAACCCTAATCTATGGCATTGTGTCTTCCAGTAGTACTGCTACCTATCCCTGCACAGTTCCTTGTAAAAGGTAAGATCCATTTGAAGTCCATATAGTTAGGTCAACAGGATCCTGGTATGCTCGGAGGTATATGTTGGAAGTTCCCCTAACAGTATATGTTGTTAAAATTGAATGGCTGAAGGCATAAGTCTGTCCAAAACATCATATATTGAATAAGAGACAACACACATTAATGGACATTATGGGTGATTGATGAAGTGACCACCAATAGACAATACAGTGGAGTGTTAGCTTTAACTCAGATCCATGTGATTAAACAAAGGCTACCACTCCGTAGTTACAACAACCCTGAATGGAGTAGTAGCCGGAAAAACTGAAGCTATAACTAGGGGTAAATACAACTACCCTGTAGTAGTATCTATGTTTACAGTAAAAAAAAAAGGGAGACGGGGCCTATTGTCTAAAATCATAGTGTAAATTAAATGGTATAAAGTAATAATCGAAAGCATGGGCGTATTTAAAAGGGGGCAGCAGCCCCCCCCCCCAAATTTAATTAGATTTAATTGGTAAACATGTGTCAAAAAACTTCCAAAATATATTAAATAATATCACTTAGTCCAGAAAAAATAAATTTGTTTGGGTTTAAAACCCCCCAAACCCCCAGTTAGTCCGAAATTATTTTCTATATATGCCCCTGAACCAAAACCCAGTTGTTACCAATAATAAATATAGTAGTAATCCTTATCTTGAAGAATAGCTGACAAAAGTGGAGTCTTCTCCTCCACAGACTAAAAAAAATGATGTTATAACTAGACCTAGGTAGTAGTAGCTTCTCTTTTATCACACGGTCATTCCGTGTCAAATCAACACAATGATTTTTTTTTACCATCTCAGAAATTGACGAAATTTGGTGAGGATGTAGCCTTTGTATAGGCTTAGAAAAATGAATTTATTTTTTTTTTTTTAAATATCAACTGGTTTGGAAATTACACCTGTGTAAAGTTTCAAAAATCGTCAAAAACTACCGGTACCTGCAATTTTTGAACTGTGACTGTGGCTCTTATATTAAAGATGGAGAGGTGGGAAGGGTTTAATTTTAAAGCTCTTTGTATGATGTTTCTTATGATATGCAATACCATATAGGTAGGTTAAGAGGAAAAAAAATTCTCAAATTGAAAAATAAAAATTTATTTTTATATATCTCAAAATGTGTATTTTTGAAAATTTTCAAAATATTAAATGTTCTTCTAAATGTATTGGAGAATTGATTCCTAAATTTTTATGGTGGGATTCCAATGGGTTCACCATTTATTAATTGTTTTGGCTTTTTTAAAACGCTAACATTTTGGACGATGTAAAAAGCATAATCATATATTTATACACACATTTACATGTTGTGTATTTACAATTGCAATGCAACTTTAGTGAATTTTAAATATTTTCAAAATATTTAAACATAATCTTTTTTTAATAAATAAAATTAAATCATAATTATAATAGTGAAAGCACTATAAATCAGTACAGACTTTAAACTTACATTATCATTACATTTTCTTATAACAAACTGTAAACAAAATTGTTCTTGCCTTCATTAACAAAACTACTTTAAGAAGATGACTAGTGATGCTGAGTAGCTTATGTCCTTTTCCGCAAAGCTTCATTTGACTCTTGAGTGTCATTTCCTGTAAGTGTGTAAACTCTTCCAGTTGGTGTAATGGGATCAACTTTACACAATAGATCATTAATTGACATCCAAAGAACATCAGGTTTTTGTGGGAATGAAAAATATGGAGAAGGTCCAGCAGGGTGCAAGAAAGTGACCTTAACTTCATCTTCATTTTTTTTCCAAAACATATGCCAACCACCATTTAGTGTCACATGTAGCAGTTACATATCCACTAAAATCCTTTATTAATATGCTGCTACAGAAAACACACAGACTTGTCCTGACATGTAACACTAATTCATCTTTTGCTACCACAGGAAACCTGCCTGTAGAAACATGAAAACTTGAATGCTTTCACAGCTACTGATCGTGTTTATGAGTGAATATCTGTAATGATATTCATACATTAATTTGTTTCATTGCTATTACTATAACTGACGTAGCAGAAAAGTTGCATTATACTAAGATTTAATTTTTATATTCTATAAAATTAAACTTGTATTTAAATATTCATAAAACTTTGTAGATTGTGCAAACCAATTTAATAATGGTATCAGCTTAATATAAAATATTTGTTATCTTTTCTCAATGTTCTTGGGGTAAAAGCATTGGGCATTTTTAGGGGGTTCTTTACAAATCATCCAAAATATTTGTGTTTTATTAATATCGCTAATAAAAAAATGTAAATAAATGGTGAACCCATTGGAATCCCATCATAAAACATTAGGAATCAATTCTCAAATACATTTAGAAAAACATATAATATTTTGAAAATTTTCAAAAATACGCATTTTGAGATATATAAAAATAAATTTTTGTTTCCCCTTAACCTATATGGTATTGCATATCATAAGAAACATCCTACAAAGAGCTTTAAAATAACACCACTCCCAGCTCTCTATCTTAAATTTAAGAGCCACAGTCACAATGCAAAAATTGCAGGTACCGGTATTTTTTGACGATTTTTGAAACTTTACGTAGCTGTAATTTCCAAACCAGCTGATATTTTGTTTTTTAAAAAATGCATTTTTCTAAGTCTATACAAAGGCTACATCCTCACCAAATTTCATCAATTTCTGAGATAGAGAGGTTGAAAATGTATTTTTTTTTGTGTTGATTTGACCTGGAATGACCCCACAACCAAAAATGAAGTTACCTCTCCGGGAAAACCAAGATACATATACCTACAGGGGATAGTGTAGCTCCTCTTTAATCACACTAACTGGAATTACAACTCCAAAATATTGAAGTGGTATTATCCGTTTTAATAACACCATCCATTATATCATACAAATACACAAACTCTAACTAGAACGAGGCAAACGAGTTTGCCAACCTACAACTGTGATATCATTACATTGTTGAAACTACCAAATAATAATAAAATAATAATCCATGGGCGTATATGAGGGGGGGGGGGGTGCAGCCCCCCTCGAAATTTTGGTTTGGTGAGAACATTTTATTTAAAAAGCCTATAACAACGAAAAATATCTTCTAAATTTACCCTGGCCTACTAGGTGTCCATAGGACCTTAATACTCACCATTTTACACTATAATATTTAAACATTTCCCCTACGCCCCAAATGCTTAGGTGCTACCCCCCCCCCTGAATTAATTTTCTATATACGCTAGTGTAATAATCTACCAATAATTATATAAATATAAACAATAAGAAAATCTATTAATGCAATAAACATAAAATACAATATTTAACATAATATGTTAAATACATATTCAACACATATTATTTATT
Source organism: Gonocerus acuteangulatus (assembly GCA_946811695.1). NCBI lineage: Eukaryota > Metazoa > Arthropoda > Insecta > Hemiptera > Coreidae > Gonocerus > Gonocerus acuteangulatus. Next base: position 104,310,447 of record OX328124.1, on the reverse strand, counting down.
TCACAAACGCTTATCTGTAGTCCAATAACCTTTGCTGAGGAATCCTGAAATCGTCTGATGGCGCCCAAATCACTTCCAGCTGTTCTAAGAATTCTTTAGCCAACCCGTTTATTGGTTGTAGAGTTATTAATTATAGTTCTATAATTTTATCACAAAATATCCTGCCTCAGTTTTGAACATGAAAGTTACAAGAAATTGTTTTGGTAAACATGAAATTATTTTCGTTAAAATCTACTGGAATTAAAATATTAAAAAACTAACTTTGAATGATTACATTAAATAATAAATTTAAAAATACATTTGTATTAAAATACATATTTACAAACAAATACAAATAATTGGAATCAATATAATATTCTATTTCACTAAAATTATATTATTGTGCTATTAAGTCCTTTTAATATATTGCACAAATTGATGGATACCATAGTAACAAAAGAATATTGTTGAATATTGGATCCTGTTACTTTTGATCCAGTAAAAACTGTACATAATACATAACTAAGAATAAAATGTATAAATTCATTAAAAAACTAGATATTGTAAAAGGAATGGTACATAAATATAACAGTCATCATGTCAAGCTAATGGTTGTCTTCATTTTTTCACAAGGAAATGGTTTTGTAGCTCCATTCGTCTTCTGTTACTCCTACTGATGACCTTGTCTTGATGTAACAATAATGTTTAATAATCTCTCTACCTCTTATTCTAAATATCTACCTTAATAGCACAGACCTAAAAGATAAAATCTTGTAAGTTTAAGGTGAGGTTGGAGAAGGATCACTGGATACTTAAAGTAACTGGCTGGAATTGCTCCACAAAATTGTTTATAAAAAATTATATTTTTGACGTTTTGAACCTGTTTAAGTTCATCATCAGGGATCTTTTATTAATTTGTGCTAAGGTCTATTATAATTTTTAAATTTCATATTAAGGTCCAAAAATTTTGAGAGTGAATGTTAAACCCCGGTAAGAATGTTCATATTTTGTTGAATGAATAAAATCTTGAATTTGCTGCCGACGGCTATGCATCTTATGGCTGACTAGGATGGTATTCCTTTTGATACCTTAAGGATTTATTCTTGTTTAACTGTGTATCTACAGGTTGCCCCCCTTTTAAAATGCCAACAGTACATGGTCGGACACCCATTCAGGTACTGGCTTCGCTTGACATTGATTAACTTCAGTAATCAAAAGGAACCGGTACATTAAATGTGGCTATGGCCATTGGTAATGGATTTATTAGTGGAAAAATTAATGGTGCTGACATTCAAACACTTGACATATTAAGATTCTTAAAATGACAAGTGAAAACACCTGAAAAATGTACTTAGTTTTTAATATACATTTACCTCCTTTTTTTATTGAGACAAAAAAAAAATCGTACAATAATGAAGAGCTCATAGGTGATATTTATAGATCAGTGTCTATACAACATGTAGGTTGCCTAAGCCTCTTAAAGGCGGAAAAACATTACCATATAGAAGTCTTGAACAGAATAAGTCTTACAAAATATAGGAGCCATGAGTAATATGAGTTTGAATGTTGTTTCTCATACCCTCAATATTGTAAAATGTAATAAATGAAACGTCGAAAAGGAGCCAGAATTAGGGTGTGAAGAAAAATATGGAAGTTTTTTCATGAGAGGCAAGAAAAAGGAAGTGAAGGATGATTTTAGATCTATTGATGAAAAGTAGAGTTTTTTCTAGAATACTTCATTCCAATATAATAATTCAATCGTCAATGAGCCCATACTTTTCACTTCCTTTTTTTCTCAGATTGGATTTGATGTGAAACCATTGAAGCTTGCAAGGTTGTTTGGGGGAGGATCAAGGTTTTTGTCTGTTACTGATTCTGAATATATAAAGCGTTTTAACTTATAAGATATTAAGAAAAATAGGAAAGGGGCCTAGAGGAAATGGTTAGCATTCAAGAAAGTATCTTGGTTATTTAGTCCATTTCAAAATTTGGGGCAGTTTGAGGATGGCGTCGGATGAGTCCCTAGGTTGTTTGAGGAGAAGAAATAGAAGATTTTCCCAACAAAATGAAATATGCCAGCGCATGTATGTTACAGATGCTCTCTCAATACCGTTCAATGTAATTATGTCTTTTTCAAAAAGAATATTAGAGTTTTGAAAGTCTCATAAAGCAAATTGAAAACGCCCCTATTGTAATTAAATTCAATTATTGTTACTTTCACTTTATAAAATTGAGATCATTTTATTTATGGTTTCTTTTATTTGTATTTTCATTGTTTAAAAATAAGATTGGTTCAAATTTATTGCCATGATGTATATACTACGCTCATTTTTGCCTGTTTTTTTACTTATAAGTTGTATATATTTTTTTAGCTGAAGAAGGCTGCTAAGGTGCAGCCGAAACGTCCAATACAGATTTCTTCCTGAAAATCTGTTGTTTTTTTCTTAGCCGAATCCCAACCATACCTTGTCTTCGTATTATTACAAAAATAAATGTACAAATATGTTGGAAGAAAATCGATTTATGCCTTCACTCATCTTCATTTCATTTGGTTTATTAAAAATATTTTATGTTTTGATGCAAAAATTTTGAGTTTCAAATTATTTATAAGAGAAAAAAATATCAATCACCACAAGTCATGGTGAAGTTTTAATAATGTGATTAGATTATTTTTTTAATTTGATGTATATAAATAAATATCATTGGTTCTCTTGTTTTAGGATGTTCTTGACAAGCAGAGTAGTTTGGAAGACCATTGAAGAAGATCCTGAACCTTACCAGCCAGTGGATGAACAAATAAATACTTCAAAATGTAAGTTCGTTTATTTTCTTCCACATTGGGTCTGCTGGACATTTTTTAATTTTGATTTTACAGGTTTTAGGGCACTATCCTATTATTATATTTAATCATTTTTTTAATTTTTTCACATTCAATTTTTTTAATTTTATATTCCTTGTGTCATGAAGTAGCATTCCAATTTTTTTTTTTTTTTTTTTTTTTTTTTTTTTTTTCCATGCCCCCTTATTTTACCAATCTCAGGCCACCTGTTCAGGGTGTTTGTCATGTAGGATTAGAATCCTACATGACTCACTCATGTTTTTTTATTAACAGGGTTCCAGGAATACTTAATATAGGTATTTTATCATACCAAATGGAATAAAATAACTTTCAAAGTGAAGTCTTTAACCAAATTTCGGGAAAATAAAAATATAAATTGTATTATAATTTCATGTATTCCAACACAATGATTGAGTTTAATAGGTTGTTGCACCTTCTGGAGGAATGTAGCTAATGAGGTTGCACTCATGAAAGAATATTTGAAAAATTTCTTTAACCCTGGATTGACACCGTGGGGTGAAAAATACCCCACACTTTGTTCTATGGCGTGATTCTTAAATTCTGTAAGTCATAGAGACTCCCTCCTTCCTCCTAAATAATCGGAAGTGTATTATCTGGTATGACCTAATATAAACAAAGCCAGTTGTCAGCTAATCGCTGCATGAGAAGGTCGCGAGTTGTGTATGGGGTATTTTTTACCCCACGGTGTAGTTAAAATATGTCTTTTTCGCTGATCCGATAAATCTGCCCAGAAAAGATTTTCTCTTTGATTTGGACTACCAACTGGTGAAAGCTCATGGGACAGTTAGTGGCTAACTGGAGAACATACCAAAACCACTGAAGATGCTGATACTTGTTGTTTCGGAAGATGAATCAAGTCCTGATGGGCCTTCAACATCTTTCGTTAACTTGGGCAAACCCGTGAAATGTTTATTTTGTAACAGAAAACATTTAGGAAGACGAAATGCTAACATTTCTGTGTGTAGAAAGGCCATGCACTCCGATCAGCAAAATGTGTTAAATGTTAACGAGTCTCAATTGGACAGAACATTGTATTTTTCTAAAGTTCCTATTTTTTTATGGGTTTTGATCATTGTAGTTTATTGTTCGATAAAAATATTTTCAGTTTAGTAAAAGTTTTATAGGATAATTATTTGGTGTATGAACAATATTGAGTTTTAGGATTTCCTAGCTATTTTGTGAATTTTAATTAATATCCGGCAGATTTATTCCTGTTTGAATTTATTTCTTTATGTTCCTGCTCTAAACGTTGCTATTGTATAAAAAAGCAAAAGAAAAAATTGAAATTTATTTATTTTATATATTTTCATTGTATGGGGTAAAATTTACAATGGTAGTGTCAATCCAGGGTTAAATCCTCACCGATTATACTTGATGGACACCGAAAATGACCCCTTTACAATTTGTTTTATATCTGTGTGTGTTTTAAAAAGATTAGTGTTTTTCACCACAAAACGTGGTATATAGCTAACGATTACACGAATCTATTAACCAGCAAAATCAGTTTATCTGGAGGGGGGTTTACTCTGGGCCCAAATTACTAATTTGGCAATACCGGCCTATTTTTCAGTTGTATTGTGAGAAAACTCGGTTTAAGTCATGGGTATCTAAGCAGAAAAATGTATTTAAAAAATAAACTAAATCAGTTTATTAGAATAGGGATTTATTCCATATTCTCTTCAAACTGATTTAAGCCGCCTAATCTCAGGGACTGGTACCACGTGAAGCCCTGAACAGCAGTATTCGGTTAGTGCTTTGTTTTGATTGTGAGGGGGGCTCTCTTTGTACGTGTGGATGCTTTTATTATTCATCAAAATCAATAAACAAACAAGTGTAGTTTTTGTGTGTTTATTAAGTAGTGTAGTACCTCGCATACACTACACTCCGGAAGAAAAGTAATTAACAAAATAATAATGTAGTCAATTGCTCAATACCAATATAAAAGATCAAAACAATTTGTTGTTGTTGTTTTTTTTTTTTGTTTTTTTTTTTTTGTATTTACACTTACTAACAAAAGTCTCTGCACACCCCCAAGCAATTTTTCCATTGTACAGAAAAAAATTTACGAACAGTTTTGTTGACATAAAATTCATGTAATTTTGAACAGAATTTATGATAGAATTATAATAATTGTTAAAGTTATTAAATTAGGTCCTTATACATTTTTTTATATCAATTAACGAATAATGTGGTGAAGTCTGAACTCACAAAAGTCTCTGCATACCTCATTTTTCCGAACTTAAAAATGACATCAACTGATACCAAATTTTAATTCAATATCTTGTAGATGCTTGTTTATTTCTAATTACATCCCATAATCTATTTGACATTGAGTAAACTAGTTTTTTTTTATTGTTTTGGGAATAATTTCCCTCCACTCTTCGTTGAGTAGAGTTTTTATTCTTTATTTTAAATTTGGTTTTATGCTAACACAATTCATCCCACAGAGGCTCTATTGTGTTAAGTTCAGGGAGCAGGGGATGTGTCTTGAGTTGCTGTGGAGCATTGTAGACCAAACAGTCCTCAACTCTTCATGCTGCATGTTCAGAATATAAACACTCACTGGAGATTGAACTTTGCTGCAAATTTACTTTTAATATTTCTATACAAAAGTGTTGATCTATTACTCCATCTAAAAATTGAAAGTTCCCAGCTCCTGAAGCACTATGCACCCCCCCGTCCAAGATACCTCCACCTCCATACTAATGTCCCAATTAGATACCTCTGAAGAATTCTTTTTTATTTTTTTTTTCTTCAAGTTCCCCTTTCATCCGACCCAGAAATGTTAAACTTGCTTTCATCTGTAAATAGAACACGTTCCCAGAACGATAATGGTTTATGTAAGCGCTTTAGTAAATTGATTTCTCAGTAGCCAGTGAAATAGCTTGCACCTAGGCATATGACGATTACAGCCGGCATTTTTCGGAACCCTCATTATAGTCTGTAGAAACACCTCGATATCATAATCAGCCTGCTCCATACCTGCTAATTTTGAAGTACTGGTGTGTGGTTCTTTGCCTACACTTATTACAATTGCCCTCAGTCTATAGATACCTGCGTCCAGTTCGGTATCTATTTTCAACAGAACTCAGTTTTTCATGCCTTATTTGGACAAATCTTGCCCTTAAATAGCCTTTATTGGCGGTTTGTTCCACTTTTTTGTTCAACTGGCCCTGTCTTCTCAAATTTATAATTTGTTCAAACATCATAGTTGGAAATTCCATTTTAAAAAAAATCAATAACGGGTGTGGTACAAAATTAGCTCCAAGTTTTCAAGATTAGCTAGAGAATGGTATGGGCAAAATGCAGTCTGTATTAATCTGCTTATCTTTGATAATTTACCTATCTTCAGAGACTTTGGCTTTTTAATAATTTCACTGATTATTTATTTCTCAAAATAAATTAGAAAGAAAATAAATAATATTATATTTAATTTTTGTTTATTAAAATACATTAAATTGTGTAAATAAAAGTGTGAATTTTATTTCCAATATCTTGTGGAATGCCTCTTTTTTGCACAAAGGAAAAAATTGCATACGGGTTTGCCGAGACTTTTGTTAGTAAGTAAAATATTTAAAATATTTTAAACAAATTATTCAGGAAGAATGTGCTTAGATATGCAGCTCCTGCATGACGGCCTTTTATAATTGTTATATTTCAATCTCAAAGGAAACAATTGGACAAGTTTGTTGACCAGCAAAATCGGTCCACCGAGAGAAAGGGGGGGTTAACTATGGCCCCAAATTACTGCCAAATCATACCTGTCACAATTTTTTTTATTATTTCAACAAACACGTCGTGAGTATCTAAAGAAAAAGAAGCGTTGAACAAATTAACAAAATCGGTTCTTTAGGAGTGGGGATGTCGTCTGGATCCAAATTTCTAATAACTCCATACCGCAGGGGTCTCCCGTGGTCTAGTGGCAAGCGCGCTAGATTCAAAAGCGGGAGATGGTGGGTTCGATCCCCTCCGGTGGTAGGAATTTTCTCATCTCAGGGCTCGCTGAGGAAATTCCTGGCTGCACCCTGGATGTCGGCGCTAATGGCCAAGATTTGTCGATGCGCCGTAAAAAAAAGAAAAAAAAAAAAAAAAAAAAAAAAAATCCATACCGGAGTATGGAGTAATTAGAAATTTACAATTGTATCTACAAATGTCGTCGTTCGAAGGGAGAGATCGGGATCTCAGATCGTCCAAAGGCGCCGAGTGTCGTAACAATATAATAAACATTACATCCGGTATGGAGTATTTATTTAAATTTTAATAATAAATGGACGTTAAAATTTAAATAAATACTCCATACCGGATGTAATGTTTATTATGTTGCAACGACACTCGGCGCCTTTGGACGATCTGGGATCTCGATCTCTCCTTTCGAACGACGACATGGGCGTATATAAGGGGGAGGGGCTGAGGGGGCTGCAACCCCCCCCCCCCCCCAAATTTTGATTGTATCAGTAAAAATTTCATAAAACCTTTAAAAATAAATTGAATAAGATCATTTAGTTCATAAAACATATTCTATTTTGGGTGTAAAGCGTTTAAGTTGGCTAAAACTCTGCCAAGATCTAAATTGTTAGTCATGATAATTAGATAGTTAGCCATCGAGGTGATAAGTAAAGATGGAATGGTTGGGATTCGGCTAAAGAAACCTCAATATGATTTTTTTTTTTTTTTTTTTTTTTTTTTTTTAAATCTATATAGATCTTATAGATTATAGATTTAAAAAAAAAAATCATATTGAGGTTTCTTTAGCCGAATCCCAACCATTCCATCTTTACTTAAGTTGTTAGTATTCTACAACAAATGGGAAATGGTCTCAGCCTCCCCCCCCCGAAATTTTCCCAGCCCCCTCCGAAATTATTTTCTATATACGCCCACGAACGATGACACTAGTAGATACATACAATTCCGCGTGTCCCCGATTTTCGATCTCACGTCTTTCAGAACGTGAGTACTGCTTAGCCAATCTCCCCCCCCCCCCCTCAGAATCCCCAAATGTTGCCAAAATTTACGTAACTCCATTAGATGATTGTGGCTCATGTCGAGAAATGTTCAACATTGTCTGTCATTTTGGAGTATCCGAAACTCAAAATTTAGAGGTTTGCCTAACACTTTTCTTAGTTAACGTCAGCAACCCGGAGTTCATTATTAATAGACTTATCCCGAGTTTCAAAACAATCTTGTACTACTAAATAGAAAAGCAAATAATTGCCCACAGAGGGCCATTGGCGTATAAAGGACATGATTTCTGGGGGAGGGGCTGGAGCATTTGTGGGGTATGGAATACTAACAATCTAGAACTTAGAGTAGATAGCCGACTAAAAATTATTACACCCAAAAAAATTTTTTTTTCTAAAATAAGTGATTTTATTTAATTTATTTTTAAGGTTTTTACGAAACATATGCATTCGGTAGAATGAACCCCGGGAGAGTAGTGGAAACTAATTTTTCGAGTATTCATGAGAATGATTTTACATTGTGAGATAAACATTGTTGAAAGACTTATGTATGTTGTTGGGTTATGATATACATAAGTGGGACAACCTATGAGTGGTTTTTAAGATATATATATATAGAGAGAGAGAGAGAGAGAGAGAGAGAGAGAGAGAGACATTTTAACGGGGATCATTTTCTTTGTCTACTAGGTAGGATCAATAAAGATTTGAAGAAATTTTTCATAAATTCCGCCAAGAATGCAACCTCAATAGCTACTTTCCTTCGGAGTAAAGTGCTAAAAGCTTTTAATCAGATATTGGACAAGGAGGAGCTCGGCTCACTTTTCACTCTTTTAATGGAAGAAGGGAATGAAGAAGATACAGTCTTTTATAGACTCTTAAAACTATCCATTAAACCTATTAGTTCTCCTAGAATTACAGTACTAAACTAAAGCACTTTGTGTCAACAGATATTTACTGAAAAAAAAAATCATATCTGGAATTGAGAAGGTGACAAGAAATAAGGCCCATGCCGCCCAATCTTAGCGCGGTTCCCTTTTAAGCTGTCCCAGAAATGGTCGGATTTAGAGAAAAGACCGTCACGCAGGATCTGCATAACTAATCACTTTCCTCAGAATTTTGGTTGTGTAGGCTGGTTTCCAAAACAATTTGCTTAAAATATCCTACATAAATAAAATAAAAACATGAATAGTTCTCTTTTAATTTTGTAATGAGTAACTGTTCAATTATTAATTTGCTTCCAGGTTATGTTTACACATGGTACCTACTACACTACTTAATAAATACAAAAAACTTCATATTTTCCTCTTTTGAACAGAATACAGTGAACAGGATACAGTCCCCCTAGTGGGAGATAGCGCTCCTTGCGGCGGCCTTGCGAACCTACGTCTGGCGGGCTATTCTATTGAAATATATTGCAAAGTAAACCCCCCTTTCCGATTGACCGATTTAGCTCATTTTTACAACACTTATTTCCCATGAGTTACCCACGACGTATACTGTGTTTCGTTACAATACAGCAGACATTACGACCGGTATATCTGGCGCTAATGGCCAAGATTTATGTCGATGCGCCGTAAAAAAAAAAAAAAAAAAAAAAAAAAAAAAAAAAAAAAAAAAAATTACGACCGGTATGAGTATATTAGCAATTTGGGCCCGGAGTAAACCCCCCTCCTAATGAACCGATTTAGTTTATTTTTACAACACATTTGTACCTGTAGATTACCACTACGAATATCAAGTTTCGTCGAAATATAACGAAAGTCACGGCTGGTAGTGGCAAATTGGTATTGTGGGTCCGGAGTAAACCCCCCCCTTCTAATGAACCGATTTAGTTTATTCTTACATCTCACTTTTCTCTCTCGATTACCACTACGAATACCAAGTTTAACAAATATTACGGCTGGCATGGTCAAATTAGTGTTTTGGGTTCGGGGTAAACCCCCCCCCCCCTTCCGGTAGACCGATTTTGGTGGTTAACGAACTCGTTGAATAGTTTGCTAATTGAATGCTATATACCAAGTTTCGTTACGAAAAAACAAAAACTCTGGCCGCTATCGTGTTAACAGACATATTTTTTTTATTTTTATTTTTTTTTATTTTATTTTCTTTTTTTCTTTTTTATTTTTTTTGTAAAAAAATTGATCTTTATTGATAATTTACAATCTGTACAGTTATGTACAATAAGTAAATATGGTCAAACTATACATAAAACACAGTGAATAAGATGAGGGGAGAAGGCAGACATTACTGCCACTCCCAATGAAAGTTATGGTATTTCTTATTTTAATTAAAACTTGGTCTCTTTATATATATATATATATATATATATATATATATATATATATATATATATATATATATATATAAATTTTAACGGGGGTCATTTTCGGTGTCTACTAGGTAGGATCGATAAAGATTTGAAGAAATTTTTCAAAAATTCCGTCATGAGTGCAACCTCAATAGCTACTTTCCTTCGGAGGAATGTGCTAAAATGTGGCACAAAAATACTTGGTCTGACTTAAAAGGTCATGTCCGTTAACAAGCAGAATCCGTCCACAGGAACATTGCTTTCTGGGGAAAAAATATTTGCGCCATAGGCGGCTCTATACAAACATTTCTGGGGGGGGATAATTTATTATGATGGGGGGCTTACCGTCGTGCATGGGGGTGTAGAATCAAATTTTTATTACCCGGCACAGGGACATCATTGTATTTGATAAACGCAGAACATACATTAATTAGAATTTATTACTACATATTAATTTACCTAAACAATTTATTTTTTCACAATCGAAAAAGATTGTGAATTTTTATTCTGGGGGCTAAGCCCCCCCCCTCTTGAGCCGCCACTGCTTCACGCTTATGTTTTTTTGTGGATAAGTTTCCAGATACAAGTTTTGTAAGCAATTGCACTTGGGGAATGTTATAAAATCATTTTCAAAGCCGTATCTATAAACGTTGTCGAAGAGAATGGATCGATTTTTCTTAACCCTCAAGAGGTCGCGTGGATGATAATAGCCATCCACACCCTTTTGACCTGCTCCTTTGTATATGTTTTGGAATTGACGAGGGTGCGAAGCCAGGAGTCTTCGAGAGAGGAGTTGGAGGGAACTCTGCACCAAACAGACAGTAGGTGTTTCCTTCTGAGAAGCGAGGTGCTGTTCATTTTTTCTGGATGAATGTTGTGCTCCACGCGACTACTCATATACTATAAATTTTTTATTATTTTTATTTTTATAATAATTTATAATTTTTCTTGTCTAATTTTAATATTCTATTTGACAAATTGGATATTGAAATTATAGTAACAAACATAACAATACATAGTAATACATTGTAATGTATTATTATGTACACAAAATTTACTTTTCGAGTACTATTTTTAATTAGTTATATACGCGACCTTCTATGTAACTGTTTTCATTTTTATTTTTTATTTATTTGTTTGTTTTATTTTATGCATGCACGTTTTCCCCATGTTATTGCAACAATAATTTATTTACAGGGGTCTCCCGTGGTCTAATGGCTAGCGCCTTGGATTCATAAGCGGGAGATGGTGGGTTCGATTCCCAACCTTCGGCAGGAATTTTATCATCCCACGGCTCGCTGGTAAAATTCCTCGCTACACCCTGGATGTCGGCGCTAATGACCTAGATGTAGATGCGCCGTAAAAAAAAAAGAAAGAAAAAAAAAAAATAATTTATTTAGCAATGATTTGACCTGTGCAGACAGAATTACCACAAATAATACCAAAAAAAAATTCAATTTCGTTTCGAGCCTTCTGCTCAAATTCAGGAACATAAATGTGCTTTAGGTCCACTCGGCAAACCTATGTATTATACTGTATAACATACCGTCTTATTTTTCGTTCATGGCCCCGTGCATGCGCGAACGCCAGCGGACTTTTTTTTTGTGACACTTTTTTGTAACGTTTTTTTTTCAGTTTAGTCATCGTTAAGGCATATTTATGCTAAAAAAAAATAATAAAGACAAAATCTATGCATGTAATAAAAATGTAACGGATCGCTGTCTGTACATGAAAGATATATGAGAAAAAATATTATTGGGAGTCTGTATCAACGCAATACCACACAAAACAATGATTGTTAGAATTTTTTCTGTTTGTCTGTGCGTTTGTGCACGCTAATCTCAGAAACGGCTTATCCGATTTCGATGCGGTTTTCACTAATATATTGTGGTAAGCTTCACTTAACATTTAGTCTTTTTTTCATGTCAATCGGTTCATAATCAAAACCTTATGCCTCTTAATAGCCTATGAATCGCGATGTCAATTAAAAAAGCCCAAGGTCAGACGTTATGGGTGTGGATCTAAGTATTAGCTGTTTTTCGCATGGTCAAGTTTATGTTCCTGTGTCACGTGTTAGCAATCCTAGCAGCCTGTATGCTTGATCCCCGATGGCTATACGTCTAATATCGTGTATAGAGAATCGTTACTGTAAAGTAGATTTTTTAAATACCCAAACGACGTTTTTTATAATCCAAAATAAACCAAAATATAATTATTATTCAGACGACCCTTTACTTAATCTTCGAATTTTCGTGCTCGGCGGAAGGTCAAATAATAAAAACTTCACTACACAGTTACAACAACTTTAATTTTCCCCTACATGTTTCACACCTTTCTTGTGCCTCTTCAGGGGCGGGGGTGCAAGGGTTTTAATTTCTTCTGGAAATTAATTTTAAACATATGACATATCGATTATCGATAGGTTGACTGAATTCCGCCATAATGGATTCTTTCAGACCATTACCAGTCTAGACGTGGCCCTACATGTAGAAGGGTCTTCTCCTCAAGTTGAGGTTGTAGGTTTTATATTTAAAGTTTGTTCTCCCGAAGACCATTGTCAACCAGGCGACCTCTCTAATTGCATAACCAGGTGCGACCGCTTGCTGGTTAAGATAGTAGTAAATCTAAGGCTTCTAAGTTTATCAAATTTCATACAAATACAGTTTTAATGCGATTTTCGATAGTGCGATCTCATACGGAGAAATCAGTACTTAAATCCGCTCAGTATACTGACAGTTTCTTGTTGTGGCGCCCAAGATCTTGCTTCGATTTGAGATTTTTAAATTCTCATGGTGAAGAGGAGAATTAAATATAATTTCCTTTTGCTGAATGGGCTTAACTACTCCAAGATGAAACAAATTGACTCTTAAATAAGTTGTTTTCCTGAACACACGGTTGTGTCACCTGACTGGAAAATTTCAAAACATCCAACAACCACATTATGGCTGAGATATTAAAATTGTAAAGGTTCCATCTTGGGTATTAAGCAAAATAATAATAAGCAGATATGAATTTAGTTTTGATCCTGACAGGTTTAGTTTAAGTGACGAATAGCAAAATGAAAGAATGAAAAAGTATCAAAGTACTTTGAGGTTGCTGGCAGAGAAGGAAGATCTTAAATAAAATGAAAAACGTCCAGTTCCTTCACAAAATTAAAATTTTGTTTTTGTGAAGGAACTGGACGTTTTTTATTTTACTTAATGAGAAAGTACACGAAAAGCATCATTGAAGCATCAAATCGAAGCAAGACTTGCCCGAATCGCAGGATCTACACATTTCCATATAAAGGTTGCATCTGGCGGAATATTAAAAGCTTAGACCTCTCCTCTTGTCGTGAGATTTCATCAAAATCATAATATTTTGCGAGATTTCGAACTGACAAAATATATACATACATATTTTTAGAAACATTTATTTTTATTTATTTAAATTTTAACGTCCATTTATAATTGACACCGATTTTTAGGACGGGTTATCTATAGGTTACCACCCTTTTCTGGCCAGCATAGGGCCGATGACTTTTCTTTTTTTCAAAGAAAAGCCACCACCACTATTGGGAATCGAACTCACGACTTTAGGCACGGAGTGCTCGCGCCTTAACACTCACGGCCACCAAGCCTCTTTAGAAATATTTAAACAACATATGGGTTATGAAATGTCAACATTCCGGATAGCGTATTCGGGCCGACCTACCAAGCGAGTAACCAGAGGATATTTTATTATATATGAAATAAACATATTTAATGTAATTATTATTAGTGGGTCTCCCCGTGGTCTAGTGGTTAACGCCTTGGATTATCATGCGGGCGACGGGGGTTTCGGCAAGAAAAAAAATTAGTATCTATTCGTCCCTGTGAAATTTGGGTTAGGAGACTATGGATGTTGGGAAGCATGAAACATTCTCAGCGAATATTGGGGCTGTGTAAAAAGTTTTATCTTGTAGGAAGATACTCGAGGGAGCAATAAGCCTTGGTTCCAAATTCAGGAACATGATCTCGTAGTTTGACTTGATGACTTGTAGTTTGTCTTTCTAATGCGGAAAAGCTATTGTTCGAAAGTTTTTATTAGATACTTAATTTACTGACTATGCAAAAGTGGGCCATTTAACATTTTACGCTATATATATATATATATATATATATATATATATATATATAATATATATACATACATACATACATACATACATACTAATTATAAAGAAATCGAATAATCCCAGCAGTAAGTGACCTGGTCCGATCTAGCTGCTAAAAAAAGTCCGACTCGCAGGAACTGCATCATCGTAGCGCGGTTCCGTTCATATCCCTATTGCCATTTGAAAAGCTTAGAATAAAAACAGATAATATTTTGTTCGGCCTTTGTTCAAAGGGGTTTATGACTTTACCTGTTCGGGTCCGCCAGACCCCAGAATCCTCTTCTAGAGATACTTATTTCATACGTTTTAATACATTGAAAAATATCAAAATTTTTCACATTTTCTTGTGTTCTTCTACTATAGTAATAATTCTACAAATAAAATCAATCAAAAAATAAAATAAAAAACCAAGAGCATAAAGGCAATTGAAAATGTTCAAAAGACGTCATCGAATCTCTTTCTCTTGGCAAGCTATATTTCTAACAATGGATTGTTTTTCTTATTTTACTTAATCTGTTTTATTGTCAAATAAATTATCCAGCTATAAGCAATTAAAAAATAACAAGGAACAAAAACAGACAAAATGAACCGTTCGAATAAACGAAATCAATTACTTCAAAGTTTAAGCACTTATTTCTCCGATTGACATCGCTTATTCAAAACTTTCTTCAGAACCTTTTTCGTAGACCATTTAGTACGCTTTCGAATGGTAACCTTCCGCAAGATTTTCAACCGTTTTCGAGATATTAATGAAAGTATACGAAGTTTCCAAAACTTTCCATGTCTGTTAAAAAAATATTTATTATTTTATTATTTATTTATTTATTCTAACCCTTCCTTATCTCAAAACGTAGCCAAAATTTCAACATATTAGTTTTGATGAAACTCGAACATGCAGAAAATATTTCAACTGAATCCCATGATTTTAAGTACCCAAACCAAAATCGTTATTCAACAACTATTTTTCCAATTTTCTCGAAAACGGTTAAATCTATCGCCTTAAAAATGGTTTCATTGGTTTTCCTAGGCCAAGAAGCCTATAAAACGAGTACTTGCAAGCATATGGAGTAAGCGGAACGATTTTTTCGCGCGACATTCGCTCCAAAAACCATGTTCCGGTGGGCGGATTCTGCTGGTTAACGAACTTGACCTTTCAAATTAGACAAAAGATTTTTGTACGAAATTTCATCAAAATCAGACCATTTTTGAGCTGTCATGGCCGCGAACAGACAAATATATATATATACAAATTTGAACCACCGTCATTTTCGGTCTCTAGGGGTTCTGAAACGCAAAATTTTCTAGTTGGCACTTCCGGATTGTTTCATGAGATCAACTTTATAAGCGGGGTTCCTCCCTATGAAGGGGAAGAGGAATCGAGCTAAAATGCATGTGTACCAGTAAGTACGGTACATATCTATTTTTCCTAAAGATTAGATAGTTAGCCTTCGAGGTGTTAAGCAAACATGGAATAGTTGGGATTCGGCTAAAAAAACCTCAATACGATTTTTGTAAAAAAATCTATATTCAGGACGTTTCGGCTACTCTTTGGTAGCCTTCGTCAGCAATGAAAGTGCCGGCAGGCAGAGGAAGACCAAAGTTAACACTTAAGTAACCATAGTTGAAGTATATCGGTCTTCCTCTGCCTCCCGGCTCTTTCATTGCTGACGAAGACTACCAAAGAGTAGCTGAAACGTCCTGAATATAGATTTTTTACAAGAATCGTATTGAGTTTTTTTTTAGCCGAATCCCAACTATTCCATGTTTGCTTGTCACCTCGACGGCTAACTATCTATATATTTTCCATTGGTTGTTCTCAATAATGATTATGTGAACTATACTTAGGTATATAATTTGGTTATATCAAATTATAATGCGAGTAAATAAATAACGCTGGGCCTCGGAGACCACTTGGCCACTGACCAATTGTCCACCGTGACCCCCCCCCCCTAACGGAGGCCCTGATAAGACCACTAGAATAATAGGAAGGAGACCGTAAAAATGTCGATGACTGATTTCAAAGAAGTATTTGCCAAGTTTGCAATCTAATGAGTACGGCAAACGTCTGAAGCAGAAACTTGGGTCTGGAACTTGGATGTCGATGGTCAGAGAGGAGAAGTTGAAACTTCCTGACTTGTTCATACTGGGAAGTGGTGAAGGCCGACCCCTCATTGAGGCGTAGATTCATTTTTACATAAGTAAGCTAATGGGGGATTATCGTGTACAATTCTTAGGCCTCGGGTACGATGAAAACGATGAGCATTGAGCGACAGAACGGCAGAGCGTCCGAGCATTTAGCAGAAGAGGAGCACTGGCTACGATACAAATCGGCTGGGCGGTAATTTACTTTAATATCCGTCATCGCATGCTCCAATATACGTTTTTAAAATAAAATATTAATTTAAAAAAAAAAAATTAAATGTTTAGTTAGTAAAAATATCTTACCTTGCATGTTTAATGCGTTTCCACCCTCTTCTCCTACTTTCTTGGTTATGATTGTATTTTTAAAATCACTGTGTCTGCCATTCCATACTTTTTAACTGTCTGGGGTGAGCGATGAGCGTCAGGCTGGAACCTGCAAGTGACGTCACGTTGTCGCTCGTGTCTATTGTAGCCAGTCCTCCCTCATCCCTACTGCACTCCAGCTTAACATTAATGCGAGCGACGTCGCTCTGAAGCTTTTCGCTTATCGCTCTTCGCTCGTATCGTACCCGAGACCTTATTCTCGACAGAACCACCTCATCTCGCCTTGTGTCTTGATCGAGGTTTTCCATAACGAGGTACTGCCCTCCAAGACTAACCAGGAGGTCTCTCTGACCCTTCCTATTGCTAGTGACATTAGGGTTGAGGGAGGCTGTTTGAAAGAGATGCCGCCAGATGCCGCCTCCGGCGCTATACAGCTCCAGTTGCCAGTTGCCCGCAGGCCACGTACCTTATTGGATAGTTGTTAAAGTTTCCTGCTTCTGGATCACGTGCTATTTACTTCGATGGATGACTCTTTCTGTGAGTGACTTTCAGATTTCATTCATTTTCGGCTGGTAACTTAATAGACCCATGTCATACCTACATTTTCTTTCTTATGTGTTTATCTTTAATTAATAATTTTTTTGCCCTGATGTCAACAAATTTCTACATTCCTTATTTTTATCGGCCAATAAATAATCATTTTCAACTTACAATGTGAAGATACAATATCATTAAAACGTTTTTTGATTTCTCCCTTCAAGAAATCCTAAGAATTTTAGTTTTAAGAAAATTTGTAATAACATACTATTGGTGACCTATTTCTTCTCGCGTAATAAAATATTTTAAGGTGTCATTTTTATATATTTTTTAACTGAATCTATACTTCAATATGGTCTCTGCTAAATATTCTTGAATGATGATTGAAACATGATTTTCAAACATTTTTATTTTATTCTTAAATCTAATTTGATTGAATGCTGTTTTTAATGTAAAACAATAAAAAAAAGTCACAGGGACAAGTAAAAAAAATATTGAATAAATCAATCGTTCTAAAATTAAAAAATAATAATTTTGAGAAATTTTTCCTCTTTAGAATCAAAGCGTCTTGTTGAGAAAACAGACTTTTAAAACATTTTGACTGAATAAAATGTTCTTTTTTTTTTTTTTTTTTTTTTAATTATTTGTTTTAAATAAAGGTATCTTGCGTGTGATAAATTCGATTATTTGATAAATTTTTGTTCTTGAACATTTAAATTACATTATACATATATTTATTAGTAGGTGACCACAATTTTAACAAGAATTTATATTGCCCATAGAAACATATTCTGCATTCATTTTTTTTTTCATTTTTAATTGCAAATGTTTTAGCGACTTTATTTGATATTTTCGCGAATTAAAAATTGCGTTTAGAAAGAATTTTAGTTGATATCATTTAATCATATCATTTAATTGAAGTAATGCGAAGTGTATTGAATGTTTGCTTCAAAGCATGAACTGAGATTCATTGGAAAGGAGGAATATTGAAATATTTCATAAAAAATTCATTTATACCAGATCCTACCGATAAACGACACTCATGAGTGACCGCTTAACTTTTTAATATTTTTGTTTAAGAGCTAACATGTTTCATGGATGTACTTTATAAAGGTCGTCTTTATTAAAAAAAAAGATTGTAAACCTTACAACTTTATAACATCTTAACTCTTAAGATTTACCTACTTAGGTTATGGTATTTCATTTATGTTTGAAGTTGTAAATATGCTATTTAAATAAAGCACTTTATTAGATTACTATAATCTATTATTATACGTCAGGATAAATTGGTTTATTTAACTGGTATATTTTCAACTTCCAATATATATGAAATTCAATATATATATATTGAAATCTTGAAACGTAAATTCTTTACAATACAAAGAGACATTTTTCCTGAACTTGGAATTGCAAATATTTTTATGGTTCCCAAATATCTTTTATTTTATTATTAGTTGAAGTGGAGGTGAAGCGCGGCGGGATGGAGAAGTTAAAATATGCACGTGACAACTTCCTAATAACTCACTGTACGTTTTCCAAGAAATTTTTGTGTAAACAGAATTTCCATGAGGCGGACTGGTCAATGTTTGGGTAGGTTTTTTTTTTTTTTAGCGGAAATTCGGGTTTGATATATCAACTTTATGTCTCTGTAAGTCTTAGAGGTTTCATTTACAAATAACTGTCATATTCAGTTATAAATTGTAAAATAACAAATACAACTTTAAAAGAAGTTTGGAAAGCTAGTTCAAACATGAAATTCAGGCATAAATTTTGATTGGACCATCTTACGTCGAAGAAACAAGTGTTGGTTTTGTCATATTTGAGGGGAAATATAAGTTTCTATCCTAGGCTTTTTTAAACACACCAGGACACGAAAACGCGCTATGATGAAGCAGTTCCTGCTAGTCGGGTCTTTGGCGACATTCTGTGTTAAGGGGCCCTCACACTGGCAAAAATGTTGCTCAAAATTTTGAATAAGTCGGTTTTGTGCAAACATATTGCGAGTGTGAGGAGAAATATTGTGCAAAAAAAAAGGGCATTCAATATTTTGTGGGGCGTTCTCTTGAAGTTTAGAAACATTTTGCGAACTTGTCAATATTTTGTAGCATGAGAGTGCAACATAAAATATTGCGCAATTGTGTGTGTGTGTTATTTAGCGTGTGTGAGTTTACAATACATTTTGAAGTATTTTTTTATCCTTTTTTCATCTTTATTTTATCCTGTCTATTATAAATATAATTATTTTATTAAACATTTTGATTCAAATAATACATTCTTCTGCATTTTTATGTCAATGCATTTTCAATTGTTCATATATACATAGGGCACAATGACCGAAGTGGTTGAACTGCCTTAAACAAAA
The DNA here is from genome assembly GCA_946811695.1 of Gonocerus acuteangulatus. Taxonomy (NCBI): domain Eukaryota; kingdom Metazoa; phylum Arthropoda; class Insecta; order Hemiptera; family Coreidae; genus Gonocerus; species Gonocerus acuteangulatus. The sequence continues at coordinate 104,290,842 of OX328124.1, read as the reverse complement.
TAAAGGCCGTTTTGATTTTGTGCTCAAAATTTTGAGAAATTGTTTTGCCAGTGTGAGGGCCCTTTACCTTTAAAAACTCCAACTGGAGTTTTTAAAGGTATGCCGCTGCGAGCACTGCCCCAGTTTAAATGACCGACCCCTTCCTGTTGAATGGTACATCTGCTTCTACATCCTACTCCAAACCGTAGTTCCACACCTGCAGATAATCCGGAGAAGTGGACCACCTCGTTCATCCGCAATTCATGAGTTTGTGGAGGGCTAGCGTCCGCTGACCCTTCGTGTTTATTCAAAGCAGCGCCCATTATGGGTGAAAGGACGGAAGTGCTCTCTCATTAGTGGTTATAAATACTACTGCTGTAAACACTACCAGATTCCGTGTTCGACCACAAAATCCAAAATGCTCTTTGCTTTATGGCATTTCGTAGTCATACTGCATTAACTGGATACGAATTAAGGACATGGACAATGTACATTCCAGGATAATATGTAGAAAATTAGTTAGATAAAATAAAGACACAACTGAGAGGAGATCGTTGACCGTAGATGATGCAAGGTAGGGATTGTCGGGGTTCGGTCACTGCTACTTAATAAAACTACATTTTATCATAAAAATGGTTTTATTGTGCCGACGTTTCGGCTTGAACTTCAAGCCTTCATCAGGGCTGTAAAAAACAAGTAGGACGGATGTATTACTGAAATATACATACATATATATATATATATATATATATATATATATATATATTTATATATATATATATATATATATATATATATATATATGCCTACATACACAAATACACATACATATATACATACATACATATATGGAAAAAGACAAAAACATAAAATACTAGAACATAATATATAGAAGAACAATGTGCTCTAGAAGTGTTTGGATTATTAGGAAAACAGATATAAGAATAACAGATTACATATTAGATTAGATATAAGAATAACAATATGGGCTTACCGATGGGAAGATAGAGAACTATTCCTCACAAATGCGGGATCATTTATGACAGTTAATACAGGGAAACATAGGAAGAAAGGAGTTGGTGAGGGCGGGGGGGGGGGGGGGGTTCTGGACCACCCAATGGACAGAGAACATAGAAGATGAAAGAAAGAGCGGCGAAGTACAGTAAGGGGTCATAAAGTCATAAAATGTTGTGTTAATGGAAAGGGAGGCAGGTAGAAAGGGCTATATTGCAGGCGGTATAGGGGATTAGGATGGAGTTTTTAATAAATGGAAGATGTTGGAGTAGGTAGAGGAGATGACTTCTTTGACAATTTTGTCATTAACTGGGTTATTTTCTAGGTGGATAAAAATTGATTCGGAAAGGAGGCGTTTGTCTTCGTTGGATTCAGTGGAAAGGATGGAGTATTGGTCAAAACCAAAGTCATGTCCGTCTGTGATGGCATGTCTAGTTAAAGCTGTCTTTATGTCTTTATTCCGTACATCGTTTTCCGTCTTTATTCCGTACAAAAACGATTTCCATATATGTATGTATATATGTATGTGTATTTGTGTATGTAGGCATATATATATATATATATATATATATATATATATATGTATATTTCAGTACTACATCCGTCCTACTTGTTTTTTACAGCCCTGATGAAGGCTTGAAGTTCAAGCCGAAACGTCGGCACAATAAAACCATTTTTATGTTAAAGACACAACTTTTAGCGGAGTCTCCTAGAGGCAGGACGTTTAGCATGTGGGAAATACACTTTGGAATCCCGATTTGACCTGGTTGAATTTTCTCAGCAATGACATCGGCGAAAAGGTTCCCTACTTCACCAAGGATTCCAGTATATATAACCCGGCGCTAATGGAAGTACCTTATAAGGGCTGTGCAGGGCGTATATAGGAAATACTTTCGGGGGTACCGGGGATTTGTGGGGTATGGAATACTAACAACCTAGAATTTAGAAAAGTTAGCCAACTAAAACGCTACTACACCCCCCCCCCAAAAAAAAAAAAAAAATCTTCTGAACTAAGTGATCTTATTTAATTTATTTTTGAGGTTTTTATAACACTTATTAACGATTAAATCAAAATTTCGGGGTGGGGGGCGATGCAGCCCCCCTTATATACGCCCATAGATTCTTGAAGCCCCGCAAAAGAAAAAAAAAATGAACTGTGGCCTTCCAATTCCTCTGTCTGTACAGATCTTTGACGCTTTATACCTCCTTTCGTTCGGATGTCGATAGAATATACAATCCATAATTTTTTATTTATTTATTTATTGGCGCTCCAACCCATGAGGTTATTAACGCCATGATCCATCATTTTTGCGAAACTGAATCAATTTTGCTCTCTCGATTCTTCTCAAGAATTACAACTTCATAAAAAAAATTCTGAAATTTTGCCTGTTTTCGAAACAATCTAACTGAATTTTTAAATAACCTATCACAAAAACTTTATAGATAAATTAAATAAGATCACTTTGTTAAGAAAAAATATTTTTTTTTGGAAGTGTAATAGCGTTTCAGTAAACTAAATATTCAAAGTTCCAGATTGGTAGTATTCCGTCCCCGCTCCCCGAAATTATTTCTTATATACGCCCATGCTTTGAATTAATCAACATAGACAATATTCAGTTTTGAATAATATAATTTTTCCATCAAAAAGTATATCTGCAATCATTAAATTACTTCAATTACAGAGTACAATGAAATCAGACACATTATATACACTTCAAAATAAATAATATCCATAACGAATAGGAGAATAGTATATTCAAAAATTAGCTCAACCAGTTCATTGAGAGTTGGGGTTAACCACGAACTCCAGTAATTTCGCAGATGCACATTAATGTTTAATGCCGTAATTTTTTATTTCGTTGAAACTAGCAATGTAATACTCAAAACCTATGAAACCGTGCAAAATCTGACAAGTGGGAAAACGTGGTATTTACCTGAAAGTTATAATCGAGTCAGCTGATTACAAAAAATCAATGAGAAGGACCACACTTTGTTTAATGTAGGGATTGTCAAGCTGAGAAAAGTCCTCAGTCTACACATGTAAGGAAAGGACTTTAAGGCTTTAAGATCCTCGCTGCGACTCGTATTTCCTAAGTTTGTAGCAAATAGTCCTGTTAGTTTGACAAACTTTGTACGAACAATGCGGTTCTCTGTCATAATTTCATATGAAGCAGTGCTGTAAGTAGTCTAACTATAAACAGTAATACAGTTAGCTCTTACTAAAATCCTAGTGTTTCAGGATTGTATCAAGAAGTGTTACACTCCAATGCTACAACCTTCAATTCATGTTTTTTATATTTGCTGACGTTTACAGAGGTCGTTGTATCTTTATTGTTTATTTACATAAAACGTCCTTTTGTGCACGTTTCATGCTTCTCTCTATATTCAAGAGCTGCTACCTGTTTCTGAGGTATAATCTTATTTGGGTATTTCTACTTTAGTTATCAGTTTCATCGTGAAATGATGACTATCTAGAAGGTTTTTAAATGTCGTGTCTGTCAGTTTTACCTTCAATCACGTAAAAGCGGTTTAAGATACGAAGCAGTCTTTCTGCATTGGACTTTTCGTGGACCTGGAAAAGACCTAGACTTGTCGGCTTCATGATCGTGGTAGTAGTGCGAAATCTCTGGATGTCTCCCAATCATATGTGCAAACGTACTTAACAAAAACGACCGTTCTTTAACGTATCTAGCTGCAGCAGTCGTTTTTGGGCGGCTCTCTCGGCAGAGCATAGGACAATACTGCGCTGACTAACGTCTCGGACAAATGCTTTTAGATCAAGCCAGGATCCTAGCTAATCTTTGAAGATAATCTACATACAAAATTGGCCAGAGAGGCAGTGTTAATATTCAAGAAACCGAAGACAATCAATCGAGATGTAGGTGTTATCCTACACAAACGGAAACTCAAAACTCCGCCTCAAAACTGCCCATTTGACTCGCCGCTTATTGAGGAAGGCAAATATCGGAGAAGCCATCTGCTGAACTAAGTATACGATCTATTTTCAAAAGATTATTTTAAAATTATAAAAATTAAACAACAAATTTATTAAAATCAGGGACAACTGTCTAATGTTGCAGGATTATATTCTGTGCGAAATATTACGTTAAAACCCCAATTTTTGGAGTATACTGTATTAATGACAATATAATATATATATATATATATATATATATATATATATATATATATATATATATATATACACACACAAAAGGGGGAGGAGGTAATTTTAGCACGTTTCCTCCTTCCTTTCAGAGAGGTTGCTTGTTGGCACTTCTTACCCTTTAGAGAGCGATCATTAGTGTAGGTAGTTTGCGTGTTAGAGGGTTATCTTGTTTTATTGGGTAAAAACAAATCGGAGAGAATTCAATGGAAGGAATTCTTGACTTATTATTTAGTGGCCTAGTGGAACATATCCCTGAAAGATCCAGGTCACTGATTGGTGTGTTGACACTGAAATATCAAAGAAGCCACTTCATGTGCTACAAGGCTTGTTTCTCCGTGTTTGTTATGCGGTTATAAAATGAGATTTTTCGGACCGGCTTCAAGGCACACACACAAATAAATGGCTACAATTATCTGATAGAATCGGCGAAATAATGTACCACATTTACAAAATTTAGCATGATGATCAATAAAAAAACTTGTCCATCTGCAAATCTACCAATTCCTCGCGATGCTCCATTACGAAAAGCCGCCGAAAAAGGTCTTCCTGGAAGAAAAAATAAACTAGCCCTGTGAATAAGAGACCCAAGGCTTCGGAAGAATCAATCTCTACCTAGTTTTACTCCAACTGAAGAAGCCAAACGTTTGCCATTAAATCAATGAAGATTAAATGATGCTTGCATCATATGAATAATTTATATCTCTCGACAAGAGTAGAATTTAGAGAATGGAGTTAAGATATCGCATTTTTGGCATCCTGAATCTTGTATGAACAAATTGTTTTGTCTTAAAACTGTTTAGTTCGTTTAATTAGTCAAGGAATAGTTTGGATTAGGCTATGAATAAGTCACATTAAGGACAAATCTATATTTTGAACAGCAGTCTCTATGGCAGTCTTCTTCGGCAATGAATCCTTAGGGCAGCGGTTTCCAAACTTTTTGCTCCTGCGCCCCCCCGTTTTTATATAAAACTTTTTGGGCCCCCCTCATTTTCATGGCTATCTAATTTCATAAATACATGCTAATTTACTCATGATTACTTATATAATATATTTAATGGGCTGCAAAATAATATACCTAATATACATCATATATTTATTAAGAGGAGAAAAATCTTACAAAAATACAATAACTAGAATACAGGTTATAATTAATAAAGCTTATTATATTTTATTATTCAATTAATTATTAAAACAAAAATCAAATTAAATTTAATTATTTTATTAATATTTATTAATGGTGTGATGGAAGAGCACGTTTTGCAGCACACATTTTTTCAAACCGAGGTGTCTGCTCACAACAACGCAGCTGTCTGTGAAAACTCCAGCACCCTCCTCGCAATAGTGTCACGCCCCCCCCCCCCCCCCAGGGGGGCGCGCCCCACAGTTTGGAAACCGCTGGCTTAGGGGATGGATTGAAGAAGTCTGGCTAAGACCATTTCTGTTTTATTCCAAAATCATTCCTAGCCGAATCCCTAATGTTCCTTGATTTCTCATCACATCAATGGCTAACTACCTACATCTCATTATGTTTAGTTTATTTCAAATTGAGTTCGTTAGTAATTCATCCTCGATTGGAGTTTCCATAAAATAGTAGAAACATTCCAGTGATTTGTTATTTATCAATAATACCATTAGGAAGTTTTATGGATTGAAAATGCGAGGACATCTTCGATTTGAGAATTTAAATGATCAATTATTAAACCAGAGAGGCAGTTATAGAGGAAAGTAGTATTTTGAAGAAGTTTACCAAGTTGGAAATAAGAATATTAAAGGAATATTGAAGCGATGATAATGCTAAGCAATTCTTAGGAATTTAATCATCAATTTCTCATCATTTGATGTTGTTTCAACTGAGCAATGACCTTAATTTACGGTTTGTATATTTTTTGACGATGAAAACTGATCTTTTGGTATATCTAGAAGGTCCAGGGCACCCCATGATTGAATTGGTTGAACCAAGAGCCGTTGAATTCCTTAAACTAAATAAGAAACTCCTAACCAGGTTAGAATAGTCCTTAGTTTAATTCCGAGGCACGTTCTAACTTCTTATCTACCTATTGTTGAAGAACATCTAGATTTAGTTCCTATTATGTCTTTCTTTATGTGATAATTATGTTATTTAAATTGGAATTTTATTTATTTGTTAGATACGTCTGTTCATTCCTTTGCATGAATCAGATACCTGGTAGATTTCTTTCGTTGCTAGCCTTACAGGTAATTTTTTATTAGGAGTTTTTGACTTGAATCGTGTTGTGTCAGTTCACAATACACGTAGATGTGGGAATGAAGTAGAAATGTCCAGAACGATTCTTTGATCAAACTCATTTGAAAAGACATGTATTACGGAAACCGCTTCGAATGCGTTTGATCACAATAATTAAGGGTTGATTGAGGCTCACGTCAATCGGTTGACACAATCTTTTGATTGATCACTTGCAGCTTCTCTTATGCATAGTTTACACGAGCTTAGTACATGTCACCTACGCAATTGAATAGGATTAGATTCTACTAAGCGACAAGTAAGCTCCCCCACCACAATTCTAGTATGAGTATCACGCATCGTGAAAACAGCCCAACAAGTGGTTAGTGGCAGGTTTGCTACTGGACGGACCGTACTGAATGCACTTGTCCACTACGTGTAAACGAGTACTTCTCACTTGTCACAAAGCCTGCCTAGTGAGAGGGACTGGTAAGAAGTCCGTGTAAACTACGCATGATAGATGACACCTATACGCAAAACTTGCCTAAAACAGTAATTCGCGTACGAGAGTATCATCAAAAATATTATTATTTTACACAAATTGCTGTTTATGCAAACAACACTAAAGTGCATCAAGACTTGAGTGAAGTAGTAGTAAAATTCTGTTGTTGTTTATAGGCGTATAAAAGGCCCCCCCCCCACTGAAATTTTGATTTAATCGGTAAAAATGTGTTATACAAACCTTAAAAATAAATTAAATAAGATCACAGTTCAAAAAATATAATTTATTTTGGTTGTTATAGCGGTTTAATTGGCAAACTATTCAAAGTTCTAGATTGTTAGTATTCCATTTCCCCATAGACCCCCCCAAATGCTCCCAGCCCTCTCCCCCTAAAGTTATTTCCTATTTACGACAATGGTATCTACCGAGGAAAAGCTTGATCGAAACCCTCCTAGACGGCTAGGAGACCTCTTCAAATCATTCTTCTCAATCAAACTTTTCATCAATCACATCCACTTAAGCGTCAAACGATTTTCCAGAAATTCAGTCATTTTAGACTCAATCGATTGACTCAACCTTTTCAGCAAAATGATTGACTCTTCAGGGCCAACAGAAAATGTTTCAATTTTTCAGACATGTTGTTTATGGATATGAGAATATGGTCAATCGTCAATGGGACCGAAAAAATGTAAGCAAGGGCCAGGTGTACTTCACCGATTTTTTTAAATTTTATATACAAATTTTAAACACTTTTTGCTTCTCGCCGTTATGAAAACACCCTCAAATGTGGCTACAAAAAACAATTTTTATACAGGATCTCGAAAGGTTTTAGGATTTTTTTAAAATGAAATTGGCGGTGCATTTTCTCTTAAAAAAAGGCGCTGAAATATACCGGGTAATATATCTGTTATATTTTCAAAACAGATATTTCTGTACCTTTTAGCGCGGTTCCTCCCTCCCCCATAGGGAGGAACTCCGCTTATAAGGTTGATCTCATGACGCAATCCAGAAGTGCCGACTAGAAAATTTTGCGTTTCAGAACCCCTAGAGACCGAAATGATGGTGGTTCAAATTTGTATATATATATATATATATATATATATATATATATATATATATATATATATTTGTCTGTTCGCTCTCTAGGTAGAAGACGAATGGTCCGATTTTGATGAAATTTGGTACAAAAATCCGTCGCCCAATTTGAAAGGTCTAGTTCGTTAACCAGCAAAATCCGTCCACTGGAAAATGGCGTTTGGGGCGAAATTCGCGCAAACAAAATCGTAACGCTTACGTTTTTGAGTTCATAAGCTTGTAAGCACTCGTTTTATAGGCTTCTTGGGCTAGGAAAACGAATGAAACCATTTTCAAGGCGATAGCTTTAACCGTTTTCGAGAAAATTGGAAATATAGTTTTTGAATACCGTTTTTGGTTTGGGTACTTAGAATCATGGGATTCAGTTGAAACATTTTCTGCATGTTCTACTTTCATTAAAACTAATATGTTGAAATTTGTGTTCAAACGGAAGAATACCATTAGAAAGCTTACTAAATGCTCTACAAAAAAGGTTATGATGAAAGTTTTGATTAGACGATGTCAATCGGAGAAATAAGCGCTTAAAACTTTAAAGTAATTGATTTCGCTTATTCGAACTGTTCTTTTTGTCTGTTTTTATTCCTTGTTATTTTTTAACTGCTTATAGTTGGATAATGTATTTGATAATAAATCAGGTTAAGAAAAATAAGAAAAACAATTTAATCTTAGAGATATGGATTTCCAAGATATAGCTTTTCAACTGCCTAGTCCTAGGGGTCCTTCCTAGGGCGGGGACCCATCCAGGTAAGATCGTAAATAACACCTTTCTTGAAAGTAAAGATGGAACTGTCAACTTTGGTCCTCCTCTTCCTCCCGGCACTTTCGTTGCTGACGAAGGCTACCAATGAGTAGTCGAAACGTCCTAAATATAGATTTTTTAACAAAAATCGTATTGAGGTTTCTTTAGCCGAATCCCAACCATTCCATCTTTACTTATCACCTCGACGGCTAACTATCTAATCTTCATGCTTTCTAGAAATGTGGACCCAAAATAATAACAGCTTCTATTTTAATCATTTTAAATGAGTCTAGAGATAAGAACGGAACCGCGCTAAGATGATGCAGTTCCTGCGGGTTGGACTTTTTTACAGAACACTCGTATACTGACATCAGAAAAAGGTCCACTTAGTTTTTGTTTTATTCTCTACGTGAGAATGCAATTGATAACATCACTCAGGCGATATAATACATTTTATTCGGCAAGTAGCGAAACAGTTACTCTTTTACTCCTTACTAAAATGAGGGCAACCCTTTGGTGTAAAATATTTGCTCTTGGAAGGGCATTTTTATAAGAAAAAAATTGCTGATGATTTAATTTTTTTTTTTAAATTTGTGTTTTTAGACATATGTCAACCACACGGGTCATGTATGTCTCAGTTAGAAGACTCGTTTGATCTAATATATTTCAATTGGCATATAATTTCAATATGACTATTGATATATATATATTGATATGATATGACTATTGAGGAAAGAAAGTGATATTGACCAAAAGTGCTACTTGAAGATAGATTGAGAAGATCGATATAGATTGAAGATAGATAGGAGGAGATCGAAACATATATATTAATATATATATATATATATATATATATATATATATATATATATATATATATATATACATACATACACACAAATATTTATAAATTAAATATGTCCGATTAACTTAGTTCTTTCTAGGAAAGCAAATAATTTAGTTAAGTGATTTGAGTTATTTCCCAGAAGTTCCCTTAGGTCAGTGGGCAAACCTAACTGTTCTCTTTCTTTTATGTAGCCCCTGCATTCGGTGAGGATATGTTTTACGGTTAGATGTACTCCGCAGTACTGACATATCGTTGGTGGTTCCTTTGCCATAAGATAGCCATGCGTCAGTCTTGAGTGTCCTATTCGTAGCCTGGTCAATATCACTTCCTCTCGTCTTCTGTCGCGTATGCTGCTACTCCATGCATCTACGTCTTCTTTTATTTCACGGAGCTTTTCCCTTAACTCCATCCTATTCCATTCTTGGAACCATTTATTTTTTAGTGGTAGTTTTACGGCTGCTAATAAATCGTTTACAGGAACTTGACAGCAAACTTGTCCTTCTTTTGCTGCTTTGTCAACTTTTAAGTTTTCAATTATTCCACAATGCCCAGGAATCCATATAAACAGAGTTTTTATGTTATTTATTCTGAACTCATTTATTTTGTTTTGTATATCTATGACCAGGGAGTAGTCTGGGTAGAGATTGCAGATTGCTAGAATTGATGATAAAGAATCTGTACAAATTACGATTTGTTGAGTGGTTGGGATAATAAAATTTAGAGTAATTAATTTAAAAAACTATTTTGGTGGTGAAATTTATCGGGCGATTTAGTCGCCATAAATCAACGAATTTTCTCTTTACAAAAAATATATTTCTAATATTTTTTTAAGTACTACAACATATCACACAAATAAACAAAAATCGGTCAGGTACACACACTTGGGGTACTTTCCTTGTAAGTCGCCTCTCTCTTTCTCTGCTGCGAGTTTCAAAATGGCAAGAATAACGTTTTGCTCCTCTCTCCCATTATTGATTGCCATTAAAAGTGAAATTGATCCATTTAGATATCTTATAAAGACTGCGATAAACAACCCACCAATAGCTCCAACTGGCAGAAGCAAGCCTGCTCGGGAGTATGACACAGGACTGGATCGTTTTCATATAATCAGCTGGTTTTTCTAACGAATCAGCGCTTCCATTTCCCTCGCCCCGAATCCCTATTCATTTTACTCTAAACACAATTTGCATAAAGAGAATCTTCTTAAGCCATAAGGCGCCCATTAAATAAATGTATGCAAATCCGCTATTAGGGGGGCTTTATACAATTAGGATTATAATTTGTAGCTTCTTACTCCCCCTCCTGAATTTTCAGCACGCTTCTTTTTATTGATATTGGGTGGCAATTTGGCCACAACCAGCAATCCGAAAGATCCGAAGGAACAAAAACCTTCCAGTCCCCAGGATCTGCATGTTCTAAGTGAATTATTTTGCAAGAATAATTTTAAAACGATATAACAAATAATATAAAATAATGAGATCGGGATAGGAAGGGGACATTCATTTTGTTTGAATGATACCCATCTCCCCTAGTACGAATCGAACCCACAACTTTACAACTAGTAACAAACTTAAAACTACTAATAAATCAAGCAATTGCCGCTGATGCTATTATCCACATCCGGCAGAAAAATGCAGAAGACTGGAATGGTTTCCACGGTGAACCGCGGTGGAACAATGAATGATGGAAGGGCGTGAAATAAAGAAAGCACTCAATTTTTCATGTAGACTAAGTCCATACAGAATATAGATAGAAAATATTACTCAAATATAAGATTTTCAAAATTAAAAGCTGAAGGCAGCAAAAGCACAATGGACTTACAGAAACAGAAAATGTTTGATGGAGTTATTATAATCATAAAAAGGCAAACATCACATCGTAACAAGATAAATAAAATATAAACCAAATATGATTAATAGTAGATATGATTTTGCTTCATAATCTAGCAGTCAAAATTATGAAGCAGAATTTCTTTATTGATTGTTTTTATTCGTATTTTCCCTTACAATTCGTTAAATAATATTTATTTATAAAAAAAAAACTACCCTATAGAGGTATCTGATTCATGACCATACGGCACACTAGGGAGATAGTGTGGTCAGTACTATGCTCCGGCCGCCTGATTTTCCCCATGGCTGCTTCGACTGCTAGAGTCATTAGCATCAACCAAGGTACCCATTATTAAATTAATTAAAGGCTGGGTTGGCCTAGGGACAGTCAGGGAGGCCGAATTCAACCCATGAGCGAAGGCACTAGAAGAAAAAGTCTTTAGTGCTTGCTCGGGTTTCGAACCTTCGTCCTCCAACTTATTAGTCCAGTGCTCTACCACTGAGCTAACCTCGCCCCCATTTATTTATAATAGTAATTATATAACTTTATATCATTTTTAACTTCGTTTGTGAAATATTATTTTTATTTAAATTTTAACGTCCAATCTTAATTTATGAAGAATGTAAAAACGTGATATCTACAGGTTTATACCCTTTCTACCTTTTGTAGCCAGTATAGGTCATTTCACAGAAATGTGGCCACTTCTAGTGTGAATCGAAACATGACCTTAGCTCTAACGGCCACTTGGCCTCCACTTAAATATATACCAGTATTTTTAATAAAGTTTTAAGTTTATGTTTAATTTACATTGTGTTTTATGTCAATCAATAAGGCGCTGTAATAGTGTTATGGAATATATTTCTTTTTCAACAGTATTAAAGTAATATTTTATTGATTGCTCAATTTATTTTTTTATGGCCTATCAACTACTGGGATATCTACAGGTTGCCAGCCCTTTATGCCTGACTAATTGCCTAGATGTCGAAGCGCCGTAAGTTTGTCTTGTTGAGGTAGTTGTTACTAACAGATAAGTGGTCTATATATTTGCTGCCATCGCTGAGTAGCTCGGTCACATTGGAAGATAAGTCATAGTTTTGTCTCTGTTAACACTCTGTCAGTGTGTGGTTTATGGTCAGTGGTCACAGACGTCATGAGATGTATGTTAGTCGTGGCTTAATGCTGACACACTTACATTATGAACTTATACTATATATTTATTTAGCTTATGGCATTCTGTTGAGTTGTTTAATTGAGACGAGCTTTGAGGAATTTTTAAACTGTTTCCCTGTGGACATATGAAGTTATCCATGGCTGTTGTAGCTAGTTTGAGGGATTACGGCTGGGATAGTGAAGTGGGTGTATTAAGGGTTGAGATCCAGCCCCCAGAGAGCTGAAGGGAGATCATTGTATATCCAGCCCCTCCTATCTCGTATGCTCTATCTACTATCTGGATACTCATTTCAGCCTCTTTACTTGCTCAGCTGTCACAGGTCTTAGAGGAGAAAACTATACAAAATCGTACATAATTTCTTTATTTAATATTATATTCTGGATATGTGTGTACATTTTGTTAGGTATACTCCGTGGGGTCACATCTCAAGGACTCCCAATATCAGATGTACGTTCAGATTACGTTGAAAGGGGCGTACCAAGCTCTCTCCGCCTAGGACTGGAGTCGGCGGCAGCTCGAAAAACCACAGCATTTAATGGAAGAGAATGTCGATTGCTAACTCTTCACTTGATAGTTTTTGTTTGACTTGTCACGGCTGTGGATGTCTGTACCGCTGCCTTCTTACATTAGTTGGATTGATAAACAGAGAGGATAAGTGATGCTTGATAGTGAGAGAGTTTCAGGGTTTTGATGGGTGGTTACTTTGCTGTGGAAACGTTGGAAACTGGATAATATTACATCTTTATCGAATATGATATTAAGGTATTTATCAAGGTTGTTGTTCGAAACATACAACGCACCATTCACAATGGCTCTTAAAATGCTATATTGGGAGTTTTGAATTTGTGTGATATTCAAAGTCCTCGTGGTTCCTCAGATTTCTGACGCTCCAAAAGGAAGGACATTTAATTACGTTTGGAACAGAGGAAGTATTACAAAAACATTGTTTGGCACCAGACAGGTATAGTTTTTCTTTCGTACATTTTGTTTAGTATTTCGTAAGCTGTTGAGAATACGTGGCGATTGGAACCTAATATAGGTGGTGTGCCTAAAAAGTTAGGTGAATTATAAGATAAAAACATAATGTTAATTGTAAATACCTTCATTGACCTCCAAAATACTCTCCACCAGTGACAACACACTTCTGATAACGTACGTATAACGCTTGACAACTGTTGGGGAATTGTTGATGTTGAGTCGTTCTCAGAGTAACCGTCACGTGGTTCTGAACCTCCTCGACGTCCGCAAACCGGGATCCCTTAATCGCCTGCATTTGATGTAAAAAAAAAAAAAAAAAAAAAAAATTAGCAGGGGCCAGATTTGGAGAGAAGGGTGGATGTTGCAAAACTGTCACACCACGCTGATTCGAAAACGGTCGTAGAATGATGCTAGTATGCGATGTGCATTTTCGTGCAGTAACATCCGATTTCCGGTCTGAAACAAACGTTTGAGAACCTCTAAGTAGAATGCGGCATTTACCGTTTGAGCAGCAGGAACAAATTCCTTCTTTGTCTTTGAAAGATGACCAACATGATCTTCACGTATACCCTATAATAAATACGCAGATAACATTTAGTTGGAGAAAACGCTGCTTGCATTGTTTTTAAGTTTATTTAGTTTCAGTGAAAGAGATAAATGAATAGTTTTCCTAATCACATGAGGTAGGTATGCCCAATAAAATGCAAACACGCTAAGATGATGCAGTACATGCAAGTGGGACATTTTTTTTTACATAAAGTCTCACGAGGTCAAAATATTCTTTAAGTGCTATTAAATGGTGACCCGGAATTGGTATTCTGAGTAGGAGGAATTGAGCTAAACGGTCAGGCTTGCCAACTGAAGGATGTTGGGCAAACATTGAGCAAACACTTAAATAGTAGATATTTTCCAATTGTCAGCTGACTGGCGAACATTACTAGGAATAATTGGGCGGAGGCTAAACAGACGAGCAATCATTCTCTCGCGGTTCTTCTGGTCAGCTCCCATTCATAACCACAGATCTCTAGGCGTCACAACTTTTACATCATGGCGTTTTACAGTATTGGTAATTTCGGTTTCACTTAATAAAAATGTATGTTCTTGCTGAGGGAAAGAAATCATTTATGTAAATGAGCCCCAAACGGACTGGATGAAGAATGAGTTATTTAATCTTCTTGTCTTGTCTCCAGAAAAAAAATAATGCTGCACTAGTTGTAATTTATTTTAAAGATTTGGTTATGTTTAGAGTAACAAATAGTCCGAGAGCTGACAACGCACTTTTCATGAAGTGTTTTATGCGCATAGGGGAAAGGTGCAAAACAATATTTCCGAAAAATAGAGTTTTAACCAGAAGCCAACTATCTTTAATGTAAAATTAAGACAATTTTACAATATAACGCGTAAGGGGTATAACGCGTAAAAAAAAAAAAAAAAAAAAAAAAAAAAAAAAAAGAATTGTTTTTATTCTCATATTAGGGGGGCGAGGTTAGCTCAGTGGTAGAGCACTCGACTAATGAACTGGAGGACCAGGTTCAAAACCCGAGCGCGCACTAAAGATTTTCTCTTCTAGTGCTGCCGTTCGAGGGTTGGATTTGGGGTCCCAGATCGTCCCTAGGCTCACCCAGCCTTTAATTAATTTAATTAACAATGGGTACCTTGGGTGCTAATGACTCTAGCAGTCGAAGCAGCCAAGGGGAAAATCAGGCGGCCGGAGCATAGTATTGACCACACTATCTCCCTAGTGTGCCGTATGTTCAAGAATCAGATACCTCTACAGTATCTGCCTTTTTTTTTATTCTCATATTAAATGAGAGTTTTATTCGCGCTGCCATTTAAACCGGAACGGCTGTACAAGATCATATAAGCAAGAACCAATGCAGTCCAGGCAACGAATGCTTGAAAACAGCTATAGGTAGACATTTTTGGAACACAGTTTTTGACTTCGTAATTTTGTTTGGGCTGGATAGGAAGTGAACATATCAAAAGTCCTCGCCCCTAGCCTTTAAGCCGGGGGGGGGGTTTAGAAGGTCCCATTTTTCGGGTTTTCACTTATATCTCGGAAACCCTGCGTCCTAGCGACATGACTATTCTATAACAAATGAAAGCTGATTAAATTTCCTAAAAGTTCTATTCAATAAAGTTTTTGGAGATATCTTTAGTTTTCGAAATATCCGCTCTTGAAAGTCTGTCATTTTGGGGAAAAACACTTTTGCCGCATATTTTTTCCCCGTTTTGACCGGATAACTCTTCAACTATGTACCAAAATAATAAATAACGGTTATAGGGTTGTAGAGTATTGCATTCCCTTCAATAGTATATATTACTTTGCTATTTTATGTATTTTCCTTCAAACGTAAAAATAATTTCAGTGTTCATCGTGAAATCTGAAATGTAGCGACTAACAGCCCAGGAAACTGAGAGTTATAGGTGGAAATGTTTGGAACACAATTTTTAACTTCATAACTTTGTTTCGGCTAGTTAGGTGGTCAAAATATCAAAAGTCCTCACCCGTTGCCTTTGAGCCGGGGGGGAGGGGGGTTAGAAGGTCCCATTTTTCGGGTTTTCACTTATATCTCGGAAACCCTGCGTCCTAGCGACATGACCATTCTTTAACAAATGAAAGCTTATTAAATTTCCTACAAGTTCTAGTCAATGAAGGTTTTCGAGATATCTTTAGTTTTCAAAATATCCGCTCTTGAAAGTCTGTCATTTTGGGGAAAAAACACACTTTTTTCTATTCTCGACCGGATATCTCTTCAACGATGCACCCAAAAAAAATGTCGGTTCTGGGGTTGTAGAGCATTCCATTCGCTGCAATAATATATATATAACTTTACTATTTTATGTATTTTCCTTCAACTGTGAAAACAGTTTTAGTGTTCATCGTGATATCTTGCAACAACTGTTGGCCAATGAACCGTTCAATTTCTCACCATTTCCAGTCATTGTACTGTCCAAAATATACTCCATTATGTAAATATAGGTAGTACTGGAAGTATAAATAGTACGAAATATATAATTTTGGGCCTCTGACCAGTTATTCGCACTCAATTATATAACATCTTGACCATTATATTGGCAATGGTTTTGTTAGGACCAAGTGAGTGCGTATATAACGTTTGAAAGAAAATACATAAAATAGTATTGTAATATATATTATTCAAGTTAATGGAATGCTCTACAACCCCATAACCGACATTTTTTTTGGGTGCATCGTTGAAGAGATATCCGGTCGAGATAGAAAAAAGAGTGTTTTTTCCCAAAATGACAGACTTTCAAGAGCGGATATTTTGAGAACTAAAGATATCTCGAAAAACTTCATTGACTAGAACTTGTAGGAAATTTAATAAGCTTTCATTTGTTATAGAATGGACATGTCGCTAGGGCGCAGGGTTTCCGAGATATAAGTGAAAACCCGAAAAATGGGACCTTCTAAACCCCCCCTCCCCCCGGCTCAAAGGCAACGGGTGAGGACTTTTGATATGTTGACCACCTAACTAGCCGAAACAAAGTTATGAAGTTAAAAATTGTGTTCCAAACATTTCCACCTATAACTCTCAGTTTCCTGGGCTGTTAGTCGCTACATTTCAGATTTCACGATGAACACTGAAATTATTTTTACGTTTGAAGGAAAATACATAAAATAGCAAAGTAATATATACTATTGAAGGGAATGCAATACTCTACAACCCTATAACCGTTATTTATTATTTTGGTACATAGTTGAAGAGTTATCCGGTCAAAACGGGGAAAAAATATGCGGCAAAAGTGTTTTTCCCCAAAATGACAGACTTTCCATAGCGGATATTTCGAAAACTAAAATATCTCGAAAAACTTTATTGAATAGAACTTGTAGAAAGTTTAATCAGCTTTCATTTGTTATAGAATAGTCATGTCGCTAGGAAGCAGGGTTTTCGAGATATAAGTGAAAACCCGAAAACTGGGACCTTCTAAACCCCCCTCCCCCCGGCTTAAAGGCTAGGGGCGAGGACTTTTGATATGTTCACCTCCTATCCAGCCCAAACAAAGTTACGAAGTCAAAAATTGTGTTCCAAAAATTTCCATCTATAACTGTTCGTTGCCTGGACTGATGAGAGCGCAGAGAATAACCACAACTGTGCGGTGCTGTCATTCACTCTTACGGTTACGCGCAGTGTATTGCAGTCTATCTTATTCAACATTTATTTTTATGTTTCCTGATAATTATACCCCTCAAAAGTGTCTGCTCTTCTGTAATTATTTTCAAATATGTTTACTGAAGACGCTGTTTAAATCGCAGCGTGAATAAAGCACTTAATTTAATATTAAAAATAAAAACTAGGTACTTAGTTTTTTTCATTATTATCATTTTAACCCCCTTAAAAGTGCCTGCCTTATTTATTATTAATTTGAAAATTGCCTTAATTTGCCTTTTTTTTTTTTTTATTAATAATAGTTGGCTTCTGAATAAAACTCTACTGTATGCGCAGTACCTGGTGTCCTAAGGTATGTTCAGGAAAAACATATTACCTTCTTATCTACCTAAGAGGTATATTTCAGGGTGCATAAAACACTTCATGAAAAGTGCGTTGCCAGCTCTCGGTCTAAAAAGTAATAGATTAAAAATACTTCATTAAGAAATAGGAGCAGATTTGATATTTTCTTAATATGGCGAGAATGGTTGCTACGCACAAGTGATCACTTGATCGCCGGAAAAAAGGTGCTTTTTTTGATAATTTATTTGTAAAGGCATTTAAATTTCTTTAACAGTAAATTTAGTTCAAGACTTTTCAAATGGTTACAGGGATTAAAGCTATTAGGTAACATGCTGAGGTGGTGCACTTAATGTCAACAAGACTTTTTTGTCTTCATTGTTAGTTATGGGAAGCAGATATACAAACACCATAAGTATTGAATAGTTTTTGTCTTAATTGTTAGTTATGGGAAGCAGATATACAAACACCATAAGTATTGAATAGTTTTTGTCTTAATTGTTAGTTATGGGAAGCAGATATACAAACACCATAAGTATTGAATAGTTTTTGTCTTAATTGTTAGTTATGGGAAGCAGATATACAAACACCATAAGTATTAAATGGATAGTTTGAACGAGAGAAGTATAACTAAATCCACCCTGGAATATTTTCCTCCCTTCCCTACTACCTTTGGTAGAGGGATGGAGAGAGGGTTGGGTTATTACAGCGACTCTCGCCCTTCCCGAGAGGGTGATAAAAAGAATGAGACTGCTTGGGGCTCCAGGTGGCACATTCAGATCTTTCTTATTTCTACTTTATACCAATAATACTTTTCCTCATCTACCTTCGCATTTCATACCACCATCCATCATGGAAAATCAGTTTGTGTAGAAACCATATCTTTATTATTTTTCATTATGAAGAAAATAAAATATCTGAAGAAAATGGGAAATCTGTTTCTTATACCTGGTACAAATTCCTGTATAATTACAGGACTACTTACAATTCGCACCAGTTTTACAAAATAAGAAAAAAAAAAAACAAAACAAAAAAAACCTATGCATAATAGGTTATAGACCTAATAATAAAAATATTCTACAGTGTTAGGAATATACGAAAAAGATAGATACACAATGCATTGTGAATAGTGAATAGAAATGTATTGAAATGACGATAAATTTACTAAAAGACTATACATTTATTTTAGGAAGATTATAAATATATTAAAATTTATATAATAATATTATTTCAAGAATATGTAGCTCTTCTATGTACATACCTTGATAACGTATTCTCATAGTTACCAATCAGCTTAATTAAATTATACTCGTATTTATGCATATTCCATTGATATAATGTATATAAATATATATAAATTCTTGTGAAAGATGACCCGATATCTATTTTTTTCACTTTTTCTTGTTTGTTTTTCTGGCAGGGGGTCGATAAAGCAGTACACTCTTTGTTCACATTAACCGCTTTATTTGTTATGTTTCGCATAACAAAGCGGTTAATGTGAACAAAGAGTGTACTGCTTTATCGACCCCCTGCCAGAAAAACAAACAAGAAAAAGTGAAAAAAATATATATAATCGTATAAAGGGAACGTTTCTTCAGGGTTTTCTTTCTTTTAAATTTGTATTACTCCTTTCGTAAGGTCGTGTGTTCGATTCCCTCTGGGGTTGGTGGCTTCTCTTTCGAAATAAAAGGCATTGGCCCTATCCTGGCTAGGAAGGGTGGTGACCTCATGAAAACCCGTCCCAAAAATCTATGTCTTGAATAACTGGGCTTTAAAATTTAAATAAAAAACGTTCTGTATCCTTTCGTTTGTTTTATCTATCTACAATTTTTACAAGCTTTTGTCTTATTGGCGATGTGGTTTATGTTCAAGATACAATTGTTTCTTATTTTTTATTAATTTTATTGTTACAGTAAACCTTAATGCTCAGGGCAATCGATCATCTGCACCATTTATGGACAAGTACCCTATAAGAAATTCGTAAAGTTAATTTATTAAAGTCCTGTAGGTTAAGAACAATAAAATATTTAAAGGGCAGTCTATATTATTAAAAGGACAACTATTCTTAGTTCTTTGTGATAAAAGTTGTAAATTGGCAAAGTTATCCATCTCTGTCGCCAAGAATATAGAAAAATGCTTTGTTGTCCTGATCTCAGAAGATTTAATAAGTTCTGACGTTTATTGGTAAAGTTTTGCTCATCCTCTGTTATAAGCGAACTTAATAATAGAATTTCTTATTATATTTGATGTGAAAAAAGAATAAGGCGGACAACAAAAATAGGGATTTTTCAAGATTTTGTGCTCTTTCATTAACCTTCTTCAAAGGGAAAAATGCCCTTTCAAATAGGAGTGCCGATTGAAAAATAAATGAACCGTGAATACTGACGGAATCTTTGAAGTTCCTTTCGATAAAAATATTTGAGTAGTGAAGAGGGAGGGGGGGGGGGTAAGAAGGGTAGAGGAGGGATCGATAAAGGACGAGAGGCTTACAAACTCCTAATTAAGATCAATAATGAAAGAGAATGACTCAGTAGCAAAGATGAATGAGATCTAAGGGGATATGGAACCCGTTCATTTCTTTTGATCCGCTTTGCAGGCCCCTGCTTATGAAACTGTGAAAAAAATACCGATTCGCAAGAGCTCCGTAAACTTACGGAAGTTCCCATCTTGTAATTAGGTTATATAATTTATAAAGATAATTTATTAAAAAATACCAAATATAGAGGATCCCCCCGTGGTCCAGTTGCTAGTAATCTGCATTCTCATGCGGTAATGTTGGTTTGAGTCTCGCCTATAACAGGTATACATTTTCCAGCCATGGGTTCGCGGAATAAATCCCTGTCTTGTCACAGATGTTTCGGAAGGGTGACAACGGTAGATAGCTCTCCCAAAATGTCGACGAGCCGAGATTTTAGGCTCCACGAGTTAAAGTACCACATTTATAACTCAACTAAACGGTATCTTTAGCCTTCCTCCATCCCCCATGCATTTATTGCTAAGGATGCCGCTAAGTTCAAAATAGAGATTTTCCCCGACAATATGACTGTTTTTCTTTGCTGAAAAACAACTATTCCCTGAACTTTTTTAGCCCAAACGGATAAGGCCTAAAGTACGATATGTGCGGTAAGCAGCAAAGCGGCGTCGCTGGAGTGCAGTAGGATTGGGGGAAGACAGGATACAATATGCATGAGCGGCAGGGAGGCGCCGCTTGCAGGTTGGAGCTTGCCGCTCACCCCAGGCATTAAATTTTACACGCTCTTGTCTTCAAGCTTTTGACTAGTAAACATGGCAGATTTTTTTTTTTTTTTTCCAGGAAGTGGGAAAGGATGGGCAGGATCTGTACTTTATTCTTTAAACTCTATTAGTTATTTATATTGTGCCTTTTATTTTCCTCCACTCCTTCACGAAGGTAGAAAAGGCGGCAAACTTCACTGAGTTATCCACGAGGGTCTTCATTTCCGGAGTGTAGTCGCAGATCTGGCGGAACATCCTGAGTCGAGGGGCGGAGTACTTCTGGCATTGTAGCAGAACATGCTCAACCGTTTCAGCCCCGCCTCCGCAGTCGCACGCGTCCGATTCTTTCAACGCAAAACATTTCAGCTAAGCATTGAAATTTCCATGCCCGGTCAGGAATTGGGTGATCCAGAAGGCTGGCGATATCCAATTTTGCACTTGTGTATCGCTCACGTCCAGGAAGAAGCATCGTGTTACCGGTCGCTCTGTGGTCTGACTCCATTCCGCTGACCACGTCTCCTTTACATAGATGGAAATAATCGCTTTCAGCCTTTTATATCGGCCCGGCGCTGCTTCCACATTCGACATTAACTGGCGCAGGGGCGCTGGTAGCTCATTAGGGAGTGGGTCTCCTCTCTTTGCATGATAAGATGCCACCCTCGCCGTGGCGAGGATGCCAATAGGAGGGACGCCTGTAATCACGCACAAAGCTTCGTTAGACACTGTCTTATATGCTTTGAACATTCTTTTTAGAGCAATCCTCTGCAGACTGGTCAGCGCTAGCTGGTGGTGCTTCTTCAATAACATGTGACAAGCTTCGACCGCATACAACATCTCGCCGACAACACAGGCCAGGTACATTGTTCTTGCCGGCTTATATCCCATCCCCCAGGTAACGTCTGAAATATATTCAGTACGGAGTTTACTTTCTTGGCAAGAGCACCAATGTGGGGTGTCATGCTTGGTCCAGGTCCTAGGGTGACGCCAAGATATGTGATGGTCTTCGCAAAGTTTACGCGTTTACCCCTTACTAGTGCCCGAGGTGGGTGGTGCCGGCCAAACCGGCCCTTCACCACCATGGCTGTCGTCTTGTCCGCCGACACATGCAGACCTACCCCATCGCACCAATCCATGACACGGGTTAACGCCAGTTCCGTACTCCTCATGGCAGCAATCCTAACATGGCAGAAAATAGAAAATTGAATGACACTGAATGTGAGCTTTTATTTTCGGAAGTCCAAGGTAGAACGTACCTATGGAATGACAGACAAAGTGATTCTAAAAATCCAAGAGGTTGGAAATGCATTAAACTTGTCAGGTAAGATATCTGAAATACAAATGCAAAGTATCGAATGTGAAAAAACACATTTTTTATTTTGAATTTTTCTAATTGCTATCGGATTGATGTACTTTGTGGCAAACTCTTAAAAATTAAAGAAAAATAATGATCAAATACAGAAAATCAAACTAACGAATGTGCATTAAGTCTAATTAAAATATGTCATAGGATAAAATATACATTAAGTCATCTATAAGGTACCAAACCACGTTTCACATTCGATATTTTTTATTTGTATCGATGATATCTTTATTAACTGAGCATATAAAATATTATTTTTTTAAAGTAATATTTCAATTTAAAAACGGTGACTGTATGATGCGATTACGGAGATGAAGGAAATTACCGGCCAGCCGCTCTATATCGTAACCGGTGTCGCTCTGCCGCTCGTCACTCGTACCGTACCCGAGGCCTCTATTTGCATTTCGGCGTAACTATTCGCCTTGCGGGCGTAAGCTTTGGTCGCCACAAAGATATCTATATAATATTCCAAACTAAAAAGGGACATGTTAATAGATTATCTGACAACTGTTGATAAATCGGGGTTAATATGAGGTTCGAAAATTTAATAAGCTTCCTACTGAAAAGTTTCACATTTGAAATTTGGTTGGATCATTTCAGTCGAAGAAAACAGTGGTTAACATTTGCGGCTCTTGGTTTCGTTCCAATGGAGTAGTTTATCACTATACCTACGGATTTAATTTTTTTTTTTTTTTTTTAACAACAATTAGTTTTATAAGGAAATATCAAAATCTCATTTTTTGTTATAAATGTATTTGAGACTATAATCGATCTCTGAAGATAAATCTGAAATGGCAGAACTAAATTGTTCCCTAACATGACACCGAGCTGTCACGACCAGCCACTGGCTGTATCTAAAACAGTGGAAGAGGTTCACTTTTACCCTGTAGCTATTAGTCCACCTCGTCAGTGGGCAGTTATTCCTAATATAATTTACATGTCATTTTAGATTATGAAGAAGTGTTACAATGTAATTTAGTGTTACATTAATTTAGAATGCCTTCCCATAAATCTTATAGGAAAGGTAAGTAGAGAATCTAAAAAATATTAAATAGTCATATTTAATAGGCTTCTTTGAAATCACATTTAAAGCTTCTTAAATATTTTCTACAAAAAAAAAAAAAAAAAAAAAAAAAAAAAAAAAAAAAAAAAAAAAAAAAAAATCATTGGATTATTATTTATGAGTACTATTAACAGAAGATTTTGTACTCCTAATCACACAAATACTTACATATGTACATTTCAAATAATGCGAGTAAAAAAATTTCGCCGGGCCCCCCGAGAACACGGGCTCTTGACAAACTTTCCAACATGACCCTCCCCCATTTAATATGTTATTAAATTAGTAAGTATTTTATCGTTTCCACATTTTCCCCATAAATTATTCCACCCTGTGAAGATAATGAATTTCTTACAATTCATAATAGCAATCACAAAGAAACATTTCTCAGACTCGCTAATTTCATTTTGATTGCAGTAAAATTACAGTCACAAATACTCAATGATTTAACGAAAACTAATGCTAGTGTGTGTCTGTGAATGTTTGTGTGTTTTTGGAAGGGTATCTGTATGCAAGGAACTAACCAAATATATATAAAATATAATACACAATAGCTCTAATTGCCCATGCACAACAACTTAAGCTACAGGGACTCTACTTGAAATAATAGTTCCACCCGATCACCGCTATCTTATATTAGCAAAAGGCGCCACATAACATCGTCACCACTAGTCTCCTTTAGCCACTATAGAAGTGTGCCCATATTTACAACTTTTCCTCTATAGTAAAACTGAATCTGCTCCACAAGAGACGTTATAAGCTGTGAGAGATCAGAAATGCGTGGAATGTAACCTATGTAGGTATACCGGATACCTTTGGAATTCGCGATCGATTTGTTTAGTGTTTGACCTCTAGGTCAACCACCTCAATCCATAAGCTGACCTCTCTTCTCTTTAATTCAACTAATAACTGACAAAAGAAATAAAATGACCGTCAATTTAATTATACATATTAGTTATGTGTAAGTTTCTGTGAACGTTTTACATAGAAAAAATTAATATCAGGTCATTAAGGTGCAATAGCTAACATTTCTTCTCCATCTATTTGTATACGGATGTAATGTAGTAATGAAATGGGCCATTTGTTGTAATTGTGAGAATTGATCAGTTAAAAAAATATTGTTTGAATAATAACATACCCATTTACCCGGACAAACCCATTTTCACATGAATTCAGGCCAAATCAATATTCAATATTAAGAATCCCTCTTTTTTTATTGATTTTATTTTTATTTATTTGTTTTCTGCCTTTTAAATTTGTTTTGCCTTTTATTGTTCCCTCACCAAAGAATCCCTATGGTGAGGGAGTTTATTTATTTTTTTCTGCACAACCCATGCCAATTTTTCTTTAATATGTATTTATATTTTTGAGCACACTTAGGCATTGTATTCTACTAATGTGCAGATGTTAAATAAACGAATTATTATTTAAAAATTTCTCTGAAACAGTTTCATATAATTTTGAAAGTAGTTTTATTCGAACCCTAACTAAAAATAATATAAACTAAAAATAAACTTGAAACACTAACCACTGCGATTTATTCGCGCTAAATCTTCCGAAAAAACAGCCTTACTGTCGGAAGATTCTGCTTCAAGTTAACAAAATTGGCCTTTCGTTTTTTAGCGCGGTTCCTCCCTCCCCCATAGGGAGGAACCCCGCTTATAGGGTTGATACAATGAAACAATCCGGAAGTGCCGACTAAAAAATTTCGCGTTTCAAAACCCCTAGAGACCGAAAATAACGGTGGTTCAAATTTGTATATATATATATATATATATATATATATATATATATATGTATATATTTATATATATATATATATGTATATATTTATATATATATATATATGTATATATATATATGTGTATATATTTATATATATATATATATATATATATATATATATATATATATATATATATATATATATATATTTGTCTGTTCGCTCTCTAGATAGAAGACGAATGGTCCGATTTTGATGAAATTTGGTAGAAAAATCCTTCGTCCAATTTGAAAGGTCAAGTTCGTTAACCAGCAAAATCCGCCTACTGGAAGATGGCGTTTGGGGCGAAATTCGCGCAAAAAAAATCGTAACGCTTACCTTTTTGAGTTCATAAGCTTCTAAGTACTCGTTTTATATGATTCCTGGGCTAGGAAAACGAATGAAACCATTTTCAAGGCGATAGCTTTAACCGTTTTCGAGAAAATTGGAAAAATATTTTTTGAATACCGTTTTTGGTTTGGGTACTTAGAATCATGGGATTCAGTTGAAACATTTTCTGCATGTTCTACTTTCATCAAAACTAATATGTTGAAATTTTGGTTTCGTTTGGAGTTAAGGAAGGGTTAGAATAAAAAATTTCATTAACAGACATAAAAAGTTTTAGTAACTTTGTTTACTTTCATTAATATCTCGAAAAAGGTTGAGAATCTTGGTAAACGGAAGAATACCATTAGAAAGCTTATTAAATGCTCTAAAAAAAAGGTTCTAATGAAAGTTTTGATTAGGCGATGTCAATCGGAGAAATAAGAGCTTAAAACTTTAAAGTAATTGATTTCGCTTATTCGAACTGTTCTTTTTGTTAGTTTTTTATTCCTTGTTATTTTTTAATTGCTTATTGTTGGATAATGTATTTGAAAATAAAACAGGTTAAGAAAAATAAGAAAAACAATTTAATGTTAGAGACATGGATTTCCAAGATATGTAGCTTTTCAACTGCCTAGCGTCCTTCCTAGGGAGGGTTCTTTGTCTTTGATTTTGGTACTTAGAATTATGGGATACAGTTGAAACATTTTCTGCATGTTGGAGTTTCATCAACACTAATATGTTGAAATTTTTGTTACGTTTAGAGTAAAGGAAGGGTTAGAATAAAATATTTTATTAACAGACAAAAAAAGTTTTGGTAACTTTGTATAATTTCGTTAGTATCTCGAAAACCGTTGACAATCTTGTGAAGCGGAAGATTACCATTCGGAAGCTTACTAAATGCTCTACAAAAAAGGTTCTGAAGAAAGTTTTAATTAGGCGATGACAATCGGAGAAATAAGAGCTTAAAGCTTTAAAGTAATTGATTTCGCTTATTCGAACTGTTCTTTTTGTCTGTTTTTTATTCCTTGTTATTTTTTAATTGCTTATAGTTGGATAATGTATTCGAAAATAAAACAGGTTTAGTAAAATAACAAAAACAATTTATTGTTAGAAATATAGAGTTCCAAGATTCCAAGACCTTGTAACTAGCGGGAATGTTTCTAGTGATGCCGACCCTTCCAGGTAAGATTGTAAATCCTACCTTTCAAGACTGTTGGAACCAAAACAATAACTGTCGGGGTTCGGTCACTGCTACTTTTATCGTAAAAATGGTTTTATTGTGCCGACGTTTCGGCTTGAACTTCAAGCCTTCATCAGGGCTGTAAATACAAGTAGGACATATTTAACAGTAATATATGCACATATCTATGTAAATATACCTAACATATATATATATATATATATATATATATATATATATATATATATATATATATGCATATACACATACACATATACACGCACACATATGTACATATATATGCCCACATACATACACATATGGGGTATGTATTATTAAGTAGCAGTGACCGAACCCGGACAATCCCTACCTTGCATCATCAACGGTCAACGATCTCCTCTCAACAAAATAATAACTGCTTCTATTTTAATCTTTCGAAATTAGACTAGGGATAAGAACGGAACCGCGCTAAAATGAGGCAGTTCCTGCGAGTCGGACTTTTATTGGATTTAAGGCGTGTCAACGTTTTATTTTTGTGCCGAATAACATCAAATTCGGACCATTTTATAGACTGTATTGTGTGAATAGATACATACTCTAATACAACCTAGTTTTTCTTTTCTGATTACATGTACTTGTCATTGCATGAATATAGTATTTTTTTTTTCAGGTGAGTATCTCCTATGTTGCGATAATCTACGTACTATCTTAAAGGTTTGTAGATTTGTTTATTTTCTTAAGATTTCTGGATGAGAGTATTGTGCTGCCTTGTTGTGTTTTTTCTTGATCGAAATAGTTTTTTTTAGTATCAATGATAACATGAAAGGATAGTGTGGTGATTTGACATTTGTGTGAACATTAATATATTAAGATCTAGGAAGAAGTTCGGTGGAAAAAATGCATTTTGTAACCTGCCAAATTAAAAAAAAAGTATTTGGGATTATTAAATCCTTTGAAGGTGATTGAAATACTGTGGGAGCGAAAATAATGAGAATTAGCGAATCACCACGCCTTCTTCTATTTAGAAGTGAAGCGAAACGGTGATTTTGTCACAGAGTTGGAAGTTTAGCTGTTGCTGTATGTGACAGGCTCGAGTGGCTTCTCCCTGACATCTGTGCTATTGCCTGTTAGGTAGTTTTTTTCGCACAATATTTTTCTTGTGTCGTCATCCGATTGTATTGATACGATTATATATGCTACTAATATTTTAATTTACATTTTAATTTTAAATAACTAATGGTACAATCATTATTTGATTTGGGATTTAAAATAGTAGAAAAATTGGCTAAATTATTTTCTATTTTAATTATTTTATAGTAAAATAAATGTCTCAGTGATTTAGTAAATAAAGAAACTATATGGAGTTTTAAAAATATATTTGAAAAATAAATAAAATTATTATTTTGCTAGCGATAAACTCTATTTCTACAATATACAATACTATATTCTATAACATCCTCACGAAAGGGTTTTCCCAGCCCCCTTCGAAATTATTTCCTATATACGCCCAGGGCAGGAACTATAGCAAATGCTAAGCCCTGAGCATACCTCAGTCCCGGGGCTGTCTCTGGAGTTCAAAATCTATCATAGACGATTCATATATTGCGAAATTACTAAAATGATTGAAAACTAATCAAAGCAATTAATCAACAATTTTATTGGTTTACTATAAATAATAAATAATTGGTTTACTATTATTTAAATAAATAATAATAATTGTGCGAATGCACAATAAACTCGTGGGGGATTTTATCTTCTTGTGTCGTCGTTTGAGGGTTAAATTCGGGGTCCCAGACCATCCCTAGGTCCATCCAGAGCGTAAATAATTTATTAATATGAACGTGCCGGCCACGCTACAACCACGTTGCCTCTTTTTTTTTAATGTTTGAATGTCGAGAAAAGCTTATTCCCCGTCTAAAATATGTGTGATAAATCTAAACTACACGTCTAATGCATATTTATTTACGGAAAAGATTGTACTATGTTGTTAATAATTATTTTTCAGTATTAGCTAAGTGGTTTAACTAATAACGTTTCTCGGAACGTGAAATTTTTTCTTACTTTTTGTGAGGTTTTTCTCCAATGCCGACTCAAACAAATTCACAATCTGAATATAAATAATGCATAAAATGCTCTAACAATTTTTTTCAGACAATATGCTTAAATAATCGAAAGCGCGGGCCTTGGGTGGTTGCAATGCCTAAGTATATGATTAGTTGTAACCTTTAACGAAGAACTATACTCTTCCTGATTTCTCGAAGGATATAGATATGAAGAGAATCAGGGAGATGGAGCACCAGGTGCTGAGCGGGTAATGGAAATCTCTCTCCGGGGGATCATACTCTTAATGGATCTTTTTAATTAATGGATTCAATTTATTTTCGCCTCCTCATTCATAAAGCTTCTTCATTTCTCCTTTATTTTAAATACCTTCTTTCTAATTGATGTTTGTTGGAGAATTAGTTAGGTCGAAAATAACACCCTAATTCTTTACAATAAATCCCTACAAAACTTACCACGTATTTATATTTCAATCATTATCCTACATACCTGAAATCCTATTTATCTTGAGAAATAGGTGTTTCGTCCTGGATCTTGGTATATAGGACTCCCATAACCGATTGGACGAGTTCGTTGACCTACAAATCGGTCCATCTGAAGAGGACGTTTACTCTGGACCCCATTACTACTTTTACTTTATTACAACGAAACCCGACAGACATGATTCCCACACAATAAGGAACATGTGTTGTAAAAAAAAAAAAAAAAAAAAAAAAAAAAAAAAAAAAAAAAAAAAAAAAAAAAAAAAAAAAAAATTGAATCGGTTCATTAGAAGTTTGGATAATGTTCAAATTGACTTTAGCCGCCAAACTTCGAGTATTCAGTTAGTAAGACAACCACCAGAGGCGCTGAACAGCAGTTTCGTCGTTATGATTGTGGGTTTTCTCTTGGTAAATGTCGACGTTTTTAATATTTATCAAGATCAATAAATAAAAATATCAAGTTTTCTTGTGTTCATTAAGTAGTGTGGGCCTCGAATAAACAGCCCTCCGGAATTTGAAAATTAATAATTGAGTAGGAAGGGTGATTATTACAAAAATAAAAGAGCAAAACCATTAATGTTTTTTTCTTCTTTTACAATTCTATACAAGGCGTCCCCAAAGGAGTGTTTACGCCTCAAAGTACTTATAAGAAATTCGATTCTGACCAAAGAAGTTCCTATGAACATGGATCCGGAAATGCTTTCTTGATGCGCTGAAGCTAAAAAAAAAAACTCCTAAATCCCGGTAACTGCTCAACATCTGGTGTTGGAGGAAACACCTAAATATTGTTGGCACGTTTTGTAACCAAGGAATCTAATTTTTCATCACGGGATCTGGAGATTCGTTTGGTCTATCTTTAATAACACAGACTTATAAAAGTCCGTCACGCAGGAGCTGCATAACTAAGCACATTCCTTAGAATTTGGGTAGTGTAGACTGCTTTCCAGAACAATTTGCTTAAAATATCCTAAATAAATAAAATAAAAACAAGAATAGTTCTCTTTTAAATTTATAATGAGTAACTGATAAATTATTAATTTGCTTCCAGAGTTATGTTTACACATGGTACCTATTAAACTACGTAATAAATACAAAAAACCTCATATTATCGTATTTTCATCGAACGCAGGAACAGGATACAGTCACTCTAGTGGTAGAAAGCGCTCCTTGCGGCGGCTTTGTGAACCTACGTCTAGCGGGCTTTTCTATTGAAATATATTACAAATTAAACCCCCGCTTTCCGATTGACCGATTCAACTCATTTTTACAACACTTCTTTCTCATGAGTTACCCACGACGTATACAGCGTTTTGTTACAATACAGCAGAAATTACGACCGGTATGAGTATATTAGGAATTTGGGTCCGTTGTAAACCCCCCCCCCCCTTCTAATGAACCGATTTAGTTTATTTTTACAACACATATTTACCTGTGGATTACCACTACGAATACCGAGTTTCGTCGAAATATACCGAAAATCACGGCTGGTAGTGTCGAATTGGTATTGTGGGTCCGGAGTAAACCCCCCTTCTAATTAACCGATTTAGTTCATTTTTATATATCACTTTTCTCTCTATATTACCCCTACGAATACCAAGTTTCGTTGAAATATAACAAATATTACGGCTGACATAGTCAAATTAGTGTTTTGGAATCGGGGTAAACCCCCCCTTCCGGTGGACCGACTTTGGTGGTTAACGAACTCGTTCAATCGTTTGCTAATTGAATGCTATATACCAAGTTTCGTGACGAAAAAACAAAAACTCTGGCCGCTATCGTGTTAACAGACACACATATATATATATATATATATATATATATATATATATATATATATATATATATATATATATATATATATATAAATTTTAACGGGGATCATTTTCGGTGTCTACTAGGTAGGATCGATAAAGATTTGAAGAAATTTTTCAAAAATTCCGTCATGAGTCCAACCTCAATAGCTACTTTCCTTCGGAGGAAAGTGCTAAAATGAAAAAAAAAAAAAAAAAAAAAAAGGAATTTTCAGCACGTCAGGTTTACACATGAAGGTTAACTTTCATATATGAAGTCGTTTAAGAAGAAATAACTAGAGCTTCCATGGTTTTGAGGGTCGCTGAATTCGAATCCGAGGTCTGTTTCACCCCATCGGCGCAAAAGCAAGGTCATTTCAGGATGAATAGGTATATTTTACAAAAATGAATTTTTGCTGCAGATTAATTTTTTGCAAAATAAACATATTTTTCCTTAAAATGACCTTGATTTTGCGACCCTCAAAACCATGGCAGCTCTAGTTATTTCTTCTTAAAAGACTTCATACGAAACTTGACATTCAAATGCTCTCAAACCTGACGTGCTGGAGTGATGCGAACTCCCGATTCGGAGTCAGCGTGTCGAAATACATAAGAATATATGTATGGCGTATTTGGAAGAAATCTCTTATTTTATTTTGTGAGCCTGTGTAATTAGTGTTTGTCCATCGTTGATCAAGGCTCCCTGCGGTGATACGGTTTTATTCGCTGATCTGTAATCAACGCTGGAAAAACAGTAATTATTAATGATAGACCAATCGAATCCCCAGATTCCGTGATGCAAAATAAGATTCCTTGGTACCAATATGTGCATAATTTAGTGGCCTACAACATTTATTTGTGTTTTTTTCCTCTAACATGTTGAGAAGTTATCGGGATTTGTGGTCTGAAAAACGTGGTTTTAGGAGGGTTTTCTTTAGCTCCAACGCATCCAGAATATATTTCCAGACCCATGTTGGTAGGAAATGTTTTGATTAGAATCAAATTTCCCATAAGTAACATGAACCTTAAACTCTACTTTGAGGCCATCCCGTAGGTTATTTTAAGGAAATTAATCCGGAATGCATTTTCCGCTTGGCGAACTTTTTGGAAGTTGCGTTAACTTTCTAAGCTTTATGGTGAAGTCCTGTGATACAATGTTTTACAATACCAATTAAATAAAGAAAAAAACAACTGTTTTTTCCTGATTTCCCTATTGAAGTTAATTTAGGAGCGGAGGAATAATTAAGTAAAACAATCAATTAACAGCCTAGCAGGAATTCCTACCCGGCCATTAGTCTTTACTTTAGGACCCTTTTAATTTATATTTCACTTTCCTAACAAATACCTTTCAGAGTTTTTAGTGTTTGTCTTTTCCTAAGTGCTAATTATTCATATTGCAAATACAAATTAGATTTCTTATTGTACGATAAATTTTGTGGAAAACAAAATTTTTCTACCTAGAAATAAGGGAATAAGAAATCACGTTTCAATATAATCCTTATATTTGATATGTTTTGAAAGTCTTTAAATGGAAACTCTTAACTATTTCATTTTCGATAGAACGTAGGTTTTGCGAATCTTGATGCACAGTTTTGCAGATAATATTTTAGAATTTTAAAACAGTGCTGGTTTACCAAAACGGACCATTCGATTTAGAAAAGATAAAAAAAAAAGATAGAAAATATTTTTTACCAAATTTCATCACAATCGACATTTGTAGATCGGACAGCGTGGATAAATTTTATCTACAGAGAAAATATATAGATACATGTATATTTTCTCTCTCTCTCTCTCTCTCTCTCTCCTCTCTCTATCTCTCTCTCTCTCTCTCTCTCTCTCTCTCTCTCTCTCTCTCTCTCTCTCTCTCTCTCTCTCTCTCTCTCTTTCCTCTCTCTATCTCTCTCTCCGACTCTCATTCTTGTTCTTTCTCAATGTCATGCTCTCTATCTCTCTACCTGGCTCTCTCTCTCTCCCATTCACAGTAATAAGCACATCCATCCACTCCTCTTCTCCTCTATCATTGCCATCCTTTATATTTGAAGGTTGAAAAGTAGATTTGAGAGTAAATGTGCCCACATTAAGGCCAGTAATTCGTCCGAACTACTGCATTGAAGGGGCAGTCTTTGTCTGATGCAGTCCAAGCTCCGCTGGTCGCGAACAATGCCTTCAATATGTCTCAGTAATTGCGCAATTTGTATGAGTCAGCGTTAACCTTTTCTAGTCCTGGCATCGTTTTTTTGGTTCAAAACAAAAAGTAGATTGCCTTGGGCGTAGTAGATTCTCTTATGAGATTGCTAGAGCTGGTAACAGTAATATACTTTATCTATTAAGAAACATTTTATGTCCTGCATATTATTACAAAATAAAATATTATCCTTCCCGTGATCATCATGCATTAAATTATTCTGAAAAGACTATTTGTGAAGTTTTTATAACATTCACAATTCTTATATATTAAAGACATTCATGCAATACATTTGCTGAAAATAACGAACACTTAATATTTAATACCTTATATATTGTCACCCAGTAATCTTCACATGCACCTTTGAACTGTTAAATTTTCCTTTTTCCCACGTGAAAAAACAAAGACCAAAATAACTTCCTTGAACCTAAAGAAATTTATAAAAATGGGTTTAAATGCGCTATAGCAGTAGTTTTTAAAGATATATCCTAACAACAGGCTTTTTTCAGTCGGAATACGTAGAATCAAAAATCCTTTATAAATTGGTCTGGAAGGTGTTAATGACCTCAGCAGTCGACGTACCGGTAACAAAAAAAAATATTGAGCGAAATCACAACAGTTATCAAAGAAACTAGACACATTGGTGATAAGTGTAACAAAAAAAGTATTGAAGAAACTCTGTGGCCATGGAATCCTTGGAAAGAATATACCCACCCAAGCGGAAACATATACGTTCACATTACCTAGCTACCTAAACTTTTTCTTGCTGGACTGAACACAACAGCCGAAGAACTTGAAAGGCGTGTTCAAACCTAACTGTACTGACTTATGTAGTTAAAATATTTTATTACGCTCTAAGAACTCGAAATTTGATTCTTCAGTGGAAGAGCAGAGAGTTGATGAATGATCGTGCTATGAACTTTGGGTGATCACGTTGAATTCACTTCTTCCAGTACGATCACCGAAGTATGTGACGTTGAGCATGATTAATACTTGGAAGCGTGGCTGCCTGATCCAACCACTAGCGCATAAACCAAATAATTTGGGGGGGGGGCTGGGAGCACCTAGGCATTTGGGTCGTAGGGAAAATGTTAAAATTTTAGTGCAAAATGGTGAGTTTTAAGGTCCTCTGGACACCTAGTAGACCAGGGTAAATGCAGAAGACATTTTGCGTTGTTATAGGCTCTTTTTACTTGAAATGTTCTCACCAAAACAAAATTTCGGGGGGGGGGGGGGACTGCAGCCCACCCCATTATATACGCTCATGGATCCAACCATGCGTCATTGGATTCATACATGCGTGACGACCTGGGACAGCTCGGCAGTAATACCCTTAAAGCAGTTGATAGAAACAGATACTACAAACTTAAACAAATTAAAATCACAATTCGGCATTATCCTTCCAGCGGGAACCAAGACTTATTGCCAAAATCTTCCGTCACGCAGGACCTGCATTACTAAGCACATTCCTCAAGAAAGGGGGTGCATTTTTATAGGTACATTTACTTGAATAATACTTTTTTTAAAAATAAAGGTTAACAATTATTTTCGACCCCTGAAATAAACTCTCATGAGACCACAGAAAAAAAAAATCTTCCCCTTTAATTAATGTCGACGAATTCTTGTGTCCCCTCCCTTAGGGTGGAAGTTGAAGACAACTCTATTTTATTTTTGAGTGTCAATAACATATAATGATACTTTCGTCTTCACAGATTGTTCGGGAACATTGCTTAAATCTTTCTGAAAGCAATTGCTTCCTACGTGGGGAAATAACCATTAGTAATAAGATGTCACAATCAGGAGGCCTGCAGCAGATGGGGTTTGGGGTGGAGACCGGTGAGACTATTTGTAGATATTGGTTTCAATAGCAGGGTTCCATTGTAATTCTTATTTTATTTATTTATTTGAAATCCGTACAAATTATAAACTCTACAAGGATCATGTTTGTGGATACGGATATGTGTTATGTACAAAACGGGGGAAAAAAAAGACAAAATTTGGAATAAGCCAACCAAATTAGTTTAATGACCGCCTCGTTAGAAAAACACACAAACGCGAAAAACTATGAAAACACATTGTTGTCCCTGGTCATCAAAGAGTTAATAAAATTTCTTATTATGTAGTATTACATAATACATAAAAACAAATCAAATTGTATTTAACATTTATTTAGTAAATATCAAGTAAATCGATGGCGCGGGGCTTCAGATGAACATATACTATTAATTGACTAATGGCTTCATGACAGGCTTGGGAGATAGTGTGGTCAGTATTACTTCTCCTCTGGTGGTTTTACCTCACAAAGCGAGATAAAATCAATTAACTCCATTCGTTCAGATTAAGGATTCTTCTATGTACATATGCCTTCGATTTTTATGCCGGAGTAAGATCTACATGAGAAAGAGTAATTCTATAGATTATTTCTGAAGAAAAGTCCCCGCTGAAACTATTCTGCAGATCAAAAGTATTTACTAAAGGGGATTCCGACTGAAGATATTAGGGGAAAAGTAGAAACATCCTTTGTGCCGGCCTTGCCATTGTAGCCGTGTATAACTTGATCCTTTGATGCAGAGAAAAAACAGGACACGAGCCTTTGAATGTGGACTACACATATAAAGCAGCGGCTCAACATAGAATACAAAAAATAAATATATTTTCATTTTTTTGTGTTTAGTATTTAATATTCTGTGGATATAGAAATATAATTTAAATATCTTTATTAAAATGTCTAATCTACTATATATTTGTCAAATACCACTCACTCACTGACCCAACCCAAACCACTTGACAGAAAATTTTGAAATTTTGCATGGACACTCCCTTTAGAACGCGAACACTCGCTAAGAAAGGCTTTTTTGATATTCAAATTTTTAAGTATTTTTAGAGGGGTTTGAATTTTTAGTTGTTTAGAGCAGGCAAGCCTAGGTAGCATACGTTGCTAGGACGATAACAGGTCAGCTGTTACCGTACTGTATCTATTCGATAATATTTTTTTTTATTCGCGGTTCATTTCAACTATGATGGCAGACCTTAAATTACTAGAAATAAACTGTAATTTTGACCCTCATAGAATTTACGCTGTACCATCCGAGGTAATAATGTCCCAAACCCTTGCACAGCCTCCTCAGCCATCAGTATCCCCAGTCAGAGCACTTCTTTGTAATGCTCGCAAATATAATGGGTATTTCCAAATGACACCTTGGAAACATAAAATTTTAAATTTTAACGTACATTTATTATTGACAAGGAATTTTAACACGTAGAGATTAAACTACTAACCTATAGATAACGGGTTATCTCTACGTTTACTTATAGTATGATGGAACCGTGCTATAATAAACTGCGCAAAATTATGTAGTAGCGTTAATTTTGATAATACATCATTTAACGCAATAAAATCACTACTTATCTGCCATGACGAAGCACGGGTATTCAGCTAGTAAATAAATAAAGATGTGACAAAAAAATATACCTGGTTGATCCACAAGACGATTTTTTTTTGGGGGGGGACTGGGTTGTGTGTATGTATGAGTTACAGTAAATATTAGAGAGTGATGAAGTTTTTGTAATATTGGACAACAAACTGAAGTGTAAAACCCTAAAATATATATTCATAATATATTGAACAATAATGTTTAGTAAATATATCCTTGTACAACTCCCCTGATTTCTTTATTATGTCGGAGTAGTGCCTGACTCCGACAAGAGTTATGCCCTAGTGTAAGGTTATTGAGGACAGTGACATGAATCAATTAGTCACACAGCCTCGGAATGTGTAGGACAGATACATGGCTCAATGGGAGATATTGTATGCAACTTTGAACTACGGCCCGCAACCCATGAACCCCTGTATCCATCGCCAAGGCAAATCCATGGCTTATAATTAATTATTTTAATGGTAATATACATTTTTAGCCGTCATTAGGTCGTTATAATCTGTATTTATAAATATTTGTGTGTTTAGATGTTTGTGTACTCGCTCTCAATAGCATGCAAATTAGGTCCTATTTTTACTAAATTTGATTAAAAAATAATTTTCCCACTGGTAGACCTTTTTTTCTATTAGAATCGTTTTGGTTTTACTTTAAAACGCTTTCAGGTATATTTTCTGCAGGTAATCTAGGGTTGGTGGGTCGAATGAAACCACTTACAAGGCAATATCTTTGAAAAATATGAATAAATTAAAAGTTTGGTTACGGTTCCTTAAAACGGAATAAAAATGTTTCCCCCCGTAGTTATACAAACTAACATGTATATGATAGTTTTTCGTAAAAGTCTGTTTCTAGTGCAATAAAAAAAGGTTATATTACCAGTATATTTCGAACTTTTCGTATAAACAATCGTAACGCTTACGTTTATGACTTAACATTCAGGTACTCCTTTTATTGCATTTATAACCTAGGAAAACTAATGAAACCATTTACGTTTACAGATATCAATTTGATCTGTAACCGTCTACGAGAAAAGTTGATACAAATAGTTTACCCAACTAATTTTCAGTTTGAGAAACGATTTATTCTATTCAAACGTTATCCAGACGTTTGACATTCATCTGAACTAAGATATTTAAATTTTGTTTGCGTTAGGAGTTAAGCAAGTATAAGGAAAAAAATAATTATTAACAGACATGGAAAAGTGTGGGATGTTTGTTTATTTTCTAAAATATTTCGAAAACGGTTGGGAAATCATGGTAGTAGAATAGCATCATTCGAAAGCTAACTAAATTGTTTACAAAAAAAGGTAAAAACTTCTTAAGTGTTAGATTCGTTGCTTTGAATGGTTTTTGTGTTTGAGTCCCTCAGTTTTTTATTGCTTGTTGTTTATTTCATTGATTATAGCAGAAATATTATTTTGCGAGTAAAACAAGATAGTTAAAATGAGAAACAATTTTTGTTTTTTTGTCATAGATCTTTCCGAGCGGAAATCTTCAACTTTTCTTCAAGTTTGCATTGTATTAGATGTTTTAATTTTTCGCAAAATATTAACTATATTTATTCCAGGCTTGCCAAATGACACTCAAGGCATAGGAATGTTATGTTAACGCGCTAAGATGACGCAGTTCCTATGAGAGGACTTTTTTTTATATACGATGCATAAATTAATTTTACCACTACTAAAGTTTTTACCGGTAATATTTCAAGACCTTGGAAGAGTAAGGGCGAATCAGAAAAATCGACATTCGCCTTCTTTCCCTGGATCCCCTTTAGTTCTCTCACAGTTTCAAGTTAAAGTGAATAGCACCATCATCATGAATAATTCAATGTCCTATTTCAAGGGCGAATACCGGATCTTAAACGCCCCTCCTAGCATTTCGTTACCCATAAATTACTTGTAAAAATTATAATTAAAGCATTGAATTGCAATTCCATACCATTTATGAATCAGCATTCCATAGAGTAAACATTCGCCCTTGCTATCCTGAAGCGCTTCTAGAACTTTAACTTCGGTTTCCCAACATCCGGAATTCGTGTTTCGCCCTTACTCTTCCAAGGTCCTGATTTGTGCTAATAGATTTGACTACACGGTTGTTAGCTAAGCGAATAAACCCCATTTATTAGAACATTCATTATTTGAATTCCGCACTAGGAAGTACTCATATAGACGGGGTTGAAAATCCCCCCACTAAGAGCTGCGCTATTGGAGGGGATAAGACAGGTGTATAAAGGGAGAGGGAGAGACGATGAATGCCAGTGGGGGTGGGACGAATATCATGGAGGTTGGTAAGCCTGCGATATTGAAGGGGAGTTCTTAGGGGGGGGGGAGCCCTATGCCCTGGGGCTACTTCCAATTAACACTAAAATAATAGAACCCATTGGGGTTGGAGTGTTTCGAAGATTAATAATAAGGAAGAACCGCTGCTGTGTAGGACACCGGAGAACGGAAAGGTAGTTTTATCTACCGATAAACAGAAGATTATGATAATCACACAAAACACAAACAACAACTGATAACATCATTCTAACGATCTGAGTAAAAGCCGATCATATAAGGCCTCGGGGGTACGATACGAGCGAAGAGCGATAAGCGATAAGCGAAAAGCTTCAGAGCAACGTCGCTCACATTAATGTTAAGCTGGAGTGCAGTAGGAATGAGGGAGGACTGGCTACAATAGGCATGAGCGACAATGTGACGTCACTTGTAGGTCTCAGCCTGTCGCTCATCGCTTGGCCCACACATTACAATTTTCTTGCCACTCACCCCAGACATTATTTTTTGCTTGCTACAAAAAAGGCTACAGCCTCTAAATCTTAACCGATTTCAATGCATTTTTTTTTTTTTTAAATTAAAGCTAATAAAATTTAGAAAAACGTTGTCAATTCACATTTGTGGTTTTTCCCTTCTTTATTAAATTACGTGGAAAAAATGTTTATAACCATCCAATGTTTATAACCTTCCAATGATTATAACCTTCTAGCTACCTTTCTTACAAATAATTTTAAAATATGAATACTAATATAAGAGTAAATTGGGTGATAGTGAATGTGAGCTTTTAATTTCGGAAGTACAAAGTATGGAATGACAGACACAGTAATTTTAAAAATATAATCATATCCAAGAAACTAGGAGAAGAGGTTGGATACGCATTAAACATGCAAGGTAACCAAACATTTAAAATATTATTTTTTTTAATTCATATTTTAATTAAAAAACTTATATTGGAGTAAGCGATTAACCGCTCTGTCGTTCTGTCGCTCATCGCTCTTATCGTACCCGTGGGCTAACAAGCATTCAATAGAAACTTAATATCTAACCTTCATTGGAACAAACCAGCATTTCCATTCCTTCAAGCGCCATTTTCTCTGAGTGATGACCGTCTTATCTAGCCTTCCACTAACAGATTTTATCTGAAAGTTAATATAACTCATTAAATCGATTTTTTTGCTATAAAGAAATCCGAGGGACCTGAAGTCAGTGGAAAGTGCTCTATTCGTATTTGTTTCAAATGTTATAATAAAATGTAATATTAGTTATAATGTTTAAAAAAAAATCAGTCCCGTAACGGGCCACGAGTGCCCTGAGGGACAGATACTGTAGAGGTATCTGATTCATGACAATACGACACACTAGGGAGATAGTGTAGTCAAAACTATGCTCCGGCCGCCTGATTTCCCCCTTGCTGCTTCGACTGCTAGAGTCATTAGCACCATTTATAAATTAATTAAAGGCTGGGTTGGCCTAGGGACGGTCAGGGAGGCCTAATTCAACCCATGGACGAAAATCTTAAGAGCTTGCTCGGGATTTGAACTCAGGTTCTCCAGCATATGAGTCCAGTGCTCTACCACTGAGCTAACCTTGCCCCCGTTATAATGTTTAAGAATGTTAATAATTTCTGGATTGTGTCAGTGAACAGCCATAATTAGGAATATCGCGGTCGTTTGTCCTCATTAAGTTAAAAGAGGAACTTTTAGTCCTAATCCCATGTTGCCGTCAAAAGCGAATTTCTTATAAGCAATAGAATTTGCTTAGCTTTGATCTGAGTTGCGCTTGTATATTAGATAGAAGATTGCTTAATCTCATCTCCATACTCATTTTCACCTCCCACAAAACTTTAATACAACCTACAAGCAAAAGGCGAGAAGAACCCGTTGCCATAAATTAGGGAGTATAATCTTCGAAAGGGTTGTTCGGCGCTGTTATATATTTCTAATTGCCAATCCATTATCTAAGTTGAATGTTTAGGCACTAAAATTATTTTTTTATTATTAACTGAGTACAATATTAAATTTCATGTACTGTGGTGGGCACTACATAGCTATCAACTTCATGGTTGGAAACATGAAGCCAATGCTTTTTGTTTATGCGAATCACATACATTCGACATGTATTTGTGCATATATATGTTTATCAAAGTAAATACAATATACATAATCATTTTCGTGCTTTCCCGTATATTTTGTTCAAAAACAAGTTTTATTTTTGTGGTTTTTGGTAAAACGTTCTTAGTACTATTCGAATAATCAGGTCCGTTAACTAGACGAGCATGTGATGAACACATATTGTGCTTTAATATTTGTTATTCTTCCAAGTTTCCTATGACACTTCATCCACCCCCATTTTACCCCAACTTGCAGGGGTACCTCAAGTCGGAATCCTTAGTCCTCTCACATACACGGCTGATGTCCCAACTCACCCAGGCAAAACCCTCCATATGTTCCCCTATGAAACAGCTGTTTTCAAGCAGTCATGACCCAATCCTCACATCCAAGTCCCTTCAGGAACACCTCGGCCTGACCAGAACCCTGGCTCATCAAATGGAGAATCCAAATTAACTCTCAAAAATCCTGCGACTCAACATTTACCCTCAAGGGATCTACCTGCCCTCCGTTGTTCATCCATAGTTCTCTAATTCCTCAAAAATCCCATATTCGCTATCTAGGACTGATACTTGACAAACGACGAACATGGAAGCCACATATTACCCAGAAGCGACAAGAACTCAGCCGACGGTACAGACTATTACTACACCTACTTGACAAACGATCACATCTCACACTAACAAACAAACGTCTCATTTACATGACCATTCTTAGATCAATATGCACATGCGGAATTCAACTCTGGGGTTCCAAAAATTCTCCGAAAATAACCGATGCACCGTTTTATGTGTCCAATTTGGCCCTCCATAATGACCTTAATATCCCTTTTATCCAACCTTTAGCCAAATCCCTCTACGGCAAAATCCATTCAAACCTACATGGCCATCCTAACTCCTTAATAAACTCTATCCTCCCAGCACATCCCTCTCAACCCCATTCGCCGACTGAAACGCAACTGGCCTAGAGACTAACTCAAGAAGATGTATATTAATGAAATAAAAATTATATCTGTGTAGTGGGTACTACAACTACAATATTGGTCTAAGAATGGTCATGTGCAGCATCCCACCTTATGTACATCATGCCAATGTAACCTTACAATTTTATACACTGGTGTAAACTCAAAATGAATAAAAAAAATATATATTTGTGAACTTGTAGATAATGATACTAAATTGTATTTTTG
Organism: Gonocerus acuteangulatus; assembly: GCA_946811695.1. NCBI lineage: Eukaryota > Metazoa > Arthropoda > Insecta > Hemiptera > Coreidae > Gonocerus > Gonocerus acuteangulatus. The sequence continues at coordinate 104,248,402 of OX328124.1, read as the reverse complement.
AAAGATTTCTTCTAAATTCCCTTTATTATCATAATTTTTCATCTTATATTTAAAATAATTTCTGTCCAGTGCTGCGGATTCTGTTAGAGGATAACAATAGACCTCTCGAAGGTCGAGAAAACTGAGAGGAAAAGAGAGTGATGGAAAAAGAGGGAAAGCGTGGGAGTGGAGCTGGATGGACATAAGAGAAATTGAAGAAGTGATAGTGTGACAAATGTTTTCTCCGTCTGAGTGTCAATCAGAAATAATAGGCTCACAAAACACTAGTTAGAGCATTGAAAATTTAAAGTATCCGAAATTGGGAGGATCATACAGTGTATAGAACAGTCATAACCTCAAGCGTCAGAAGGAGAAATAAAAAATAAAACGGGAGAGAGATTTTCTGTTCATTAGTTGACTCTCAAGCTAGAACAGCAACTCGACTAACAATCGAAGAAATATCAAGCTTACCTCATCAAGACTGGTAAATAGAACAAGAGACATTTAATACTATTCTGGAAAAATAATGGCACCGACTGACAAAAATATTCTTATTGGTAATTCTATCAAAATAACAATAAAATAATAGCCATCCAGTTCCCGTGAAGTATGCAATATTACTCTTTGCCGATCCAATCCGATTTCGTTTGACCGACAATGGCCGACGTGACTCCCTACAGTGGTACGATCCGATTTAGTCACAGCTCGTCAGTAATGACCTTGCAGTGAAGTAAAAATGAGTGATTAATTTAAGAAATACCATCTTAAAAGCATAGAAACCTTTGATTAGGTCGAATGTTGGAGGTATGATGGAGGAGTTGAGAGACCAATCAATCTTCTGGAAGTATATCAGTCCCGAACTCTTAACTGTTACACTACGATAAGAGAACAATTAGTATTCATATTTTAAGATTATTTATAAGGACGGTAGCTAGAAGGTTATAACCATTCGATGGTTATAAACATCTTTTCACGTAATTTAATAAACGAGGGAAACAAAAAACAAATATGTGACTAAGTTGTTATAAATGTTATTAGCTTTTATTTTAAAAAACATTGCACTGAAATCGGTTAAGATGGAGAGGCTGTAGACCATTTTGAAACACTATAATATAGTGTTTCAAAGACCATTTTGAAACACTATAATGTAGTGTTTCAAAATGGTCTACAATGTAGGCACCTCCATTGAGGTGCATGTGTGTCCGACAGTCGGTGGCTATCGGATCGGATCGGGACCAATGTAGGTACCCCCTTGCACTAAAAACTCACAGATAGCAAGTGACAACGTCACAGGAATTTACCTACGTTCTATGCGATTTGTTAACTTAAGGTAGACTTGATATTACATTACTTCCCCAACAATTATAAGACCTCATTTGAACGCAAATAAATATTTTATGTTAACAAGTCCCTTCTGTAGAATATTCCACCTGTGGCCTATGGATTATGATTCGTGAGTTTATTCTGGCAACTCCCTCTGCGCTAGCTTCATATTTATAGCATGTACTTTTTCTAGAAAGCAAGTGCAAAAATACTTAGTACACAGATAATATATACGCAATAATGTAGTATCATGTATTGTAATAATATATAGGCAATGTACTTTGCATACTCATAATGTAAGGTGTACATCGCCATAAGCGAACACCAACAAAATAAATATTCAATCGATTTTCTGGAATACGATTGCAAATTCTGAAGAGGAGATTTGCTCTAAGAGAATCAGACACTTCCGTAACTCTATTCACCAGAATTCCTTTCTTCTTGGAATCTCTTCTTTTGTAGTTTATTTTTTATCACTTAGATAAGAACTACATAGAACCGGGAGCACAAAAGGGAGAAAGTTCATTCCAATCACGATGTAACTTTTTTCAGAATCTTATAGAAAAGTTTGATGGGAATCTGGAATTTTTGTGTCGAAATCTCTTTTGGTGTCGCATATTTTTGTATTCAAAAAGTATTTGTATTTGTGTAAAATATCTATTTCCATAAAACCTTCATTGTTGATGTGCTTGTGAAATTATTGCTATTAATTTGTTTTTAGCTTTTAAATGTTTTCTCCCATCAAAATTCAAAAAGAATTTCATGCTTAAGTTTAGTTTTTGTATACCTTGTTGTGTCTTCTGATAAACGCAAGATAAGTGGAATGTTTAAAAATAGTATCCCGCTACTCGATATATATTACGTATCGATACACATCCGCGCGAATCCGCGATTTCTGATTATAAATTCTCAAAGCTGAATACTTCCTTTAAATATTCATATAAAAACAACAGGTTGGAAATGCTTGGAAGTATAACAAAAACCTTCGAGTTATGTCAAATTTGACGTTAAATAGGCCAATATATTTTATATTTTCTCTTGTGGTCAAGCTAATTAACAAATGGCCTAATTATTGCCAAAAAGCAATAAATTTACTCTGGTTTACTTGCTTCGGAGTTATCCAGAACCAAAATTGCAATAAAAATTCCAAACTCGTGAAAAATTAATTTTTTACACAGATAAATATTCGGAGAACAGTTAAGAAGTCAGTGTTCTATTAAAAACTGGAGATTTTGTTGTGGTACGCCTGGCTTACAGACAATGTCAGGTCAAAAATTAGCCTTACACATTGTGCACAAACTATACTACTATTTTTAGCACTAATTCATTTTTGTCTCGGATAACTTTTACAAAATGGACTTTTGGCCAGCTTTTCAGGGCAAATACCCCACCGTGCGGCGCATCGACATCTAGGCCATTAGCGCCGAATATATATTATTATTTAAATTTTAATGTCTCTTATTATTAACTACGCATTTTAGGACGAGTTATCTATAGGTTACCACCCTTTTCTAGACTGCATAGGGCTGATGACTTTTCTTTTTTATAAAGAAAAGCAACCACCCCTAGTGGGAATCGAACCCACGACCTTTGGCACATAGTGTTAAGTGCTCACGCCTTAACTCTCACGGCCACCGGGCCTCCATATATATATATTATAGTAACTTTATATTCACTGATTTGAATGGAGGAACTTACTCTTCGTGAAGTGACCTTACACATCAATCACTATTATTGAATAGTTCCAATAACAACTACAACGTTATTTATTTAAATCTTCAATTTTTGGGCCCTCAACATAAGACATTTAAACAAAGATGATGTCCAGAAAAGTTTTATTATGATTTTCATAAAATGTATATAGTAAAACATTCCCGACTATCGATTGCACATGTAATTAATTAAATTTATTATTTATTCAATGTAAATAAATATTTTCCCCGTGCGTAAAATAGGCCTATTTTTGCTAGAGATGGAGATAAATGGGTAAAATAGTGAGTAGGAGATAAAAGTTCGAAAATGTCAAACACTTTCTAGACACGAGGTCCATTGGATTGGCGTTGGCAATCAATGCACACGTCTCAATCAAAACACCCTTCCAATCAAAATTGTTCATTAGCAATTAAATAGGAAGATACTTTGTACCCCAGGGCCATTTATTAATAGGATTTAATTTTGGAACCGAATTGGCCCGTAGGTAAAATAATTTGGTTAGGGGAGAGATTTTCGTTACTACATAGGGTGTATAATTCCAATATCTAGGGGGACAGGGGTGCTGACCAGGGAAGGGCACCCTCTTGATAAAAGATCGCTTAGCATAGGGCACATCTGTTCACTATCGATCTATTGCAGCTCGGAGGGGCGCGATGCAGTTAGTATAGATTTCTGCGTTCCTCGAGAGGATTTGTGGAATGGTTTGTTTGGCATAGCTATTGTAGTGCTGAGTGGCCCTTCAGGGTTGCTACATTATTCCTAGTAGGGTAGAAATTTATACCGTGTATCTTCAATCGTCATTGTTTCAGTCTGTGGGCTCAAACTACTGTTCCTTTTATTTATAATTTTCTATGTTAAGATATTGTATTTTTGTTTTATCCAAGGCTTACCGTGAGATCATTTAATGGGGTAATTGTACTTTGTAACATTTTTTTTACGGGCTTAAATGCTTCCTTAACTAATAAAGAAAAATCCAACATCAGCAGAATACAGGCATTCCAGTCCATGTATCCAACAAAACCCTACATGATAACCTTAACATCCAATTTTTCCTTGCTAAAATCCGTTTCCAAATGTTCTACTCCAAATTGTCTCACCATCCAAATCTTAAAGGTCCATCATTATTATTATCTTCCCAATCCGATCTAGATGATCCTCCCAGGTGGCTTAAGCGAAAGTGGCCCGAGATAAAGTACTCACCTGATCCTAGAGTGATCATTTAAATATTTATTTTCTCAAGCCCTGGAAGTTCCGACAGTAGTGGGCTTCTTCCAAATATTGTATTGTTTTTTTTTATTTATTCTATTTATTTTATTTTTACTGTTCGGTAAATTTGTACAGAAATACCTGTATCAACAAACTTGATCATGTACAGATTTGAAATAAATAAAATAACCAAAAACTGATACCCAAGAGCGTTTATGTGTCGGAATAGTTTTTAAATTTGCCCTTACATCCACTGCTACCGGTTCTCCTTCAATACATTTCAAAATTAAAAACCATTTGTTTTTTAACCTTAATAATAATTACCTATTTTTGCGCCTTGCAAGGCTATATTTATTCAGTTATAGCTGCAAATAATAAAAATGGTATAAAAAAAATCGGAAATTTTTGGCATTCGGTCATTCGCCTTCTGAGAAGTTAATAATTATTCTCACAGTTTTCGTTCCATGGGTTTGAACTTATTGTAGATGAATCAAGTAAACTCATGAAATGAATCAATTTATTAAACCTTTTGATTCTGAATATGGTAGAATTTTCATTGTACTACGGGAGGCGGAATTATTTCTTGCGTGACATAACCTGGCCTGCAGTCTACTGTGAAGCGGCTTTGGTATTAGGCTCATAGGGTCTTGTACTTTTCCTATATTTTTTTGAATATTTCGAAAACCGTCGAGAAATCGTGGTAAGCGGAAGGTGGCTATTGGAAAGCTTAATGCTAAAATATCACGGCGTATTTTGAAATTCTGGCCAGGAAAATGGTCATGTCTATTTATTTGCGTAGAATTATTGTGGCGTGTGGCTCGGCTTGTAGACGGTTGCTTGCTTGTAGCCATGATCATTTTTATTATTATCCTGACGAGATATCTTTGTGATATGAAACATCGAAAGCAATAAAAAGAGCGAGGAGAAGTCTGCTGTTCTATTTTCCATCCATCTGCATTCTCCATTTATTTAATAATTGTATAAATTGACTAAAAGTAGAACAGATAACAGACCTGAGAAAGAAAATCTAAAATACCTTTTGGCCCATGATCTTCGAGAAGTAAGCTTTATTTTGGTAATGCATACATTAATCAACAAGGCGAGATTAGGAAGACAGCTGTGTGTTATCAATGAAAGCTCTGCTCCATTAAGTATGACTTTGTACTCACCCATTCATCACCATCGACCGCTACCGAATAGCCCTTCTCTCTGATTTTCATAATATGTAAGCACAGAATGTGTTTATTTTGTACTCCACCTCTTAGGCTTCATTCTCCATGTTCCTAAAAAAAAAAAAAAAAAAAAAAAAAAAAAAAAAAAAAAAAAAAAAAAAAACATGCTGGTTTTAACGGTCACCTACTCATAGCCTTAATATTTCCTTTCACTACATTCTGTAAGTCACCTGCGGTCATCCAGCGCCTAAAACTCGCATATCTAAGGCCAATAGTTTACCCCTAACGACCCTTCTTTTTTTCAGGGCCTGTATTTGCACTCGCTCATCCGTACAAGGGTTGGGCTTAAAGGGTCATCCCAGCCTTGGGAAAAGTATTTTGTGCCATTGGTGAAATAGTTCACTTATACATCGTTGTTATTTTCTGTATATACTATTAATTATATTTGTGAGCAATCTTAACTAATGTACTTAAAAATGTACAGATGTTAAATAAACGTATTATTATGAAAAAAATAAAAATACATCGTTGTTGTGATTTAGGGTCGTTACAAAGTGAAGATTAGAGAGACCAAAGATACAGCGAAAATCGTAGCTACGACAACTGATTGCGATTTGAAATCCTTTCTATCCTCTCTGTTTTGCCAGCTGGTCTACTATGTTTACTTACCTTTTCCTTCACGTCTTTCATTCATTCGCTATGTTCTTAGCTCTCACCACTCCACTCTGTAAGCACCCTAAGAAGTTATTGTTGTTGCCCTCCGCATCAATAAATATCTTCTTTTTTGGCCTCAATATGGTTCTCTGCTTTAGCAAAGGTTCCTGTACATATATGAAGGAGGCTATAGCCTCCAACATCTCTTGATTAAGTACCGAGATACACCAGGCCCTAGATTTGACCGTTCACTCTCTAGATGCTCAAACGTGTTCTTATTTCGACGGGATATGGTAAAAAAAAATACTCTTTCCAACACAAAAGTTCAAGTTTATTTTAGTGACCGCCTCACTGAAAAATGAGGTCAGATAACGTAGCTTCTGGTTGGGAGGCAATTTTTATTTCCCCTATATCCTACCTATATGTTCGAGATTGGCTCAGTGGTAAAATAATCGACTAATGTTCTGCAGAGCACCAGTTCAAAACTCGGGAGCGCACTCATGATTTTATTTTCAAGTGTTGTCGTTCGAGGATTTGATTCGGGGTACCAGAACGTCCCGAGACCCACACACCCTTTAATTAATTTAATAGGTAACTGCAAAGGGGAAAAGTATGGTCAAGAATCAGGTACCTCTACAGAATCGAACACTCTGGGCCCTCAATGTCCTCTTATCTGACTGACTTTTTTTTTTAATATCCTACTCATTCTCCCATATTCGGATCGCCCCCTTCCACATTCATTCGTACATGAGTTGTTTGTGTCTTGTGTTGAACAGCCTATCAACTATTCGGCTTTTAACGCCGGGCTATCTACAGGTTGCCATCCTTTTATAATGACAACAGCGCGTGGTCGGTCATCCATTTAGGTACTGGCCACCACCGACGCTGCTTAACTTCGGTGATCTACGGGAACCGGTGTATTCAACGTGGTTATGGCCGTTGGCATTGTGCCTTATTAAATGGAATCTAAGAGAAACTTTGATATCTTTATTTACGGATATGATAATTTATATACAAATCAATTCATCAATATTAAACGCTTTGAATTCAACTTTATCGTTTAACGACATACAAGAATTTCAATAAAAGCAAAAGTTCTTGTCCTTAAATGCGACAATATCCCCGAGTAAAGAAACGACAAGATTGATTGTCTATTTGAAATGCAAATGAAAGTGATCTGAATAGACCGGCCTAAGAATACCCAATCGAAATGAAGCTTTTCCTCTCTTGATGGAATACCAACCAAAGCCTCATTTCACCCAAGGACTCAAGCAAGATGTCTCGATATTTTAGCAATTCTATTCTTTCGGAATAATATACCCTCCTCCCCGCAGGAAAAATAAAATCTATTCACCAATTCATGGCTATATAATTTTTTACAAATATTGTTGAATATTTCAGTTACTGTTTTCCATCAGTTTCCTTCGGTCCTAAGATACCAATAGTCAGGTACGTTCGGAGCAAGCCCTATTTCAAGTCAATACTCATCAACTTTGATTTTGAAAGGGACTTTGCCGTCTCCATAATATTCATTTTAAAAGTGGCTTCTTCATCAAAAGATGTTAGTTACAGACTTACTCGAATGATTCTGGATCAATCAATATTGACGAAAACCATGGGCGTATGGGCTGCAAACCCCCCCCCCCGGAATTTTGTCTTGGTGAGAACATTTAATGTAAAAAAAAAACCTAAAACAAACCAAACATGTCTTCTAAATTTAACCTGGTATACTAGGTGTCCCGAGGACCTTAAAAGTCACCATTTTGAACTAAAATATTTAAACTTTTCCCTTCACCCCAAATGCCTATGTGCTCTCAGCCCCCCCCCCCCCGCATATAAAGTTGATTTCGTGACCCAATCCGGAAGTACCGACTAGAAAATTTCAGGAATAAGAATCCTATGGGGGCACCTACATTGGCCCCGATCCGATCCGATAGCCACCGAATGTTGGAAGAAAAACAAACGCATCTCATTTGAGGTGCCTCCATTGGTCCCGACCCGATCCGATCAGATTTTCAGCCTTTTAGCGCGGTTCCTCCCTCCCCCATAGGGAGGAACCCCGCTTATAAGGTTGATACAATGAAACAACCCGGAAGTGCCGACTAGAAAATTTTGCGTTTCAGAACCCCTAGAAACCGAAAATAACGGTGGTTCAAATTTGTATATATATATATATATGTATATATTTATTTATATATATATATATATATATATATATATATATATATATATATATATATATTTGTCTGTTCGCTCTCTAAATAGAAGACGAATGGTCCGATTTTGATGAAATTTGGTACAAAAATCTGTCGTCCAATTTGAAAGGTCAAGTTCGTTAACCAGCAAAATCCGCCCACTGGAAGATGGCGTTTGGGGCGAAATTCGCGCAGAAAAAATCGTAACGCTTACGTTTTTGAGTTCATAAGCTTGTAAGTACTCGTTTTATAGGCTTCTTGGGCTAGAAAAACGAATGAAACCATTTTCAAGGCGATAGCCTTAACCGTTGTCGAGAAAATTGGAAAAATAGTATTTGAATACCGTTTTTGGTTTGGGTACTTAGAATAACGGGATTCAGTTGAAACATTATGTGCATGTTCTACTTTCATTAAAACTAATATGTTGAAAGTTATGTTACGTTTGGAGTTATGGAAGGGTTAGAATAAGATATTTTATGAACAGATATGAAAAGTTTTGGAAACTTCGTATACTTTCATTAATATCTCGAACACGGTTGGGAAATCTTGGTAAGTGGATTGAAACTATTTGAAAGCTTACTAAATTCTCTACAAAAATGATTCTATAACTATTTTTGATTAGGTTATGTCAATCGGAGAAATAAATGCTTAAAACTTCAAATACGTCTGTTTTGTTCTTATGAACGGGTTTTTGTCGTTCTTTTTGTAATTTTTGTCTCTTTCCCTTGGTTTTTTATTGCTTTTTATTTCTTTAATTTCTTATGTTGTATTTGTAAGGAAAATGTATGTGTGTGTAAAACAGGATAGGTAAAATGAGACCAATTTTCTGTTGTCAGAAATAATGAAAAGTTTTGGGAACTTCGTATAATTTCTTAATATCTCGAAAACGGTTGAAAATCTTGGGAAGCGAAAGGTTACCATTCGAAAGCTTACTAAATGGTCTACAAGAAAGGTTCTAAAGAAAGTTTTGAATAAGCGAAGTAATGTCAGCTTTGGATTTGTCGATTTCCTTCAAATGTCTTGAAACTGTCGAGGCTCCTATTCCGAGTTCTTTGGCATATTCCCTAGTGTTTTTAATTGCTTATAGTAGTCAAATGTATTTGTCAATAAAACAGGATACGTATAATTAGAATCAATATTTTGTTTGTTAGAATTCGATGATGCCGTATGAATATCTAGATTACAGTACTGGTGTTGATTTCGTTCTTTAGAATTATTCTTGGTATTCCCTATTTTCATCTGTTACCCATAGTTTTTTATTGTTAGTAGGTTTTTCTTATTGATTATAGAATATAAATCTATTTGGCTATAAAACAGGATACGTAAAATTAGTGACAATATTTCGGAGATTTCTGAGCGAAATACTTTTAAGATTTTCTACCACCACGAACGGCTTTTTTCCTCTATTTTTATCCACTAGATAGGCTTTATTTTGCATATTATTCTATATAAGTTTTATTCAGCAGGGGATTCTGATGAAATGTCGTGTTTTTGCTGTGGATTTTAAATACGATGTATCTAAGATTGGATAACATTAGCGAGTCTACATAGTTAAGAACCGACGACGGAGGATTACTTCTTGCTATGATTTAGTCTACATATGTATATTAAGTCCTAAATCCAAAAAATAAACTTCACAACGGTTAGATACTATGAGCGTATATGGCGGTTCAATGCCCGTAGAACACAATGGGGCCGCAGGAAATTTACCTGCTAAGAGTTAATCCTCAAGAGCTGTAAATATACCCCAGGTATCTGCCGACACAAATACAAAGCCTAGGCGGAGAGCACCCAAAAACACAGATCCAAACATAAGGTTATATACTAAATATTCATAAAGACTACTTAGTTGTAAACCGATTCATCAATTAGCAATCAATAATTTTCAACAAAGGTTATATACTAAATATTGATAAAAAGTATTTAATTAGAAAAAAATCAATATTCCACAAGACTTGTTTTTGGTCCATTTGTGACTACTCCGTAGACTTAATTAGGTATATTATTCTATAGTAGTTGGGCAACTAAACTTTGTTTTATTTTGTTAAATAAAGTTTTTTTTTTGACTTGTTATTCGTCAAGACTTTTATTTGTCCTTGTGTATTTACTAGATACGTTTTATTCGGCATATTATTCTATATAGGCTATATTAGGCAGGGTATTCTACTCAATCTTGTGTACTTCTTCTTGATCCTTCTGTACATGGGCGTATATAAAAACAATTTCGGGGGGGGGGGCTGAGACCATTTCCAGGGTATGGAATACTAAATATTTAGAGCTTGGAATAGTTTTAGGCAACTAAAACGCTATTGCACGTAAAATAAAATATGTTTTATGAACTAAGTGATCTTATTTAATTTATTTTTAAGGGTTTTACGAGAAGTTTTTATCATCAATTCAAAATTTCGGGAGGGGCTGCAGCCCCCTCAGCCCCCCCCCCTCATATACGCCCATGCTTCTGTATCCTCTAGAAAGGCTTTATTAGGCATATTTTGTATTGATTTATAGAGCTTTGCTTTAGAATGAGAGCCAGATTCTGTAATTTCCGCTTCTGTGTAAAAGTTAGCTACTGTCGGTGTCCCTGACGCCTTAATATCACTTTTATTCGAGATGTTCGAGAGAATTTTGACAATTTTCACGAGATATATAAAAAAAATAAGTTTATTTCTTTTCTAAGCTTATCAAATGGCACTAGGGACATGAACGGAACCGCGCTAAGATGCTGCAGTTCCTGCGAGTCGGACTTTTTTTGGTTCTAGACCGATTTCGGACCGACGCACAGTGTAACGAAGTAGTGGAGATTATGGACAAAAATCATTAACCACTAGTTATTTTCAAAATAAGCATTTTTATTAACTGAAATCAACTCAAAACAATGTAACAGTAGTATAATAATGCATACTATACGGCTATAATAATATTAATTGTAATCTTAATAGAAATTATATTATTAATAACAATATTATAACTGTATGTAGTAATAGTATAGTAGTAAATTATACTTATAGTAATATTGCCATAAAATAATAATATTTTACCATTTTCTATGATAAAAATTAATAACAATTTCTTCTAAGATGATATATTGTTTCAACCAGTATTTATATAAGAGTTTTTTTCTCTGCGGTTAACACGTACCCACATTTTTTACATATAATATAGGAATAAACTGACAGTTTTTTTAGTATTGCTTAATATTTCTTTAGGATCATCCTGCAGATCAAATTGAATCATATGCCCAAGGATTAATGCCGTCTTCTTGGATTTATCCACATTTTTTTTTCAAATTTGGAAGAAAAAATGATGATGGATTTAAAAATAAAAATCTTTGGAATCGGCAAATTTCGGCAAACTAAATTGCCCTCAGTACGTTATACTTGAGGTAAACTTTAACCTCTAAAAACTTGAGATGTGTTCAGATGAAGTTTTTTTGCTATGGTCTATCAAAGTTTTGTACTTAAAAAAAAAAAGTCCGACTCGCAGGAACTGCATCATCTTAGCGCGGTTCCGTTCTCATCCGAAGTGCGATTAGGAAAGGAATAGTAGCTGCTATTGGTGGGTTTTGATCTTTCGTTAAAAATATAAAATAAAATCTCAAAGAGAAGGAAGCTTAAAGCGCCACATATGGAAACTGACAGTTTTCTAAGCGGATGGGACTCTCCCGTCATCGCGACGCTCACTCTAGGAAAACTCTATTACCAATATGATTCTTATTTTCTCAGCTTTAATGAAATACTCATTCCACCGTTAAATAAACTTAAAAAACAAAAGTGAGGTAAACAGTGACAAAAACCCGTTTAAAATAACAAAACTAACACTTTCGTAGTTTTAAGCACTTACTTCTCCGACTGACATTGCCCCATCGAAATTTCCTTCAGAATCTTTTTTTTAGAGAATTTAGTAAGCTTTTGAATGGTTATATCGTACTTCCCACGATTTCTTAACTGTTTGGAAGATATTAAGGGGGAAAAATGGTGCTAATACCTACCGATAGCTGCTATATTCCTTCACAAATCGCACTTGAGATAAGAACGGAACCGCGCTAAGATGAAGCAGTTCCTGCGGGTCGGACTTTTTTTTTGTCAGACAAATTAATGTATTATGTTTATATTATAATATAAATATTATGTTTATAAGAAGAGCAAATCTCTTTAATTGCGGTGTAAAATATTGTTGCTAGCTAAATCTAAGTATTATATAAGCTCATAAGGAAAATGGTGCTAAGAACTCAGATTTCGATGCACCATAAAAGAAAAAAAAAAATTAAGGACAATATACGAAGATTCCAAACCATTTCATGTCTGTTAATAAAATATTTTATTCTAATCCCAATAACGCTACACTTATACACAAATAAATTTTTTTTAAGTACCTATTTAATACGTATAAAATAAGGTTATAATGAGCGATCCGCTGTGGCATATAACAAGTACTACCACCGTGTGGAGTGCAACTAGTATAAACCGGTACGTCAGTACCACTGTGGTATGTAAAGAGCGGCTGTTCTGATACTGGCAAAAGTTAGAAATCCTACATTCCTAAAGTTGTTTGGAGGCTTATCTTTATGACTCTAGAAAGGGACTTACAGATGACGAGGATACACTGGGCGATACCTGTACTGGGAATGCCCTCCACCCTAAGCCTCCTAGCTCCTCACCTTCGAATTGAAACAAAACATTGTTTCTGTATATACGTATCCTGTTTTATTGACTAATACATTTGACTACTATAAACAATCACAAAAATAACGAGCAGTGAAAAAAAAACTGTAGGAAACACACAAAAAGATTCGTTCAAATGAACGAAATTACCTATGTTTTAAGCACTTATTTCTCCAAATATAACCGTCCCATCGCAAATGTCTTCACAACATTTTTTGTAGAAAATTTAGTAACCTTTCGAATGGTAACCTTTCGCTTCCCAAGATTTTCCGTTATTACCGTTTTCGAGATATTAATGAAAGTATACGAAGTTCCTAAAATTTTCATTATTTCTAGCAACAGAAAATTGGTCTCATTTTTCCTATCCTGTTTTACAAACAAATACATTTTCCTAACATAAGAAATTACAAAAATAAAAAACCAAGGGAAATAGACAAAAATTACAAAAAGAACGACAAAAACCCGTTCATTAGAACAAAACAGACGTATTTGAAGTTTTAAGCACTTATTTCTCCGATTGACATAACCTAATCAAAAATAGTTTTAGAATCATTTTTGTAGAGAATTTAAGCTTTCAAATAGTTTCTATCCACTTACCACGATTTCCCAACCGTTTTCGAGAAATTAATGAAATTATACGAAGTTCCCAAAACTTTTCATGTCTGTTCATAAAATATTTTATTCTAACCCTTCCTTAACTCCAAACGTAACATAACTTTCAACATATTAGTTTTAATGAAAGTAGAACATGCAAATAATGTTTCAACTAAATCCCGTGATTCTAAGTACCCAAACCAAAAACGGTATTCAAAAATTATTTTTCCAATTTTCTCGAAAACGGTTAAAGCTATCGCCTTGAAAATGGTTTCATTCGTCTTCCTAGCCCAAGAAGCCTATAAAAAGAGTACTTACAAGCTTATGAACTCAAAAACGTAAGCGTTACGATTTTTTCTGCGCGAATTTCGCCCCAAACGCCATCTTCCAGTAGGCGGATTTTGCTGGTTAACGAACTTGACCTTTCAAATTGGACGACTGATTTTTGTAAGAAATTTCATCAAAATCGGACCAGCAGGGAAGCCAGAAATGAGCGAACAGACAAATATATACATATATATATATATATATATATATATATATATATATATATATATATATATATATGTATATGTATATAAATAAATATATACATATATATATATAAATAAATATATATATATATATATATATATATATATATATATATATATATACATATACAAATTTTAACCACCGTTATTTTCGGTCTCTAGGGGTTCTGAAACGCGAAATTTTCTTGTCGGCACCTCCGGATTGTTTCATTGTATCAACCTTATAAGCGGGTTCCTCCCTTTGGGGGAGGGAGGAACCGCGCTAAAAATCAAAGTTCAATGAAGAATAATTCAGGATAAATAATAAGGGAGTAATTACCCAAAATCAATTATATCAGATGAAAAAGGAATAGTTTTGACGTAATTACCAGCGGATAACTTAATAAAAACACTGTCCTATCTTCAACGAGAGAGGTTCAAACTAAAAAAGGGTATAAAGCTGGTTTTAAAGACTTTGCCTAGTTTTTAATACTGCTAATGTGTTTGTTGATCAAAATAAAACTAATATTTATTAGTTTTATACGATTTTAATTCATTGAATAGTTTCTAAACTTAGCTAGAGGATTAAAAATTAAATATAAGAAAACTAAAATTTAGGTTTTTGTCCGTTGGACGTTAAACTGTGCGACGACTCAAAATGGCGTCGAACGACATATTGTTTTTCAAAAAGGTTTACAGCCTCTACATCCTAACCAATTTCAATGCTGAAAGCTAATAAAATTTAGAACGACTTTGACATTTCAAATTTTTGTTTTTTGCTTCCCTTGTTTATTAAATTACATGGAAAGATGTTTATAATCACCGAACGTTTACAACCTTCCAATTTTTATAACCTTCCAAAGCTTATAACCTTCTAGTTACCTTCCTTATAAATAATTTTAAAATATGTATAGTAATGCATCTTTTATCGTAATGTAACAGTTATAAATTAACTGTTACACTAAAATTTATTTTTTCGGACTAATATACTTCCAGAAGATTGATAGGCCTCTGAACTCCTCCTTCATACCTCCAACATTCAACCTAATCGAAGGTTTCTATGCTTTTTAGATGGTATTTCTTAAATTAATCACTCATGTTCACTTCACTGCGAGGTCATTGCTGAGGAGCTGTGCTAAATCGGATCAGATCAGGTGGGACCATTGTAGGCACTCACGTCGGCCACTGTCGGTCAAACGAAATCGGATTGGATCGGATCGGAAGAAATACGGGTCCAATGTAGGTGCAGCCTTTGTTCACAAACATAACGGTGGTTAAAATTTGTATACATATACATTTGTCTGTTCTGATTTTAATGAAACATGATTAAAATATTTTGTGTAATTATTGGTCGAGTTCGTTTATCAGCAGAATCCTTCCACCGGAACATCGGGCGGAATTTGTCCGAAAAAAACTTAAGTTACGTTACTAGGCATTCACGTTTTATAAGTAATTTATAAGTAATCTAATAAAACACTTTTCAAGGCCATATTTATAACCATTATAAGGAAAATGGATAAACTTTTTTGGAATGGAAAATTGTTCGATTATATTTCCTATGTCCAAGTACTTATAAAACGTTATAGTCTAGAAACGCAAAACCTTAAGTGTTATAATTTTTTCCCCAGGAATTCCGCCCAAAAAACGATGTTCCACATGCCACGTTCGGACGGATTCTGCTGATTAACGAACTCAACCTTTCAAACTACACAAAGTATTTTTTACCCAATTTCATGAAAATATTTCTTGGGATATTATCTTTGCGAAATCGTAGTTAATGTATTCGAAAGGATATTAAATTTCCTACAAATAAAGTTCTTATGCGATTTTTGCCCCCGAAAACCCAAGTGTTATGCCTAGGAATTTTATTCAGTGGAAACTACTTTATAGAGAGGATTTGTTTTCTTTAAAATTAGGTTCGTTATAGGAACCTTCAATATATTTATACATGTTTTATTTTATTATATATATATATATATATATATTTACATCTATGCATGTAATAAAATTCTAACGGATCACTGTCTGTACATGGAAAACGTTATAGTGCCCAAAACAATGGTTTATAGAATTTTTGTTTGTTTTTCTGGGGTTTAAAACTAGCAAATGATTGAACGAGTTCGTTAACCAGCAAAATTGGTTCATCTGAAGGTGGATGTTACATCGGGCCCATTATAGTTATTCGCCCTTACCGGTCGCAATTATTGTTGTATTGCAACGGAACGCGGGATTAGTTGAGGACATATTAATAGAAAAAATATGTTGTAAAAATAAACTAAATCGCTTCACTACCCATAGGTACGAAGTCGCGGGCACAGCTGGTTACTCAATACATTTTCAAATCACCTTCCGAAGCGAATTTACTTGCATCAAGTTGTTTTTGATTATTTTTTTTCTTTTGCCATAAATTGTGGTTGCCTTTCTTGGTAAATGTCTGAAAGAAACCCCATTATCTCTAATAGCTGAAGAAAAACGCTTTCTTCTTTTTAATAGAAAATTTCTTCTCAACTTTTAGTACTTTCTAAAGGCATTCCTCTTCTTATTATTAAGTTTTTGTGTAAAAAGTTCTTAAAGAGACAAGAATGATGTGCAAATAACTATACTTTCATGGCGTTTTAGCAAACTTTAATAATCGAGACACTAATTCATAAATGAAAAATGGTGCATCAGTTATATTGTTCCTATTCTGTCAAATAAAAACAAATACTAAATTATGAATCCCTTGCAATAAAATAAATACAGCAAGATATATATATATATATATATATATATATATATATATATATATATATATATGTATACACACACACACACACACACACACACACACATACATAGTAGATATGATCGATGAAAAACGAATATAGTCACAATTTTCATTTTTTCGCCCGTTGGCTTACATCATTTTCATAATAAATAAAGTTTGTTAACTAGCAAAATCAGTTCATTAAAAGTGGGCATTTACCAAAATCCCACCAGTCCGGAGAATCTTAATAATGAATATTCACATATGTTGAGAACAATGTGCTAAGATTATAATCAAAGTGTTCCCAAAAAAGTTCAGGGTTTCTTTCGGAATAAAATTACTCATTTTTCCGAAAAGGCCGTAATGCTTGATTTTGTGCGACAAAACTCGCTATATATGTCATGGCTAACTGACGAGAAATATCTCTACCGTTGAGGTACTAAAATATAGGAGTGCCATTTTGTCATATTGAGAAAAATGCTGTCTGTTAATTACTCAATTTTTTTTTTTTGTTCTCTAGAAATTTACAATCTTCATTGCATTTATGTTGCTTATGCCTAATATATCGTCGGTGCAAATGCAATGTATCGAATGTGAAAATCACCACTTTTCTGAATGGAAAAAACTTTTATTTATTACTTTGCTTAAGGACAGTCAAATAGTCGGCAGATTTGACCTTTTGACAGTGGATACTTTCTTCTTTTACTGAGTAAACTTAGATTCGAGAGTTTGCTGTCCATTAGTCCAACAGCAATCAGTAAAGATTGAAAATAAAAAATACATTCGATACTTTGCATTTGTATCGACGATATAAACATTTTATGAGTATTATTAAAAAATAGAGGCTGGTTGTGACTGCTTGATGATGAAAATTATATTCTGTTGTAAGTTTCATTCAAAATACTTATTTTTATTATAATTTAAATAGAATGATTTAATCATTATTAAAAAATAAATACTTTTTCTCGGCATTAATGTATAAATAATTATTTATTAAATTATAATTGGACGCTCAAAACCCAATGCATGATCTATAAAACACTATAATGGGAATATCGTTTACAAATGTCTACGATATTAAAATGGGAAACATTAAATTGAATTTCATAATTTCCTCTGTTCCTTGTAATATCGTTAAATTCGAAAAATACCTTGAATAAGATTTTGATCGGCGCTAATACCCAAAAAGTTGATGCGCCGTTAAATACGAAAAAATAAATAAATAAATAAATAAGATTTTGAAGTTTAATTTTCAAATTATTTTTTTGGCCTATTAAGAATACTATACGCTAATAACTTAATAGACGTACGTAGTAAGGTCCATAAGTTTCCGGCCTGGGATAGAAGGAAAGGTGAAAGAAAAAAACTGGTTTTACTGTTTTAGCGCGGTTCCTCCCTCCCCCATAGGGAGGAACCCCGCTTATAAGGTTGATACAATGAAACGATCCGGAAGTGCCGACTAGAAAATTTTGCGTTTCAGAACCCCTAGAAACCGAAAATAACGGTGGTTCAAATTTGTATATATATATATATGTATATATTTATTTATATATATATATATATATATATATATTTGTCTGTTCGCTCTCTAAATAGAAGACGAATGGTCCGATTTTGATGAAATTTGGTACAAAAATCTGTCGTCCAATTTGAAAGGTCAAGTTCGTTAACCAGCAAAATCCGCCCACTGGAAGATGGCGTTTGGGGCGAAATTCGCGCAGAAAAAATCGTAACGCTTACGTTTTTGAGTTCATAAGCTTGTAAGTACTCGTTTTATAGGCTTCTTGGGCTAGGAAAACGAATGAAACCATTTTCAAGGCGATAGCTTTAACCGTTGTTGAGAAAATTGGAAAAATAGTTTTTGAATACCGTTTTTGGTTTGGGTACTTAGAATAACGGGATTCAGTTGAAACATTATCTGCATGTTCTACTTTCATTAAAACTAGTATGTTGAAAGTTATGTTACGTTTGGAGTTAAGGAAGGGTTAGAATAAAATATTTTATGAACAGACATGAAAAGTTTTGGAAACTTCGTATACTTTCATTATTATCTCGAACACGGTTGGGAAATCGTGGTAAGTGGATTGAAACTATTTGAAAGCTTACTAAATTCTCTACAAAAATGATTCTAAAACTATTTTTGATTAGGTTATGTCAATCGGAGAAATAAGTGCGTAAAACTTCAAATATGTCTGTTTTGTTCTTATGAACGGGTTTTTGTCGTTCTTTTTGTCTCTTTCCCTTGGTTTTTTATTGCTTTTTATTTTTGTAATTTCTTATGTTGTATTTGTAAGGAAAATGTATGTGTGTGTAAAACAGGATAGGTAAAATGAGACCAATTTTCTGTTGTCAGAAATAATAAAAAGTTTTGGGAACTTCGTATAATTTCTTAATATCTCGAAAACGGTTGAAAATCTTGGGAAGCGAAAGGTTACCATTCGAAAGCTTACTAAATGGTCTACAAGAATGGTTTTAAAGAAAGTTTTGAATAAGCGATGTCAATCGGAGAAATAAGTGCTTAAAACTTTTAAGTAATTGATTTCGCTTATTCGAACTTTTCTTTTTGTCTGTTTTATTCCTTGTTATTTTTAAATTGCTTATAGTCAGATAATGTATTTGACAATAAAACAGATTAAGTAAAATAAGAAGATCAATTTATTGTTAGAAATGTAGCGTTTAAAGAGAGAGATCCCAAGGCTTTCCAAATGCCTCTGAGCGGAGGCCTTTCTGCCCGACTTATGGGAGAGCTGACCCATACAGGTATGATTGTAAATCAACAAAGACCTTTCAAGACTGGTTTGTTTGAGATTTCATTTGGATAGCTGTTTCGCTATTGATCTAAACAAAGTAATAACTTTTTCTATTCTATGCCTTCATAAACACTAGAGATAAGAACGGAACCGCGCTAAGATGACGCAGTTCCTGCGAATCGGACTTTTTTCAATATATTCTCCTCTTAAGTTCAACACACTTAATACAGCGCTTTGGCAACATTTCTATACCATGAAAAAAATAATTTTCTTCTTTGTTAAAAAAATGTTCTTCCACTGCTGCTTGGAGCTATTCGTCGGTGTTAAATCGCCTTCCACGAAGGTCAGATTTTAACTTTGAGAAAAGGTAGAAATCGCTAGGGGCCAAGTCTGGGCTGTAGGGTGGATGAGATATTTCTTGGAATCCACAGTCCTTCACAGCGGCCTTGGAAATCAATGCTATGTGGACAGAGGCATTGTCGTGAAGGAGGCGGACACCTCTGCTTAACTTCCCTCGCCTCTTCTCTTTAATGGCGTCTCGTAACCGGTGAAGTAGGGCTGCATAATACTCACCATTCATTGTGGTATTCCTTTCTTTAAAATCTATCAGCAGCATTCCTTTACAGTCCCAAAAAATTGTGGCCATTACCTTTTTTGTTGACTTCGTGACTTTTGCCTTTAAAGGAGGCGCTTCTCCTGGTCTTCTTCATTCCATGGACTCTCTTTTGCTGAGAGGGTCATAATATAGAACCATTGTCTCATACCCAGTTATAATTGAGTACAAAAAATTCCTTGGGTCGGCATTATACTCGCGTAAAAATTCATTGCAGCAGTGAACTCGTTCCTGTTTTTGAGCATCTGAAAGAATTTTTGGAACCCATCTTGCACTAACCTTGTTCATATGCAAATGTTCTTTGATGATCCTCAAAACACTTGGTTTTGAAAGCCCTAACCTCGCTGCTATTTCCTTGGTTTTTAGTCGCCGGTCAGACAGCAATTCAGATTCCACAAGTTGGATCGTTTCAGAAGTGACAGCTTCCAATGGGCGACCGGGACGTGGGTCATATTCTAGACTTTCTCTCCCTAACTTAAATAATTTTGCCCATTCTTTCACTGTGGAATACGAGGGGGAGGACTGCCCGTATACACAATCCAAGCGCTCTTTAATTTGCGCAGGAGTAAGACCCTCTTTACAAAAGAATTTAATTACCGCACGGTACTCGAGTTTGAACATTGTAAAAATTGGGAGTTTCCTTCAAGGCTGGATACTGACTGACAAGACTGAGGAAGTGCGGGCGATGGGTATGGAGTGAGCAGGCATGGACCTGCATAGGCGTGCAGGTCCCGGCACGTTTGAAGGAGGGGAAGCAGGACAGGCCGGAAACTTATGGACCTTACCTCGTAGTACTATCCTATAATAAAAGCCCCTTTATATATATATATATATATATATATATATATATATATATATATATATATATATATATATATATATATATATGAACAACCGGTATTTTCGTAACGTTGACATTTCCAATCTGCACCTCCAGATCACGTCATCGGGTTGATCTCATTGATTACATTCCTTAGGAAGGTAGGGAACACGCTCAAAGAATTGTTTGAAAAGAATCCATCTCCCTTTTAGAGTAAATATTCGTTTTGAAGTTAAAACCTGAAGAGTTTCGACCGTTAATAACCACAGGTAAAAGGTTGAGCTTGTTAAAAGTTTCCCCTTTAGACGAATGGCTCATCAAAAGGCGTGCCAAAAAGGACTATCCCTCCGAATTAAGAGCCTTTTGGCGGGTTACATTAACGTCCTTTCCTTGATTACCCGCCAAAAGGAGTACTCAAAGCCAAAAGAAAAACAAACAACTCAGTGAAGATTTATTTACCTTTTCGTAAATGTTTTTTTTACAATTACAACACATTTTCTTGTAAAAAAACATGCATAATTTGGTAATATTGTTGTATAATTTAAATAAAGAAATTACAATGAATGGTTTGTTAGGCTTTCAAAAAAGAAGGTCGAAATTTTAAATATGTAAATGAAGCAATCAAGGATCATTTGAATATTTTCAGTACCTATGAGTAAAAGGATTCTTTTTTTGTGACAACGCCGCAACTACAAGTGATTGCATCCGATTTATAGCCCGTTCAGTTAGATGGAATAGATCTAATCCCGCATGCGCGGGATTCTGAGGGAAATATTCCCGACGGTTCCGCCATTTGCATTTCTATTACAATGATCAAGAAGCTATTTTATACTCAATAAAAACTGATTATGTCTCGTTTAGGTATATTTAAATTTTGTTCGGCTTTGGAATTAATAGAATTAAGGAAGTAATAGAATAAAATATTTTACAAATACACATGAGCAGGTTTGAGATTTTAATATTCAACTATCCCGAAAACGTATTATTCCAGCTTATGTAACTTTTCTGTGCATAATCTCACAGCTGGTGTGTGTTCTCTTAGCTCACTTTTCTTCGCGGTTTCATTGAAGTCGGTGTTTATATTTTTCACAAAATATTAACTTCATCTATTCGAAACTTTCCAAATCACACTGTGCATAAAAATGTTATCGAGACGCACTAAGATGGTGAAGTTCCTGCGTTTTATAATGAGCTGCCTAAAACCCACTTCTGACGATTACTTACTTATACTTATTCGTTACATGTTGTAACTTATTCAGAAGAACGTTCACTCCTAATGCTAGGATTAGGAAGCAGAGGACTATGACAACGGCCTGAATGGGTTGTTAGCTAAACTCTTGGAAGACTCTTGCGCCATTTAGACTTCCCAGTTATAAGGTTGCCTCTGGCGAAAACCTATTAGCCTTAACTCCCTGTTTACTTGTTCGGAGTGCACGGGTGGTTCCAAAGTCAAGGTTTCCTCATGTTTTAACCGATCCTTGCCTAAGTGATATTTTTCTATAGACCTTTTGAACTAGATTAAATTAAAATTAGATTGAATTAAGTACCAGGGTCCCCTCAGGGGCGAGTAACTCTGGGGTTTTGTGTTCCTGCTAAACCACTGTGTTGTTTATAACTGCCAAATGTCTCTGAAGAATCCTGTGGTATGTCAAATATATAAATTATTTCCATACATACAAAGTGCTGGAATCTGTTTCTTGCCAGTGCCACACAGTGGCTGGTAGCCTTCCATACTCAACGTTTCCTGATGTTAGAGGTTGTTTCCAGATCCGAAATGTAAGATGTTTGTTCATCCCAGCCTGTCTTGTATAAATTGCAATCACTTTTTTCTTCGCATTAGGGATGTACAGCAAGTTCCTTTTATAAAATCCTCTCAAAGTGTCACTGGGTTTGAATTTGTCGCCAAATTTCCACGCGAATCAACTCGTTCCAGCCAAGTTTGCCCCTTTTGTTTGGACTATATCCTGTCAATGGAATGTGGAAAGTGTATTTCTGTTTAAAATATTTCTATTCGTCCCCACTTGTACCCAAGAAACCAATATGTCTTAAGCTACTTCGCTGGGACTCCATATTTCAAATTCAGCTTCTACGGGCGGAAATTCAGGATTCTTATTCAGCACTGCACATGATGTATTCGAGATGGTCACGGTAAGTACATACTTATAAAAATCACAAAAACAGCTGGACAAAGAATCCGAATTTCTGAATCAAAGGAAAACATTCTTGACCATGCGCTTGCTTGTAATATTTAATTAGAAAGGGAAAGATTAAGTAGAATTGAACTATATATTTCAAGTTTTATACTAATTGATTGTTTAGTAATGAATTCTATAATGACCTTTTCTGCGTAAAGAATAATATATTCGCATTACCTAGATCATGTTTTAACATTTAACATGCAGACATACAGTTCACTTCATCTTTTAAGCAATAAGGCATCAAGTTATTTTGACGTATTACTAACTAACTACTACTAAACTATCTACTAACTACTGAACGAAACTATCTAACTTCGAGCGAAATGGTACCAGTTAAAGTCTGTTCCCCTCCCCCCTTCCTCAACTCCTTGATGAACCTATTCAACGATGAGTACCCTAACCCCTTCAAAGCCACACTCCAATACCACACAATACAATGATTAGTTTTTGTAGTGATATCAGTAGTGTAGTGATCTAATAACATTAAACTCTAACTGTATCGAGGTGTATAACTATCGAGATGTATAACTCTACTCTAGGTAGGTTTGCCATATTTTTGGTGAGTGAAACCAGGACACCTTAATATGCGATGGGCAGTCCGGGGGGGGGGGGGGGGGCAAGAAATAAAAATGGCACAAATTAGAAGCAAAATGGTGAGTTTAAAGCCTGTTTTTAAGCGTAGCAAGTAACTAGAGTGGGGTATCTGGAACTCTAAATTGTTAGCCTACCCACTTTTTAAAAATAAAAAAGGAACTTTTGCTACTTATTTTGGCTAGTTCCTACGTTTGTTCACAGATTACAGTTAGAATACTTTTTATTTCTTTGACATTGTGTGCGGTAGTCAAAAATGTTGATTGCAGAAAAGTAACTAATTCAGAAATGATTCTTAAAAACTTAAATTCATTAATTTTTAAATCTTACTGCAATTTTCAGGACATCTATAAACCGGGTAGTACACGGGGACAAGAGCAAAATACCGGGACTGTCCCGGTCAAACCGGGACGTATGGCAATTTTGGATATGCTTTTATAACCTAATTTCGACTTTCGGATCAATGTTTAAACGTATGGATGTTAAAAGAAAGTATAAAAGCCACTCATATTTAGTGGTAACCTTCCTTATTTATGAATAATCCAGGCTGAGAACCAGAACTGTGGATCATTTTTTCTTCGTTTCCTGCGGAACCTCCCGGAATAATTGAACGGCATAATTGAACTGGGAAATACAAAAACGTCCTATGCGAAGGAACTTAGTAATTTTAGCGCGTTATGTTTGTAAATATTGGTACCTAGTATAATTTTGAAGGCTTCGAATAAAACATCTAACAAATAGTTTGTTCCCTTACTTCTTTCTTTTGTTTATTAGAAACCTATCTAAGTAGTTAAACAAATTAAAACTCCCATTTGAATGAAGCTTCTAAGAATAGGAAAATTGGTGGTGTTGGATTAAGTCCCAGAAAAGCCGACTTAAGGGGGACATTACTCGCCCTCTTGAATTCTGCTGATACGTGACGTTGCTTACAAAAAGATCCTCTTCAAAAAGATTTCTGCTGCCTGATTATCTAACATCTACTCAATTTACTGATAAGAGCATTTTAAAATACAACAAATAATAAGAATTAAATAAAACTACTACGAGAAATGTCGAATTTTCATGACCCATTCCTAACAGAAATATTGGTTGTATAAATTTGTTATCATATTAGCATTTTCCTCCGAAGGAAAGTAGCTATTGAGGTTGGACTCATGACGGAATTTTTGAAAAATTTCTTCAAATCTTTATCGATCCTACCTAGTAGACACCGAAAATGACCCCCGTTAAAATTTATATATATCTATATATATATATATATATATATATATATATATATATATATATGCATATATATATATATATATATATATATATATATATGCATATATATATATATATATATATATATATATATATATATATATATATATATATATATGTATGTGTGTGTCTGTTAACACGATAGCGGCCAGAGTTTTTGTTTTTTCGTCACGAAACTTGGTATATAGCATTCAATTAGCAAACGATTGAACGAGTTCGTTAACCACCAAAGTCGGTCCACCGGAAGGGGGGTTTACCCCGAACCCAAAACACTTATTTGACTATGTCAGCCTTAATATTTGTTATATTTCAACGAAACTTGGTATTCGTAGTGGTAATATAGAGAGAAAAGTGAGATATAAAAATGAACTAAATCGGTTCATTAGAAGGGGGGGTTTACTCCGTTCCCACAATACCAATTCGCCACTACCAGCCGTGATTTTTGGTATATTTCGACGAAACTCGGTATTCGTAGTGCTAATCCACAGGTAAATATGTGTTGTAAAAATAAACGAAATCGGTTTATTAGGAGGGGGGGTTTACTCCAGACCCACAATACCAATTCGCCACTACCAGCCGTGATTTTTGGTATATTTCGACGAAACTCGGTATTCGTAGTGGTAATCTACAGGTAAATCGGTTCATTAGAAGGGGGGGTTTACTCCGGACCCAAATTCCTAATATACTCATACCGGTCGTAATTTCTGCTGTATTGTAACGAAACGCGGTATACGTCGTGGGTAACTCATGAGAAAGAAGTGTTGTAAAAATGAGCTGAATCGGTCAATCGGAAAGCGGGGGTTTAATTTGTAATATATTTGAATAGAAAAGCCGGCAGACGTAGGTTCACAAAGCCGCCACAAGGAGCGCTTTCTACCACTAGAGTGACTGTATCCTGTTCCTGCGTTAGATCAAAATATATATCTATATTTGTATTTATTACGTAGTGTAGTAGGTACCATGTGTAAACATAACTCTGGATGCAAATTAATAATTGATTAGTTACTCATTACAAAATGAGAACTATTCACGTTTTTATTTTATTTATGTAGGATATTTTAAGCAAATTGTTCTGGAAAGCAGTCTACACTACCCAAATTCTGAGGAAAGTGCTTAGTTATGCAGCTCCTGCGTGACGGACTTTCAATAACAATATGATTCAGCAATATAAATAGGGCATGAAGTGAATAACATATGACTATATTGAAAAAAAAAAAAATATATGTTCTGGTGACCTCGCATACGGACGTAATTCGAATTCGGTGGGTTATCCCTCCACTGAACTTCGGATACACTAAAAATTCGGGCGTGGCAATTGAATTCTGATGTTAACCTGTACCTTCTTTGTTCCAGTGAAATTAGCGGAGGAAATATCTTACTGAGCGACTTGTGTGACTCTAAAAACGCTCCATGTTTGAATCTACCTTACGTCGATTCTCCTTTGTGCGGAGGCCACCCGCATATACGTGCGGAAAGTATAAACACAAACACTTGGGCTACTGAGCTGCAGAATCACACAAGCTCCTAAACCAGTTTGTGAATAGTAGCCTCTCAACGCCGGAAATCCTGTCAGGCTGGTGTCGACAGTACCGCTCCTTGATAGGGTGGTGACTGGATGCACCAAGAAAGTGAGGGAACAAGGATCGTGGATCTAGAACCGTAGAAGCTTTTAGGCACTCCCAAGAGATAGCGTTAATGCAGCCGAAATCTCAAATATTAGCCACAAACTCTGTTATTATTCAAAGGTTACATTTATTCTTTAGTTTAATACAATTCACTCTAAACTGCGTCATCTTCGTGCATTTCAGTGGTGTCGTATGTTAAGCTGAGAATAGAAACAGCTAATGTTTTGTCATAATCATTACTGAAAAATGTAGGCACATTTAAAATTGCAAAATAAAATCTCAAAGAGAACAAGAGGAAACTGAATGCATTCTTAAAAGTAAGCTGAAATTACTCCATTTAAGCCCCGATTTATCCGAATGAGATCACATAAAAACCGAATTAGCAAGCCATTTAATAAGCTGTCGAATAGATTCCGTACATTTACTAAGATTTCACAAGCGGTTTCGAGATATATAGGAATTTATCCGAAACTCCCAGGGATACCTGTTTATTTACTCAAACTATTTTTGTACCAAATTTCATTAAAATTGGTCCATTTTAGACCAATGGAGAGCGAATAGACACACACACACACACACACATATATATGTACATACATATACATAAAATTTTCTAGTCGGCAATTCCGGATTGCGCCATGACATCAACCTCATAAGCGGCTTTCCTCCCTCAGGAGGGAGGGAAGAATCGCGCTAAATAATTTAAAAGCTTCATAGGGGAAGAATAATCTGCGATTAATTCCTATAATATTTGCCTGAATATTAAGAGAATGAAGACCAACTCCACTT
This sequence comes from Gonocerus acuteangulatus, assembly GCA_946811695.1. Classification (NCBI taxonomy): domain Eukaryota; kingdom Metazoa; phylum Arthropoda; class Insecta; order Hemiptera; family Coreidae; genus Gonocerus; species Gonocerus acuteangulatus. The sequence goes on along the minus strand of OX328124.1, from coordinate 104,220,998 downwards.
AGATATTGAGAGGTCTAATCCATAGGCTTTGGGGCTACCATAACCAGACAGTCTATTAATAACAGATAAACCCAGGGCCTACCGTATGCAAATCATATGCTAATACATCCAGTTATGCATTTCCAATCAACACAACAAATAGGATCAATTTTAAGTATTACTTATTTTATTTCATGGGTTACCCATGTGTTTGATTAGCACTCAGTCAGCAATAAATTCTTTAATTACTGAGAATGATATTGGAATGTAAATTAGGAGGAACCATTTCGAAAGTAGAATGATTAAGAATCCAGAAGAATAATAAAATATAAAACAAAATACTGAAACATTTCAGCTAGTTTATTTGATGTATGTACTTCTTCTGGTGTGATTTACAACCTTAATAAAGGGACACCTCATATTTTAGAGCGATTATCCTGATTAAAGGACTCGGTCATTCATTTCTTTTTGAAATGTTATATGTATATATGTGTATATATATATATATATATATATATATATATATATATATATATATATATATATATATATATATATAATATTGTTTCCCGCAGTGAGATGTCATAACTTTAGGGATTTATTCTGCAAGTAATTTGTAGTTAAATGACGCAAAAATTAGCGCTCTATCTTGTCTACTTTCAAAACTATTGTTATTTTTATGAAAACTGTTAATATTAACCGGATATCTGGTTAATATATTGTAAATAACGGCCACATTTTTATAATCTAAATTAAATTTCCAATAAGAAACACCCATTATTAAAATATTACCATGTAAATTATTTATTTATTTATTGATAGATAATGCTCCGCATCTAAAGCGAAGATCATTCAATACCTTGTAGTAAGCTGATGTAGGCGCTGCATTAAACGATGCCATTCCAAAATATTAGCACAGACAATTAGGTAAGTATTGAAGTATGAATAGTGAAGAAAACAAGAATTAAATAGATTACTAGAAAATAAATTTATGTAAATTAAGGGCTATACTAAAAGCCATATGGATGTGAATTATTGATATTAGTGTCTTCATAAATTATTCAATATTTTCTCAATCATCTATTTGAAGGCTTAGAGGTTTGCCTCTTTGCGGAGGCAAACCTCTAAGTCTACGAACTGAGAAGATTTTTAACGTTGTTAATGCAAGTAAATTGAAAACCAATTAAATGCAAGAAATATGCGAGAAGGCCTGGAACGAATGAAAACCCTCCGAAGAAGAAATTAAAGACAGGGAATAATTCAGTATTAAAATCAATCAAAGAACCGAAATCAAATTAAAAAAAAAAAAAAAAAAAATCAATTTCTTCTTCGGTTCAAAGCAAAAACAAATTCACCGCCTTTTAAATCGCACCCGATAAACGTTTCTTGCCTACCGTTTATGGTTCGATTCCTCCTCTTGTGGGTGTGGTGAACTATTTTGAACGTGTTCCAAAAAAATAATAAAAAAATGAAAAAGGTAGAGTAATTAAATCAAATTATCATTAATGAATGAATTAATGAAAAATCATTAATGATCTCAAATTCTTATCGGATGTACTAAAGTCCTTGTACTATGATTTGAGCGGAATAGGTTGTTCATACGCTGCAATTCGAGCTATTATGCTAATTCTTGCCCAATTGGCCTGGTTATCTAACTGATAGCAACAGCTAAGGGACAAGTTTAATGGTTTTAAATTTGTCTTTTTAGAAACACTACAGTTTATTCCTTTCAATATGTTGCCAAATGAGGATATTCGAAAGGGAACAACTTATTCGGAATGTACGGTTCATGGTTGCAAGTTACGAAAGTATGGAGAACCGGACTCAGCGTTCATTTCCACCTGCCTTCCTGTATCTTACAGGTTTTGCTGAACAAGCAACAGGTTAGCTGAAAAGAATTGGGATCATTCGAAAATCTCTAAAAACTTTGATGAATTCAGAACTTACTTCCTCATAAGAAAAAGGTTTGTCAAGCTAGAGCTGCGTAATTGAGCATATTAAGCAAGGTAGCGAAAGTAAGATCAGGGTTCTATGTACAGGGTAACGGGAAAAAACTAGATTTTGTGTTTCTCCCGATGAAAATCTATGGAAGGAATTGAATGTTCTTCCACATATGCCACATCATAGCACGCAAACTAAGATTTGATTATGTCTGAATAAGAGAAAATATTAATTAATGTTTATTATTTTAACAATCATGAAAAGTTTCGGGAGTTCATCTTATTATATATCTCGAGACGGATGAGAAATAATTGGAAGTGGAAGGTATATCCATTTGATAGCTTTATAAATTGCCTACAAAAAAATACGATAAGATTAATTCTCGATAGTTTCTTTCTCTTTAATGTGAAATATTAAAAATTCTTTCCAAGCTCTTTAAGGAATAATCACTTACTGCAAATTGCACAGTTACTGCAGCGCGAGTTTGGCGATTTTTTTTTTTTTTTTTTTTTTTTTTTTTTTTTTTTTTTTTTTTTTTTTTTTTTTAGCATATCCTCATATGCTCATAACATTTACATTGTATTTCGTCCGTTAGCTATATACAGACTAAATACATATTTTCTTAATCTGATATTACTGATCCAATTACGTGAATTCACTTTCTTACAATGTGTACAATGTTTAGGTGAAAATGTACAATGTTATTTCATTGAATGTCTAACAAATATACGAATTATTGTTTGGGACTTATGAATTGAAGGATTAATAATATTTTGGATTTGTTTTATTCAAATATTCAAATGTAAATTAGATTTTAAATGGGAATTCAAAGCCGTTTGGGTCCTGGTCACCCCTATAGAAATGGAGCCAGTGGCTTAAAAAAAAATTGTTGTGTTGCTTTTTTTAGTGACCAATTCTTTACATTGGCTATAAATACGTATTTTATCTAGTAAAGTATAAAGAAAAGAGTCTAGAAACATCTTCTATCTCCATTATCTATTTATTTACTGAGCTCTGTAGCAGTATGGTGTTTGGTTAGATAATTACAAATCCATTTACTCGGTTCATTGTTTTTCATTTATTAACACACAAATCGGGAAGTGAAAAATAAATTCCTCTACTATTCAAGTTCTTATCTATTTCAAAGTAAATAACATCTGAAGAGCTTTGGCAGCCGGGAAAACTTACATTTTTTTAAATAAATAAGAAACTCATTATTTATTAACCCATTCGAGGCTGATTGGTACTTTCATGACAACGGGCCGGCATGTCCCTTCGTGCAACATTCGTGAAAGGTCCACTTCTTCGCTTCTGGTCTGAAAGCCACCACTGTGACAGCTTTTTACGATATCTGGCGGTAGATTATGTAAGCTCTAGTAACGTTTTTATACGCTAGTGTTCATGTAGTTTGGGCCTATTGACTGGGGGTTTATCTCTGCTACCCGGTCCCTTTGCATAGTTAAGGCCCCTCTGAAGGACCTTATTTGTTAAACAAGTTGAGTACAAAGAGATCATGTTCTTTAGATATTATACCAACGCCGAGATATTTGACTTGATATTATTGTGACCCTATGGTAAGGGTTAACAGTCAGTAATTGCGTCCTTTTAGCCTTCATATTACAAAATCACTGAAAATCAAATCCATTCATTTACATGTCTACACTACAATGTGTTCAACTGAACTAAACGCTATAAATTTACAAGGTAGGGATTGTCGGGGTTCGGTCACTGCTACTTAATAAAACTACATTTTATCATAAAAATGGTTTTATTGTGCCGACGTTTCGGCTTGAACTTCAAGCCTTCATCAGGGCTGTAAAAAACAAGTAGGACGGATGTAGTACTGAAATATACACATATATATATATATATATATATATATATATATATATATATATATACATATGCCTACAAACATAAATACACATACATATATACATACATACATATGTGGAAAAAGACAAAAACATAAAATACTAGAACATAATATAAAGAAGTGAACATAATATATAGTGTTTGGAAGAACATAATATATAGTGTTTGGATTATTAGGAAAACAGATATAAGAATAACAGATTACATATTAGATTAGATATAAGAATAACAATATGGGCTTACCGATGGGAAGATAGAGAACTATTCCTCACAAATGCGGGATCATTTCTGACAGTTAATACAGGGAAATATAGGAAGAAAGGAGTTGGTGAGGGGGAGGGGGGTTCTGGACCACCCAATGGACAGAGAACATAGAAGATGAAAGAAAGAGCGGCAAAGTACAGTAAGGGGTCATAAAGTCATAAAATGCTGTGTTAATGGAAAGGGAGGCAGGTATAAAGGGCTATATTGCAGGCGGGTTAGGGGATTAGGATGGAGTTTTTAATAAATGGAAGATGTTGGAGTAGGTAGAGGAGATGACTTCTTTGTCAATTTTGTCATTAACTGGATTATTTTCTAGGTGGATAAAAATTGATTCGGAAAGGAGGCGTTTTTCTTCGTTGGATTCAGTGGAAAGGATGGAGTATTGGTCAAAACCAAAGTCATGTCCGTCTGTGATGGCATGTCTAGTTAAAGCTGTCTTTATGTCTTTATTCCGTACATCATTTTTGTGGTTGTTGATACGTTTTCTTACTGGGTTTTTAGTCTGTCCAATGTACAGGTAAGGTAATGGAAAGGTAATGGAGAAGTCGTCCCGAGTAAGTGGGTTTGGTATACCAATCAGTGGATATAGAGCCGTCTGTATTTCTAATAAGGAGTATGTCAAGGAAAGGGAGGGAGTTGTTAGTTTCGGTCTCGATGGTGAATATTAACCGGGGGTGGTAGGAGTTAAAGGCTGTTAGAATTTCTGGAATCTTATCAGGATTAATTATGAGGAAGAGGTCGTCAACATATTTTTTAAGGAAAATAATATCGTCGGGGAATATGGGGAGGATTTGGTCAAGGAGGTCATTAAGGGTAATATTGGAAAGGTCAGGAGCGAGGCAGTTACCCATGGCGAGGCCAGAGATCTGGTTGAAGAATTTCTCTCGGGACGACTTCTCCATTACCTTTCCTCACACCCCAAACACCAAATCCTCAATACTGCCAGCAACCTAATAAATCGAGCCCTCTCCCTATCCGACACCAAATTTCACCCTGCCAACAAATCCCGACTCCTCGATATTCTTACTACCAATGGATTTCCTACGAACATTATCACCCGTCTCATAAATTCTTTTAATAACCCTAAACCCATCCCCACTACCCAAGATAATATTGTCCCTCAATTCAGAGGCCTCCCATATATCCCAAACCTCACAGAAAAAATCCAAAAATCCCTACGCGATACTTTCCCCACTCTAAAACTAGGACTATCGACACAGAACAAACTGAAAAACTTACATACGACTCTTAAAGACCCTATCCCACAAAAAGACAGGACCAATGTAGTCTACAGAATCCCCTGCATCACACCCAACTGCAATAGTGCGTACATTGGACAGACTAAAAACCCAGTAAGAAAACGTATCAACAACCACAAAAATGATGTACGGAATAAAGACATAAAGACAGCTTTAACTAGACATGCCATCACAGACGGACATGACTTTGGTTTTGACCAATACTCCATCCTTTCCACTGAATCCAACGAAGAAAAACGCCTCCTTTCCGAATCAATTTTTATCCACCTAGAAAATAATCCAGTTAATGACAAAATTGACAAAGAAGTCATCTCCTCTAACTACTCCAACATCTTCCATTTATTAAAAACTCCATCCTAATCCCCTATACCGCCTGCAATATAGCCCTTTATACCTGCCTCCCTTTCCATTAACACAGCATTTTATGACTTTATGACCCCTTACTGTACTTTGCCGCTCTTTCTTTCATCTTCTATGTTCTCTGTCCATTGGGTGGTCCAGAACCCCCCTCCCCCTCACCAACTCCTTTCTTCCTATATTTCCCTGTATTAACTGTCAGAAATGATCCCGCATTTGTGAGGAATAGTTCTCTATCTTCCCATCGGTAAGCCCATATTGTTATTCTTATATCTAATCTAATATGTAATCTGTTATTCTTATATCTGTTTTCCTAATAATCCAAACACTATATATTATGTTCTTCCAAACACTATATATTATGTTCACTTCTATATATTATGTTCTAGTATTTTATGTTTTTGTCTTTTTCCACATATGTATGTATGTATATATGTATGTGTATTTATGTTTGTAGGCATATGTATATATATATATATATATATATATATATATATATATATATATATATATGTGTATATTTCAGTACTACATCCGTCCTACTTGTTTTTTACAGCCCTGATGAAGGCTTGAAGTTCAAGCCGAAACGTCGGCACAATAAAACCATTTTTATGATAAAATGTAGTTTTATTAAGTAGCAGTGACCGAACCCCGACAATCCCTACCTTGCATCATCAACGGTCAACGATCTCCTCGCTATAAATTTACGTGTTCAAATTACATAAAATACTGACATTTATATAGCGAATTCACTGTTCAGCCATTCCGTCAGTACTCTTCCATTATCGGCTGGGCAACCATCCATTTGAAACGAGAGTGAGTTAATATTTGGTAGATGGGTTTGTGTTATACACGTCATGTAATTTGGGAAGGATGGGACGCCACCATCATCGTGTGAAATTAAAGAATGTGTTCAGAATAGCTCCTTCAAGCTAAAGCACATTTATTGGTTTTGTCTTAGAAATCAGAAAAAAATAGATTCAAATTGATTTTTTCTAAAACTATGAGGTACCATTTTGAAGCTTATTAAATAATGCAACTTTTTGGGCGGAGGCAATCCTCTAAGTCTGAAAAGAGCTGATTAAAAAAATGTTGAATAACTTTATAAAACACTAATATCAAACATTCTCATGGTGTATGGCTTTTAATACAGTTCTTAATTTACATGGTAATTTTCTTCTTTTTTTTCTTCTATTTCCTCCCTATAGTAACCCTATAGACAAGGAGTTTATTCTGCATGTCCCATGCATATAACATACATATTTGCATACATTACATTTTTGTTTTAGATATAAAGATTTTATCTACAAAATATTTTTACTTTATATGCAGTTGTATATACATACATTATGATTTTGATATACAATATCAGTTATGGAGAGGCATCGTATTGTTATTTGATTTCATAACGGGTGTTTATTATTTCAAATTTAATGTAGATTCTAAAACTGTGGTCGTTATTTACGATACATTGATCAGAAATCCTGAAAACACAGTTTTTCTTTTAAAAAACTAGTTGTTTTTAAAATAGACAAAAGTTTGAGTAGCTCAGCTACATTTTCAGATACAAACATTTTTTGTGCCACTGAACTACAAATGGTATGCAGAATAAACCCCTGAAGTTAAGACACCCTGTATATTAGTCAAATCTTCCTGGGAAAAATGTTATCCAATTTTAGGTTTTAAAATAATATGTCCATTACTTTACTTCAAGTGATGTTTTTTTTTTGTTTTTTTTTTTATAATTTTCTTATAAATTATAGGAAAAAGCGTTTCCATGATGTTAATATCAAGAACGTTGGAAAACTTTTTATGACCGCCAGAATTGATTATTTTTCATATAACGTACCACAAGTTGGGAAACAACGATCACTATTTGTTGAAATAAACAATTCAATTAGAAATTCTTTAGCAACATAATAAAAGGAGAGAAAAGTGAGAGTAGGGAATTTCCCCGCATTAGGTTGGCCTCCCTGGCACAGGCTGTCCTCGAGGCGAGTCCGTCACAACCTGCCCTCCAGTTGTTTGCCGACCGCGTTCGCTGTCGCTTCTACTGTGTGCTGTTGTTCTACTTGTTGCGTGTGTTGTTCCAGTCTACTGTTGCCGTCTTCATAGGAAGCTGATACGTCTCTTCGAGTGTTGTGCGTTTTTTGTAGAGCTTCATTAAGCCAGTGAGTGTTGTAAGTGGTGTTGTAGCAGAAAGGACAGGAAAGGTGAAGGAGTGTGGCAGCACCTGTTGAGTCTTATGGTCTGACCATGGACGCGGTATATGTAGGTAGGTGATTATTGGTTTGAGTATTTATGTTTATTTCGACATTTGACAGAGAGTGGAACATATTTTGGATTTTTTTTTACATGATATTTACTGCTAACAACGAGGTACATCCAACTAATAGAAATATACTGTATTTCATTGTCAAAAAGAACGACTAACCAAATGTATTAGCAACCATTCTTCCAGCTTACTTCTTAGGTAAATGTAAATGAACCAATTATTTATTCGTGGTTTGTCCCGCTTCACTGGGGTTTACACAAAGCACGGTGGTTCTGAACTACATCATGCTTGGATAAAGTAGCTATTCATAAATGCATAAGAATTTAAAGGAAGCGTTCACCGGTAGAAAAATACTTAATGTCTATCAATAGAACAACTGAATATAAAAATAATATCCTAAAATTGACCGAAAAAAACGTTATCTCTTTAACAATAGGTTGTCAAACTGATGTCATGCTTGTGGTATACAAATATTTGATAAGAGTGTTATCACTCTGTTAAGCAAACTGAAGTGAAATTACTGTTCGTCCTGATCATTTCATTACAATTATTCATAATTCAGCATATTTGGTACTCAAATGAAGTACATCACAAAGTAATTGATACAACCAACTTAACGAAAAGGTTTACAATTTTCAAATTCTGTACAGTTATAAATTCATTTAGAAACTCCAGCTTAAACTGACAGCATATAAGCTGGTGGCAATTAAACCCCACGTCTCATAGTTGGCTATTTAAATTTAATAATATTTGCATACACATTTTCTTAACGAAAGTTAATTAAAATACTTCAAATTTCTATATTTCCCAACAATTTTAATTAAATTATTATACATTATAAAGAGACACGTAGAACTCAAGAATTTAAAAGATTTCCAGCTCAATTCAACTGAGGGGACCCATTTTGACAATTTGATTTCATTTATTCACAGTTCAGCATATTTGGTGCTTAAGCCAAGTTACAAAGTAATTGATATGTTTTTAATAAGTTGGTTTGCAATTTTGAATTTCTGTAAAGTTACAAATACAAAAACTTAACATTGATACGTTTTTATAGATGAAGAGTCGGGGCTTCACTGCATCAATATAAACAAACTTTGTACCTATATATTAGGAATATTTCTTTAAATATAAAAAATAAAAACAAAGTAAAAAAAAAAAAAAAAAAAAAAAAAATACATTTTCAGTAAAATGTCTCTTTCGCATAATTTATTTGGTGCAGTTTCATTGCTTCTTATTGTGTAGGTAGGTTATACATATTAACTTATGTACCTATTGATAGGTACATATTAACTTATGTACCTATTGATAGGTTGATGGTGTGATAGGTAGGCAAAATAGTGGCTTCTAAAATGCAAAAAAATAAATACACTACGCACGAAAACATGTATTCCTGTAAATGGTAATCTATTTACCTACCTATTTCTGGTTTCTTTTATCTACTAATAGGTACTAAATATAGACCTATCTACAAGCTTTCATACTTATCCAATCATTCTCTTTCCTATTTACGTGGTTATTTTGTTAGTTTCTTTTTAAAATACACCCCATACTTTCTAATCTTCTATCACATCATTCTAATCACATACCAAGACTTGATCAATGTATTTAAACAAAATATCATATTTTCTACCAGTAACAATCAATAGAATTGCCCATACGACTAGGCCAATAAATAAGTTAATGAGCTATGCGCTTGTGCTGAATCACTGTTATAATCACTGCAGATACTTCACAAGTAACTGGATGTGGTCTTCGCAAACAGACCCATTTTTTTTTCTAATTTAGTTTTTTGAGGTAAGGAAAACAAGATTGAGTATATTCACTAGAAAGGGGCGTAAATACTGTACTTGTACAGAGAAGGCCGCATTGGAATAGCAAGTATTCATACAGAGAATACATATTGAAAATCAACCTTATATTTTCATATTATACTGCAATACACTATAATAACCTCTATGACATTCAACAAGAGAAAGGCTTTAAAGGCTCAATGTCATATTGGACTCCTGTATTTTACAGGACGTGTTGCAAAAATTTATGGTTGGTAGGTTCAATGATCGGCGACCCTGTGCTTAGGCGTCTCCTCCAAGATAAGATAGCGGTTGCCACTGATTGTACCTGTTTCTCGTTTCCAGCTCTTATATTTTTTGTTTTGGGTGCTCCGACTGCCATGGGTCATTTGCGCAATTAAAGTTATTCCGTCTTGTGTTTCCTTGAGAATCACGGCTTTATTTCATTTATGTAGATTACTTTCTTTGGGAAAAACAAAAAGTTGAGATACAAAGATGTTGTGTTTTTATGACTTATTTTCTAATTTCAGGAGGGGGGGGGAGGAGCTGGTAGCACCGGGGAATTTGGGGGTATGGAATACTAACAAACCTCGAACTTGGAATAGTTAACCAACTAAAACACTATTACACTAAAAAAAATATATATTTTTTCTGAACTAAATGGTCTTATTTAATTTATTTTTGAGGTTTTAATTAACATTTTTATCGATTTATTCAAGTTGTTGGGGGGTTGGCTGCAGCCCTTTCTGTCTCCCCTCCTCTTATATACGCCCATTCCAAGAGGTAAATTTTCCAAAGAATGTTGATTCATTGTAACGTCCCAAGTAGACGGCATTTTCATTTTTTTTTAAATAGACATTAAATTTGTGTGCACGAAAGTAAGTGAAGTTTTAAATTTAAACCAGGAAAGAAAAAACCCGTGCCATGATCTAATGGATTCCGCGAAAACAGTTTCTATGTACTTTATCTCTCCCTTAGAAAACGTTTCTACGAATTCAATTACTGTGAGTTTACAATGAAACGAATTTTTCTTTCAGTATTTTATCTTTCTCGCATCCCTCTTGTTTTAAATGGATAAAATGCCGCAAGAAATTATGTGAATAAAAATAAAACCTTAATGAAATAACTCTGGCTCGAAAAATCGCCACCCATTATTTATTGTGTTTCCATATTCTTAAGGTTATTTGAAAAGAGGAGAAACTCTTCATATTTCACCTTCATTAGGTGAAAAACACCATTTATTCAGTTTCAAGAATGTTTTTCTCTCACGGAGATGTTATTATTGAATTTTGGGATGTGCCTTTCCAGGATTTTATTGTCACAGATTCAAATGCTCCATTGCCGTTGCAACTTTGACTTCCACCTGGAATGTTTGTTTAACTCTCGAGCTAAACGGTAACGGTATACCAAAATAATTACCAGTACTACGAGTCGTTACCGCCAAATAATCACAATTTATTATATAATAATAATAATAATTTTGAAATAGATATTTCTATAAAGGAAGCCTTATTGAGATATTTACCAAAACAAGTCCAAACCCTCTCATGTCGAAATAAACAGTGTTCCGATGGGCGAATTGTGCTAATTAACGAACTTGTTTTTCATTTTAGACAGAAAATATTTTTTTGCCATTTTTTTTCGACGGAAACGCACAAATAGGCAAATATATTTAGATAAATTTGGACGATCGGTTTTCTTGGGGCGCATGAGTTTTGAAACGTGAACATTTTCCGTCCGACCTTTCAAGTCTTAGTCCACCTTTCGAGTCTTTGTCCCTCACACTAATCTGGCTTTGTGACAAGTGGCAAGTACTCATTACGACATGTGTCAAGGGACACCTTCGTAATAGAATGGTGGTGGGGGAGCTTACTTGTCGCTTAGTAGAAAGGATCCATTCTGTACACATGTAAGACTTACCGCGTTTACTATTACTTGTCGCTTGTCACAAAAAAAAAAACTGTATTCACTTAGGAACAAGTGAATGCTTAGATGATAAGAATTAATGGATTGTGGACTTGACCGTCCATAGGCTCACCCAGCCTTATTAATGGGTACCCGCAAAGGAGAAAATCAGGCGGCTGTGTGGTCCATGGGCGTATATAGAAAATAATTTCGGAGGGGGCTGGGAAAATTTCGGGGGGCTGAGACCATTTCCGATGTATGGAATACTAACAATTTAGATCTTGGAAGAGTTTTAGCCAACTCAAACGCTATTACACCCAAAATATAATATGTTTTATGAACTAAATGATCTTATTTAATTTATTATTAAGGGTTTTATGAAATTTTTACCGATCAAATCAAAATTTCGGGGGGGGGGGGGGGGGGGTACGCCCATACGCCCATGGTACGGTCAAGAATCAGCTACCGCAGCAGTATATGTCCCTCTAGGATTTTTTGATTTAGAAACCTTGAGTTGTTTATTGCTAAACGTCTCATCTTCATCAGGGCCAGTATTTATTCAATGATTTTATTAAATTACAAAGTTATTTCTAATTACCTCAATATTTTCCTATCCTTTGTTTAAATTATTAGGTAATCGATACCTTAGTCATTCAGTCTGATGAATGGAGTATTCTCCCTAACTATAGGTAGTAATGTATTGTTGCTGAAGTACAATTCAGCTCCTGAATGTTGCAGTCAATTGTAGTTTTCCGATTGAGGTCGATTTCAGCAGGTTTGCTGGGTTGGGTTCCACTATCCTTTCCGAAGCCGTTGGAGAATAGCGGATGCATTCTAGCCAGGAAGTCCTAATAAGGGGCGTCCTTAGCTCCTGAAGAGTCCTTTCTAGGAGAGAGGTTTAGTAGTGTGACAGTTTCCCGATAATGTTTAATCATACTGACATTGATTTCTGAATAAATATTTTTTTCTGGATCCTGTCAAGTTGGTTTCTTAGGCTGTTAAAAATATACAAAAGACGATTAGAAGAAAGATGTAGGATAGAGTAAAACCGGTCTTGGGATGCAGAAATCCTTTTTTCCAGACAAGATTCTTAGTACAAGAAGTTCATCATGTTCTGTTTAGTGGCGACAATATGCCTTCCATCCGCTCAGGAACCTTCCTTCACATATTTCAGGGAAGAACTATACTTTTTCAAAAAATCTTAATTTTGGCAGAGGAAAGGCGCTCAAAAATAAAATACCCCTTTATCTTTTTAATGTTCACATAAATATTCTTGGTAGGGGATGTGTGCATTTTTCCCCACAAATTTACAGGGTTTAAACCCTGCCAAAGGATATCCTGGGTATCAGGTTTTGCTCCGACTGAAAGCAAAACGGAATATTGACATTTATTCCGATACTGAATATAGAGTCTAGCGTATACTATGAATACCTTGTTATTGTCTGTGTGTGTGCTTAACGGCATACCAACAATTGGCCTATTAACTCCGGGCTATCTACAGGTTGTCGGTCACCCATTCAAGTATTGGCCTTGCCCGACGATGCTTAACTTTGGTGATCAACGGGAACCGGTGCATTAAACGTTGGCTATGGTCGTTGGGGGGATACCTTGTTCTTCATTAGTTTCTAAGTGTGACTGACCTTACTATTATGTGTTTGGGCAGATATCGATTGGATTGCTTTTGATTTACTTTTAGCTCTGAAGAATCCGTTGATATTCGGAAGGTACTCATTTGGGCCTAAAAGTTTCGAAGATTCACTCAAGCGATTACGCAGAGCTATCATCTATGCATGCTTGGCAGTGACATTACCTGTAGAATCTTTCAGCATCCTTAAGCACACGTTCAGCATACCGGACCAATATTCACCTATCTCGCAGTGTGTGTGAGTGAGTGTGTGTGTGTGTGTGTGTGTGTGTGTGTGTGTGTGTGAGAGAGAGAGAGAGAGAGAGGGAGAGAGTTTTATAGAGAGAATCGGCCGGGTAAGAGAGAGAGGGTCATAGACCCCATAAGCGAGAGCCACACCAACCCTTCTACTCTACCTGCTGGTCCCGGCTAATAGTATCTCCTTTTCTCTACCATCATTCCTATGCTTTTAGTTTATTTTTTTTTTCTGCTTTTATACTTTACCTGTTCTTTCGCCCTCGCAATGGAGTACGGTCTGTTTCATTGCTCTATTTTACTGTCCACTTTAAGAAGCAGCTCTCAATGTCAATCCCGTAAAGATAATGGTCACGAGAAATATGACGCTTACTTCCTTCTTACACACACACACATATATATATATATATATATATATATATATATATATATATATATATATACATATATATATACATATATATATATAAATACATATATATACACACACATATATACGATTGCCCAACTGATGGGTGACCATTTGGGTGATAGCTTTTTTATCATTTCAAGGAAATTTATTTTTTTTGTTATTTTCTGCACACAATTTCTTCTTCTTGGATGAAAATTGAGCTTCCGGCCTATGTATAAGCCATTAGTTGGCTTGATGTGTTTATTTTATTTTATTAACTTTTTTCCCGATTAATTCTGATTTTTCTTTTTTTTTCTCTAGTATTGATGTGTTTATTCATTTTTCCCTTCTTCAGGCGTATAAGTGGTGGTTGACAGTTCATATTGAATCCTTCAGTGATTGAGTGATTAGTTGTCGCATTTTATTTTCCACCTTTTAAAAACATTTTGGACAAATGAAGAAGTGGAACCTCTTGCACTAAAGAGAAGATAAATTACTTCCCAATTTTGGATGTATGTATACATAAAGAGATCATCTTCATACCTCGCAATCAGTTTGCATAATTTAGTTTGTACAGGTATTCCCAACCAGATATATAATACTTCATTGACCATTCATGATGATTTAGAGATTAAAAACCAAGCCAAAATCTGTGGCCTTAAATTCATATTTAAAGACGTCCATTATTTTAAGAAAAATAATGGATTAAAACAGGTATACATTGCTCTCTTTTGAAAACTTGGAAAACGCAATTCGGCCATGATGCGATTCCGCAACCTGTTAAAATCTCTGCGTCTATCAGGATTCGTTGATATAGATCTGAGGTTTGGTGTTCGACCTGATTCTTTACTTTGGTATAACTTTTTTAATTCTGAACTTCTTGACATGAAAACCGCATCTAAATCGGATAAGCCGCTTCTGAGATTCTGCGTACACAAGCGCACAGATAAACAGACGAAAATTTGAACAATCAATTTTTCGGGTGTTATTCCTTTGATAAAGGCCCCAATATTTTTCCTCAAATACCTTCAGGCAGTGATCCGTTCATTTTTATTATATTAGCTGTTACCCGATGTGCCATGCTACACTTACCTTTTGCACCTAGAAAAGCAAAAATAAATTAGAAACCAAATAAGTAATATTTCTAATAAAGTAAATCTGTAACTGTTCGGGTTCACAGTTTCGAACCCGTGACCTCCTAACTGTGAGTCGTAGACGATTTTGTCTTAGCCTATGACACTCCCCGTATCAAGACCTACCTGTGTGCCAAGTTTGGTCAAACGGTGTGTTTTTTTATAAGGAACAAACCTACAGACAGACAGCTGCTAGACCTAGCCTACGAGACGTCCCGGATCAAGGCCTTCCAGTGTGCCGAGATTGGTCAAAATCGGTCAAACTGTGTGGATTTGTATGAGAAACAAAGAGACAGGCGATTTTTATATATATAGATGTATAGATTTTGTGTTTCGTACCTTGGACGATAAACACACTGGGCTATGTGAAAATATACCTGTAAAGGAACGTTAATATAGAAACCTATTTAGGCGAATGAAATATAATTTATTCCTTTATGTACTCTAAACTTTTTAAGTAAATCATGTGTTGGCATGGTTTAGTGGATATTAGTTCATTTCATTCATATTCTGCTGCATATATATATATATATATATATATATATATATATATATATATATATATATATATATTTCATTAAAATAGCTGTTAATTACATTTTAAGTGAATAGTTCATACTTAACCTTTAGACCTGACGTCCTCTAAACTCCCAGTTAGGAATGTTTGCAAGTTCTAACATTGTTATGAATGGTCATCGTAATTTTTCTTAGACTTGCCCAACAAAATAACTAGTTCCCTTTATTGTGATGTATTTGTTTATTGTGCTTGAAGAATCCGTGTGTGGGTTTGAATTCTCCAACCTGGGAGAGGACAGCCTCATTAGTATGCAGCAGTTATAACCTAGAAGGCTACAGTTAGCTGACGGGCAAACCTTAGGATAACCTCCCACACTCCCTGCCCAGTCGACCCTATCTCCACCCGTCTTCTCAGAGTCTTCTCTGTCTCTAGAACTATATAGAAATCGTAAATTAAGAAAATCTTCTGTACCGAGAAGATATTATATTCAAGTCGAAAGGACTGTGAAATGAAAGTAAAAGAGCCCGTATCTTCATCTTGGTGTCCTCGAATGCAAACCCTTAGCCCGTTCTTTCTATAGTCTGGTTTTGAATAGGGAGCTCTTTCTAGAGTCCTCCAGCTACTTTATGGAGAATAGAACAGAAAATTATTTTTCTTGCCCTAAGATTGTGAATCCCTACTTTCCTTATGTGCTGTGAATTTCCATACATTCATTCAGGTATATATATATATATATATATATATATATATATATATATATATATATATACACATACACATAAAGTAAAATGAACCAAATATACTTTTGATATTATCAGTCCTGGGACAGGCCAGGAGGGCCCAGATGGGCAGATACTGTAGTGGTATCTGATTCTTGACTATGCGGCACACTATGAAGATTGTGTGATCACATTTTTCCTATGCTGGCACTCATTAAATGAATTACTGGCTAGGTGGGCCTAGGGACGGTCTGGGACCCCGCCGGATTCAGGTATCGAACGACAACACTCGAAGATAAAGTTTTTAGCGCACGCATTTATTTTGAGTTGGATGTGTAGAATAGGCAAGCTAATTCTTGCCTCCTCAAGGCCACAGAAGATATGTAATGTTCCTCTAATATTCTGTAATTTAAAAATGTTAAAGTTATTCACAGCTTTGCAAATATATGTATGAAAAAATAGCACAAACGCTTTACAAACATGTCTTGTGGTACTGACCGTGTCACAATCTTCTTCGCCGATATTTCGCTAGTCATACTGCCAGCTTCCTCAGGGCTTAGTCTGGATTCTCAGACTACGCCCTAAGGAAGGAGATTTGATAATAATTTTTGAATTGAGGTATCACCGAAAAAAATAACATTTCTGAATTTGTTGTGCAAAATCAAAATCAAATGCTTTACATATTTTATATATATATATATATATATATATATATATATATATATATATATATATATATATTTTTTTTTTTTTTTTTAAGTGATTCCGAAAATATTTTATAGATTAAAAATCGGTCAATTTGGACGGCTTCAGGATTTTTTTTATTTTATTAACAAACTGAAAATATTCGGGAATGTTTAACCCAATTGGCCTTAGTAAACACAAAGTACTAAAAAAGACGCTTAATTGCGCGTTTACATTGCATATCTCAGGATCTAATGAATTGAAAACCTAAAATTTTCAATATATCGATATTCAACTTGTTTATAAGCAAAAAGTGTTAATAAATTGAGAAAAGTTTTGAAGCTGTTCAAAATGATCGATTATCCATATATAAAATGTTTTTTAACGCTTAAATGCCTGCGTTAAAAAAAAAGCCACGTTTTTACGGATGCGCCCTGGACTATTAGTGCAATTATGATAAAGTAAGCGGAAACATTTTATACGAGTAGTTTGTAGAGGACTACTGAATATAAACATTTATTACTTTTATTTCGATTTTAGTTAATATCTTGAAAAATAATTTAATCTGTTGAATGCCAACTCCCCGTGCTAGCCTGTTATAGATTCAAGCTAATTCCTGGCAGAGTGAAGAGTTGATGGAGTGTTTGTTTGGATTGTCTTTTCTGTAGTTTTAACAAAGCTATTATTAGAATGATTTAGTACATACTAATTTGTATGTTAATAAGCGCGACTTTATTTTTTTGGTCGATTCATATTTTACAACCGTAAAGGTAAGAAAGGCTCTAAGGTGAGTAATAAAAAAAAGTTATTTCTAAAATATTAAATTTTATATATATATATATATATATATAAATATATATATATATATATATATATATATTACCAAGAAAGCTTAAAATCTCACAAAATAAAGCTGCAAAAACTAAAATAAATTTTTAGCATGATCAATTCAAGACAGTTATAACACGTAAAGTATAAAATTAATCAAACTAAGTATGTATAAAACTACTGACGAATTTGTTCTCGAAAAATTCATCATCAATAAAGCACATACTGACAGAGTGTAGACTCAGGACAAAATTGAAATTACCCAATTTCATGACCGACTTACTAAACGATGGTAGCCAGTACATTGATGAGCTTATGAAATACCTAAAACATGCAAATTTTTAAAACAATATTTAAAAAAGAAAGGATAACCAAAGCAATTTAGTGAAATTGAATTTTTGTTAATTGACCAAACAAAAAGGGGGTCTACTACTCTCTTTTTGTTGGGTCAATGGAACAGAACAAAGTACATTCACGAACACAACATACTTGTTGACAGTTTTACATAGACAAATAAGAAGATTTTTCACCGGATTGTGAGAAGATTTTGAAAAGTTAATATAGTAATGAAAAGTATTTAGAATAACTGCAATCACTACTAAAAGAAACTTTTTTTTTACTACTATGCGTTTCTGCTAGCTACGCTCGCCCAAGAAGAAATCTAAGCTCTAGTCAATCCAATCCAACTCGCTACAATTAATAGAATTCTACTAATTTTTGAGAGTTGGATTGACTAGAGTGTTGAAGGTTACTTTACTACCAGCAACAACCAATAGAATTGCCCATAGGTAAAGCCTATGGAAAAGCTAATGAGTTATGCGCTGAATCACTGTTATAATCACTACAGATACTTCACAAGTGACTGGATTTGGCCTTCGCAAAAATACCCTGTTTCGGCATGCTTTTTGGCAGCCTTTCTTAAGGAAAAATTGCCTAGGGATGGAGGAAAACCAAAGATAGCAATTAAGTGTCCACCGCCGAAGTTAAGCCGAAGGAGGCTGCCAAAACGTTCTGAAATATAGTTTTACAAAAATCTTATTGATGTTTTCCTTGCCGAATCCCAACTATTCATTGCCTGCTCATCACCTCGACAGCTACACCTCATTATATATGTAGTACTGTCCATATCTCTATATAGGTTTTCACAAATAGACAATATCGATTCCCTGAAGTTTGTCATAACTATTAATCAGGTCGGAAATCCATCGGGAATAAAATAATTAATTAAAGATTTTGAAATAAATTTGAATGGGTCCATCTCTTAAAATTGTACATAAACATACAAATTGAAGTTCATTTGAAAACATATTAACAAATATTTTGATTTAAAGGAATGAAAGTACCATTTCATATGTATATTATGTATTATTACATTAAATATTAAACGAGAAAATTACCCGGTTTTTGTGAGGCTCAATGAATAAATTATAAATTCCATTTACATCTTAAGTAAAGGATTTAAAAGTTTAACTTAAGTACCTCAAATAATACAGAGGTGTAAAAGTGCGGTAGGGTGGTTGTTGAGGTTATCTTATTCTGCACGGATGCATTTGAAAGCGGTATGGTGTTGGTTCTTAGCTCTATTCCTGGCTTTTGTCAGTCAAATTCCTTATTTTGTCTTACCGTAACGAACTCTAACCTCCATGTGGTGGCAATTGAGAAAGTGCTGGGACCCTGGGAAACAAAAGGACCCAGCGTAAGTGGAGAGACTGTTTGTAATTCATTACATTCAAATGTGAACATGAGTATGACTTAAGTAGTTAACTGCAATTAGATGATAATTAAGAGTCTTGGAAAGGTCTAGGGCCGTGCCTTATATTACCATACCAGCAGGCGGAGTCAGAGAAAGAAATCCGTCGTGCCGGAGCTGATGGCTTTGACAAAAAAACGTAAGGGTTTTTTTTGGGCGCATTGAATTTTTCATAACCAGCAAACGTAATTATTTAAACAAAAAAACAGAGACAATGCTTCAACTGTTCAATTATACACTTTTTGTTAACGGACTAATATTTTTTAAGTTAGCTACTTAATGTGTTTGAGTTAAAATTTAGGTGAAGCAATATATTGAAGAGGCCAATGCTGTTTATAATAGTTGTTGATTAAGTAAAAGATTTGACTTTATGATAAAGAAACACTAATGCCAGAGCTAAATTTTGTTTTTCATATTGGTTTCTTTGAAGAAAGAACAAACATTAGACCGGTGTTTAAATACAAGCTATTGTAAAAGTTAAATCTAAACAAGCAGCTAAATTGCGGACCATAGTAACCCTCCAGTTTTTGCCCTGTTAGTACCCCCTTTTGAAAGTAGCTATCGTACAATTTCATATCTATGCATTAGCATAGAATAACCTCTTCACGTAAATTTCGATAGGTTATGCAGGAGTTTTCCTTCGTGCTTTTAAACGAAACTCAGGTGTTATTTTATGAAATTTATTCAGTAAGGCCTGTTTTTTTTGTCATGGAGGGATAGGGAGCCAGCGAAATGGGGAGATACGGCACCCAGTATAAACCAGGATTACTATTTATGTGTTTATTCTTGTGTAATGTTTTTGTTACGGTATTTTCTTTTTAACTTTTTCTCCTGTAGCTTCAGTTTTTCCCTCTCATAATTTTAAAAATTTTTAATGGTGCATTATTGCCTTTTAAACCCACCAGCTCTAGTGCTCTATTTATGACATGAATTCCTTGTGTTGATAGGTACTTTTTCTTTTTGGTGCTTTTAGTTCCAAAGGGTTTATTGTTTTATTTATTCTGATATCATAATTCATTTACCTTTCATGTAAATATATATATATATATATATATATATATATAAAATAAAGGTTCTGTTTGTATATTGGATAGAATAATCCCGTTTCATCCATTTGAATCATCTCAGCGACTCTTTTTTTATTATTTATTTATTTAAACAGCTTATCAACAATTTAGCTATTAACGCCTCGCTATCTTCAGGTTGCCACCCTTTTATAATGGCAACAGCACATGGTCGGTCACCCATTCAGGTACTGACCACACCTGACGTTCCGTTTTTACGGTGTTCAACGGGAACCGGTGTATTTAACATGGCGTTGTCCGTTGGCTCTAAGCGAATCCTAAACATTTTTCTGTCAGTATGTCCAGGAAAATTTTGTTAATTGCAGGCTTAGCCGTTGCGACTGGTTGACTCTTGAAGTGTTGACAATAATTTTAGGTATACTTTAATTAAAACATTGGCTCTAAATGAAAATGAAGTATTTGAAACAACGAAGTTACTCTAGAATTCCCGACGATGCACCAACCTACATAGAAGCCTATTTTATAACTGCTCGACCAAGAACAGTGAAGAGATTGTCGACCGCAGATATTGAGATGGTGTAGATGATCGGGGTACGTCCAAAAAAGAATAATCATTCAAGCATCTTAAAACATATATAATAAACCAGTGTCAACATACATGGACGTACACTACGGACAATAAATTACGCGACTTAAAAGAGGAACTGAGCCTGGTCATCGAGTAATTGACAAGGAGAGAAGAGGTGTTTACGAGACTGCGAATAGGTCATTCGTTTCGAACACAGTTTGACGTTTTGACAAGACACGACGAACCATTCTGCAGACATTGTTAAGTGCAGTTGACAATAAAACACAGTGTCACGCATTGCAAAGTATGATACTACTTACACCTATACTTAACCTGTGGCCCGCCGGGTGTTACTTTACTTTAAACCATTCTGCAGACATTGTTATGTGCAGTTGACAATAAAACACAGTGTCACGCATTGCAAAGTATGATACTACTTACACCTATACTTAACCTGCGGCCCGCCGGGTGTTACTTTACTTTAAACCATTCTGAATTTCGCGTCCACTAGAAATATTGAGAGCGCATTGAGTTAATAGGTCTTCAGTAACACTACCTCGCCATAATATGCAGTGCTAAGTACGTTCAATCAGACGCCAAGTGCTTGTGACCACGGATACTGCAAATTGTTTGAAATGTCAGGGAAATAAAATAAATAAATTAAATATTCCTAATAAATCTGTTCATAGCTGTTTAATTAAATTTGTAACAATAGCGAAAACCTAAGAAATCATTCGAAGGTAGAATTTTTCAGGGTTCGGTCGTGTTATATTAATAAAACTACATTTTTTTACGGAAAATGAATTATATTGTTTGCCGACGTTTCGGCTTGAAGTTTTAGCCTTCGTCAGGGCTGTAAAACTAGTACGACCAAGTTAAAACTAATGGTTACCGTGTCGGTCCTACGGTGGCCGCGGCAACGTTTTGTTCCGGCGCTTCAGTGCCGCCACACAGTGATGCCAAACGACATTTCGTTTTTCATAAAAGGCTACAGCCCCTAAATCTTAATCGATTTCAATGTTTGTTTTTATTATTATTATTTTTTTTTTTTTTTTTCTTTATTTTTTTTTTTTTTTTTTATGAAAGCTAATAAAATGTAGAACAACTATGTCTGGCCCGATTTTTGTTTTTTGTTTCCCCTACTAATTAAATTACGTGTAAATAATTCACGAGCTTTTACAATGGAACTAAAAATAATATTTCATTTTTCATCTAACTTAACCGCCTCCCACCGGCCTTTGCAAGACGGAAGAAGCATAAATGACCGAATACTGGTTGAATTGCCGTTATACATTAAAGAAAAAAAAAATCATCTAACTTAATATCAGCACTGATATCGTTGAAGTTAAACATTAAAATCCCTATTAAGACTTGGAAAAAATCACAATTTGTTTCCAAAACTTTCAAAAATCATATTATTTCAATAATCTTATTGTTGAATTAAGATAAATTTACGTTTTGGAGGGGTCATTCTGATTTTTTTTCAAGTATAATCAGGATTTGAATGTTAAATTTCAACGATATCAGTGCTGATATTAAGTTAGAGGAAAATTATAATATTATTTTATGTTAAATTGTTAAATTTCGTGAATTATTTACACGTAATTTAACAGAAATATAAAAATCTGGGTAGACGAAATTGTTCTAAATTTGATTAGGTTTAAAAAACAAAAACAAAACGTCATTGAAATCAGTTAAGATTTAGAGGCTGTAGCCTTTTTTGAAACACGAAATCTCGTTTGGCCCCACTATGTGCCATGTGATTGGAGGCTTGAAGGGCTTAAGTGAAAGAAGAGCCTGGCAACAGCTGTTCCTAATTTGGTGTGCAAGCTTGATTGGATTTCGGAAGACTGCCTGACCTCGGAAATCCGAAAATTATCTTTTTAGTTCACACTTTCAGTGCGAAATTATTAAACACATTAAACAGAGCAAATTCCTCCATTTTGGGCTCTAAAAGCTAATAAATAAAATATATTATGATTTTGGGACCACGAGGATTGTACGCCAGAAATTAAGAAGACTTATTTCTTGCTGTTGTCATTCAATCTAAAGAAACTTTGATGAGAAATCTCATTATCATGGGTAAATTAAATTTCTCTTCTCTTAAATGTCATGATATTCTCGTGAGCTAAAAGCTATTAAATGTTTTCTTGATTACTTTTTATAGCTTATTAGTTACGTAGGAATTATTATGTCCAAAATAAATTAGGCATTTAATTTTTTTCGTTTAGATTTTTTTAACTTCGGGAGAGAAAGTCATTTATAAAACAATGGAACTCCATTTATAGCTACAGTAGGGAAGAAGTAGTCCTCAGAAGACTTCGAATTCGACGTACACTACTTAACTAGTCTCACATAATGACAAAACAAGACGTACCACTGTGTAGACCATGTAATACGACTTTATTAGTTAAACCCTTATAACGGACTGCAGAAAACGACGAAACTTAAACGTATCACATGACTTATTTGAACTGTTGCTGGATAGTAGTCCACACATTGACACTATCCTACCGTTTCTACGTAATACACATTTATATGAAGACATATAACAGAAACATATACACACCATGAATTATTTTAAGTTCAAAAAATTATTGGATGGTGAAAAACAATGGTTAGTTTATATATTATTTTTCTTATATTTACCATTTGTAAGTTATAGTTGTTCTTTTCATTTATTTTCAATTTTTTATGTTCTATTTTTTAAATTTTATAGAGTGAATTTTTATGATCTTTTAGTTTCGATTTTACATTTTATGTTACTTCCATCGGTATTATATCTTGTTTGCATCCTCTTGGGCTCTGAAAAATCAAATTCAAGAGATTCCTCCTTAGAGGGAATACAGGCAGGCCTGTCAGTTAGACCTGAACAATCTGCCGGAAGCCGGTCGCCTGAACATGTAACTGACAGACCGGCCAGAATATATACACGTTGAGCGACCGGCCTTCAGGAGGACTGTTCTTCAGGTCTAACTGACAGGCCTGCCTGGCTGTGTGTAGCCAGCTTTAGAGGTGTGGTGAAGAGGAAATCGTTCCTCGATTTACATCCTGATGACCTAAGATTTATTATTGTACCCATTAGCATATCTAGTATGACTCAAGATTAAGTTTGTCTTAGTCATGACGACATATTTTACACTTTAATTAAAGAAGAAATCTGAAGGCTAGCAGGTTTTGTTGGCGTTGGTGTTCTTCTTTCTTTTGTGATATAATTAAGTGTTCCTTAACTTATTGTGATCCTTGCTACCGTAATCTCCAGTTTCTTGTGACGAACCTAGGGCTATATAACATGAAATAATAATCATAGAGAAGCTGAGAAAGTAAGGTAGGGATTGTCGGGGTTCGGTCACTGCTACTTAATAAAACTACATTTTATCATAAAAATGGTTTTATTGTGCCGACGTTTCGGCTTGAACTTCAAGCCTTCATCAGGCTTGAAGTTCAAGCCGAAACGTCGGCACAATAAAACCATTTTTATGATAAAATGTAGTTTTATTAAGTAGCAGTGATCGAACCCCGACAATCCCTACCTTGCATCATCAACGGTCAACGATCTCCTCTCACTGAGAAAGTAAGTGTCATTTTTAACACATTCCGAATGAATGTCATATTGTGTACTCATGACAGACATTTTGAAACTCTTTTCAAATCTTAATC
Source organism: Gonocerus acuteangulatus (assembly GCA_946811695.1). NCBI lineage: Eukaryota > Metazoa > Arthropoda > Insecta > Hemiptera > Coreidae > Gonocerus > Gonocerus acuteangulatus. The sequence goes on along the minus strand of OX328124.1, from coordinate 104,196,196 downwards.
AATACCTGGTATATGTTTGTGTGTGTGTATTTTTATATATGTTGAACAACACAATAGTATCGACAACTTTTATTTTTTCCCACCACAAAACTTCGTATAAAGCATTCCTACATGACTCGCAGGAAGTGCGTCATCTTAGGCCGGTTCATATCAGTAAAGGAATAGAAGCAATTATTGGTAGGGTTTGATCATTCGTTCAAAATAAAAATTAAAATCTCAACGTTTAAGGCGCCACAACAGGATATTGACAGTATCCTAAGCAGAAATGATTCCCCGCCTTCTTTGAATGTTAGCTCAAGGAAAACACTATTACTAATACGTTTCTAATTTTCTTACCTCTTTTACTAAAATACTAATTTTACTGATAAACGCAATTCCAAACAAAAAAACAAACAATTAAAAAGTGAGTTACACAACGACATAAACCATTGGCAACTCTTGCAAGACGGACGGTTTGGTTATCATGTTACTTCGTTACACCATTAGGCCTCAATAAAAAATATCTACTGCCTAATTTTATATAAGTGGAGCAACCCAATTTAGTTGGGCGACCAAACTTTTCTTAAATAAAGTTTTTCTCCCTCTCTCGTTAATTTATTTCGAAATATATCCCCAGTTAAAACTTCCAAAATCACAGTTGTCCCTCTTCTCCTAAAGAACTATATAAGGAGGGAGGAAACGCGCTAAGAGAAGATAGAAGTGAGTGTAATAGTACTAGCGGAGTTCCTGCCCATCACTACCTAATAGCTGTGCTTGAGCCAGGAGATTACGGAAGGTAACAATGACATCCAGAGAAATGGACTGAAAATTGTCCATTATCACTTAGAGACATAGTTTACATCTCTGTTCGGAAATAGGTTATTTCAGTTGGCCTTGTCCTCGAATTGACGCTTAACGTTGCTACCTGTTTGGAATGAGGTCGTGTATATTTTCAATTGATTTGTTTTAGAGGGACCTATTGTTATTTCGGGTATAGTACTTATATTTTATTCGTGACTATCCTTATGAGAACGTCGGTGATTGTCTAATGAATTGCTTTCATGATCTAGTAAGGTTCGCATATTTTCTTACTAGCTGACAACCCGTGCTTCGTCACGGCAAATAGCAGTGAAATAATGTATCATCAAAATTAACGCTACTACATAATTTTGTGGCTTATTATAGCGTGGTTCTCTTCATACTATCAGTTATTCATCAAATGAGAAGTAATAAAAATATAATGTTTCTTGACTCCGGACCAGTGTACCAGATAACCTAGAGATAACCCTTAATCTATAGGTTACCAGTAACATAATTTAAACCAGTACAGGTTAAAATTCGTTGTCAACAATAAATGGACGTCAAAACTTAAAAATATATGTTTAGAAGACGTCATTTAGAAATACCCATTATATTTGTGAGCATTTCCAAGAAGTGTTCTGACTGGGGATGCTGATAGCGAGTGTTTACATCATAAAGGGTTTGGGCTAGGCAATGATAGGTCAGTGAGTGAGTGAGAAATCGGCAGTAAAAGGAAAATTAATGTATTAATGGGAATCGAGTAGCGCGAGGGAATGTGTTATTGGACGCTCTGGTTATCTGGCGTCAAGGCGCTCCTTGTGGTTATTTTATACATATACTAGACCCTTTTCCTGAGATTCCCAAACGTTTTGTCACTTGGTGTTTAAACGCTTGTCCAACGAAGAATGTCTATCCAGCTTTCTCCTTTCCTGGGCCAAACCCTGAATTTGCAAGCTGCCTTTCGTTCGCGATTTCCATTCTTCAGTTATGTCATCACTAATTAATGCAAGTTAGAGCTTAGTACTTGGCACCTAATCACTTGTACCTACGTAAACAGGTTATGTAAATGAATCGGCCTGGGTTTTTATTTACTAAGCGTCAATCAAGCTCCCTAACCACCATTCTACTACTCAATTGTCCCTAGTCACATCGTGTATACAAACCAACAAGTGATTAGTGACAAGTTAGTTACAGGACGGACCGTACTGACGCACTTGTCCACTACGTCATAACGAGTACTTGTCCAGCTTTGTAGCTCAAGTTAGTACTAGCCTCTTGCCACAAAGTACTAAGCACTAGGCACTAGGGGATTTTCTTCAAATAAAAGTCAAGAACCCTATATTTACTAAAAAAGTGTTGTAAGTTTTAGTTAATCCTTCTCTGTATTGCCATTGTTAGGCTATGGGAACTGAAGAGATAAAACTGTTAGTATTGTCCTGCAAAAACTAAGTGCCTTTGTCTATTATACATTGGTGGCAACCGGCTGTAATAGCTTAGAAGTTGATATCCCTTATAAAAGAAAAAATAAACGACAAAGTAAATGATATAAATGATATATTTATTAACTTATTTATCAACGTGGATAGATAGGTCAAAATATCGGCGCACCTCGATCTATGTGGACCTCATCGAATCGTGAAAGTAAGTACCAATGCTGAATCACTGGTTACTTACAATAGCCAATAGCTTTTCAGGATACCTCTATCAAAATGAAGGTCACTTCTTATTTTTTTTTTTTTAACATTTTAATTTTCCGCTACCATTATTAAATAGCCGTTAAGCGATCACGCAGTAGCTGTTATGTTGATATCGTCTCTACCATTTATCTATTTCTTTATTAGTGATGGTTCGTTTATGTTGTGTAATACGTGTGTGAATGTCATTTATGGTTTCTCCTATGTATATACCATATATACCATTACAGGAAGGGGTAATGGTATATACATAGGAGAAACCATAAATGACATTCACTCACGTCTTACACAACATAAACGAACCATCACTAATAAAGAAATAGATAAATCTGCACTTGCAAAACACGCCATTACACAAAAACACACTTTTAACTTCGACGACACGAAAATTCTTTCTACACAACGAAACAAAAAAAGACTACAGATCTCGGAAGGTGTACACATAAACTTAAACAAAAACAATATAAACTACAAAACTGACCAACAAGGCATTTCTCCTATGTACGCTAATATTTTCCAAATACTCTCCCGACCTCCCACCTAGATTTTTACCATGCCCCTTGGGTATCCTTCCATTAACACCTTTTTCTCCTTTCCTGTCATAAAATGTCATAAATATGCCTTTTGATCCTTACCGACATTTCTCCCACCACCTGCTGTTTTCAGTTACTTATACCCCAGTAGATTACTTTTTCCTTAGACACTTTCACTATGGTTACTTAATTGCCTACCTTGGTCTTCCTCTGCCGCTCGGCATTTCCATTGGTATGTAGTATCTTATTTCTTTGTAAAATTTATTAATGTTACTATTAGCTACTATATTTGTCATTGGTATGTAGTTTCTTATTTCTTTGTAAAATCAATTAATGTTATTAATTACTATTAAAATCAATTATTGTACCTATTCACTTTTTCATTCTACTCATTCTAAGAATTTAAGACGATATGTTCTTTTATAAGTTAATTGTATCTATAGTTCTGTTACCTATCACAATCATAATTTTTTTTGTTTTGTATTAATTTCTTCGTTTTGTCATTTTAGCTGACGAAGGCTACCAATGAGTAGCCGAAACGTCCGAAATATAGATTTTTTAAAACAAAATCATATTGAGGTTTATTTAGCCGAATCCCAACCATTCCATCTTTACTTAAGACCATTTTTCAATCTATTACTCAATGGATTGAATATGTTCGTTCTCTTGTTTGCTCCGATTTGCATATTCGATAGTTTGACATGGTAGGGACGATATAATCCGATCAATTTCAATGTGATGTGGACGAAGAAGTCTTTCAATTGGTGTATCCAAAAGCGCGGTTTCTTGCGGATTAAAGTTTCTTCCAAAACTGTAGAGTTTTCTAAAAAGGTTGTTGTAGAGAGTTATGTAAGAGAGGAGAGACTGGCTGCAAGGCTGGAGTTCTGGTGGGAACGCCAAGGTCACGCTGATAGTTGTAGAACCATCGCTGGGCGAATCTCCTTGTTTCTCGGCTTGGTATGTTTCGGCACATTCTTCAAATCTCTTAGTCTCCGTTCGTCTGAAATGTCAAATATGTTCAAACTGTATTAGTCTCTTTTTTACTTTATTCCTGAAGTGAATAGACCTATCGTAATGAATTTAATTGGGTGGTCTGTGCTGTCGCATATTCTTCCCCAGAATTCTTAAACTAAATGGTCTTTGATAAACCCTCAGGAGCCATTTGTTTGTTAGAGCTACTGATATTATCCCAAATTAATATAGGGTTGGTGAGAAATTCCGTGCGGTTTCTTTTGGAAACTTTTTGAATAGTGTGAATAAAACAGAATTTAACATTTTAATAAATAATATATTGTCTCGACACCTCACAGGTAGGTTTTAAACATCACAGAGGGCATTATTCACTGTATATTTTACACAACAACACGATGGTTCTAACGGCTTTTAACGGTGAGGAAAGATTGTTCTATTCCAGATCAATCTCCTCAATTAATTGATTGAGGAAAGTTCATTTGAACATGCGCGAAATTCTGAGGAAGATTTCCCATTTTGTTTGATAAATTGCATTGCTGAAAGAACTCTAAACAATACTCTAACTCGTTCTAGTTGAAATATTTACATTTAGCTTCATATTCCGCCAAATTTAACCAGACGTCCACTTTTATGGACGTGTGTTGTACAAGATACACTGTTTTCGAAAGAAAAACGGGTATTGAGCCCTTGACCTTAGTCACGTAGTCCTTACGCCTTAGGGTGCACCTACACTGGACACGTTCCGATCCGATCCAGTAGCCACCGACTGTCGGAAGAAAAACAAACACATGCATCTCAATGGAGGTGCCTTCATTGGTCCCGCTCCGATCCAATCCTGTCCAATCCAACGGCCACCGATTCTTGGCCATTCAAACGTGTTTGTTTCTAGACTGATTTCGGACCGACAAAGCAAAATGGCGCCAACCCACATTTAGGGTTTCAAAAAAGTCTACAGGTTCTAAATCTTAACCGATTTCAATGCATTGTTTTTTATATCAAAGGAAATAACATTTAGAACAACTTTGCCAATTCACATTTTTGTTTTTTGTTTCCCTTGTTTATTAAATTGCGTGGAAAGATGATTATAACCATCCAACGTCTATAACCTTCCAAAATTTATAACCTTATAATGTTTATAACCTTCCAATGCTAATAACCTTCTAGTTACCTTTCTTATAAAGAATTTTAAAATATGAATACCAATACGGTGCTAATGACCATAGCAGTAGATGCGCCGTAAAAAAAAAAAAAAAAAAAAAAAAAAAAAAAAAAATAAAAAAAAAAAAAAATAAAAAAAATAAAATAAAAATGAATACCAATACTTCTCTTTCCTCCAACATTCAACCTAATCGAATGTATCTATGCTTATTAGGTGGTATTTCTTAACTTAATCACTCATTTTCACTTCACTACGAGGTCATTACTGACGAGCTGTGACTAAATCGGATCGGATCGGGTCAAGACCAATGTAGGCACTCACGTCGGCCGCTGTTGGCAGTTGTCGATCAAACGAAATCGGATCGGTTCGGGCGAAATACGGGTCCAATGTAGGTGCAGCCTTAGTAGTCTCCACTTCATAATAAAGCATTATTAAAAAAAAAATAGTGTAGTTAAAAAAATAATGGGTAGAAACAGAGGGATAAGGTTATAACAGTGGAAATCCCCCCCCCCCTTTATATGCCACGCCGTTTTCCCGCCATCTACTATTTGAACAGTTTTGAATTGTTTTCAGTCTTAGCTTTGGTTATTAGCGAGAGGCCCCCCCCCCCATCTCCTTGCCTGACTTCTCTAAGCCTTCCGTGGTGCTAAACGAGGCAATCAGTTTTTATAGTGTATCATTTAACATTTTGTTTATTATAAAGATTTGGAAATGACCGAACAAAATGGAAAATTTTCCTTTCTCTGTTCACCCTTGCGCAATTGTAATTTTTCGTCTGTCTATGACATAATAGTGACCTTGATAATAAATACATAGTACATAGTCGAGTTGTGAATGACCCTTTCTGATATTCATTGTCAATGGAAGAAGTTGAGAAAGCGATAAGGCCTTCTTATCCCTGCCGGACCGTTATAGTGATGATGAATAAAATGGGAAAAGTTCTGACAAGCACTTGGATTCCTGTTTCCATGTTTCTTCCGCTATAGAAGAAGGTATTTTTCACATGATCGAAAATCCTTGTTAGTTTCATGGTTCATTGGAAAGCCTTCAAGTGGGCTGAAAGAAGCTTATAGGAATCTGCTAGGCACTCAGTAGCTTGTCAGCTTTGGGCTTATCTTCCTTATACAACACACAGAAAAGGGACTTCATCTTGTTCATTTCGAAGAATCTTCTTTTGTATTTTCGTATCATTTGATATATTTGATAAGAATTCAAGATCTTATAGATGTTCGTAAAAATCTATACTTAGAAAGTTTTGGCACCCTTCTTCAGCTAAAAACTAACAAATATATTGAATTACCGAATAGAATCATTAAAATCAATTAAACAATATGTTAGGTCGGCACATAAACATCTGCTATAAAAAAATGTTTGTGTCTAATAAGTAACAAAACATTATAATGTTTAATGTTGTCACCCCAACGGTTGACACGCCTTAAACTCAACCAAAAAAAAAAACATTATAAAAGAAGTCCGACTCGCAGGAACTGCGTCATCTTAAGCGGTTCCGTTCATATCTCTAGTGCGATTAGTAAAGGAATAGAAGCAGTTATTGGTAGGTTTTGAACTTTCGTGGAAAATATAAAACCAGATCGAATAAGGAATATTTAAGGCGCCACAACAAGAAACTGACAGTATCCTAATCGGAAAATACTCTATCCTCTGTCACAACAAGCTTTTGGAAACATTATAAAGCTATTTCACATTTTCTTACCTTGTTTTACTAAAATACACATTTTACTGTTAAATGCAATTAAAAAAAACAAAAAACAGCCAAGTAAAACGTTAAACCCGTTCATAAGAGCAAAACTAACAATTTCAACATTTCAAGCACTAATTCATAATCGAGATCGCCCCACCGAAAATTACCTTAAAACCTTTTCTGTAGAGAAGTTAGTAATGGTCATCTTTCATTTACCACGATTTCCCAACCGTTTTCGAGATATTTTAGAAAATATACGAAAATCCCAAAATTTGTCATTCCAGTTAATAAAATATTTTAATTTTAGTACTTCACTAACTCCAAAAGGAACCAAAAATTAAGTATCTTAGAGTAGATCAATTTCAAACATCTGGAACACGTTTCAACAGAATCAATCATTTCTCACTACCCATACTGAAAATTAGTTTGGAAAAGTAGTTGTATCAATTTTTCTCTTATACGGTTATAGATATCGCTTTGAAAATGGTTTCATTCGTTTTTCTATGTCAAGGAACCATTAAAACGAGTACGTGCAAGCGTATGAACTCGAAAACGATTTTTTTCGTGGGAATTTCGCTCCAAAAACCATGATTCTGCTGGTTAACGAAATTGGCCTTTCAAATTAGTCGAAAAATGTTTGTACCAAAATTTCATCAAAATAGGACCATTTTTGAGCCGGTGGGAGAGCGAAGAAACAAATATAAATATAAAAATTTGAACCACCGTTATATTCGTGATCTATGGGATCTGAAACGTGTAAAACTTTTGGGCTGTAAAACAACAGAGTTAATACTTATAGATATTTAATAGAAATGTCAAAAATAGAGATACATTATACATGGAAGAGGGTGAATAATACATTTGGTATTTGTGTTATAGCTAGAGCCGTGGTATCTTATTAGTTCTATGGGTAACATAGAATTAAGATACCACGACCTTCTAATATATTTGGTATTGCGGAAAGTGGTTCCATCGGAGTGTTGGTAGGGATTCCAATTAAAACACTGGGAAAGCAAAGGAGGAGAGAGAGGTCAATGGCTCCAGGGCTAATTCTTCATTTTCTCTTTGCTCTTTTCTTTCTTCTGTCTTGGAAAGTAAACCATTGTTATTTGGAGCCGTTGTGTCTTGAATTTCCAATTGAATTGTTGAAGTTTAGTCTTTAAAGCTTTACATGTTTTTTTTTTTTCTTTTTCTCCGCCCTCTTAGTTAATATTCTTTTCCCGGCTTGAAGTGAATTAGCTGAAAGTTGTATAATTAATGTTTTCTTGGCTAGTGTTTTCATTGCTCGGGACATTTGATAAAATTAATGAGTTGCAAATGTCTTTTCATGGGGTTTTTGAACCTTTCTTTGGTAATAGTCGATTCTTGGTTCACCATAATGATAGATTAAATTGAATTGAGAGATGCTTTCAGCATCCGCTAAAAGTTTGAATTTAGTATCAGAAATGCAGCACCTTAGTATTGAAGGCTAATTATAAGGTTGGAGAGGATTGGCACAATAGTTCGAAAATTTCTTTATAATAAATTTTGTTTCTTTCCTATATATAGAGGTATGCTCTTTACCCGAGATTCCGAGCCTTGTTTGGACCATGTAGCTCTGGTGTTCGTGTATGGCACTGGAAACAATAATTTCACTGCTTCTTTTCATAGGAAGATTAACTAGATCTTCATAATTCCTCCTAATTAGATGAATAATCTTCATAAAAAATGTTCCTCCCATATTATTTACGTCAGAAAAAATGATGAAAACCTACAAATATATACCCTATTATGTTTTATTCATAAGCTCAGAGCGCTTTCGGTATATTAGCATAAATATACTTTAGCGATGACTAAACTGAGAAAAAAGCTTTACAAAAAGTGTCCGTTGGCGTTTTCGCGGTGGCCATGTACGAAAAATAAGACTGTATGTTATACAGTATATAGGTTTGTCTATATCGGGTGGACCTAAAGCATATTTATGTTCCTGAATTTGAGCAGAAGGCTCTAAACGAACTTATATTTTTATTGCTGGTTTTATTTTTATTTTGTTTACATGTCTTCCAACATCAGCCTAATCCGAAGGAATGTTTGAGAGTCAGTTAACACGATAGTGTCTTCAATTTTTGTTGATTTCCTGAGTTAGTTAATAAAAAATACGTTCCATCAGGAGGAAGAGGGGCTCCAAACAGAATTATAATTTTGATATTCCTAAAGGGTTGTAATTTTTGTTATATTACAACAAAACTCGCTGTACAATAAAATAAATAAACTCATGATGGAAGTATTTCAGGAAAATAACCAGAATCAGTTTATTACCAGTTGGAATTTACCACCAAATTATCATTATTCTAATATGTTGTATTTATTTATTTACATTTTTTACGTCCATTATACTTAACTCAGATTTTTAGGACGGGTTATCTATAGGTTACCTCCCTTTTCTAGCCAGGACGAGGCTGATGCCTTTTCTTTTTTCCAAAGTAAAACCACCAACCATAGTGGGAATCGAACCCACGACCTTTAGAACTGACTGTTAAGTCGTCACGCTTTAACACTCACGGCCACCGGGCCTCCTGTTCTATTTAGTACTTCGTAAAAAAGCCAGATGAAAGGTATATCAAAGAAAAAATATTTTCCCACAATCAAATTGAAGACATATATTTGCAATATGTTGTCAGTCACATTGCTCAATCGTAGCAACGTAACTTGGAAATCTGTTTCAAACATTTGTTATTACTAAATTGTTTGTACAAATTGTACTGATTTCTTTTTTTGTAATAAAAAATAACATTTGAGACTGGCCTAACCGGTTTGTTTTGAACGGGGTTAGGACTCTACTTGCCCGGGTGCCAGTGAACCATCGGAGCTTGAGGACATTGGATCCAAGCCTTGAGGTTATTCCGCCCGGAAGGTTCTCGGGTGTCTCTCCTTTTGACGTACGCTCTCCAATCGTCGGATATCGTTTCACTAAGTGCCTGGATTTTCCAATAACTAGTCCCGTTTCGGGTTACTTCCTATCGTCTCTGCTCTCAAATATTTGAGCGCTTGTTGTTAAGTATTCCGTAGTTAGCAGATGTTCTATATTCGGTTTCATCTGTTGTTAGAGGGCTCCCTGATCCTCGAAGAATAGTGCTCACTCGTGGAGTCATTTACGATTTTGTACACAGATACTAAAATTAATTGAGAACTAAAGATTAATTAATAAAAGCATTAGGATCTTTTTGATATAGTGGACAAAGTGTATTAGGCTTCTTCCCCAGTTTCACTGATTTACGTTTGTTAATTACGAATTCCCGTTCCTAATTAAACACTCACTGCATCAAAACCTTATCCTGCATCTTGAAATCTCTTAACCATTGGCGTAATGACACCTAAAATGTAACATCCATATAAATCTCCTCTGTCGTAATAATATAAATATAATTTGTACATAGATTTTAGTAGTAACTCGTAATTTTACTGGCCCTTAGGCAGTCTAATCAATTTAAAATAATGATATTTAGTTGTAAGCCACTGGCTTATAACTTTGTAAAACGTATCCCTCATCTTGTTTTTGTCTGTTTTTTCCCCCCACATATTTAGGCTAGGTATTATTACGGTAGGTGTTACCTATCTCTGATGGCAGTTAGCCAAGAGGATTAATGTTTATAGTATTAATTAGTATTATAGCAATTGTTTTGTCTAGAATATATTTCTATAAATACTCTTGTGTAATTTGTTACGATTTGTTTTGTTTGGTTTGGAAACACTGAAATAAATATTATGTCCCTGAAGGTCGGTATTTTTTCTATATTATAATGAAACACAGAATACGCTATGTCATAATAAAGATGGACGTGATTTAGCCATAAAATCATCACCCGGAAATTTTCTTGATTCGCCTTAGTTGCGAGCAAGTGAAATAAATAAATCTTACCCTGTTCCGTCCGTTGCCATTGAAAAAAAATACGTCAACTAAAAGCGTGTGTTCTCAAACAGTGTTGGGCAAAAATTACAAACTAATATTAAAAGTCCATTCACTTTTTGGAATAAACTAAATCTAAAATATAACCTAAAAAAACTAAAACTAAAATTAAATTAATTAATGTATATTAGTTAAACTAAAACTAAATCATTAGGAATTGATTAAAAACTATTAAAAAGCTTTAGTTTAGTTTCACAAAAATAACGTGAATTGAAGTAAATTATATGTTATTTCGATAATTAAGTAAATTATCAAAACTAATAGACCTTGTTAATTTGTTTTAATTTTGTTATAAATAGGCTACAGTTGTGAATTGTAACCTCATTTTCTATATTTATTTATTTAAAGAGCTTCGCAACAAAGGCGACATGCTCAAATTTAAACAAGAAAACAAAAATTGTTACAATAAAATAAAAATATGAAATACAATAAAATTTGAATAAAACATAAAAGAATACAAAAAAAAAAAGAAGAAAAAATCAACAGTTGTGTATAAAATATTCACAGCTATGCCAGTGAAACTTAATTTCTTTAAACACTGAGGATATTATTGACAAACATTTTTTTTTTTTTTTTTTTCTATAAAATACTCATATCATGCACAAATAGCAAATAAATTACTTTTTCTTAACTTTAACTGTATCTTCTTTGCGTGACGCAGCTTTTCTACCAGATATCTGAAGACTCCCTTTCGTACCTTTGCTTCCTTTCCCTCCCTTAGAGGATTCTTCACTCCGATCAGCTGCTAATGCCGCGGCCACACTATGTCTTGTCGCTACCTTGGTCTCTTCTAGGAGGAACTTTATCTTGTTCAGGCGCAGCAGCAATTTTGGAATTACCAAACTTTAACAAAGCAAGCTTTTCTAAATTTTTAAATGTTTCCAATATTGTTCATAAATAAGCATTCTTTATTTAAACAAAAATACATACATACCTATTTTTTCCCCGTGTTCTGAATCAAAGTATGCATTGGTATAGTGAATGGAGGAAAATGCATAGTATATTTTTTCAATAAACTAATTAGTGAATTAAATAATAAAACTAACCTAAAATCATAAATTAAGGCCACTTTTGCTTAAATTAAACTAATTACCATACTAAAAATGATAGAAATCTAAAACTAAAAATAAAACGTGGCTTTATTTTTATTTAGAGTAAATTAACGTTAGTTTTGCCCAACACTGTTCGCAAACACCATTCGCTCATTGACACATTGTTATTCAAGAAAATTCTTACGAAAAAAAAATAATTTAAAAAAAAATCACTTTTTCATAATATATATAAAAGAGCACAATTTGGGTATTTTTTGTAGTAATTTGTTTACGTTCTTGTTGTTTTCTTGTGGATTTTTTTTTTAAATTGTGTACTATGAAAGACGGAGTAGCATTCCTGATAAAAACGAAAAGGACTGACAGGAAAGAGCTGATAATGACCGCGCGCCTGCAGTGATGCGGGTTGAAAACATCAGCCGCAGAGACCACAAGGCGTGGTTCTTCTTTGAGTAGAGCTAGTACTCCCACGTCCACAAGTTAGGGTAGGACGGCCATCATCTGAGGGAGAGGTGGGCGGCTGTGGACGTCATCTCGTCGAGGAATCCAACCTGAGTGCTAGCTGCAGAGACCACAAGGCGTGGTTCTTCTTGGATTAGTGCTAGTACAGCCACGTCCACAAGTTAGGGTAGGACGGCCATCATCTGAGGGAGAGGTGGGCGGCTGTGGACGTCATCTCGTCGAGGAATCCAACCTGAGGGCTGGCTGCAGAGACCACAAGGCGTGGTTCTTCTTTGAGTAGAGCTAGTACTCCCACGTCCACAAGTTAGGGTAGGACGGCCATCATCTGAGGGAGAGGTGGGTGGCTGTGGACGTCATCTCGTCGAGGAATCCAACCTGAGGGCTGGCTGCAGAGACCACAAGGCGTGGTTCTTCTTGGATTAGTGCTAGTACAGCCACGTCCTCTAGTTGGGTAGGACGGCCATCATCTGAGGGAAAGGTGGGTGGCTGTGGACGTCATCGAGAAAGCCAACCTGAGTGCTAGCTGCAGAGACCACAAGGCGTGGTTCTTCTTGGATTAGAGCTAGTACACCCACGTCCACAAGTTAGGGTAGGACGGCCATCATCTGAGGGAAAGGTGGGTGGCTGTGGACGTCATCGAGAAAGCCAACCTGAGTGCTAGCTGCAGAGACCACAAGGCGTGGTTCTTCTTGGATTAGAGCTAGTACACCCACGTCCACAAGTTAGGGTAGGACGGCCATCATCTGAGGGAGAGGTGGGCGGCTGTGGACGTCATTTCGTCGAGGAATCCAACCTGAGGGCTGGCTGCAGAGACCACAAGGCGTGGTTCTTCTTGGATTAGTGCTAGTACAGCCACGTACACAAGTTAGGGTAGGACGGCCATCATCTGAGGGAGAGGTGGGCGGCTGTGGACGTCATCTCGTCGAGGAATCCAACCTGAGGGCTAGCTGCAGAGACCACAAGGCGTGGTTCTTCTTTGAGTAGAGCTAGTACTCCCACGTCCACAAGTTAGGGTAGGACGGCCATTCTCTGAGGGAGTGGTGGGCGGCTGTGGACGTCATCTCGTCGAGGAATCCAACCTGAGGGCTGGCTGCAGAGACCACAAGGCGTGGTTCTTCTTGGATTAGTGCTAGTACAGCCACGTCCTCTAGTTGGGTAGGACGGCCATCATCTGAGGGAAAGGTGGGCGGCTGTGGACGTCATCTCGTCGAGAAATCCAACCTGAGGGCTAGCTAATTATCTAGGTATTATAAGGGGTGAGCTCATTTCAAAAAAGTTTTACAGAAACTATTAATAATAAGTTTTAAAATAATTGACCCCTAGTTTTATTTTCAATTTTTATCTAACGGGCACATGATGTGAATATATTAGGAGTAATAGCTGTTTAGTTTGAAATTTCATGAGAATAGTATTGTCTGGCATATTAGTAATTTTGATACTGAGTAAACTCCCCTTCGGATGTACTGATTTTAGTGCTTAACGAACTCGACCAAATTGTTTTCTATGGGAATGACATATATACCAGGTTTCGTGGCGATAAAAGAAACAAGTAATTTTTTGGTAATCGTGTTAATATATAACTTGTATCCGGTATCTAGTAGGTAGGATTGCTGAAGATTTGTTGAAAGAAATGTTTCAAGAATTCTTTCATGAGTGCAACCTAAAACATTCCTTCGGAAAATAACTGAATTGGAATTCAATGCTCTATTAGTCAAGAGAAAAATAATGAGGGAAAAGCGCGTGATACAGTTTCACATTACTAACAGAGAGTTGTTTTCCGGAGAAACATTTCGCTTAGAGCTTTATTTCTCTGAGCGTTCTTATCTCCGAAGCAGAGTTGGGCAAACGTTAGCGCGCGCTAAAAGCTGATACCTCTCCGCTAATTTAGCGAAACTGTAGAAAGCCAGCGCTAATAATTAGCGGTTAGCGGCGGCAGTGCGCTAACCGCTAATCTATTTATGAAATATCGTAATTGCTAATAGCTTAAGCTATAGTTACAACTTGTAACTATAGCAATTACGATATTTCATAAATAGATTAGCGGTTAGCGCACTGCCGCCGCTAACCGCTAATTATTAGCGCTGGCTTTCTACAGTTTCGCTAAATTAGCGGAGAGGTATCAGCTTTTAGCGCGCGCTAACGTTTGCCCAACTCTGCTCCGAAGTATGTAAAAGGAATGTTGATTACTAAATCGGAATATAACAAATCTTGGATTTGTTTTAAACACGAAATACCAACAACGTTATAGCAAGCTCTAAAGCATAAGGATACAAACGTCTTGAAAATAATCCTAGCTAGGAAAACATTTGTTTCGTGGTATTACATTGAATGGAACGCCGGATTTTAACCAGTCTACTTCGAACATTCATTGTAAGTGGAGTCCAAGTTTTAAATGTATTTTTTTTTTTTTTTTTAAATTGCTGTGTTATGGACACGAAAAGGAAGAAGGTAACTCTGTCGATCGAGTAGAAGTTACGAGCTCTTGAACAGCTCCATAAAGGCCCCCTGGTAAAAATAGTATCTATTATTATGTCCTCGAGTAATAATGTTTTTCAAATACTTAATTGACCGCTTCTAACAGAATTCTTTAATCCGGCGTTTTCTCTAATCATGGGCGTATATAGGAAATAATTCTGGAGGGGGCTGAGACCATTTCCGGTGTATGGAATACTAACTATTTAGATCTTGGAAGAGTTTTAGCCAACTAAAACGCTATTACACCCAAAATAGAATATTTTTTATGAACTAAATGATCTTATTTAATTTATTTTTGAGGGTTTTATAAAAATTGTATACGCCCGTGACTCTAATCCGACTGTATCCACGTCCGGATGACGCCGGATTAGGGTGAGTCTACTGTATAAACAATGTTCCAGGCCGCAAGAGACCGCAGCATACTGCGAAAGTATCGGATAGTTGACCGTACGGCAGAATTCGAAATAAATAAAATACATGAGCCACCTGATTCCCTCCTTGTCCGATACCCATTAAATGCTGAGTGGGCCAAGGTAATCACAACCCCAGTGACGAACGAAAGATTCAGAGTATATATAATGTGGCCACGTCAGCGGAACCAAGGGATACTGCTTGATTTAGGTGGTTTAATCTTGTCCTGAAGGCTTAAGCCCCTGTATCCGTGCCGCTACTAGATTCCTTTCAGAGGCTTGGCTTTCACCTCGATGTAAAAGGAAATAACTGCTCAGCGAGCTATTCATTACAGTAACCCACCTATTTGCCGAGTTAATTCGCACAGCTGTTAGTTAGCCTATAAATGGCGAGACTTTCTAAACTCCATTTATTCCAAAATATTACGTTCATGATTAAACCTTTCATGGGGGTTTTGATACTTGTAACTTCAGCGGCGTTTTATACCACATCTTCTGAGAGCAAGAGGTTATTAAGATTCGAGTGAAGTTGTGCTGTAAGTTATCTCATAAAGATGACTTTGGCCGCTGGTTTTAGGACTCCAAGTTTCCTTGACCCACACGGCTTTATACTTAGTCCTTCAAGTACTCAAGCAAATTAGTTACAGGAAACTCGTTACTTTAGCTCTCTCTCAATCACTCTCTCTCTCTCTCTCTCTCTCTCTCTCTCTCTCTCTCTCTCTCTCTCTCTCTCTCTCTCTCACTCAGGGCTACAAATGAACGCATGATCGTTGACAATCGTAATTTTATAGGATCTCACCCTTGAACCTAAACAAACAATTCAATGGAATCGAACTGCTAGGTTTTAAAGACAAATTTATAACATTTGAATAAAAAAAAAGTAAGCATGAGTACGTTCAACATCAAACTCAGTTACAAGTGGAGAGGAAGCGGGTTGAACGAAATCCACAATTGAAATGAGTTCAAAGTAACTAAAACATTGCTTTTCCTCTAATGTTGTTCTATGCATAATAAAAACGAGAAGATATATCCTTGACTCAATTTGTCTTTGAGTTCTTCTTGTTGTTCCAATAGAACCGAGGGGGCCAACCCGCGGCTCTTTGAAGGATTTTTAGTGGCTCTTGATAAATGCACCCGAGTTCACTTCTTATTTTTGTGCTATTCCTTTTTAAAAAATTATTATCGTTTCGAATGAGTTTCAAAATGTTTTTTTTTTTTAATTACTGACAACAAATGTGACAGACTAAGTGCAAAGTTGTAACAGATTTTATTTCCGTCCAAGTTAATTTTGATACGAGTCATCGAAAACTTCGCGAAATAAACAGTGGCTTAATCGTCTGATATCGTCGACTCGAGACCGATTTTGAATTTACATTCTCTTATTGCAACGGACGGTTGACATTGTGCTCTTGAGGAAACAATTTGTGTCACTCTTCCTAAGAAAAAAAAAAGTGTTTAATTTTTAATATTTAAATTAAATACACATATTTTGTACTTTAATTTACGTGTTTTCAATAAATATATTTTCCGCAAAAGAAATTTTAGCATAAATACGGTTTAGCGATGACTAAACTGAAAAAAAAAAGTTACAAAAAAGTGTCCGCTGCCGTTCGAGCATACGCGGTGGACATGTACGAAAAAGAACACTGTATGTTATATTTTAATACCTTTTTTACATACCTTTTAATTTTAATTACAGCTCGCAAAAAATTTTTGGCTCGGACTATCAAGGAGGTTTTGAAGGATTCAAATTTAACGTTGGCTAAAAAAAACTCGGTTTTATTTTTTACTTTAGTTCTATTAACTATCATCGCCGAAATCCGACTATTTCCACACTCATTATTCATTTATATTTACTATCATTATAGGATCAAAAATTCATCTCAAATCTCCTGTCGTCCCATCGTTCAATTATGGGTTATGCATCGGAAGAAATTCCCAAGAATGTCGCATGGCACTGAAGAAAGGATTATTTTGTGGCAAGGACCTTAGTTAAAATTGTGAATGAACGAATGCCTGTGACGAATGTTCGGTATGTAGCTAACAGGATGACAGTGTTACCTTTGAGAGGTCTGTGTACTAGCAGCTGTGTGAACACAGGTCTTGGATGGCTGTGGGTTGTGGACAGGTGTCCGGGTTGTTGCTATCTTGCCAAACACCTCACCTCTTTAAGTCAGACAATACTCTTTCTACACGCACACACACACACACTTCTTTCCTGTTTCAAACTATTTGACTTAATTTATTTTCTCTCTAAAAAAAAATAAAAAAAAAAAAATGTTATTTTATGCTAATGTCAAGTAAAAAGGGTCCATCACATAGGAGCTGCATTACTAAGCACATCCGTTAGAAAAGTGATAGTGTACGATGCTTTTCTGAATAATTTGCTAAAAATAACATGTAAACACGTGAAATAGAGAGTAATAGTTTTAGTCGTGTATATATATATATATATATATATATATATATATATATATATATATATATATATATATATATTTGGGGGGGGGAGGGATTAATTCCAGAAGGTGAAACAAAATTCAGTCTTCCCACAAATTTTCTTTATTTTGTTGTTACCAGGGCTGGGTTCGGGCTAGGGCTGGATATATATATATATATATATATATATATATATATATATATATATATATATATATATATAAATAAAAATATAAATAAATTACCAACTTACTTAATTATTAATTTACATTTAATGTAGGCATTTAGTTTTTTCATAGCTCATGTTCCCTTGTGAGAATGTTAATGAAGTTAGTGTGTTAGTGAATAACGGCTGGCAAGGGAAAATTCATAATTTGGTTCACGAGTAAGCCCCCATTCCTCATGGATCGATTTCGTTTCTTTTTATAACACACTGTTCTCTATGACGTTTACCGAGTTTCATTGCAATATAAGAAATATTATGGCCGGTATGGGCAAAGTAGTAATTTGGCTCCGGAGTAAACCCCCCCCCCTTGAGTTGAATCGATTTTTATTGGTTAACGAATTCGTCCAATCGTTTATTATGGGAATGCTACATACCAAGTTTCGGTGCGAAAAAACGAAAACTATGTGGCCGCTATAGTGTCAACTAGCATATACATATGGAGGGTTCAGAGCACAAGACCAGTCCATTTTTTTACATTTTATTATTGCATTTGTATTGGCATTGAAGAGTATTACTAAAATGACTCTTTTCAGTGCTACAGGAGACTAAGTCCTAACTTCATTATTTTGCCACTTGTAGCAGTTCTTGCTAAACATATGGAAGTCATACTTATTTGTTTTCAGAGCACAAGTAAGCCAAGTCCAAGTTATAACTATTTTATGAACAAGGCTGTACATAAATATTGTCAGTGTTTAAGTTCAAATCTTTTTAAGACTTATACTAGTCAATTGGAGGAATAATACTCATTTTCTGAAAACTATATAACATCGACTTGGTCTAGTTGTGCTCTGAGCCCTCCATATGTGTATATGCACAGATAGATATATAAATATAGATTTTAACGGGGGATTTTTTCGTTATCTAGTTGGTAGGATCGATGAAATTTTGATGACAATTTTAAAAATTTCTGGTTTACATCCATTTTCACATGACATTTACAACAGCATAGCATGGCGTCAGGTCTTCTTTTCTGTAGCTCAAAACCTTTTGAAGCCTCTGTTATTGTTTTGGCTGATTGTGAGTGTAATGTTTTAGCACAATCCCAAATAATGTAGCTATTGTGGTTGCACTCTAGGAAGACTTTTTGAAAATTTTCTGTAAATGTTCTGAAATATAAATACTTGTGACTCTGCTGCATAAATAGACTGGGCTAGTCATGTTATAGAAGACTTACTAACCACCGAATCAGGTTCTGGATTGAGTCATTCACTCCCCTCTCTGCTTCATGCAAATAGAGGGGAGATCTGGCCAATAATGGTCCTGCCTTTACTCAGCCTATTTCACTCCTCACTCTCTTCCATGTCTTTTCCCTTTGTTATTGTTATTATTTTTCATAGGATGATGACATTATGAGAAGGAAATTGAATTCTTATCAGGCCCTAACTCAATCAGTATACGCATTGTGAATTGCCAAAGTAGAAATTGAGTTCCTTATGCTTATTTTATATCACCTTATTGTGTTGATACTATTGCTAACCACTTTCTTTAGCTCTAACAAAATGTTTTAAGTATTTTAAGGAGGTTATCCTGTTTTCTGAGTACAGGCCTTTACTTAATCACTTTGTTAATGTTAATGGTCAGACAGATAATCATCCTGGCCAAAATCTGTCAAATATCTTGGAGTCCACTTAGATGCTAAATCAACTTTTACGAGTTAACAAAGCTACATACGCCTTACAAACATTACACTTGTTAAACTAGCTAACAATAATTTCCCCAGAAATTGTTTTTTCTAATATTGTTAGGTATGGTGTGGGTATGCTGAAACCAATTTTTCGACCTCGAAAGCCAGGGGGGGGGGGAGAACTTTTGGCAGGCGAGAAACCGCGAAATGTTTTCACTTTTTTCAGTTTTTCTTCATTAATATGGATTAAAGATTATTTAAATTTTAACGTCCATTTATTATTAACTACGAATTTTAGGACGGGTTATCTATAGGTTACCACCCTTTCCTAGCCAGGATAGGGGTGATGCCTTTTCTTTTTTTCGAAAGAAAAGCCACCACCCCTAGTGGGAATCGAACCCACGACCTTTGGCACGGAGTGTTAAGTGCTCGCGCCTTAACCCTCACGGCCATCGGGTCTCCTATGGATTAAAGAGCATTAATATCTGTGTCAAATGAGCTGGCCAAAGTCAATCAATTGATGCTCTTTTAATTTTTATAAAAAAAAAAAAAAAAAAATTGATGAATCTAAGCTAAGTTCAAAGTGGGCCCTCCGATTTTTTTTGAAAAATTGGAAAAAAATGGTCTTCTTTGTCTAACAATTGAGGCAATTTTTCCTGGCCGACATTGAATTTTGAACAGCTCAATTGACGCAGAATGTAGTCCTTTGTAATCTGTATTTGAAGTTTTTTTTACCCAAAATCATTACAAATTAATTTAATGGAGACAAACTTAAAAAAGTGCTAAAATGTCGTGATTTTTCGCCTACTAAAAGTTCTCCCCGGGTTTTGAGGTCGAAAACTTGGTTTCAGCATACCCGCACCATATCTAACAATATTAGAAAAAAAATTAAGTCGTTAAATTACACCGTTAAAGTATAAACATAAAAAGCTGAATCAAAATTGTGCTATATCTTTATAACGCCTATATAAGTCGAGGATTCTTTTTTTTTTTTTTTTTTTTTTTTTTTTTTTTTTTTTTGCGTAATTTTTCCTTCTCTTGTTCTTCTGTATAGTTAGTGAATACGTTTTTGTAAATTTTTAATCATTTTAGTGAAAAAAGTTCCCTTGTAATCTCAAAAACAGTTTATTGTAAATTTATATTGTTGAAATAAGGATATCAGAACCTTTGAAGAGAAAGGGCGAATCTGAAAACTCGATTTTTTTTTTTTCTGCTTTGTTATTATTTTATTTATAGGTTCTCTTGAAAATGTTGAGATCTACGAAAAAATAGTTGTTCGCTACAGTTGTATCTGCTGTTATCATGTGTTGAATTACCGTAGTCTGTTCCCCGCTGGCATGTTTTTATAGAAACATTGTTACTTCTGATTATCATTAAATTAAAAGAAAAAAAATAAGAAAATAGACTATATTTGTGACTTATTTATTTGTTTTTTTTTGTTTCAGGTGAGTAATAAGTGAAATAACGTTTTAGTTCCCTTGCTCCTTTTCTCTGTAAGTTTTTTTTTTTTTTTTTTTGCAACATTAAGTTTATAGAAAATATGTTTAAAAATTAATCAATGTGTTTAGTTTCAAATTTTGATGATTTTTGTGTTTAGTTTCAATCATTATTTTACGATTTCACGAATGGAACATCGTGGCCGTACTTCTTAGAGAAAAGGGTTTTAAAATTACTAAAAATTGGTTTTATCAACAATTATAACATAACTAGATGAAGAATTAAGGAGAGTTTATTAATACTTTCTCTAAGCATCTTGTTTATACGATGTGGTTAGGTGACAAGTACTAAGCTCGTGTAGGTATTTGTCTACTAGGGGATTTGAATTGACTAAGTACTTACAGGTTTTCTCAAAATGCGTGTTTTCGTACTATTTATTGGGTACGATACGTTTTCGCACAAATTTCAAAAGATTTCATGGTTATTTAATCTTTTAATAACGAATATTTAGTACTCAGTTTAATCCTGGTTCATTTCATTTGTCACTTATTTTGTTATATATTTTTTTTAATTTTCTTTTTTATGACGCATCGACATCCAGGCCTATAGCGTCTGTCTATCTATGGTGGAGGAGGGAATTTTTTTCAACAGGCCCTGGAAACACCCAAAAGCTTTATTTAATAAATACATAAAGAGTGCTGCCCAAGTCTATTGGGTCGCTATACACACAGCCTGCTAATCTTTCTTTAGAAAATTTATTTAATTATTTTTGGGATTGCCATGTTAATTTATTTTAGATTATGGAGGGGAAGAAAAATAAATTTTGTAAGACTATATTTACAAAATGAATTTATAAGTAAATTTTTAGAGGGAGAATTAGGATTTTATTCAATTTGTAAACAACCCAGGTGATCTGTAAACAACAATCTCCGAAATAATGATTAGCAGCTGTTAAGCTCCCATAGCTTAGAATCCCAGATAGCTAGCTAGCTTCTTAGATTAGATTGCTTGATTGTATCAAGTCCCAATATAAGCTTAACCTACCTTGTTTTTTAACGCATGAGAATTGTTTATATGGTAGGATTTTTTGGACTATTGAGGTTTTCAAATATATTTATATTCCACGGGCGAAAGTATTTATTCCTGAAAATAAAGTAGATCCTAGATGTATACGGATAAATGTTATACTCATCCATCAGGCTTGACAGCTGCTTATCTTAAATCTTGACAGAGAGATGGCAGAGATGTATCGTTTAGCTTAGTACCTGATCATCTCGATTTCAGGTATAGTTCTTGCCTTCTTGGAGGAATACATGAGATACAAGAATGATATCAAAAGATGCTAAGTGATAATAAGACCAAAGAACATTTGAGCACACTTATATATACGTGTACTTATATTTGTGTGCCTGCTAATACGATAGCAGCGACAATTTTTTTTATTTTGCCTCGTAAGGTATATAACATTCCCATAATAAATAATTGGGCGTGTTCCTTAACTAGAAAAATCAATTCATCCGGAAGAAACTTTTGTGTACTTCGAACCCAAATTACCAATATGCTCGTCGTATAGTATACAACAATTGTCAAATTATTGTATTAAAACGAAACTCTACAAACGTTTTACCCACGTAAAGGCAAAGAAGTATTGTAATGTATACATTATTCCAACACAATTATAAATTTTCCCGTACTCACTGATATTTGTGCTTCTTTGCGACAAAACTTGGTAGTTATTATACCATACTAATTCGAGAAATGTGCTATAATAACGAGCAAAATCGGTCTCTTACAAGTTAAGGCTTACATCAAACCAAATTAAATAAAACTACCAATTATTGGGGTAGCTGATCAAATAAAAAATACCAGAACAATTTCTTCATAGTTTGTCCTGTGGGTTCGATTCCCAATAGGGGTTGTGGGTTATTATTGTAAAATATATATACTGGCTTGAAGAGAGTAGTAACCTGTAGATAACCCGTCCTAAATAATTGTGTTTCCATTTATAAATGGACACATTCTTTAGGATTTTAGCGTAAAAAAAACCACCGTACTGTGAAATGTGCGTACTTATGAAGCTTTTGAGTGACGGACGTTTGTTGGGAAAACATCAACCCTCAAAAACGCAAGTATTCATGCTTAGCCGGAGACCTTCTTTTCGTAACCAAAACAACCAACTTTTTTTTCCCAACAAGGTTAAACTTTTAGTACTTCCCTTTGCGAGCGTACTGATATGAAACCATCACGCTTATGAGAAAAGCAAGGGTCTACTATGGCGAATAATAGGGCCGAAATATTTATCTATCTCTCCTAAAGTAAATTTTAATGTTCAATGATTATTGACTTTGGTGTTCAATGCAAACATTGGACTAAATGCTGTCAGAATTCCACTCCAATGTCCTACCTAAACTAGAATACAAAACCCTCCGTTCTATGTATGCAATGGAACGCTTCGTAATCACCTCAACATAACATTTCTTGTCATAACCTGAGATTAAACATTCAGATTGAACCTCTTTTTTAACTCAGAATAATTAACTTTATCCTCATAATTCCACCCGGATAACTCTTCCTCCCTAAGATGGCTTCAAATTTGGGGCCTCGTAGTACATTACGACGCCAACAACAGCGCCATATATTTATGTATACATATATATATATATATATATATATATATATATATATATATATATATTCATTCAAATTTGAACCACTGGTATTCGATATTTTTCATCGGGATCTCCAGATTCCGTCGTAGGTGGATTTCCTCCTAATGAAGGGAGGTAAGAAACGGGCTAAATTGTTATCATACAATCAAATGGGGTATCGCTTTATCGTGTTTACGTTCACTTAACAATTCACATAAGTTGTGCGGTATACGGTCATGCGGGAGGATGACGACGTCTCATGCAGCCTCTAAGTAAATGCTCATTGAAACATTCGAAAAACTAAGTAAAACCTTTTGAGAGAAACGCAAACTTTATTGACATGATGTATTATTAACATTTTTGGAGGGGGGGGGGGGGAGGATGGCGTTATTTTTCAAGAAGTTACTCCCAAAATATATTCTGTTCACTACTCCAAGGAGTTGCGTGAAGTGAAGAGTTTGCATGACAGCTTCTAAAAGAGAAGGTCCCAAGGCTGAAGTTAGGATGTAGTAGAGTTGAGAAGGGGATGGGTCTGCAAAGCCAAGATAAGGCTGCTCCACATAACATGGCCAGTCCTTTTCGGCTGACTATACAATGTATCTTGTTTTTTAGCTCTTTGCCAAATATCATTTGTAATCTTTCAGGAATTGAAAGCATTAAATAATAAAGATAACGCTGATGACTGGCGGTAAATCAGTAAAGTGAATAACAAGAAGAGATAGAAAGGATTACGAGCATAACTCATTAGTAATTCATTTAATTTATGAATCTCTTGAAAGAAATTATGTCAAAAATATTGAATTTGTATAGCATTCCTTGACATTTAGTTACTTAATTCATTGAGGGTTTATCCTTGATTGTCAAAACTGCGAAGCAAAATATCGTCTTAATAAAACTACATTTTTTATTAAAAAATGTGTTTTTTAGCCGACGTTTTGGCTTGAAATTCAAGCCTTCGTGAGGGCTGTAAACAAATGTGAACAAGATTTAATTCTACTTTAAAAATAGAAGGTATAAAAGGAAAAACATTATACACAAGGGTATATATAAGGGGTGGCTGAGAGGGCTTCAGCCCTTCAAATTTTGATTTAATCGGTTCAAATGTGTCATAAAATAAAATAAATAAGATCACTTCAGTTCAGAAGAAATAATTTTTTGGGCGGTTTGATTTCGTTTTAGTTGGCTAACTAATCCTAGATCTAGGTTGTTAGTATTCAATACCCCCGAAATCTCCCGGGCTCTCACCCCCCCCCCTGAAATTATTTCCTAAATACGCCCCTGATTATACATAGTTGAAGATGAATGATGATATAAAACGTAAATGTTTGCAGCCACTCTTCTCTTAGAAGAAGGAGAACTATGCCTCACAGCTGTGTTATCATTTCTGAATCTTCAAGATTGGAGTCAACAGGCGTTCGGGAAGGGGTTAGACCACCCATTAAGGTAAGGGTGTTCAGAGAAGTGTCATAAAAGTGAGATGATAATGGAAGGCAGCCAGGTATATGCAGGTTTTATTTTAGTGATGGGTTGTTTATGCCAAGCGGGATGTTTTCAATATATGGAAAATGTTTCAATAGGAAGACTAGATTGCGTCTTTGTCTGAGGGTTCGTTTAGATCTGATAGTTATTGCAGGATATTTATGTCAGACAGAAATTTTAACTAATTTAATATGCAAATCCTTTATGTCTGAGATATATTTTTCTATCACGAGCAATAAGGATGCGTTTATATCTGACGCGTCTCGCAGGAAATATACCTCAGGTTTCGGTTATAATAATTATGATAATTATCTATCCGACACCTGAGATATATTTCCTGCGAGACGCGTCAGATATAAACGCATCCTTAGAAAGTGGATATTGTACGCTGCATTCCCGAATAATTGGCAATATCCTGCAATAACTATCAGACCTAAACGCACCCTAAGGATTGTCCTTAGTTATGCAGCTCCTTTGACGACCTTTTCATATATTTTTTTTGTCGAACATTTCTATATTATAGTTAACTATCATGAGAGCAGCATGAAACCGGCGCCCTTGAAGGGTTATAGTTTGACATCCATGAATTGTTTTGTACCTGACATGAAGAGCAATAGGACATGACATTGTGCGATCTGGTGGAACGAGACGCGTCTGGATTATGAAAAGGGGATGAATGGAGTTGACTGTCCACAGATTTCTATAGACCTTGGTCTCTCTTCGCTCTCATTTCACCGCTGTCATGTAGAAGACAATACGGACTCGCTAAAAGGGGAAAAATGAATGTAAAGAGAAAGCTTCTTATTTTGTTGATCGTTGTCCTAATTCTTTGTTACGTTTGATGCGCTAATAAACTTCGTTGGTATTTTCGGGGCTTTCTTTGAATTTATGAAGACTTTTATTTATTAATTATATTTTGTACGTCTGAAAGAGATAAGATTGTTCAATTTCTTAATTTCTAGACGGTAATTTTATTTAAACAACTAAAGGCTTCAAAACAGCTCGTAGTGGTCTAGTGGCTAGCACAAAGGATTCTCATGTGAGTAATGTGGGTTCAAGTCTTGCCTATAGCAGGTTGACTATTTTCAGCGACCTTTATGAGCTCGCTGAAAAATCTCCCTCCTAAACCATGGATGTTAATAAATTGCAGCAACCTGAAGATAGCCCGGCGCAAATGACCTAGAAGCTGATGCGCCGTAAAAAAACCCAAACCAGCTTAGGAGGGGCACTTTCAGCCCTCAAAAACATTTAATCGCTATTATTATAAAAACTTTTTCAAGAAGTCTTTTTATCTTAATCAATCCTATCCTATAGGTAATAAAAATTATCCTCATAAACACACACACACACACATATATATATATTTATATATATATATATATATATATATATATATATATACACATTATGAATAATGTATAAGAGGTATAGTGGAGGCAAATAAAAATAGGGTTATAAGATGAAGCCGCCGAAAAACCATCAATTTTGTTTTTACGACTTACAAATTTTGGATGGATAACAATATAGTTCACGAAAAACAAAATAAGTCAGCTATAAAATCAAAAAAGTTAACTAAGCTTTTTTTTTTTTTTGTTATTTTGTTCAGTGCATTGACCGCTAGGATCATTTGCATCTCTAAGCTTGTTATTTGCATAAAGCATAACTGAATGCTGTTTTTGTACTTACAATTGGTAACGGTATGCCGCATTTATGGTCGTTAAGACCGTATTTGCTACTGGTTGTTCGTTCTTAGCGCGTTACTTCCCTCCCTACAAAGGGGCGACAAAAATTGCAAGGTTAATATTTTTGGGTTTCTAGTCTTCAAGGCATATTTGAAAAGAAATTGGACGTGCGGTTCTAATGAAACCAAGGCCATAGAAATTGTGGAAAAAATAGATTTTCTTTGGGATTTTCTGAGATATGAATCGAAACCATTCGATTCTTGATAGAGCAGTCTGATTAGAAGAAATCGGTGTAATTTGCTCTCAGGATACTGACAGTTTCCTGTTGTGGTGCCTATGATCTTGCTTCTCTGAGGGAGTAACTGTTCCTATTCTAAGGTTTCCGAATGTCACTACTGTTAAGAACTGAAAGGGCCTAAGATGACGCAGTTCCTCCGAACTGGTCTATTTGTTGTCTGTTTACGGCGCATTGGCTCCTGGCTGTTAACATTATAACTAAGAGAGTTTTTTCGCTGATAAGTGTCAACTTATATAAGGCTGGATTCCAATATCAGGTTTTCCTTGTGACAGTCGTGTACTCAGTAGAAATAGTATTCAAAGTATTTTTTTTTTTATCCTTCCCCCCTTTATATATTAGTTTGCTCCAATATACATATGTATATATGTATATATATATATATATATATATATATATATATATATATATATACAGGGTGTCCTTTTTAGATGGCCCGGCTGAATTTCGCTTGAACGGATAACGTTATAATAAAACAAAAAAATACGTATTTCATAATTTTTAGTCTAGTTTGGGATTTTGACCTTTTTTTAGAAAACAAAAATTTTGGGGTATCCCAAACCCTATACAACTTTGAAATTTCAAATGGGATCCTATACTTTCCAATACATCATTTTAAAGGATTTTTTACACCGAAATCAATGGTGCAATCAGATTTCAATTTGGTCAATTAATAACAAAGTTATGGCACAAAGTTCGAAACAAAATACATTTTGATTGTTTCGGTCCTAATTACTTTAAACTGCTTTGCATTTCTTTTGTTACATGGGAAATAATTTGTAAATAAATAATTAACTTATTAGGTGTAATTCGTAATAAATGTTTCTTTTAAAGATGAAGAGAAGAAACAGAATAAGCCCCTTTATGTTCGGTGAAGGTAGAGCTGTTTACATTTACTGATATTGTTTATCCAAATGGTCTTAAGTAAGCGAACTTTAATTCCTGGAAATAGATAACTATTACAACAATGCCTACTTGCCTACATTCAGAATTAATCAGTTAGTCAAAATGAACCGAAGTGTGCAGATTTCCCGTGAGGAAAAAGTTGATATGTACCATTCTTTTATTGAAAGTGGTGGTATCGCTCGTTGTGCAGCTGTGTTGTACTCCCAGAAATTTCCCGCTCGTCCTCAAGTGAGCCACAAAACATTTATTCGTGTTGCTCTCAATATGAGGAGATTTGGATCAGTTGCTGATCGACCAAGATATCGGCAGCGCAATTTCGACGAGGAACTGGATATTTTATTGTATGTTATGGAAAATCCAAATTCTTTTCTCCAAAATACCGGAAGGGTTTTAGGTTTTTCAAAGAACAAAATTAGAGATGTACTGCGGACTTATAATTTCAAGCCTTATCGCTCTCATCTTGTACAGGGGCTCTGGGACACTCATTACGACAGGTGTCTAACGTTCCTTGCACAAAGGTCGAGTTTGGTAGTTGATGAAAACATGCTTCATTATATCCTATGGACTGACGAATCAAAATTCACCACTAACGGTATTTTAAATCGTTGGATTTTTCGAACGTTGGCACAGGAAAATCCCAGAATCTCCTATGCTTGTCATCACCAGGTGGTTCACAGTATCAACGTTTGGTGCGGACTTCTCGGATTTAAATTAATTGGTCCTTATTTCTACCGAAATAATTTAAATGGAGCTCAGTTTCTAAATTTCTTGAGAGAACAATTGCGGGTTTTACTAGAAGATTTACCTCTGCAGCATCGTCAAAGAATGATACTGCAGCCTGATGGGTGTCCCGCACACAATTCTCTGCAAGTGAGACATTAATTAAATCGGCACTACCGGGACCAGTGTATAGGACCTCACGGCCCCATCTGTTGGCCTCCTCGGTCGCCCGATCTAACTCCGTTAGACTTTTTTTTGTGGAGACATTTGAAAAATATCGATTATGCTAATCATAATCCTGCAACATCAGTTGAAGAACTGCACCAAAGAGTGGAAAATGCTTATCAATTGGTCTCTCCTCAGTCCATCGCACTGAGCACCAACGAAGAGTGGCAAAGAAGAGCGAATCTTTGGATCTTTAAAGAAGGCAGGCAGTTTGAACATGAGATGTAGGTTCGCCAACCTCTGCAGGTACGATGAAGTTTTTTTAGTATTAAAAACAGTTAACAAAATTGATTGTCCTTTTTTCGACCTTTATGCCATAACTTTGTTATTAATTGACCAAATTGAAATCTGATTGCACCATTGATTTCGGTGTAAAAAATCCTTTAAAATGATTTATTGGAAAGTATAGGATCCCATTTGAAATTTCAAAGTTGTATAGGGTTTGGACTACCCCGAAATTTTTGTTTTCTAAAAAAAGGTCAAAATTCTAAACTAGACTAAAAATGATGAAATATGTATTTTTTGTTTTATTATAACGTTATCCGTTCAAGAGATATTCAGCCGGGCCATCTAAAAAGGACACCCTATATATATATATATATATATATATATATATATATATATATATATATATATATATACATATATA
Source organism: Gonocerus acuteangulatus (assembly GCA_946811695.1). Classification (NCBI taxonomy): domain Eukaryota; kingdom Metazoa; phylum Arthropoda; class Insecta; order Hemiptera; family Coreidae; genus Gonocerus; species Gonocerus acuteangulatus. The sequence continues at coordinate 104,166,684 of OX328124.1, read as the reverse complement.
TATATACATATGTATATTGGAACAAATGTATGAGGTGTATATATTTAAATATATATATATATATATATTTAAATACACACACACACACACACACACATAAGGACCTGAGGACTCTGTTCCTTACTAACGACTTTACCTGTGTGAGTATGATTAACACTTTGGATGAAAGATGCCTTACCACTTTACTAAAGAATTAAAAGGTTTAATTAAATTTAGTGTATGCTTTATTTTACTTTTGATGATATTTATTTAAAAATTTTTGTAGCTTCAATGAACTCGTGAGAAGATCCCTGCTCCATCCGATGTATTCATACATGCTAATTATATTTTGTGAAAGGACTTCTTCGAGCATTCCCAGACTTTAGCATATCCCAGGAAAATTGTGTCATTTTTTTCTTTAAGCATTGTTATTAGTATTTTCAGTCGCAGAAAATTTAAAAGAAAAATGCTGGGAAATCAGGAAAATCTGGCGTCTTCTGATGTTCAATATTAATTATAATTAATTTTGGTTGTGCTAAAGGCCATTGTAGTCGACGCACAATAAATTTTATAAAAAATTAATTTTGGCGTATCGGAGTCCGCCTTTACGGCAATTCATCCCAGAAACAATGACTTTTAAACACAATATTATCAATTTTTATCAATCTAGGTATAAACTACAGTAACACTACAGTATAACTACTGCTTTTTTTCTAAGTTTTTTTTAATTTTACGCATTTTAATTTCGAGGTGCGGCACATTGGGCGAATGTGTTAACTCTGTTAGATTTGTTGACAGGAAAACTTTATTTAATCGTTTAGGCCATGTTTAATAGTTAAGGTCTTGTTGGATATTGTACAAATTGGTTGTATCAGTATTATTTCTCGTCTTATTCTTGTAATACTGGAGGACAGTTATTGATCGTAGATTGGTTTTTTCTTAGTTTGTTGTATCAGGATCAGGAAAACTGATACAAAAATAAAGTTAAAGTATGAACTTATATGACGTTCCAATATCAATGAATATAGTGTATCAAAGTTATTGTTCGGTTAAGTTACTCTCTTCTAGTGCATTTAATATTATTAGATTATATCATTTGTGTTCCAGCAGTATATTTTTGTATACTATGATTTCTCTCCGACTGAATAAACGATCATGTGTTTACGAAGGCACCCACTCGCGAAGACTCAAACAAGATTCTCTGCAAGACGTAAACAAACTTGGAATTGGGCGTTACATCATTTTTGGAAAACGTTTTGCACTAGATAGGACAATGTGAGTTCTCACAACGTTTACGCATTTGATATTTTCTTCTCCGGTGGGGTTTCAGTAGCTCAAATGATAATAGAAATTGTTAGCCGAGAAATCCTAGAAAATAATAGGTCTAGGTTTCAGAAAATACAATAGAATTGCAAAGATACGTTCAAGTTTATCCAGAAGATTTGAGTAGATATTCAAGAAGCCATCAAGCCTTAAGTAGACCTCGCTATGAAAGCAGGAAGCCTTTCTACTGTATGGGCTTTGCGGATAAGGCACAACGGTAGGGGGGCTTAGGAGTTAAAGTTCTTAATCCAGGTCTGTAGATTAAAGAGAATATGAACACAAAGGAGTTACATTTTGAACATCCAGGTTCAAAAATAACTCTTCGATAAAAAGGAAAAAAAAAAAAAAACAAAAAAAAAAAACAACGTATTATTTCCTAATTTCATGTAATTTTATGATTAACCCGAAATCAGGTCCTTTGGAAACCGTTGCTCATTACTTTGACATTACGAGCAACAATATTTGTTACGCCATTTTTAAATTAAGTATGAAAGATAGATATATAGTGCATGATCCAGGAGAAGTTATTGCTCTGTAGGAATGGGACGGATGACGGTAACTTAAATATGTAGTGGTCATCATTTATTTTCGCCAAAGAAACTTTATATATATATATAATTTCCATAGCAAACGATGAAACGAGTTCGAAACCGGTCTATCCGAAGTGGGGGTTCACTCCGGACCTCAGTATTTTCCCGTATCGACATCAATTGTGATATTACGAAATGAAAGTCGAAATATGTCGTGAAACATAGGCCTTTAAAGAGAAAAGTATATTAAAAAAAAATAAACTTAATCGTTCCATTAAGAGAGAGGTTTTACTCCAAAACCAAATTAATCATTTGGCCTTTCCGGCCGCATTGTTCTCTCTTGCAACGGAACTCACTAAGCATGTTGGATTGTTATTGACAAAAAAAAAAAAAAATGGGTCTTTGACTTCATCGTGACAACCAGTGGAAAGGACCAAGGCACAGACAGAACTTGAACGAAATGTGGCCGCTTGATAGAATCATGAGTTTTGGTTTTGTGTCAATTTTATTTTTGATTTTCAGGTTCTAGAGATAACCACAAACACAACATATACCCAACTATCCACTAATTAATCCGGAAAACTGCTGCAATATGCCTGAATCAGGACGAAAATCCTCCAGTAAGGCCAAGATCTTCCTATCTTCAGTTATAAAGACTGTACGAAAGTATTGATGTGACTTATGGACGAGGCTTGGATGATGCATGTATAATACTGAAGGAATCTTTGCTCAATCTCTGGCCTTCAGTTTAAATCCAACTGTGATTATCCGCATAAGGCCTGCGCGTGATTCTTTCATGATGAGAGAATTGTCTTATTTGTCGCCAAGGATTCTTCTGATTGTTCCATCGTATCTCCTGCATCCCTTTATTTAATGGCAACTTTTCCATTATTTTTCCGGGCAAATGTAATTTAGAAAATATTTTAAATATTAGAAATTAGCCTTATCATTTTGAAGAATAAATTAACAAAAAAGTTCGAATGACTAAATTCTCATATTCAAAAAAGAGTCCCGAATCTTGCTTTGTCTGCACTTTGTACTTATTTATCTATTTAATATTTGAGCGCTATAAATGAGCTCACACTCAATTAGCTCAGGAAAACGTACAAACTAGAATTCATAACCTAGAAAATTAGTGTCACCATACTGGCTCTAAAATATCTGTCGAAAAATCGAAGACAATTTTATTTGCAAAAAAAGAACTCGATCGACCAATACCGTAAATTACACTTTACTCTATTGACATAAACAGTGCAGAAACAGTTAAATTTTTAGGACTGACTTTTGACTCACGACATACATAGTTACCCCATCTAAAAGTCTTTGAATCTACTCGCAATCCTCTCAAACACAAAATCAAATTGCCTTATATTTTCCAAGCGTTTAGTATGTCAAAGCTCCAATTTATTTACTAGAGAAGCTAGCCTTGCTCTATATTTCTAATTGATGTCCATTCTTGGCAATTATGCTGTCCTTCGGGAAACTTTCTTCTCTTTAAATGAGAATTTTTGTTTTTGGAACATGGCAAAGCGAAATAATACAATTCCATTGTAACGGAGTGTGAAACTGAGATTTGTAAATTTTGGCGGTTAGTGGCCTTTTTTTTCGAGAATATTATAGTCCAGCCTTTCCTAAAATTGGTGTCTGCAAGCGAAAAAGTTAAGTTTTAATTCTTGTAATAAAAATGTTCACTATAAATATGCAAGACTATTTATTAAAATATCCAGCGATCAATTTTTTCAAATATTTATTGTATCATGAATGTCAAACATTTTTTTTAAATACTCGCATTATAAGAATAATCACTTATTATAGTTTCTACATATGTTTCTAAAAACGCCACCTGCTTTGTTTGTTGGGTGAGCTCTCTACATAAATTTATCATAAAATCAAATTCTACAAGTAAAGGGAAAAAAAACTCTATTTTATGGCAGTTTATAAACTTAGCTATCTATGAATACAAATGGACGGGTTTAATTTTCACTTCTGACTTTTCATTTAATTCTGAATTCTCAGACAAATATTGTTTCCGATCTCTCATGTTGGATATATATTTTATCATCACAGATTTTTCTATAAGATTATTTTTATTAGTTTTCTGTCTATGAACTCATAAACGTGAAACACTGCTAAGCGTATGCTCAATTATAAGATATTTGTTAATGGCAAGTATTGAAGTTCTTGCAAGCTGTACAACTTAAACCAGCAGTAGAAGAGGAGACAGTTAACTTATTATATAGTTTAACTTCTTTGTTCGACGTCGACTTCTTCAGGTATTTCGATACATCCTTTGCTGAAGTGCTTACAATTAAACGAAGATCAAGATGTTGGCTGGGAAAACGATGGTTCCGAATCGGAAGTCAATTGCAATTTGGAATAACCTTCCGACAATAATCATATTTATAAGAGCACTGTATATTACAGAGGATAATAAACGCCATCAGGTTTAAATCTTTATATTTTAGAATAATCAAATCATAAGAAAATGACTCGAGCCCAGATACTCCCGTTTTCCTCCTTGTTGTTGCTTACGCTACTGGGCTACATAGGATAGCATAGGAGCTTAATAGGATCTAAAGGAAACAAGTTTCGCAAGGCTGTGATCAGTTTTTAGATTTGACAATTGAAAAATACACGACCATATTTCGCACACCAAGTACAATAAGCAGCTCCCCTCGTTGTTATTCAACATATTCTATTGTAGAGAGAGCTTGCTCACCGTTAAGGATCTCCAAGGACATTGTTTCATCAGAGCTCATTCAAGCTTGTATCGGCAACACGCATACTGTTGACCCAGTCTAGAAGATTGGAGTACAATCATGCCAGATATGTATTTCTACTCATTGGAGAATAATCTCGCTCAACGATAGGAAATGGTCCGACATTTTTCAAAACCTCCTATATTTTAATTAAACGGCGATACGATAACAGAAAATGTCAAAAACATCAGTAATATTCAGTAAACCTACCATTATTTCTCCTCATTTTGGAGTGTAAATTGCCTTTTAACATTGAGAATCATAGTAGTTTCCTTTTGGTATATTTTCTTAAAAATTCTCGAAGGACTGTAAGGAAAGAAAAAATATCAATGTATAAAAACATTCACTCAAGTGACAAGCTATATCTCTGACACTACATAGACATATATCTCTCACAATACTTATACATAAAACTACACGTGAGAGATATTGACTGAAGTCCAGTATATGGAGGCTTCAAAAGGGGGTCGAGCTAACATTAATTCCCCCAGAAGATTTTTTTTTTCTATTATCCTTAGGTATGGTGTGAGTATGCTGAAACCAATTTTTCCAACTCGAAAGCCGGGAGGAGAAATTTTGGCAGGCGAAAAACCGCGATAGTTTGGCACTTTTTTCAGTTTTTCTTCATTAATTTAAAAACCATTGTTTTAGATAAAAAAAACTTCAAATAGGGAGTAAAGAACATTAAATTTTTCTCCGGCTTTTCTCCCCCCGTCTTTCGAGTTGGAAAAATTGGTTTCAGCATACTCACACCATACCTAAGGATATTAGAAAAAAAATCTTCTGGGGGAATTAATGTTAGTTCAAACCCATCTATCTATTGGGCTACATGTCAAACTATGGAATATGAAAAATCTCGTCTTTCAGATTCGAGACTTCGCTCTTGGATTGTGGTCGATATGGCTAGTCGCAAATTGTCACAACCCTAACCCCTTGAGAATAGCCTTTTATGCCTTAAATAAAGTATGGAATATGACCATTTTTCAATATATTACTTTGTCAATGGATAGAATATGCTCGTTCTCTAGTTTGTTCCGATTTGCATATTCGATAGTTTGAAATGGTAAGGATGATAAATAGGCACCATTATTCAACATTCATTTTTGTAAATATTTATTATAAAATATAGAAATGAAAAACTATTGAATACATGTATTCATTACCATAGCGATACATCATAAACCACTGTCAACTCTACATTCCAAAATAAATGCGGTATTTTTTACTTCGTTAACGAAAATATAAATTAATTTAAATTGCATTATTAACATTTGATTCAATTGTCACCTAGTGATTACATGTTCTTATTATTACTGTTACTGGGAGTTTTCGAACCATGTTAAAACACTTGCATTTACCCTGCATTCTGTTCTAAGGCATCTCCAACGAGGGGTAAATCCATTCACATAATATAATTTCTTGAAAAGACTATTACTACATTTTCTTGTGGACTATCCCTGCTTCCTGTAGGAATTTAAGCACGTTTTTCTCGCTCTGGAATGTTGCCGATCATTCCAAAAGATTTATTACATTTTTTTTTTTAATCTAAACACGCTTCCTTATTTATATATATGAAAATCACGTGTCTGTCTGTTTGTCCGTTTGTCTGTTTGTTCCTTATACAATTCTACACCGTTTGACCGATTTTTACCAAACTTGGCGCACAGGTAGGTCTTGATACGGGAAATCTCCTAGGCTAGGTCAAAATAGTCAAATTTCAAAATATGTTCAAAAGGTCAAAAGTTTTTTTTGTAGAAAATTGGCTAAACTGAACCATTCAGATTTTGACGGCCATTTTGAATAATGTCTCAAATTTATTTGTTGATGTTCTTGATAATTAGAATAACTCGAACTCATTGATAACTTTACATCATTATATAATCATGTAATGCAGTTTATTTCAATTTTATATCAACAGTCACTGTCTAATTAAGGAGCGCTGGCCTTTCTTCGATAAGAGCTATCTATAGATAGCCTGCGAGTATACTCGCAGGCTCTGGTGCTGGCCTCTGTTGGCTGTTTTACGAGACAGCACCAGACAGATATAAACAAATTCACACCGTTTGACCGATTTTCACGGTTTGATCTTGATACGGGGAGAGTCATAGGCAGAAAGTAACTGTACTTGGCACACTGGGTAACAGCTAGTACACAATAAATAACCTAATACGTTAACTGTTAAAAATATTATAATTGAAAAAATATAAGGCATCAGCCCTATCCTGGCTAGAAAATGGTGGTAACCTATAGATAACGTGTCCTAAAATTCCTAGTTAACAATAATGGACGTTTAAATTGAAATAAATCAAAATTATTATTGAGAACATATGCTTTTATTGAAAAATGAATTTGCGTTAACGAAGTAAAAAAAAAAGACCCAATTAATGATTCCTTAGTTATACGTATAATAGTTTGTGTCTATGTTTTATATATTTATTATCTGCAAGCGCGTAGATATGTTTACGTTTCTACACAAATATTTCACAGACATAACACATTGTAAATTCTACGTCTGAAAATATTTATTAGAAATCAGAATTGTTTAGGTCAGTGTGCCTGTCAAAGGCAATAAATAAATATTATAACCGCATTGTGAATTGTTTTTGGTCATCTTCCAAATATATTATGAATTTGTGTGATTCATTGCAGCACCATTTTCTTTGCATTCGACCATTATTTCCTTAAAAGATATCTCACGAGAAATCTTTTACCAGAATACATTATAGCTTTTATTTGTGTAAAGTCTCTAAGAAATCTGTATAAAATACAGATTATTATTTCCTTTGGTTTTTCATACTGTGGAAATTCGGATAACATACAAAGAGAATAATCCTTAGATTAATTGGATTGCATTAAAAAATGTTCTCTATTTACGTATAATTAGTGTTTTATCATTCATGAGTTATTCATAATCCTCTCAATGAATTAATATGAATATATAGACAAAAAATACGAACTCGATATGAATGAGTAAATAATCTTTCCTGATTTTTTTTTATAGGAGTTTTACATATTATTTCGCCATTCCTTGATTAGAAACAGCGAATTCTGTCTTAACTATTTTACTTAAGTTACATTTATTAACAGATTCATTTAATATTATTAGTCTGCTTTTTGAAATAGTTATTAAACATGTTTAAATAAATGAAAATCTGTGTTGTTGTTGTAAGCCATAATATTTATTTCAATATACAGGGTGTATCGCAAGTTAATGATAATACTTCAGGGGGGGGGTCTCCCGTGGTCTTGTGGCTAGCGCCTTGGACTCATAAGCGGGAGATGGTGGGTTCGATTCCCATCCGGCGGCAGTAATTTTCTCATCCCACGGCTCGTTGGGAAAATTCCTCGCTGCACCCTGGATGTCGGCGCTAATGGCCTAGATGTTGATGAGCCGGGGGGGAAAAAAAATAAAAAAATACTTCAGAGTGATTAAACTAGATAAAAAATGTAGTTCGACACCGCCACCCACACATTTCTTTCTCACTCCGTTCCAGACATGTACCGTTCTAAATGTTCTTTGGAAAAACATGTGCATTAGCCTTAAAACAAATTTAATGTTGATTTAAAAAAAATTAATGAAACTTTGAAAAACAATCTGTACAAGCAGAGAAAATTGGAGCTGTATTACGGTGTTTTCTAAAGACCCTTTAAAAAGTGCTTATGTCTGGAACGGAGTGAGATAGAAATATGTGGTTGGTGGTGTTGTCTACATTTTTTGTCTAGTTTCACCCCCTGGAGTATTGCCATTAACTTGCGATACACAGAGACTAACAAACATTTTTCGTATGTAGCTGGAAGGACGGTGAAATAAAAATAAATTTAACAAGTTTGTCGATTTAATAAAATTTCTCAACATTTTTCGCATATTTAGATCCCTGAAATAAAAAATAAATAAATAAGTACTAAAAAACGACTGATGATTTTCATAAACATAGGTACAAGTGATAAAGAAAGAAACATGATAGAACGTGAAGTTAAGTAAAAAATATACCTAATCTAAAGTATAGGGAAAAGTGTGATAAAATATTTAAGTAATATTTTTATAATTTATTGGACGATTAATAAAGATATTTTACCTGCAGTTAATAAAATCGCTTTTATTCATTGACTCATCCTCCTCTTAAAAAAACATATTTTTTTTAGAACTCTATCGATATCGGTATTAAACATTTTTCTACTAATTTCTGATTAACGCTATATTGATGGAGTTCAGTTATGATGGGGTCTTTTTAACTGGTGTCCACCTATGTTTTATTTGTCTGTACTTATTTAATTTTTAAGTACTTGAAGAGGGGTCTAAAGGTACCAAACATGTTTGGCAATATTAATAAATTGGAGGACACGTTTTAATTGATCTTGAGAAAAAGTATTTATTCGCAGCTTGACATAATTTTTCCCTAGGCCTTTTGACTGAGTCTAATTTTGCTTTGTGATACATTTGTACGCCTCAGACTTGTCACCAAGAAAATTCGGTAGAAGCGAATTCTGGTTTTAGAATAACTGAATCCCCTCGAATAGAAATAATAGCCTCCATTCTTGCTGAATTACCTCCGCAGGTCCATTTCATTAAAACAACAGCATCTCCCTTGATGTTGTATAGTTGGGCTCTTGGTTTTGCCTATGTTATTAACTTGATTTTTTGGTTTTGTTGTCCTCCCGTTCTGGATCTCCTAACCTCCTTCTTCTCACGCCTTCCTCGTCCGGCGGTGTTGTGCTCACTTTTCTCATCACTTATTATAATTTATATAATTACTGGGCTTCGGTCCTCTTTCCATTACCAGTTTTATATCAAAATTATCAACATTTTCGTCGTGATAATAAAGTTCAAGAGTTATTGTCCGCATAGAGAGGGGGCGGGGAGAACCACCATTATAAGAGAAAAAAAAAAGGATAAAACACAACAAAAGGTTTTAAGGCGCTTTGTTTGTAAGAAGCCACAGAATCTCTCTCTCTCTCTCTCTCTCTCTCTCTCTCTCTCTCTCTCTCTCTCTCTCTCTCTCTCTCTCTCTCTCTCTCTCTCTGTCTCTCTCTCACACACACTCTCTCTCTCACTCTCTCACTCACTCACTACAACCCCCCTCTCTCTCCCCTCTCAAACAACATTGTGTGGAAGTGATGTGTTAATTAATCCCTTAGAAGACGAGGGACTAGAATTAAGATGAAAAAGTGCTATATTGAGTAGGTTAGGAAGACTATAATCGTGGAGGCATCCAGAGCTGGTAGATTTTCAATTCAGTTCATGGCTTCAGTTCATGCCTTATGGTGCATTCCCTTCGTCTCTATTAAATTCATCTCTTCCCTTAATAGCCTTATTATTCCAGGCTCAACTTACTTACACACACTTTTATTATCTTTTATGAGTTTTTCTTTATGCGATTTGCCTTTTTATGCGGCTTTTATAGAATAGAGCCAAAGGTACATTTTTTTTTAAATTCGAAATATCATAAATTCAAGATTATTTAAATAAATATTAAATCCTCTGACTTAAATAGAAATTGATTTTAATTATTTGCCGATAGGTTTACCGTAAGCATCTTTAAGATGCATCCTGATCTCTCAATTATTGGGTTTATATATTTAAATGTATTAAGAAATTTAGTAAATACATCCTCACAATAGGTCTATTGAGGTTTGTTTTGTTGTATTAAACATCTTATTTTAACAATGAGAAACTTGAAATTTATGCAGAAATGTTCTGAGATATAGACTCTTCATAGACGAATTTTCCGATGGTCAATGAAAGACTGCATTATTATTATCATCTTGTAATAAAAATAACATTTTTTGTTCGCCTACCTCAACTTTTTTAAACGCAATTCAACCCTGAGGGTTGGGCAAAGGAAAATATTAGCTATATAGAAGAAATGGTAGCTATAGAGAGATTAAAAATTAAAAGACAAATAACATATATTTAATAAAAATAGCAGTTCAGCAAACTACATATAAATTCATATATACATGAATGCAGTTTAAATAAAAAATGTGAAAAATAAATTAACATATAATAACACAATCACACAAAGATATAGACACACAAATGCACATACAGTCTGTATCACGAGTGGATGACAATACTCAAGGAGTTCTAACAAGACGAAAAATGTAGTTAAACCCTGCCAACCCCTTCATCTATCTGTTTTTGTATCAGAGATATGCTGTTTTTTTCGTAGAAAACCTCCAAATTTCTCCGCTTGTACACATTATTTTTCAACGTTACCTTACTTTAATGAAATCATTATTATATTTGCTTTAAGGATTTAGCACTTTCAATGTTCACTAGTATATTTTTCAAACCGCAATAACTGTTCAAAAAGTTGATAATAATAAACAAATCTAGTTAACGACAAATTTTCGAGGATCACTACTCTTCCAAATAATAATCTTCGAACTGAGTGAGATTAATAATTAATAAAATTAATATGATGTTTATTTTTGCGATAATATCAGAAATTAATGAAAATTGAGCCGTTCAGAACCAGACCGGACTATCTCACACTATTGTAAATTGAGTTTGAAAAGTAAAATCACAGTATGTCATGCTATCTGTGTGGCTGTTTTGAGAACAATATTAATCTTAAAACCAATTAAGAGATAGAGCCACTTAACAGATGGTCCAATGTGTCTTTTATATTTGAAGAAACAATTTTTAAACTCAATTTTTACAATGTCGGACAGTCCGCTCTGATTCTGAACGCCTCAATTATTCTTGATGAAATTGATATTCAATGATTGCCTGCATAAGGATGATGCTTTGTCTTGTTTCGAAAGAAAAGCCACCACTCCAAGTGGGAATCGAACTTCCGCCAGGGCTAGCACTTGCAGGAGCTATTTCCTAAAACTTTCGGAACACTCTGTAAAATTTCGTTCGGTGTATTCTACCACTTTCGAGTTCTTCAAATGTGAAATATGATATAGGATACATCCAAAATAAGCATTTACACGTACGTTCCCTCATCCTGGCGGGAATACGCGGTGATTAATACTTCGCACCGTGACACAAGCCTTAACTACGTCATTAGCGACGTTCCTAGATTTATCACTAATAGTACAAGATGAAATATTCTCACCTGCTCACCAATTTGGCAGCCTTTCAGATCCGCCGACTCATCCGAGTTAAGTGTTCGCCTTTCAAGAAAAGGAGAATACTCGTCACGGCTTGCTCATAGCTTCCGCATAAGGCCTTGAAATGGATTAACTCATTATAATTCCGAAGGTGCCAAACCCAACGTCAAATATTAAAGATGGGATATTCTTAAATAGAGGTTTTGATTAATACTGGGTGGCGGTGTGATTCCGAAAAAAAATTTATAGTCATTCTATTTCTAGAAGTGGGTGGTGGCTTTTAAATTATACGCGTAAAAAATCACTGACATAGTCTTGTAATTATTATTATTAATTTTTTTATTGATTATTATATTCTGTACGTAAATAAATCTGGTAATATGATATGATACAATATAAGAGTTTTATGCTCAAGGCCTCCCAACTTCAACCTCAATTAACGTCAGAAACCTAAGCTCTCTTCTGCGCCGACCAATGGCTGGAGTAGAATAGAGATCTATGAACTACATACATTGACGCAGTTGAAACAAGACAAAAGTCATTATGCTAACACTTCATTCAGCAGATCTCTGTGCCACTGTCTTCTGAGCCGCCTTTGTGGAGAGAGTGGGTGGGTGACGCCCCATAGGAAGAGGACTTCAGGATTTTGATGAGTAGACAGTTTAGCGTGGAAACGTTGGAATCTGGATAATATACCATCTTCGACGAGTGGGATACTGGAGTGCTTTGACAATATTTCTTAGGATTTTGGATTGGAATGCTTGGATAAGTAAAGAGATAGGCTTAAGTGAATTTAAAAAAAAATAGTGGATATTATTTATTTAATGTTTATTTGATATAAAGGTAATTTATTGGCCCGATGACAGTGAGTGGATAATTATCTTTATGTGTTTAATTTATTTTGTTTAACCATTATGCAAATGACGTACGACTGTCCAGCTGTCCCTCCCCGATCCATTTACTCAATTACCTGATGATCTCAAATGGCAGCTTTTTAATTGAATTTAATCTCAAATTTCTTGGTAGTTTTGGTGTAGAAGCTACAACTAATCTGACGAAATGGAAATTAATGAATATTGGCTTAAATATTTCAAAATTCCAACGTAAACTGATAGTTTTTATTCGAGACTTCTTCGTTTTATTGGAAGGAGAGCAGGTTTATTTTTTTGGAACGAGGGAACAAGTTAGTGACCTTTATATCTGTGTCTTCGCCTGCCTTTTTTGGCATCACCTGTTCAGAACCTGGGAAACAACAATATAAAAGCGATCTAATACTCTCCTTTGCAAAATATCAATTTATATAATTATTTGCTCTAAATATTTGTTTGATTGAATGAACTGCGGCTATACACCTTGTAATGTATAAAGAAAGTCCGTCTCGCAGGAGCTGCATATCTTAGCACTTTCCTAAGAATTTGGGTAGTGTAGAGTGTATTCCTGAATAATTTGCTTAAAATAACCTATTCACTTGTACTTCCTGCCTTTCGTAATATTTTTCACTGGTCAATAAAAAAAATTTGTTTACACTTAGGGGATAGGATGTTTGTTTATGGGCAATAAACAGCGATATTATTATGCCCACACGTTTACACTTAGGTACAAGGGATTAGGTGAAAAGTTCTCAACTCGTGTAAATTAGGGAGTGAATATACAGTTCCTCCTGAAATACCGTGAAATTGCCTCCACTTCCTAGGCAAAAATAAAAATATTAACCCGCAAAAAGTCCACGTCAGTGAATGTCCACGTCAGCTCGGCGTTTTTCGAGACCAATAATACATAACTTTATATTATTTGAGCCGAAAGCTCTTACTGTCTTATAAAACTCGGAAGTATGTATCCGTACTTTTAAACTCCGTGCCCGACTTGTTAAATTAATACACATATATGAAGTTAATCACCATTATTCGCTTAATTTTCAAATCTATAGAAACAAAAGTACTTTCTAGCCTGAGAGAATCGAATAATTGAGCTCTCAATGTTCGAATGATGTGAAAAAATGTCTCGAAGAACCAAAGAGGGTTAGAGAACGTGAATTCCAAGTTCAAAGGAGCCGCCTTGTGCTTAAGGAGGTCCTAATTGACTATTAACGTCAGTAAATGAAAAATATACTCGAAACTGTATTAGTTTTAAGAGGCATAACGATGTGCATGTCTTGTTTTTCTTTACGTAATCATCGGTATCATTAGGTTTATATTTTATGTTTAGTTTTAGTCAAGAGAGTTCTTGAATTCCACATAGCACCATTTCCATCGACCATTAAAACGGTTTTAGATAGAGCATGAGGAGCCAAAGTGATCAATTGATAATATTTGGGCATTAAGCGGCTCAACAAATTATTCAAGGCAAAATTTAACAGTCTAGCAAAACTCTTCCTGAGGTTATGGAGCAAAAGTTTTTAGACACAACATTCTTTGAATATGTGTTCTATACTTACAAGGGGAGTATACAGCGATGGGGGCACTGATCTGGACCAATTTTTTTCTGGTGATTCTACATCGAAAAATAGTCGACACGTGTCCGAGCGTTCCGTCCAATGCGCCTTAGGATCCGAGAAATAAAATAAAATAGGTTGAAAGTGCTTTATTTTTTATATCGACTTTAGAAAATGATATCGACATGATTCTTTCACCAATTCATTTGTTTTATAGAGTAGATTAAACGAAAAATATAATCGTTAAACAATAATTTATATTTCGTCAAATATATTCTAAAATATGCTTACGTTTTCAAGTAAACTAGTATTATACATTTTTTTACACCAAAAATAATAGCAGATTTCAAATCAGCACCCCAAGAAACCCTAATGTGGTGAATATTTTTGAAAACAAAAAGTAATGTAACGTTTTGAAATTCAATATCTCCCCTTAAGATAATCCGATTTTTACGTCATTGAAATCTTTCAAAAGAAGAAAGACTCCTTTTTCTAACCATATAAATGACGATTGTATTATCTCAAAAGGTACTTGCAAAAAATGGTTCTCAAAATAAAAATAAAATGTAAACGTTTTTGCATTTAACTTCAATCCCAGAGCACGTAGAAACATCCTGATTAGAGGGAAATGTGTCACATTAGGGCCTTTATCGATTCTCCAAGTTTGGTTTGAATCAGGTAAATATTCTTTGAAATATGACCGGATTGTTGAATCTTTAACAAAATTTTAAGGGTCCCGCTTAGCGAAATATAAAATACATTTTTCTATATTTTTGTAATTTTCCCAAAATTTGAATTTACGGGTTTTTCAATGTGCTTAAAACGAATCTGACATCTGTTTTTAAATCAAAAATTTTTTTATAATGGAGAACTTTTTAAATGTAGGTATATGGAATATTTTGGCAGAATAATGACTTCTAAAGAGTCGAGTATGTAAAACAATTTTTTATTTAAAAA
Source organism: Gonocerus acuteangulatus (assembly GCA_946811695.1). Taxonomy (NCBI): domain Eukaryota; kingdom Metazoa; phylum Arthropoda; class Insecta; order Hemiptera; family Coreidae; genus Gonocerus; species Gonocerus acuteangulatus. The sequence continues at coordinate 104,151,643 of OX328124.1, read as the reverse complement.
CGGACGTCAGATTCGTTTTTAGCACATTGAAAAACCCCTAAATTCAAATTTTGGGAATATATATATTTTCCCTTTTGAGGAAATATATTGTGAAAGGAGTTTGGTTCGGATAAAGAGGGACCATTCCGAAGAGCACAGGAAGGACACGGAGTTTGAAAAGACCACCTGTCAGGACTAGCTGAATCCATATTGGTGGTCACATAGAGCGTAATCTCCAATCACAACCATAGTCACTGAGTGCTTATCATCCATTCACATTGTTTCATTATATAGTTTACTATATTGATATATTTTCAATTCTATCAGTTTCTTTTCTCTCATTACTGTAGCCCAATTTCGTCTTCATGTTATTTTTCTTGTTTCGAAATCCTTACATTTTCAGCTTGTAAATTAACCCTATTTCTGAATGGAAGATAAGCGCTCGGTCTAACTAGCAACTCAATTTAATGTGGCAGCCCATATTATTTCATTTTAAATAAAGTTTTCATCCTATAATATAAACATATTAGTCTCACCCATGCCAGTGACGACGGTCTTCACCGACAGGTATGACAATAAGCATATTATGTCTGTAAGTTAAAGTGTCCTATTCAGAGAAACGATATAATCTCTTCTGGTGAATTCCCAGACAAGTACTTTACCTCGAATAGTTAGTTTTCATTAATCTCGGTACATAAGGCAACAGCCCAGTTGAGATGGATAATTTTCCTGAGTGTAGTTTTTTGTCAGAGTGGGATTACAGTGTCTTCTTCTTGGAGGTGTGCGGCTTATAATTGTTAGCATTATTTTCTAGCCCAGGTTGGAATATTAAATTTCATTTCTTTGGGAGAATCACTCATTAATTCGAATAGCTTTTGTTTCTTTTATGTAACAACCTTGATATTTTTTTCAGCTTACGGTGATTAGACTATTATAGCGTATAACTCGGCAAAAGTAGGTGTTGCGGGAGCTACCTTCATCGGTAAATAATCGCCTCTGCTGCCCGTACCTCTTTGTAAGAAATGAGGAGTAAGGTTTGGTTGTGCGTTGGAAAAAGCCGGTAGACCTTGCTTCTCGAGTTCTTCGCACGTTGTGTAGTTGTTTTAGTTTGTTGCTAGAGTAATATAATTTGTGAATTATACTGTGCGGGGCGAAGTTTAGTGTAATAAAAACCTCTGAGGGCATGCCCAAGCAACGTTGATCGATGGTTATTAGGTGTTGGAAGTAATATTTAGTGAGTGCACGCGACATATTTTTTATAAGCAAGTAAAGCATGTTATTTATTATTATTTTCTTCTGAAAATGCTCTTTTATTATTTTTGCCTGGCATGTTGTAATTTATATATTTAGTTTCAAGTAGAATAATTTATTTTTACAACCTTGTATTTATTGAGTGATTGTTACCTCCCTCCCCGGTAACTGTTATCCAGGAACAGGTACCTTATAACTGTTACGATATTGATACTCCGGTAACATAGGTATGGTGTTAAGACATGTTAGCCGAGCGATATTCGTATAGAAAAACGTTAAAAAAGTGAAATCTGCCTGTAGTTGACTCTGGTGAACATTTCGTAAATGCCTATAGGCTTGAAGATAATAATCATTAAATTGGAATGCCTTATCAGTTCGAACCAATTAGATTTCAGCTATTCAGAAGGTTGCTTTAGCCATTATTGGTGGAATGCTTCTGGAAGCTGTTTTGCCTAGGGCTGAGCAGGAACCGCCTGGTAGGAATACTTAGCCAATTAAAGTCGCACGGCAAATGATCATTTAGATTTCGCTTGTTATAATGTTTTTCAGCGTGTAAGTTTTTTTTTAATCCTCTTATTAACCGAAACTTTTCACAAAGACCTTATTCTATTTACTGACTGTTTAATGGAGTATCCGCGTGCATTACGAAGCTCCTCAAATGAATAAATAAATAAATAATGGAGTGTCGAACAATTAAACACTGATACTATCAATAATAACAACAATAAACCTATACTAATACCATAAATCATAGGCAAGTTGACTTAAAACAAATGAAGGGGTCAGGGCAAAATAGTGACAAGCAACACTTTTAACAACACTTTACTGTAGCTGCCTTATGTAGGATATTATATGGGCATATCAGTCTATGATGCAAATACTACTAAAATATGACTACAAGCTCTGTATGCTACTTAATCTTGTTGCCCCTAACCAGTTCAACTGATAGTCCCACATAATATTCCACGTACAGCAGCTAGAGTTTTGGTTTGTTAAAAATGTTGCTTGGCACTATTTTGCCCCGACCCCTTCAAATTTGATATTTTTATGTTATTATATATATGTTCATTCAATATTTGTTAAAAGTGGAATCCTAGTCGCTACAACTTATTAAATAATAAATAAATAATAATAAGAACGAGTCTGAGAATTGTTGGGATTCGGCTATGTAATTTCGTACTAATCTTTATGTAGAACGCGGCATGCTCTTTGGCACCCTTCTTCAGCAATGAATGTCTAGGGAATGGAGAAAGGCCAAAACTAGAAGTTAAGTGGCGGAAAATTTCTGAAGAAGGCTGTCAATATGCATGCCGAAACGTTCTAAATATTTACAAAAAAATAGACGAAAATATTTTTAGTCAAATTCCAACTATTCCCTGACCTCTTATCACCTCGACGGCTAACTATCTGCACCTCATTAGTAATTATGATAATCAGATTCGAAATTTAAAACTTAGGGTGCGTTTACATCTGACACTTCTCGCGGGAAATATATGTCAGGTGTCGGATAGATATTCTCTTGAAGGTTTACATACTGACAGAAATAACTAGGCATTTATGTCATGGCTATGTATAGGACAGTTCTGGATTTGTTCTAATTTGCGATAAATTCACCAAAAGCACAAATAATCAGTGTTTACATCTGTTGGTATAGAAGTGTCGACAATACAGCTAGTAGCCAAGATATTTATCTCTGAAATTAAATTCTTCTCGTAAAAACCTGTGTTTACACCTGGTGGTATAGAAGTGTCGACACTTATAGTTCGTGATAGAAACATATATTTCAGACATAAATTGCTCATGGTTTACACTAGTCGCAATTTCTGTCTGATATAAATTTCCTGCAATAACTAGCAAGTGTAAACCCACCCTAAGGTTGCCATCTTACTTTCCAAAGCACTGGAATCTCTCAGTTGCCAAGTGGAAATAGCTCGCTCCGCCTTCTGGATTTCTTCTATTACAATCAACAAGTAATAATTAACTGCCTCTCATTTACTTTCATGTGTATTAATAAAAAAAATATTAACTAAAAAAAATCAATTAAGAACTGAGGCGAACAGACACAAACCCCGGTCAATAAAACGAAATCGACACTTTTGAATTTTAAGCACATATTGCTCCCAATGAGATCACTCTAACAGAAATTTCATAAAATAATTTTTTGTAGGAAATTTAAGTGTCTTTCGGAGGCCCGGTAGCCGTGAGTGTTAAGGCGTGAGCACTTAACACTCCGTGCCAAGGGTCGTAGGTTTGTTTCCCACTATAGGGTGGTGGCTTTTCTTTAGAAAAAAGAAAAGGTTACAGCCCTATTCTGACTAGAAAAGGGTGGTAACATATAGATAACCTGTCCTAAAATTCTTAGTTAATAAGTTAATAATGGACTTTAAAATTTGGCGTCCTGAGGAATGAAGCAGGAATTAGGAGTTTCCATGTGGTCTGGAGCCTAGTGCAATAAATAAAAGTTGGCATTCTAGGCAATAATCCGAACTACGAGTTGTCTTGATGACGGTGAGTCAATGTGTTAACTCACCATTAATATGTAAGGATTATGTTTGAAGGTTAAATATAGTCTGATGGATCGATATTGATGAAGAGAGAGCCTTGAAAGAGCAGCTTGCCTCTGGCCTTTGTGCGGTTAGGCATTGCTGAATCGCCAATAGGATCCCAATCAAACATTTACAGTTCATTATTTCCCTTCATTCATTCATTAATTGGGCTTGATTGTTTTTGTTCATTCTCATCCTCCGTTTAATATCATTTTTAGAAAGATTTCACTTTTTTTTTTACCGTGGAATATGCATTTATTACAAATGGCAAACTAAGAAAAGGCGTTGCAAAAATCTGTTACATCTTTGCATTAGAGCCAGAGAGCTTTACTCATGCCTTTTACGTTTCGCCGAGGCTCCAGCATCAGTGACCTGGATGATTTCTTCGAATTCAATCTGATGGAATGTACACCGAAAATCAGCAAAGATTTTATTCGAAGTAGTCCAGAAAAGAGAATACCTACCACTCTTTCTATGACATTGTTTTGGGGGATTGCAACTTGGATCTCAAGAATCCTGGGCAGCTGGAGACGAATCCTGCTAGATTTGGTCCTTATGATTTCACGCGCAATATCGACAAGATTAAAAGAATTATGCAAGCTATCCACAGACCCGGGGGTCAACGTGGGTATGCTAAGGGAACATTCGCCTATGTACAAATAGGCAAAATAGTTTTACCTTAAAAAGATATCTAAAAGGGCGTTAAACTTATTGAGCTTGTTTAAATTAAACGTGTTAATTCTATTTATTAGTAGCGTTCCTGCCGGCTTTTATATACATTTAATTTTGATTAAATCGTTGCGTTTTTTCTAAATATTAAATTTATTCTTCATGTGCCATAGTAAGAACGTATGCAGTGAAGATAGTAGAGAGGTGTTTTCTATAGATAGGTGCTCCCGGTTGTATTTCTGTCTCCAGAGCATCCCCGTGTCGCTTTGTGACAAGTTCATGGTCCTCGCCTTCTTTATATTTTTGTCCTTATATCTAACGTCTGTGCTTCATTTGATTCTGGAGTCAACAATTTAAGATTGTGGAAACGATGTTATATAAGTACTCATTGTTACCAATGAGAACTCGTTGTCGCTTTTATAACATCATCATGCATGTATATATCATTTATCATATAATACTATCGCATAGATGGTTCCTTTGGAGTATTTCTGTTCTATTGAGCATACAGTAAGTAGCAATATTTAAGAACCACAGGTCTTTTTTTTTTTAGCACTTTCCTCCGAAGGAAAGTAGCTATTGAGGTTAGACTCATGACAGAATTTTTGAAAAATTTCTTCAAATCTTTATCGATCCTACCTAGTAGACACCGAAAATGACCCCCGTTAAAATTTATATATATCTATATATATATATATATATATACATATATATATATATATATATATATATACATATATATATATATATATATATATATATATATATATATATATATATGTGTCTGTTAACACGATAGCGGCCAGAGTTTTTGTTTTTTCGTCACGAAACTTGGTATATAGCATTCAATTAGCAAACGATTGAACGAGTTCGTTAACCACCAAAGTCGGTCCACCGGAAGGGGGGGTTTACCCCGAACCCAAAACACTAATTTGACTATGTCAGCCGTAATATTTGTTATATTTCAACGAAACTTTGTATTCGTAGTGGTAATATAGAGAGAAAAGTGAGATATAAAAATGAACTAAATCGGTTCATTAGAAGGGGGGTTTAATCCGGACCCACAATACCAATTCGCCACTACCAGCCGTGATTTTTGGTATATTTCGACGAAACTCGGTATTCGTAGTAGTAATCTACAGGTAAATATGTGTTGTAAAAATAAACTAAATCGGTTCATTAGAAGGGAGGGGGTTTACTCCGGACCCAAATTCCTAATATACTCATACCGGTCGTAATTTCTGCTGTATTATAACGAAACGCGGTATACGTCGTGGGTAACTCATGAGAAAGAAGTGTTGCAAAAATGAGCTGAATCGGCCAATCGGAAAGCGGGGGTTTAATTTGTAATATATTTCAATAGAAAAGCCCGCCAGACGTAGGTTCACAAAGCCGCCGCAAGGAGCGCTTTCTACCACTAGAGTGACTGTAACCTGTTCCTGCGTTAGATCAAAATACGATAATATGAGGTTTTTTGTATTTATTACGTAGTGTAATAGGTAACATGTGTAAACATAACTCTGGAAGCAAATTAATAATTGATCAGTTACTCATTACAAATTTAAAAGAGAACTATTCATGTTTTTATTTTATTTATGTAGGATATTTTAAGCAAATTGTTCTGGAAAGCAGTCTACACTACCCAAATTCTGAGGAAAGTGCTTAGTTATGCAGCTCCTGCGTGACGGACTTTTTTTTTTTTAATTTCTGGTCTTCCTGTATTCCCTTTACAATTGCCGAGGAGGCTCAATCAATTTAATTCTCTACTAATTGTTTTTATTACTTAATTCAATTAATACCTCAGATCAGCTTCTTCCGTTTTATTTTAATTTAGTTTATATTTATATTTACGAAGAAAATCACTTAAAATACTCTAATTGTTACCTCAAAGAAGGAATGACAATAAAAATAGACACAACAAAACATAAGTGGATTCTCGTGCAAGAGATGGGCGTTCGAGTCCCACCTGCTGCAGGAATTTTCTCACGGTTCGTTTAGAAAATTCCTACTGCACCAATGGACGTTGATACGCCGTAAAAAAAAAAACAAAAAACAAACATTCGTACGACATTTTATTTTTAATTCTTTATTTTAATTCTATTAATTTATATCTATATATATTTTATTCCTATCATTATTACTATAAGTTTACTTTAATATTTTGTTTCTCTTTTACTACCGCATTTTCTGTGGAAATGCCGACTAGAAAAGTTTTTAATTTCAAAACCCATAGATAATGAAAATAAGTTTCGTGACGAAAAAACAAAAACTCTGGCCGCTATCGTGTTAACAGACACACATATATATATATATATATATATATATATATATATATATATATGTATATATATATATATATATATATATATATATATATGTATATATATATATATATATATATATATATATATATATATATTTATAAATATTTATATTTGTTTGTTTGCTCTCTAGCTGGCTCAAAAAGTTTTAATGAAATTTAGTATAACAATACTCAAAGGTCGAATTTGTTAGCCAGCAACCCGAACATCGTAGCACTTAAGTTTTTGATTAGGTAGGTAGGTACACGTTTTATAAGTTGTTGAATGAGGAAAATCTGACAGTATTTCCATGGGTCTATCTATCACCTTTATCTCGGAAAATTGACAAAAGTACATTTTTCCTGATATTTTCGGATGTATTCTTCGAAGCCGGTTGGGACATCAAAGCACCTATTCGGAAACTTATTAAATTTCATAGAATTACGATTCTTATTCAATTTCTGATAGTGATTTCATTTCAGAAAATCGGTGTTTAACTATTTCTCTTCTAAGCTTAAGGGATAAAAACGGAAGCGTGCTAAGATGACGCAGTTCCTGCTGCGGACTGTTGTATCAATAATGAAGCGAGTACTAAAAACCAAATTTACCGGCTCTCTGTTGACGAGCGCCTCGCTCTGACAGGCCGAGTGGGCACCCTGCCATCGAACATGAATCACCCGGTAGCAGGAACACAATGACAAGGGTGTCTCCTGAAAGCCAGCAACAGTATCCGCTATGTTTTACTCGCGAACACATCAGCTGAGTAATGTTTCCACTCCACAGCTGATGGACTGCATCCGCTCTCTAGATACAACATCCTACTCATTTATACCCCTTCTCTCTACTGCGTTCTTAGGCTCCTTTACTCAGATCTTAATTGTTTTAACTGCCGATTCAATTAGCTCAAAAGTTTGTTCGGCTAATTACAACGTTAAGAATTTTAGTGCGTCCTCTTTCTCTCCACAGCAAGGAATTTCGCTTATGACGCCGACCGTATAACGCAATCCGTAAGTCTTTCTAGACGATTTTTCGTTACAGAACTCGTAGATCACAAACAAAAAACAACAATAAACGGTGATTCTGGGCGACAATTGCAGCGCTTACGTTTTTGCTTTACTAGACTTCCTGCTACTCTTTTTGTAAGGTCAGTGTACTAATTTGCGTTAAGGAGTATTAGCTCAAATGAAAGTCCAGAATAATTAAATGTTAATTATTCATGATGCATTGATGTTTTTCTCAGTCCTGAATATATCAAAAGACCTGTCCTGGATATTAAACTTATTCGGAAGATTTCAATAGCTTTTTGGCTTTTATATTTTTGGTAATCATTGAGACTTCTTCCACCTCATTCATATTGAAAGGCTTTTGTAACAGCTAAGAACATAATTAATTCCATTTTTGTTTTGTTCAGTTCTTTTCTGTATTTTACAAGGATTTATTTATTTCTCTTTACTCATCTTTAATGCTCTCTCGTTCTGAGTTTTAATCGATATTAATAAGCTGAGCTGGTGAATTATTTCTGCTGATATTTATCATTTGGATTCGAAGTTTGTTACCGCTTAAGGTTGAACTGATAAGCATGAAATGTTCCACTCCCTTACATTCTTATCTATATGATGATAAGACAGTGCGCATGACTGACAGAGGATGCATTGGTCTAAATCAAGGCTAATATTCGTCCGATGTAATCTTCCAGAAGCTAGTTTGTTTGATGAAGATATTTCACATTTTGAAAATTAAGTTTGGAATTCGTTTACCAATTCTATAGTAAACGAACCCTAGTGTTTTTATTGTGGCTATTAACCATAAAATGGGGTCACATTATATATGCTGCTTATATATTTGTCTGAGACCAAACAGACAAATATATAGGTATATATTTGTCTGTTTGCACTCTTTCGGCAAAGTTCGGCCCTTTGGTATCAGATAAATGAAAATGTCCTAGGAGTAAAGGTTTGTGCTAATTCAATGTTTCCCCATTTTACGTTAGCATAATTGGATGCATATAGTAATGGTTAATTCGTTCAATGAATGACATAAGGTTATCAGCTAAGGTGACATTGTAAATTGTGACGTGGCGCCCTGCGGGGAGTGAGAACCTGCTTTCTCTACCTCTTTGGACTGATAACGTTTCACGTTTTATATTTTATTTGGAATTCGCACCACTTGTAAATGTTTACTATCCACAAAAGATAGTCAATTTTCTTCTCCATTTTGGATGTAACAGTTTCGTATATAATTTAAGATTTTTATTCTTCTGTTTTTTTTCCCCCGTGGTCGGTAGGCCTTGGAGGAGTGGCGTCGGTTCTAGGGGGAGTCTGTGAGAAAATGGCGTAGAAGCAGGTGCTAAGGAAAAAAAGTTATTCTTTGCAAATATGAGGTTTCCAGCTTTTAAGGAGGGACTGAGGCGTCCTTTTTGTTAACAATGAAAATGAAGACCCAGTAGTACGAAGAGGCGGCATTTGTCTTCTCGGTTTATCGTTTTGGCCGAACATGTGATTGGAACTCCATGTGGTAGGCTTCTAGAGCATATTGTGGGACATATGAGTGAGTAACCCATCCATTTTATCTTCTACTGGATACCAGTCTCCACGTTTCATTTATCTCCAGGCCTCATTTAAACTTTTTTCTTCCTTTTGCCGTTCAAGTACTGCCATGAGTGCAAGTAACTATATTATTCAATACTTGGATAATATTGATTCTTCTTGTGATATTTTTATGTATATATATATATATATATATATATTTATGCTTTTATTTAGAGTCTAATTTTGTTCTTCCCAGATTACTGATAGTATCTGGTGTGTATACATGTGTGGTTATCTATCGATACCTTTTGCTATATTATTCAATACTTGGATAATATTGATTCTTCTGGTGATATTTTTATATATATATATATATATATATATCTATTTATGCTTTTATTTAGAGTCTAATTTTGTTCTTCCCAGATTACTGATAGTATCTGGTGTGTATACATGTGTGGTTATCTATCGATACCTTTTGCTATATTATTCAATACTTGGATAATATTGATTCTTCTTGTGATATTTTTATATATATATATATATATCTATTTATGCTTTTATTTAGAGTCTAATTTTGTTCTTCCCAGATTACTGATAGTATCTGGTGTGTATACATGTGTGGTTATCTATCGATACCTTTTGCTATATTATTCAATACTTGGATAATATTGATTCTTCTTGTGATATTTTTATATATATATATATATATCTATTTATGCTTTTATTTAGAGTCTAATTTTGTTCTTCCCAGATTACTGATAGTATCTGGGGTATATACATGTGTGTTTATCTATCGATACCTTTTGCTATATTGTTCAGTATTGGAATGATATTAGTTCTTCTTGTGATATTTAGAGTATATATATGTATTCATGCTTACCCTTTATTTGGGCATTTATTTATTTATTTATTTTTTTGGTATTCATAGATATTTATAATATTTAAGGTATATATATGTGTGTACATGTATTTGTTGTCTTACTGGGAACATTTTGTACTTTATTTCAATATAGTTACCAGCTCTGGAGTATCTTGTTGTTTTCTTTTTTTTTATTTGGATCACCTGGGTTTCATACCTCATTGAACCTGGCTATCCGTTGGTCTATCCGGATAAATTGTACCACCCCAGGTGTGGGTAAGTGAGTCTCGCTTTAAACTGTTTTTCTTTTGTTTCAATATTCTTTCAAATCAAATTTATTTCGGTACAATTTAATGGCGCCCGAACATTGGACTTTTGGTTCCACTTTTATTTGTTAATTTAGCTTCTTATGTTACATAGATATTTATATTCGCTCTTCTTTGTCTAATATCTGTCTTACCCTAGTAGTGGTTAGTTCCTAATTTTATTCTATATTCATTTAGTCTCGTTTTCTTGTATAATTGTCATCATGTCTTCATTTGAGAAATTGTCTACCGTTCAAAAATATAGATTTCTGCTTTCTCGTAGGGAAAAAGTGTTTGCCTTGGTCAGCGATATTTTTCAGACGTCAAAGGCTTTGACAGCTGAGACTGCTTCTAAGTTTAGAACAAAATTTGATAGGTTGCTTAAGTCCGAAACGGAATGGGCAGACATCTGTGAAGCAATTGAGCTCTTTAATGCCTCGTTAAATGATGATGAAATTGGGAATTTCACTATCTCTATCTCAGCGGAAGAAAGGTCTTTCTCTGATGCGGTAGATCAAGCAAAAGAGAATTATCTTGCCTTTGCGCAGACAGCAACTGTTCAACCTTTGAATAAAGGAGAAATTACTCATGTTACTCCGCTCAGTGATAACCTCCTCCCTCGTATCTCTATTCCTACATTCTCAGGGGAAACTGAGAAATTTGTGGAATTTCTGTCATTGTTCGAATCTGTCGTTGATAACAACAAAAACATCTCCGATATTGCAAAATTTCAATATTTAAGATCTTCATTATCTGGTGATGCACTCTCAGTCATCGCTGGAATTGATTTACTTCCCCAAAATTATGTCATTGCTTTGGAAGCCTTGAAAAATAGATATCAGAATAAGAGACGCTTGGCTAGTATATATTTCCGTAAGGTCACGGAGTTTTCTCCTCTGTCGAATGGTTCACATAAGGAACTTCAGCGGTTTTTAACCACCCATACTAATAGCTTTTGTGCGTTGGAAAAAGTTGGTATTCCTGATATTAAGGACTTCATGAAATTGCAATTGGCTTTGACGAACCTAGATCCTGGTAGTCGCCGTGCATTTGAAGATAAATATTCATCTACTTCTTTTCCGACTTATGATGATTTAATTAAATTTATAACCAGTCGCAGTCGGACAGCCGAGTTGATGTCTGAAGAAGTTCGACCCGCCAAGAAGTCTGACAGTTCAGCTGGCAATAAGAAGAGGATTACCTCTCCGACGTACCAACTATATTCAGCAGAGGACAACTCATCCCCCCCATCGGATGAATGTTCGGAGGAAAATAAAAGCCTGAAAGTATCTGATGATTCGCCTGTTTTGGCTTGTCCTGTTGCACCACCGGTTCGAAGGAAAGCTCCACTGCAATGCTGGAATTGTAAAGGACCTCATGTATATCGTAAATGCACTTTGCCTCGATCACGATTTTGTTTTAGGTGTGGCCATTCTGGAGTAACAAAAATTAATTGTCCCAAGTGTAAACCGGGAATCCCAGGTGGTTCAGCCCCCAGAGTATTTTCAGTAGAAGCAGTTGGCCCAGCTGATTTATGGTATGATTTGAAGATGAAGCGGGTGAAGAGTCAGCCTCATAACCACCCTGAATGGATGGTTCGTCAAGAACGTCTGTACTATTATCGAAAAGATGCCAAGAAGAATGGAATGGATCGAGAAGAACCTGAAGCTTGGAAGTTAGTCGTGCCCTCGTACCAAAGGAACAAGGTTATGGAGGAGAACCATGCAGCTACACAAGCAGGACACCCTGGTATTGCCAAGACCTATTGGCGCGTTGCACAATCATATTACTGGCCTGGTATGTATGATGATATTTCACGTTTTGTTCGTCGTTGCGAAGTTTGTCAAAGAGTGAAAGCCAATAATCAGCCCAGTAGAGGATGGATGCAGCATCGGCATATCCAAGCCCCTTGGGATTGCGTCAGCTTTGACATAATGGGCCCTTATCCTCGTAGTGCTCAAGGATTTACCCACCTTTTGGTGTTTCAAGATGTTTTCACACGTTGGGTGGAGTTGGTCCCCTTAAGGAATACCTCTGCTGCTTTGGTTGCTGAAAAGTTTAGAAATGTTATCCTTAAACGTTTTGGTTGTCCCAGAGTCATCATCACCGACAATGGTACTAATCTCGTAAGCAAATGTATTGGTAAGATTACCGAGTCTTGCGGTATCTATCATCATCGCACCCCTTTCTATCATTCCCAAGCCAATCCTGTGGAGAGGTCTAATCGTAACATTAAACAGATCATCACTTCTTACTTGCAGGGATCTCACAAGAACTGGGATAAGTTCATTGGCGAAATCCAGTTTGCGCTCAATTCCGTTTGCCAAGAGTCCACCAAGTTCTCTCCGGCTTTCCTCAATTATGGTCGGGAACTCCACATGGCTAATAGCCCCCGTTTTACTAGTCATGACCATGATATTGATCTGAATCAGGATGTTAGTCCAGCCAAGGAAAGATGGGCTCAACGTATGAAGAAAATGGAGGAGATCTTCCACGCTGTAGAAGAAAATGTGGTGAAAGCCCAAGATACACAGACGAACCGTTACAACCTCAGACGAAGGGAAGAGACCTTCAAGCCTGGAGATCAAGTCCTCAGGAAGAGCTTTCCGCAATCCTCTAAACCCAATTCGTTCTGTGCCAAGCTAGTGCCCAAGTTTATCGGTCCTTTCAAGGTCACCCGTGTTAGCCCAGCTGGAGTCTGTTGGTTGGAAGATGAGAAAGGATCACAAGCAGGGAAATGGCATGCTCGTAACCTCAAACCCTACAATTGTTGATAATTTCTGGCGGTTCTCCCTCTAAGGAAGGGGGTATTGTGACGTGGCGCCCTGCGGGGAGTGAGAACCTGCTTTCTCTACCTCTTTGGACTGATAACGTTTCACGTTTTATATTTTATTTGGAATTCGCACCACTTGTAAATGTTTACTATCCACAAAAGATAGTCAATTTTCTTCTCCATTTTGGATGTAACAGTTTCGTATATAATTTAAGATTTTTATTCTTCTGTTTTTTTTCCCCCGTGGTCGGTAGGCCTTGGAGGAGTGGCGTCGGTTCTAGGGGGAGTCTGTGAGAAAATGGCGTAGAAGCAGGTGCTAAGGAAAAAAAGTTATTCTTTGCAAATATGAGGTTTCCAGCTTTTAAGGAGGGACTGAGGCGTCCTTTTTGTTAACAATGAAAATGAAGACCCAGTAGTACGAAGAGGCGGCATTTGTCTTCTCGGTTTATCGTTTTGGCCGAACATGTGATTGGAACTCCATGTGGTAGGCTTCTAGAGCATATTGTGGGACATATGAGTGAGTAACCCATCCATTTTATCTTCTACTGGATACCAGTCTCCACGTTTCATTTATCTCCAGGCCTCATTTAAACTTTTTTCTTCCTTTTGCCGTTCAAGTACTGCCATGAGTGCAAGTAACTATATTATTCAATACTTGGATAATATTGATTCTTCTTGTGATATTTTTATGTATATATATATATATATATATATATTTATGCTTTTATTTAGAGTCTAATTTTGTTCTTCCCAGATTACTGATAGTATCTGGTGTGTATACATGTGTGGTTATCTATCGATACCTTTTGCTATATTATTCAATACTTGGATAATATTGATTCTTCTGGTGATATTTTTATATATATATATATATATATCTATTTATGCTTTTATTTAGAGTCTAATTTTGTTCTTCCCAGATTACTGATAGTATCTGGTGTGTATACATGTGTGGTTATCTATCGATACCTTTTGCTATATTATTCAATACTTGGATAATATTGATTCTTCTTGTGATATTTTTATATATATATATATATATCTATTTATGCTTTTATTTAGAGTCTAATTTTGTTCTTCCCAGATTACTGATAGTATCTGGTGTGTATACATGTGTGGTTATCTATCGATACCTTTTGCTATATTATTCAATACTTGGATAATATTGATTCTTCTTGTGATATTTTTATATATATATATATATATATCTATTTATGCTTTTATTTAGAGTCTAATTTTGTTCTTCCCAGATTACTGATAGTATCTGGGGTATATACATGTGTGTTTATCTATCGATACCTTTTGCTATATTGTTCAGTATTGGAATGATATTAGTTCTTCTTGTGATATTTAGAGTATATATATGTATTCATGCTTACCCTTTATTTGGGCATTTATTTATTTATTTATTTTTTTGGTATTCATAGATATTTATAATATTTAAGGTATATATATGTGTGTACATGTATTTGTTGTCTTACTGGGAACATTTTGTACTTTATTTCAATATAGTTACCAGCTCTGGAGTATCTTGTTGTTTTCTTTTTTTTTATTTGGATCACCTGGGTTTCATACCTCATTGAACCTGGCTATCCGTTGGTCTATCCGGATAAATTGTACCACCCCAGGTGTGGGTAAGTGAGTCTCGCTTTAAACTGTTTTTCTTTTGTTTCAATATTCTTTCAAATCAAATTTATTTCGGTACAATTTAATGGCGCCCGAACATTGGACTTTTGGTTCCACTTTTATTTGTTAATTTAGCTTCTTATGTTACATAGATATTTATATTCGCTCTTCTTTGTCTAATATCTGTCTTACCCTAGTAGTGGTTAGTTCCTAATTTTATTCTATATTCATTTAGTCTCGTTTTCTTGTATAATTGTCATCATGTCTTCATTTGAGAAATTGTCTACCGTTCAAAAATATAGATTTCTGCTTTCTCGTAGGGAAAAAGTGTTTGCCTTGGTCAGCGATATTTTTCAGACGTCAAAGGCTTTGACAGCTGAGACTGCTTCTAAGTTTAGAACAAAATTTGATAGGTTGCTTAAGTCCGAAACGGAATGGGCAGACATCTGTGAAGCAATTGAGCTCTTTAATGCCTCGTTAAATGATGATGAAATTGGGAATTTCACTATCTCTATCTCAGCGGAAGAAAGGTCTTTCTCTGATGCGGTAGATCAAGCAAAAGAGAATTATCTTGCCTTTGCGCAGACAGCAACTGTTCAACCTTTGAATAAAGGAGAAATTACTCATGTTACTCCGCTCAGTGATAACCTCCTCCCTCGTATCTCTATTCCTACATTCTCAGGGGAAACTGAGAAATTTGTGGAATTTCTGTCATTGTTCGAATCTGTCGTTGATAACAACAAAAACATCTCCGATATTGCAAAATTTCAATATTTAAGATCTTCATTATCTGGTGATGCACTCTCAGTCATCGCTGGAATTGATTTACTTCCCCAAAATTATGTCATTGCTTTGGAAGCCTTGAAAAATAGATATCAGAATAAGAGACGCTTGGCTAGTATATATTTCCGTAAGGTCACGGAGTTTTCTCCTCTGTCGAATGGTTCACATAAGGAACTTCAGCGGTTTTTAACCACCCATACTAATAGCTTTTGTGCGTTGGAAAAAGTTGGTATTCCTGATATTAAGGACTTCATGAAATTGCAATTGGCTTTGACGAACCTAGATCCTGGTAGTCGCCGTGCATTTGAAGATAAATATTCATCTACTTCTTTTCCGACTTATGATGATTTAATTAAATTTATAACCAGTCGCAGTCGGACAGCCGAGTTGATGTCTGAAGAAGTTCGACCCGCCAAGAAGTCTGACAGTTCAGCTGGCAATAAGAAGAGGATTACCTCTCCGACGTACCAACTATATTCAGCAGAGGACAACTCATCCCCCCCATCGGATGAATGTTCGGAGGAAAATAAAAGCCTGAAAGTATCTGATGATTCGCCTGTTTTGGCTTGTCCTGTTGCACCACCGGTTCGAAGGAAAGCTCCACTGCAATGCTGGAATTGTAAAGGACCTCATGTATATCGTAAATGCACTTTGCCTCGATCACGATTTTGTTTTAGGTGTGGCCATTCTGGAGTAACAAAAATTAATTGTCCCAAGTGTAAACCGGGAATCCCAGGTGGTTCAGCCCCCAGAGTATTTTCAGTAGAAGCAGTTGGCCCAGCTGATTTATGGTATGATTTGAAGATGAAGCGGGTGAAGAGTCAGCCTCATAACCACCCTGAATGGATGGTTCGTCAAGAACGTCTGTACTATTATCGAAAAGATGCCAAGAAGAATGGAATGGATCGAGAAGAACCTGAAGCTTGGAAGTTAGTCGTGCCCTCGTACCAAAGGAACAAGGTTATGGAGGAGAACCATGCAGCTACACAAGCAGGACACCCTGGTATTGCCAAGACCTATTGGCGCGTTGCACAATCATATTACTGGCCTGGTATGTATGATGATATTTCACGTTTTGTTCGTCGTTGCGAAGTTTGTCAAAGAGTGAAAGCCAATAATCAGCCCAGTAGAGGATGGATGCAGCATCGGCATATCCAAGCCCCTTGGGATTGCGTCAGCTTTGACATAATGGGCCCTTATCCTCGTAGTGCTCAAGGATTTACCCACCTTTTGGTGTTTCAAGATGTTTTCACACGTTGGGTGGAGTTGGTCCCCTTAAGGAATACCTCTGCTGCTTTGGTTGCTGAAAAGTTTAGAAATGTTATCCTTAAACGTTTTGGTTGTCCCAGAGTCATCATCACCGACAATGGTACTAATCTCGTAAGCAAATGTATTGGTAAGATTACCGAGTCTTGCGGTATCTATCATCATCGCACCCCTTTCTATCATTCCCAAGCCAATCCTGTGGAGAGGTCTAATCGTAACATTAAACAGATCATCACTTCTTACTTGCAGGGATCTCACAAGAACTGGGATAAGTTCATTGGCGAAATCCAGTTTGCGCTCAATTCCGTTTGCCAAGAGTCCACCAAGTTCTCTCCGGCTTTCCTCAATTATGGTCGGGAACTCCACATGGCTAATAGCCCCCGTTTTACTAGTCATGACCATGATATTGATCTGAATCAGGATGTTAGTCCAGCCAAGGAAAGATGGGCTCAACGTATGAAGAAAATGGAGGAGATCTTCCACGCTGTAGAAGAAAATGTGGTGAAAGCCCAAGATACACAGACGAACCGTTACAACCTCAGACGAAGGGAAGAGACCTTCAAGCCTGGAGATCAAGTCCTCAGGAAGAGCTTTCCGCAATCCTCTAAACCCAATTCGTTCTGTGCCAAGCTAGTGCCCAAGTTTATCGGTCCTTTCAAGGTCACCCGTGTTAGCCCAGCTGGAGTCTGTTGGTTGGAAGATGAGAAAGGATCACAAGCAGGGAAATGGCATGCTCGTAACCTCAAACCCTACAATTGTTGATAATTTCTGGCGGTTCTCCCTCTAAGGAAGGGGGTATTGTGACGTGGCGCCCTGCGGGGAGTGAGAACCTGCTTTCTCTACCTCTTTGGACTGATAACGTTTCACGTTTTATATTTTATTTGGAATTCGCACCACTTGTAAATGTTTACTATCCACAAAAGATAGTCAATTTTCTTCTCCATTTTGGATGTAACAGTTTCGTATATAATTTAAGATTTTTATTCTTCTGTTTTTTTTCCCCCGTGGTCGGTAGGCCTTGGAGGAGTGGCGTCGGTTCTAGGGGGAGTCTGTGAGAAAATGGCGTAGAAGCAGGTGCTAAGGAAAAAAAGTTATTCTTTGCAAATATGAGGTTTCCAGCTTTTAAGGAGGGACTGAGGCGTCCTTTTTGTTAACAATGAAAATGAAGACCCAGTAGTACGAAGAGGCGGCATTTGTCTTCTCGGTTTATCGTTTTGGCCGAACATGTGATTGGAACTCCATGTGGTAGGCTTCTAGAGCATATTGTGGGACATATGAGTGAGTAACCCATCCATTTTATCTTCTACTGGATACCAGTCTCCACGTTTCATTTATCTCCAGGCCTCATTTAAACTTTTTTCTTCCTTTTGCCGTTCAAGTACTGCCATGAGTGCAAGTAACTATATTATTCAATACTTGGATAATATTGATTCTTCTTGTGATATTTTTATGTATATATATATATATATATATATTTATGCTTTTATTTAGAGTCTAATTTTGTTCTTCCCAGATTACTGATAGTATCTGGTGTGTATACATGTGTGGTTATCTATCGATACCTTTTGCTATATTATTCAATACTTGGATAATATTGATTCTTCTGGTGATATTTTTATATATATATATATATATATCTATTTATGCTTTTATTTAGAGTCTAATTTTGTTCTTCCCAGATTACTGATAGTATCTGGTGTGTATACATGTGTGGTTATCTATCGATACCTTTTGCTATATTATTCAATACTTGGATAATATTGATTCTTCTTGTGATATTTTTATATATATATATATATATATCTATTTATGCTTTTATTTAGAGTCTAATTTTGTTCTTCCCAGATTACTGATAGTATCTGGTGTGTATACATGTGTGGTTATCTATCGATACCTTTTGCTATATTATTCAATACTTGGATAATATTGATTCTTCTTGTGATATTTTTATATATATATATATATATATATATTTATGCTTTTATTTAGAGTCTAATTTTGTTCTTCCCAGATTACTGATAGTATCTGGGGTATATACATGTGTGTTTATCTATCGATACCTTTTGCTATATTGTTCAGTATTGGAATGATATTAGTTCTTCTTGTGATATTTAGAGTATATATGTATTCATGCTTACCCTTTATTTGGGCATTTATTTATTTATTTATTTTTTTGGTATTCATAGATATTTATAATATTTAAGGTATATATATGTGTGTACATGTATTTGTTGTCTTACTGGGAACATTTTGTACTTTATTTCAATATAGTTACCAGCTCTGGAGTATCTTGTTGTTTTCTTTTTTTTTATTTGGATCACCTGGGTTTCATACCTCATTGAACCTGGCTATCCGTTGGTCTATCCGGATAAATTGTACCACCCCAGGTGTGGGTAAGTGAGTCTCGCTTTAAACTGTTTTTCTTTTGTTTCAATATTCTTTCAAATCAAATTTATTTCGGTACAAAATATGGAAATTATCATGTGTAAAAATACACTTGATAAGGCGTGAGCACTTAACACTCCGTGCCAAAGGTCGTGGGTTCGATTCCCACTAGGGGTGGTGGCTTTTCTTTCAAAAAAAGAAAAGGTATCACCCCTATCTTGGCTAGAAAATGGTGGTAACCTATAGATAACCCGTCCTAAAATTAGTAGTTAATGATAAATGGGCGTTAAAATTTAAATAAATAAATTCTATTATCTATACATGTACTATTCTTAAGCTCTTATCGCCAAACCAGAGATTCAATCGAAAAAAAGATAACAGTTTTTTAATGATTTTGTGAACTGAAGAGTCCTCAGTTGCTAAGAATAATGTGTGTAACTAATTGAAAACATTTAATTGTTGACCTTCATTCCAAATAATTCAAAAAGTAAAAAACCAACAAACGAAATTACCTTTTTTGTACCCTGTGATCTAGGGGTTGTAATTAGCGCAGTTCTGTAGGCCCTTCCCGGGAACAGCATGAATATTCATGGACCCCGGGGCTGGTGGCTATTGGATTCTTGGATTCTAGTAGAAGGATGAAGTAGTTCCTGAATTTGAATGTATTTCTCATTATTTAGTTGGGACAACTTCTCTCTCTGCATTGGATGTGATATAGTTATGGGCTTGCTCTTTTGTCCTTTCATACATCCAAATCCCCGAGATATTCTTGGAGTCTATCGTAGTTAGATATGGTTTTTATTTCTAAGCGATCAACTGCAGGGTTATTCCGCTATTTGAGGTGGTTGAACTTCAATTATACGAATATGTAACTATTCTGGGTTCTCTGCTATTTCAAGTATTAATTCCTTTTTATTTAAATCTTGTGTACTATATTTTATCGTGCAGGTTGGTAATTTTTAAAAGTTCAGTTCAAATCTTAAAACCGATACTGCTCAGTTTGGACTCAAGGTTTGGTATGTACGGGTCTAGCACTCAGGCTAAGGATGTAAACCTCAAGGCCGGGACTGCACAGTCCAGTTGTAGTAGACCAGTCCAGTTGCTGTAGTTGTATGAGAAGCAAAATATCCTTTTGTCCACAAACCTCAGTCCCGGCCTCATTGGACTGTACAGTTAATTTATTGGGGTATTAATTCTACTTCGATGGACTGTACAATTCAAGTCTGGCCTCAAGAATGTCCCATCCATGGTGAGAAAAATCTTAAAATTTGGACTGCACAGTCCAAATCTTGAGCACCCTCCGTGTATTTCTTTATCTTGTCTGACGAGTCCTGTAAGAGTGCTGATGCAGTTCGTCGCGTATCAGGAAGTCGGAAGTATCCATCGAATGTTCAGCAACCCTCTAATATGTGGCAGATAGTTCGGGGAACTTGGCAGGCTTACATATATGAGGAGGGTTGGGTCTTTTTGCGAAGACCACATCCAGTTACTTTTGAAGTAGCAGTAGTGATTTATAACAGTTACTCGTACTCGCTGATAAGCTTACTGATTAGCTTATAGGTTCTTTGCTGGTTATCTACTACTTCTTGACTCGTTATCTACGGTTATAATTCATATTAGATAATGGCAAGCAATATTTATTAATAAAAAGGTTAATATGATCAAAATCAATTCTCTCAACTATGAAATAAGTTATTAAGCTTTAAAGTTGACTGTTTTGCAGGTTATGAAGGATAACAAACAACGTTATTTGTGAACAAACATATTTTATTCCTTTTCTCTCTCTCTTTTTTGGATATTTTACATTTATTAGGCATTACATGCTATGCGTTTCCGCTCGCTCAAGAAAATATCAAAACCCTAGTCAATCCAACTCCCTATTAATAGAATTATATTAATTGTAGCGACTCTAGTCTATCCAACTCGCTAAAATTAATAGGATTCCATTAATTTTTCCCAGTAAGAAACCAATCCCTTTTACTTTGTCAGGAACATCGCGAACTAATTGTAAAAGACTCATTTTTCTCACAAACATAGAGCTTTTTCATAAACAAAAGCTAATTCACTGTTGAAGGTTACTTTACTCCCAGCAAGAACGAATGCAATTGGTCATCCAATCCTCCAATAGGAAGGCAAAGGAGTTATGCGCATGCGCTAAATACAATCACTACTGCTACTTCAAAAGTAACTGGATGTGGTCTTCGCAAAAAGACCCGGAGGGTTCTTTGTTTTGATACGGACATGAGTCAGGTTCGTGTGGCCTATTCTCTTTCTTGACAAAATTACTTATTCACGTCTATTACCTCTGACGGCACTTCACCATGGCTTAGGGCATAATAGCTCTTAATTTGTTTGTGGACGGTGTTTCGGTCTATCAAATCCTCGGCGTGTAATTGGAGCATATCTTGTACCACCTCATTCGGAGAAAAACGTGTATATTCTAAGAATTTCAAATTGTATCACCAGGGATAAGCAAGGAATGATCGGTTTGTTAGTACCCTTGAACTCGCAAGTAATGATTTATCGTCATGGAAAAGGTCTATTTCGAAACTGTATAACCTGCTATCTTCTAAAATATTAGAATTGAGATTCTGTTTAATGTAAGGAAGGAAGATAAATTGATGGAGTATTTCTAATATCCATTAGTCAACTGCAGCCTATTCCAGTTTGACTAAACAATTATAGATAGTGGTGTTTGGACTGTGGTTTCATAAACATTCTTGCTGTAGTGTCTCAAGGTTCCTTTCGCTTTACCATTCCTTGCGTTTTCTTAGCTACTTGTACATTGCATTATGTATTTCCTCCCAACAAAATTTTTTTTTTCATGTAACTAAGTACTTAACACCGTTTCTTCTAGAACTATCTAAATTTCAGTAAAGATGGAATGGTTGGGATTCGGTTAAAAAATCCCAACCATTCCATCTTTACTTATCACCTCGACGGCTAACTATCTAATCTTCATGATTATCTATATTTCTATCTATCTTCAATCTTCATATATTTAATTCATTTTTTGTTGCATAAAATATCCTGATTTATTTACTGATATACTCTATAAGTATAAACTCTTACTAAGTCAATAAATTCTTGCGCATTAAAAGAATATATGGGTTTCGCTATGACATAATTATAGATCAATAAGATTTCGAACCTTTCACCACTTGTCTTGGCTTGACTAAGGTATTATTCAGTTTGTCGCCAATTTCTTTAAACATTGGACTCATATTAGTAAGGGTGGGTTTACACTTGCTAGTTATTGCAGGAAATTCATATCAGACAGAAATTGCGACTAGTGTAAACCATGAGCAATTTATGTCTGAGATATATATTTCTATCACGAACTATAAGTGTCGACGCTTCTATACCACGAGGTGTAAACACAGATTTTTACCAGAAGAATTTAATTTCAGAGATAAATATCTTGGCTACTAGCTGTATTGTCGATACTTCTATTCCAACAGATTTAAACACTGATTATTTGTGCTTTTGGCGAATTTATCGCAAATTAGAACAAATCCAGAACTGTCCTATACATATCCATAACATAAATGTCTAGCTATTTCTGTCAGTATGTAAACCTTCAAGAGAATATCTATCCTACAACTGACATATATTTCCTGCGAGAAGTGTCAGATGTAAACGCACCCTAACAATGAAAAATGAATATGAGTAAGGAGTGTCCAGAAATGGTATAAAAAATGTAAAGTTTTAGAAAGCAGCATTTGTGATGGACCCCGTTCAGGAAGTTCAGTTCATTTTAATAATGGCGTTCTTAAAAATCTTGTGGAGTCAGAGCCAGAATTAATTGTGGATCAGATATTAGAAAGGATGGATTTATCTCATGGACGCCAATTGTAAATGTTAACATACTGTTGTTTTCTCATGATAATACTAGACCACTTAAGGCTTGAACAACGCTACAAAAAATTCATAAACTTATTTGAGAGCTTTTATTGCATCCTGCTTACTCCCAGGATATTGCTGTAAGAGAATTTCTCATATTTCAAAATTTGTGCACGAGAACTAGTATATTCTATGTGGCTATGACCACCTGCTTCGTTGTGACACAGTTGCAAAGGCGCGGACTTGTCTTATGTCGAGCCTAGGTGTGCCTTTTCAAATCCGCAGTCATGTATGCTATTTTTTCAGCTATCTTTCAGTCATGTATTTATATTTGTTTCAGCTATGGGCTCGTTAAAGGAGTTACTTTTTCCAGGTTTTTGAAAGGGTGCCTAGGGTGTCTTGAAAACAAAACAAAAAATTGGATTTGGATCCAAATCCTATCGTTTTTATTTTACTGGTACGTTGCCTTAAATTGCGCTACCGGCCTTCATATTGAAAAAAAAAAGTTAATTTATCCAGTGGAGTCAAAGCTTCAGATAGACGGCATTGCGTCAAATATATTTGAAGCCAGATAATGTTGTTGTCACAGAGTAGATACCTCTAATGCGTTTAAATTTATAACTTCTTATAAATTCTTCAGAAAAATAGACGCTTTAAAATGAATAGTTTATATTGCTGATAAAGTAATCATTAATTTTCCAAGTGTTATAATATCAGGACCTTGGAAGAGTAAGGGCGAATCAGAAAAATCGACTTTTTTTTTATTTTATTTTGTGATTGAAAACGAAGTAGGTAAAGCGTCGCCTTGTTTCTCTGGTTTTCCTTTAGTTCTCTTGCAGTTTCAAGTTAAAGTGAATGACAGTCTTATCATGAAAAATTCAATGTCCCATTTCAAGGGCGAATCCCGGGTCTGAAACCTCCCTCCTAGCATTTTGTTACCCATAAATCTCTTGCAAATATTATAATTAAAACATTGAATTTAAATTGCATACTTTTTCAATCAGATACATGAATCAGCGTCCCATAGAGTAAACAACAGCCTTTGCTATCCTGAAGCACTTCTAGAACTTTGACTTTGATTTCCCAACATACGGAATTCGTGTTTCGCCCTTACTCTTCCAAGGTCCTGATATACTGGCTGAACTAGACTTAGGAGAAATTGCCGGAATGATACTGGAGAAGGGTTCCAGTCAATTGACCTTCTGGAATACTGCCTATTTCGCTGGACAATTAAACAGAATCCCATCGGAGGAAATGCTTTTTGTAAGTACCGATTGTGTAATAATTTGTCCAGCAGCATTTCATGGGGTTCGGCCTTCCATCTCGAGATCTTCGCTGTGCTCTAAACTCCAACTCATTTCTCGAGCGTGAGGCCTGTTTCATAGCTGACGTTTTATTGCAGTTCGCGTCAAGAAGAATATAAAAGGTCCGTCACGTATGGGCTGCATATTTATAGAATATTCCCCTAGGCTTTGAATTATGTAGGAAACGAAATCCCGTTCTTCATCCTGTATACCTTCAGGTGTATAAATACTATACACTAAAATCCAATCTATATAGACCTTGTGACGACAGAATGATGTTTCCAACCACTGGTGACTCATCAAGTTCTCTGCCTGGATAGTTTATAAGATCCGATTCATTTCCTCCTCCAGAAGCCCTGTTCCAGGAGTAATTAAACTGGGTCTCGTCTGGAAGAGATAATAGCCCTCGGATTGCTTCTAGATTGTTCGTCGGAGTATTTGCACAGAACCAACTCCTCGTCTTTTATTATCAACTGCGCGGCTTCGAATAAAAATAATTAGATAATAATATTCTGAAAAAGTAGTTAGGTTCTTATGCCTACACGAGAAAGATTGTGGAGATTCTAGTTCACTATTTATTATATTCCCATAATAGCAAACATTATAAGGCCATAAATTTGTAAAATGGTCTGCGCGCTCTTTCCCTGAATTGTCAACCGTTTTGGGCAGAGAAAGAGTGTATTGAATTATTAAAGCTGATATAAATAGTATTTATTTAAATTTTAACGACTACAATTGACTACAATTTTTAAGACGGGTTATCTATAGGTTCCCATCGCTTTCTAGCCAGGATAGGGCTGATGCCTTTTGTTTTTTTCTAAAGAAAAGCCACCACCCCATAGTGCAATCGAACCCACGACCTTTGGCATGGAGTGGTAAGTACTCACGCATTGACAATCACGGCCACCGGGTCTCCAAGTACTAAAGATAAATATTATAGATAAAATTATTAAGACATAAATATTAAAGATAAAATTAATGATTTCTTAATTAATAATAATTAATATTTTAGTCAGCTTAAATGCCTTAATGCCATTTTTTTTACGCCTAAAACGGTTGACAAATCAGGGAAAGAGCGTGGAAACAATTTCACAAATTTATGGTTACAGAAAAAATATGATGTACTGAATAAGGTTAATTAATTGTAGTCGTCTAATAAATAGTTTTTGGAATTGAACATTGTTACTTCTGTCTCGTTATGATTTCATTCCCGGTTAACCATATCAGATGCATAAGTTTGCAGGAGCATATATAGGAAATAACTTGGAGGGAGGGGGGCTGACCACCGGAGGGTGTGGAATACTCCCAAGATGTGAGGGGGGGGGGGGGGTTAAATTTTGATTTTGATTGATAGACTCTTTATCCAATATATTGGGGTCCTGGGAAAGCTTATAACATTTAAAAGGAAGGTTATCGAATTGTTCTAATTTTTTTTTTATATCTGTATGTTTACAATACTGCATTGTGAGAAATTATGAATTGTTATGTTAAGCTGGTAATTTGAAAATACTGTCAAAATATGATTTCGTTCCACGAAAATGTCTCTTAGGAAATGTGTGCTCTACCCAGAAAGAAGCCCTGACTAATCTTCCTAGCTGTAAGTACTATTGAATACGGCGAGGTTCCGACATGCTTATCACTCCTCTAGAATAGATAGTTATAGTTCCCCTAGGATACGTATGCCATGCTTCCAGAACGTAGATACCAATCTCTCGCTCGCTCTTCTGTAATAGGTACAGAAATAAGTTGGGCTCTGCTAGTAGTGACAGACTCGATGGAGTGGAAAATAGTGACATAGTAGAACACTACGTCACTGTCCTGTCTATCCTACCTTCCTCTGATTTCTTCCCGTCTTATTCACTATCTTCCAAGTCTCCACTTGCTAGACTATATAAACGAGTCGGTTTCGCGGAATTAAATTTTAATCAGAGCCTGACTTTCCAATTACAGGAAGTTTGCGGCAACGAAATACTCGTGGTTGTCTTTTGGAGGAGAAAATAAAATGATTCGTTTTCGGTATTAGGTTAAAGTATATATCCGGAGACACGAAGACGTTGCCATCAATCCTTGGAAGGTAATTGTACTTGTATAAGGCGGCTCTACAAGGTGTGGCAAAGCGTCAGTAAAATCCCTGAAGTGTATCGGAGTATTTGCGATTGGCCTGAGGTGCCGCCCCCCAAAATCTCTAGAAACATGTTATAAAAACCTTTAAAATAAATTAAATAAGATCTCTTAGTTCAGAAAACATAATGTTTTGGGGTGTAATCGAGTTTTAATTGGCTAACTATTCCAAGTTCTAGATTGTTAGTATTCCATAACCCCAAATGCTTTCAGCCCCCTCCGAAATTATTTTCTGTATACACCCATGCATAGCAGGTTACTTTCAAAACGATTTTAAATAACCATTGCTGAGCTAGACGTTCCTGTCACTACATTCACAATGCCTTGTATATACCTAAATAAGGGGAAGACTTTCAAAATGGGTTAAATCCACTTTTCCATCGAAATCATTTTTTTTCTAAAAACTGTTTTTTGTTCACGCCGCAAAAACTTTGTTTTCGGAAATCCATTAAATCTCACCAAACACAAGGAACTGAATGTTATTGTGATACCGTAAGTATTAATTTCGTAGATAAATTATAATAGCCTAGACGTTTTTTGTGTCTTCCGAAAGGTTGCACGATTTAGAGATATCCTGTTTCGAAAGGTTGCACGATTTAGAGATATCCTGTTTCGAAAGGTTGCACGATTTAGAGATATCCTGTTTCGAGAGGTTGCACGATTTAGAGATATCCTGTTTCGAAAGGCTGCACGATTTAGAGATATCCTGTTTCGAAAGGTTGCACGATTTAGAGATATCCTGTTTCGAAAGTAAACGCCTCAAATATTGGATTGTTTATTGGATTTATTTTTATTAATCAAATATCCTAGACTATTTCAACGAAATTTGTCGAACGTTATCCCATAATAAATGAATATCAAACAAGAGTGTTCAGAGAAGGCTTTGAGAGGTCAGGAAAGGGAGATATTGTAAAATGTTTATCAACACTTAGCCAAAGCTAAGGCTGAAAATAATTCAAACTATAGCCTGTTCAAATAATGGAAGGAGAGAAAAGGGCTTGACCTATATTCGATGGGGAAATCCCTGTATTATTAAATTATTATTGGAGAGTTATGAATTCTTTTGTTTACTGTGTTTGGTTTGATTTATATTTAAGTACATATGTGAATAGATTGTTTTTACATTCGTTGGAATATGAAGTTAAATGCAAATATTCCAAGAGAACGAGATAGTTAGAGTATTGTAGACAGTTCATTCAGCTTTGCTTGTAGCCTAAGGCCCCTCGTCCATTGGAACCGAAAAGCTGCGAATTGCGATGCAACAAATTCGGTCGAACGCCAATCGTTCGAAATCGTGCGAATGCCTCTTTAGTATTTAGTATTGCTTTAGTATTCGTCCGAATTCGCAGTAGAAGAGACGCTCTTCGGAAAGGTTTTTCTCATGATTTTTATGAAGAATGTTTCGCTTTGGAATAATCTCCTTTGATTCATCGACGGCTCAGACGATATTGACATAGACGGGAAATGTGGGTGAATCACATTAATGCCAAAAGAAACGACTTCGGTGAATTTTCTCTTTTGTGGAACGATCTTCAAATCGACGATGACCACCACTTTTCCTATTTTCGAATGAGAAAGGATACATTTCGAAACAATCTTGACAACATTTATTCTAAAATCAACGATTTCGAGAGACGATTAACAATCGAACATTTTCACAGACCATTTTTAACCATGACTTTTCGCACTCGTTCGCAACTAAATCCCAGCAGAATGGGATCGGTTCGTACTTCGCACAAGTTCGGACGAAAACGGACGAACGATACGGACCCAGTGGACGCGGTCCATGATGGAGCCTTGTGTTTGATTGTTCGTGCGTTTTCGTCCGAATTCTGACGAATTCATTTCGCAGCTCTTCGGTTCCAGTGGACGAGAGGCCTAACAGAAAATAAAATTTCCCTCTTTTGCACTTGAACTATCCCATCTATTTGAACGGACTATATTAACTTATCTCCAATTCGAACCCTTGTAAGGACTTTTTTTCTTTACCACATCTTCTGTAGCTCAAGATCCATAATTTTGTCTTCCAAAGCATGTTGAAATTCAAGTGGGACCACTCCCACTGCCATTTATTCAGTACGTGAGTCCTTACAATAAGTTAAGCTTTATTAACTGAAAGGAATAGTTTGACACGGCAGTAAACCATTTAGAACTGCAGGAAGATAAAATATAGTCTAAGGATTATTTATCATACTGTGCCGGAACACCGATTGTGTTAATGCGCTTGTATCCAGGAATATTTATCGGCCATCTTGTTATTTTGCTGGCACTGGCTACGTCCACAGCCTACTTTATCTGGATTAACTAGTAACATGTTATCCTTTTCCCCTAATATATCACGATACTAATCGGCTTGATTTATATCATCGCTCTTTGTTTTAGTCTACTCCTTACGAAAAACTGTGTGTTTTTGTTGTCACGGCTTTGAAATGCTTAAATTGGATTGTATGATAATATTGCACATTTCAGTAAGCCTACCACCAGCAAGGCTAATCTTGTTAAAAAATTAGTTGATTGCTTTTATGTAAATTTTGGTTGGAAAGCTGCTCGCAAAGTTTATAAACTTAAGTTGAAACTTTCCGAGTTAATTATAAATTTCCCAAGACTTCTCATCAATCTTCTTCACATGTTTAAGATATTTTTATTAACTGTTTGTTTTAACGATTTTGTGGTTCATTATTTGAAGCAGAAGCCACAAGAACATACCTTTAAGATCGATTAGTTATTAATTCTGCAAGTTTAACTCGTTTTCATTTGTTTACATGCCCGTGACTTGTCTTTTATTAATAAATAAATAGATATTTAAATAAATTTCCTTTTTGTGGAACGAATTATCCAATTAGTTTTGTTTCACGGTTAGTTTCTCCATTGTAGTGGTACTAAGCCTTGTATTTAGTTACGTATACACCAGTTTGGTGTAGCAGAAAATATCATTTTTATTGTCTCGTCTTCTCTCTGGCTTAGCTTTTACGTTTTTATCTTTACTCTTGGCAACCATCCACAGTTGGAAATTTATAACATACACTACTTCTGCTTTGCACAAACTTTAATTTCAGTTACAAGCCTTTAATGTGCCTGGAACCGAATAAGTATAGCCATATATTTCAAGAGCCACGCTTGTACAGGCCACACGGAATGCATTTGGGCAATGATTCACGCCTCACGCGGAGCTGATTTCTTATTTCTTTTCGTCCCTTTACAAAGCAGCAAGCTATACGTCGCTATCTAGTGGTGACTTAGGAAAATACTAGAATAACAAGAAAACGTCCCAAGGTACAGTGAGAATTAAATTATAAGAGGAACGCATGGCCTCTGTCTGCCTGCACCAATGCGGGAGCAGTAGTGATAGGGTTAACATTTTTTTATTTGTTCCTCACAAGTCGCCAATGATTACTCTAGTTATTATTTTATATTTTGGAGCTGGGAACTATTGTTTCCTTGAACCTATGGTTTCTAACTTTTAAAAAATGCATATCATTCCACTTTTCAGCCAATCAGCTAGAAAAATAATTTGCTTTGGAAATGATTTTTTGACGGATTTTCATGGCAATTAATTAAATATCTCTTTTCACGGGTTCAGCCTTAGTTTATATTAATTAACCACTCAATAAGAGAAAAATAATTTACATATTAAATACCTATATTATTAGTTTTTTTTTGGTTTCATAAAGTGCATCAAGTAATAATTTTATTTATTGTTATTATTTAACTGTTAACAATCTTTTTCATAATATTTACTAATTAGTTATTTTTTTTTTGTTATAGGTGAGTAGTAATTCCGTCTACAGTAATAATACAAAAGGGTATGCATACATTTTCCATACTTGAAACACTTTATTTAGTTTCACAATTGTCTTGTGTAGACGGTATGTCAATGAACAAAACCAAAATTAACGCACAAGTCATTGTATTAAAAAGGTGCAAAATGTTTCGCATCCCTACATGTCTCTTCAGGAACCTTAAAAATAAGCACCACCTTCATGAACGTAGCCTACGCTCCTTTAGGCTATGCTTATTTTTAAGGCCCCTGAAGAGGCAATGTAGGGTTGCGAAACATGTAGAGTAAATTTGCTGTTTGTAAATTAACTTTTGTGAGAATTCTGGCTTTTATTGGCATCCCGCCTTCACAAGAGAGATTTTTGAGTTTTAATCTTTATTTATAAAGAAACTTTGCGGTAAAATACAATATTAGTTTAAGATAAATTAGTCAATGAAGTGATCAAACATTTGCACATTTCGTTCATTATACCCACGCTACATGTATGATTTGGAGTTGGAGGGATCGTCTCTCTATCAGTTTCTTAGTTTAGTCGTCTTAAAGTCACTCCCCTTAGTTGAAACTTTGTGGAAGTGTTCCTTAAACCTAGTGGAACGTGGATTACAATATCGCAAGAGGATGAGGGGATTTTCACATATATTATTCCAAGCAGGGATTCCCCGTGGATGTAGGCCTGCTTGTCTTTTCTTAAGCCCTTCGCCATGTTTTTCCCCAATGCTTAATGTTTTTTGTTTTACGGCGTATCAACATTAGGGCTATTAACGCCGGGCTGTCTACAGGTTGCCGCCCTTTTCTATAATGCCAACAGCACGTGGTCGGTCACCCATTCAGGTACTGACCACGCCCGACGTTGCTTAACTTTGGTGATCTACGGGAACCGGTGCAGTCAACGTGGCTATGGCCGTTGGCGCTCTCCCCAATGCTTCTTGACTTAGATAGTTCATTCCTACTTCTCTTCCACTACTTGTGACTAATGTCAAATTTTCACAGAAAACTTCAAAATTAAGTACTCGACCTCTTCGACTTCCGCTCAGAAAGCTCTAGTTCGAAGAACCAAGCATCCTATCTCATTTTACAGGTCTTGTTTTACTGAAAATCTTGTTTTACTTCTAAAATCAATTACAAAAAACAACCAGAAATAATAAAATGAGGGGGGGGGAACCATAAAAGACCCCGAAACTACTGAGATCTATTGCAAATTACTTAATAGTCGTTTATGTTGAGAATTTAAAATGAGCTTTTGAATGTTACCACCCACTTACCATAATTTCCCAACTTTCCCTCTATTAGACCTATTTTAACACTCTGGATTGAGTAGCTCAGCTGTCACAAGTATTTAGGCTTAGGCGATACCAATTTTGTAATATTTATTCTTTATTTTTGTTCAAGTGCCTGCTAATGTGTGTATTGCTCTTTCAACATTGATTAATGGGCAGGAATATCAACAGGTCAAAGAATTTTATGATATTTATTACATAAAAGTTAAAAAAATTAAATTATTGTGAAATGTTTCAGTTTATCTGTCCGTATAATTTATATAAATTTTTTTCTCTATGGATAAACCATGCGTTCATCATTGTGTTCGTGTAAAATATGACTACATAAATAATTATCAAACTTCTTTTTCCTCAGTAGGATAAAACCATTAGCTCATGTTGTTGACCTTGGGAACGGAAATACAACGGAATGAAGCTTGCAAGAGATTGCTAGATACCCTCGCAGTATGACGCTGATGACCTTTTCGTCAGCAAAGGTCTCTCAACACTTACTAAATGTAGGAGTGGCTGCTGTCAAAACAGAACTGAACACTTCAACACGATGATAACAAGTAGAGAGCTACAACATTCTGCATGAGCTGCATTTACTCAGCACATTCATCAGCGAGGTGACGACAATGAGGTTAACTCATTATGTTTATATCACGAAATAATCAAGTCATACAATACAAAAACAGAATAAAATACAATAGGCTCACAAAAGAGAATTCTTGATGTAGTAAATACCTAAGATAAAAAGCAATCGGGAGCTTAAAGGTCTGAGGATTAATGGTTGGTACACATGGAGCGAATGACCCCTAAGGCCTCGGATACAATACGAGCGATGAGCGACAGAACGACGGAGCGACCGAGCGTTTAGCAAAAGCAGGGCACTGGCTACGATACAGAGCGGCTCGGCGGAATAAACGAGAACAAAAGAATGCATTGAAATCGGTTATGATTTACAGGCTGTAGCGTTTTTGTAGCAAGCAAAATATGATGTCTGATGTGAGCGAAGAGAAAAATTTTAAAGTCTGGGCTAAGCGATGAGCGACTGGCTGCAAGTGACGTCATTTTGTCGCACATACCTATTATAGCCAGACAGCCCTCATTCCAACTGCACTCCACCAGCTTAACATAAATGTTAGTGACGCCGCTCTTTTTGCTTATCGCTCATCGCTCTTCGCTCGTATCGTACCCGAGGCCTAAGAGATTGCCAGGGAGGAAGGTTTTTTTTTTTGGAATGCCAGGTGACGGAAGAAGGCGAGGAAGACCTCTACCTCGCTGGCTGGATGGCGTGGAGAAATATTTGAAGGAAACGGGAATTCGCCGTTGGAGGCATTTTGCACCTGAGCTGCCTGAAATTAGGTGTTGGCTGAGGCCTTGGTCTTTCACGGACTGTAGTGCCCGTTAGTAAGAAAGTAAGAAGTAGAAGGTTTAAAACAAACATGAATTATCCAGGAAATCATAAATGCAAGATACAATTTCGGAACCAAGATCACGCGCATAGATTTAAAGTAAAAGAAAATATGTTTGGAAAAGTGAAGGAAGAATGAAACAAGAAAAACTTAATAATTATCTGACATTCTATTTTAGGTACTTGACTCTCTTGGGGACAAGGAAATCGCCATCATATATAATATCTAAGTAAACGTCAACGTTCGAATTAACTCAGGTGATGGTTTTTCCTTTGTATACTCTGTAATCGCGGTGATTAACAAAAGACCACAAAAAGGCCTTTTGTTGCCGAGTCTTGTACCTCGTCCATAGGTTACATCTAAGTTAGGTTTTAGGGTTCCTCTTGAACCTTACAATGTTCTCGCTCACTCTTCGGGACGTAGAGCAAATCTATCTTCTTCTTGTCCTGTTGCTATTCGCCTGCCATCGTTGCCTCCTAACCAAGCCCCGGTCAGATACGCCAACCCTCCTGACCTCGTAAATATTCTTTTGGAGGTCCTCCTTGTGAAGTCCCCGTTCTGCCTAGACGGCTTCCCTGTACAGTTGAGAGCCTTAATGATCCACTTCTTCTGTGCCGAATGATTAGGAGATTCAAATACGGGGACCTTCTCCTCCTTTTGGTGATCACTTATAATCTTGCAGCTGGTAGAAAGTTATGAGGAAGACCTGGAACTTCATCAGCTCTCCCAGTTCATGTTGACAGATTCAGTCATCGACGCGGTTCTATGTCGAGCTGTTCATGCCTACGCTTTGAATGTTGAGAAACGTGTAGAGCTGAGTTTTAATTCTTACTACTGGAATTCTATTGAACCTAACTGTACCTATTAAAAAGAATTTTGTAATGCGCGGATTATTGATGTTTTGAGAAGGTTTTAGTGGCGAAAAAACCCGTCCCTGGTTGGGAGTGTTCACTTACCTATAGATAGTAAGGAGGAAGAGATAGTCATTCCTTAAGGTTAATGTAATTAGCCGACTTAATGAACTGAAGTCTTATCTATTCTCCTAATGAACTTGTTTTTGCTTTCAGTTCATTCGATACCGGACCGAGTTAAGTGGGGAAGCTTATCTGATCTTAGAACCCTACCCATTTGTTAAACTTATTTGAAATTTCATAAACTTGTTCTTGCATTTATATATATATATATATATATATATATATATATATATATACATATATATATATATATATATATATTAATAATGGGATATTTGAACTTAAGACATGAAGTTGCTTCATCGGGGCTGTGTGTTGGATTAAGAGAGAGCTCATTGCACTCAGAATTCAAACTGTTAATAAATCGGATGATTTGTAAATTGAAACGTATCTAAGAACCCAAGGAATGGTTGGGATTCGACAAATAGGCCAATGCATGAATACCTTCGGAATTATGAGAGAAACAAGTACAAAAAATTCGTGATTTTTATTTTTTATATTTAAAAGCGAAAAAATGTTCCGGAAATTTTTTGATTACACGTGCCTCGATTATTATTATCGGATTTATTACCGGAGTGTTATTACACACACACACACGCGCGCGCACACGCACACGCACACACACACACACACACACTCACACACACACACACACACACACACACACACTCACACATTTATGAAAAAAAGTAGAATGTCAGCTGTCAGTCCGCTGCTTTTTTCGGTGAGAACAGACATGACCTTTAAATTGCTGATAAGACACAAGTGTTGATAACGTGTTTTTCCTGGTTGTCATTGGAAGACAAATTGCTCCATCTAAAACCTATTAATCATTTAAAACTATCTGTCTAGAAATGTTGTATATTTTGTTCGTGAATGAGGTTTTGTTTTATGATTTAGTGTACAGAGGATTTAATTATTTGGCCATTCATAGCTCGGTAAACGAAAAGAAAAACATCCATCAAACCAATACCTTAATATACGGGTTATGATGAATCCACTTGATAATGAAGTGGGTCTTAAGTTACCCGTACCATTATGATTAGGTGTCACTCAAACCCGCCGCTGGATAAGTGTGAATAATTTGTAATATTATAATATTAAGGGGGAAATGAAATAATATATCAAAACTAAACAAACCCGTTAGCCTGCTTGACTATTGCGATAATTTGGGAGTAGAAACCACAAGAAACATCTTAAGTGACAGCCAACGGTCTGTCTCCGGGGGTTCTTGTGACAGGCGCTTTCTTGTCTGAAATCTGTTGAGATGAATACGTTTAGAGAAATTTATTAAATTTCTAAGGTAACTTCTAGAGCTTTTGCTTTATTAATCAGGTTGTACAGTTTACTCTCCCGCAAATTGTAACTATTCCCGCAAATTTGTTTAATATTCTTCGATTCGAGGTATCGTAAAATTGCCATATGGCTACCGATTTATCGTTTTCTTTGAAAGTAAAAATGAGTCATGATAAATTATCATAGAATAAAATCCTGTGATATGAAAGTTTCGTGACCTTTCGAAAGATTAGCAAATTTTGTGCCAAAAGGCTAGTGGCTCGATTTCGTTCTGACGATGGAGATATTTTCTGCATGTTTGAAATTCATATAAACAATATATTTTGTTTACGTTTGGGGTTAAGGAAGTATTCGAAAAAAATATTTTATTAGTGGACATGATAAGTTTCGGGATTTTCGTAAATTTCTCGAAAAAGGTTGGAAATCTTGTTAAGCGGAAGGTTACCATACGAAAGCTTAGGTACTAAATGCTCTAAAAAAAAAGATTTGAAGCAATTTTCGATAAGGCGATCGTCAATTGGAGAAATAAGTGCTTAAAACTTCAAATGTGGTTTTTTTTTTGTTCTTTTGAATGGGTTTTTATCTTTGTTTGAATCACTTTTTAAATGATTTTTTGTTTGTTTTAAATTGCATTTATCATTGGTAAAAGAAAATAAGAAACAGTAAGCAGTGTGTTTCTAGAGCGAACAAGGTCAGAGTGTCATTTTTCTGTCAGGTAGAGGTACTTACCCTTGCAACCGTGACCAATTTGGGGTCATAAATTATTTCATGAAAGGTCTAACCAAAATTATAACTGTTTATATTTCAACCTTTCCACGTGACATTAAGAAGAGAACCGCGCTAAGATGATGCAGTTCCTGTGAGTCGGATTTTTATTTGTTTGGTTACCGAAATGATGCTTGTATAACAGCGGAAGTAACAGAGAGAGATTGATTATATCCAAGCGCAATTGGCTGCTGTGCCTTTATGGTAATTTTACAACCAACCATTATTTTACAGGCAAATGAGTTGGTAAATTTATGTTTCTTGCAAAAATAACAAGAAGTTATAACTTAAAATATTATGAGGTTCTATTCTATAATTTCAAAATCACATCAGAGATAAGCAAAGTATGGAAACGGGCTAAGATGAGGTAGTTCCAGAGAAGTGCTTCATATTCCATTTTCTTCGACATTTAGTATAGAATGAATTAATTTTTATACATCTAAAATTGCTAACTATATAACATACCTTTAACAAAATATTACTTAACATCTCGTAAATGCTTATTATAATGGTCTTCGGTAACAAATTGTCAGAAACCTCGAATTGATTTCTTAGTTTTCATAATGTTCTTTGAAAAGTGTTCGCTAATTCTTAGTGCAGTCATGATATACATTCTGGACAGAAAAATTAATAGTATTTTGTAGCTTTGGCTAGATGAAGGATTGAATTATAGTCGTATGAATCATGAATTATTAAATAAGAGACCTCAAAGCGGCTCGTGTAACGTCTAACCTAGTCCGGCATTTCAGGTTGCGGTCAACCGCAGATGTACACTCCAGTGTCGAACAGTCATCAGTTGAACTCATAGCTCCAATGCGATTAGTAGAAGCTGTAAATGCTAGCGTTTAGAAGATAGGATAAATAAATCTGTACATTCACCTAATTTTTAGAGAATAGGAACTAGACTAACGCAACTATTTTAGAATGGATAGACGTTGTGTCGAGAACTGTTCGTAAATTGCTTTCGAACCTCCTCACAACCAATAGTGTTGATCCGTACGTCAGATTCTTTGCAGCATTGGGTCCCTCTGAAAATAAATCAGCTAAATGCAAATAAAAACATTTAAACACAAACTAAAAGAGGGTAAAACACCAAGAAAATTTCTGTTAATTTTAAAGGATACTTTCATTCTGCGCTTGTCTGATAACTGAAATGAGAATAGCTTCACCGTGCCACTTATGGGTCCAATCGTCCGACTCGCAGGAAACTCGTACATATAATAATATATGGGTCTGTTTGCGAAGACCACATCCTGTTACTTTGAAGTATCGGTCGTGATTTTGGTACTTACTGAGTAGCTTACAGGTTCTTTGCAGGTTATCTATTTCCTTCTTCGCAGGTTATCTGAGGTTAGAAACCATATTATATAAATATAGTAATCAAAAGTTAATATAGTAATGAAAAGTATTTAAAATCACTGCAATCACTACTAAAAGTACCTTTTCTCGGCAAGCAATATTTATTAATAAAAAGGTTAATATTATAAAAATCAATGGTAATTGTGAAGTTTAGGGGCCTCCTCATCGATTTTTTATCCGGTGGTTCTATAACGTATTTATGTTTTATATTTATTTCGCATTATGGGAATACGTGCTATGCGTTAGCGTTCGCTACGCTCGCTCAAGAAAATAACAAAACTCTAGTCAATCCAATAGAATTCTATTAATTTTTGCGAGTTGGATTGACTTGAGTGTTAAAGGTTACTTTGCTACCAGTAACAACCAATAGAATTGCCCGTAGGCATAACCAATAAAAAAGCTAAAGAGTTATGCGCGTGCGCTGAATCACTGTTATAATCACTACAGATACTTCAGAACTAACCGGATGTGGTCTTCACAGAAAGAACCAATAATATTATATGTGAATGAAAAATACATTTGACTGCTAAGTGCCGTTAAAAAAAACAACTAACAATTAAAAACTGAGGAAAAATAGACAAAAAACTGTTGAAAGGGACGAAACAAACTCTTTTAAGAATTTTAAGTACTGAATTCTCCGATTGACATAGCACTATGGACATTTGCGATTTCGCAAGAACTTTTCTATGCTTTTGAATGTAACCCCCTCCCCGGGGTTCCTTGTATTGCCCTGACGTCGATTTCGCAACCAATATTTAAGAAATTTGGAAATCTCAACTTTTCTTATCCGTTTACTAGATTTCTTTTTTTTTTTTTTTTTTTTTTTTTTTTTTTTTTTTTTTTTTTTTTTTTTTTTTTTTTTTTTTTTTTAAATATCTTAATAATACGTCCTCAACACCAAAACCTTTAGGCCTGAGTTTGGAAGAAAGCTAAACGTCTTGAAAATTCATTTTCAAACCTCAATTTTGGAGTAAACAAAACGAAATTTCCTGAAAATTCTGCTTTTTACGCTTTTCTTGAAACCGTCCCACATACATTGTGGGATTGTCGTATAAAATATGATTTGTCGTTTCGGCCTTGCTCGAGTTCTGTGGTACACTTGCTTGTAGAATTCCATCGCACATGCCGAAGTTTATCTCCTGAGGTGGACAATAGAGAAAAATCTCTGAGGTATTCCTGTGCGCCTATTGTTGCCAAAATCTCCAACTGGTATAGAAGAAACACACGACTTGACATAACCCCTAAGAGATTGTAGGCAATTATTATACTGACCTACAA
The DNA here is from genome assembly GCA_946811695.1 of Gonocerus acuteangulatus. NCBI lineage: Eukaryota > Metazoa > Arthropoda > Insecta > Hemiptera > Coreidae > Gonocerus > Gonocerus acuteangulatus. Next base: position 104,112,978 of record OX328124.1, on the reverse strand, counting down.
AAAACACGCACGAGTGGTTCATTTAGTAACCAAGAGGATTCAAGGATTTAAAACATTATTTCAAAGATTGCGCTGTGTACAATTTCCCTTTGTTTCCTTTTACTTGGAATATATATTTACATGTTCAGTTAGCAAGGTGATTTTTTAAGAAAATCTCAGACGGTTCTGCTTATTGTATCATTGCCAATCATGTTGATCACCTTATAAAAAAAATCAATAAAAAATAGCCATAGAAATAAAATATACATAAACCTTAATTGATTGCCAACGAATAACTAAAACCATGTTGGAATGGATTCATTTTTTAATTAAACATGCATTTAATTAAATAAATAGAAATTATTAGAATATTCAGATAGAAGCAATATAACTATTTCATATTTTTTCCTTTTTTTTAAGTGAATTTTTACAGAATGATATGTAAATTCTTTAAAATGCTATGTTTATAAAATAAATATTGCAAGTCATGAAATCAAGTTGATGGCAGTATTTCTAAATATTGATCACACAATAATATTATTACTATTCACAGTAAAGTCCTGTTTGGATTTATAATTGATTGAATCCTAATTACTGCTAATAACACAAATTAATTATGGATATTACTGACTTGTTAATTATCTATGCGACGGATGCATAATTAATTATTCCATTTACACGAGGTATTTATTTAACATATGTGTCTTATCTAGTGACACAAACATTTCATGTTTGATCGTTTGGAATTGAGAACATCGTTCGTAAATTCGATAGCTCATAACTTATACGTGAATCTTGAAAAAATGATTTTGGTTTGAAGAGTTCACTTATTGATTTGAAACACAGAAACGTGTATTTTATTTTATTACAGAGGCCTTGTACATCAAGTAGGGCCAACTCCATCTTTCCAGCGGAGCATCGGCCTCCCACGTCCTCTGGTTCCACGGATTACCTCTTCCATCGTCAGGAATCCATAACAGCCCATCTCATAGGCCAGTCAAACGGTGCTCAAAAAGGTCGACCCCTTTTTCTGAAAATCTGGACACCTGGTGTCTGGTGGACAACTTCAGACTCGTGTTCAGCACCCCAAAAAACATAGAATAAGCCAATCAAGACAATTACACCAAAACTTTTCACTTGAAACCACCGTTTGACTGGGCTATCAGTCTTCCAGCGCGGATGAAATTTACATCATGTTTTTTTTTCTTATACACTTCATACAACTCTAGGCTGGTTCTCCTCTTCCGTTTCTGGCCAACGCCTTTGTCCTCAATATGGATTATAGTAGCCTCTTCTTAAGAATTAGGGGTGCCTGCTTATACATTTTTGAAATGGTTCTACTCCTGAGAAGACCGCTGAGGCTGAAATAGCAGCTTGTGGATTTTATACCGCTAATACGAGTATCTACGTCACGCGGAAGATGGTGGGCTTGGCTAGAAAACCAATCACATGAAACCCTGTACTGCGGGACTGCAAGTACACTACGAGGCATAGACAAGGCTGTTAGCCGTGGTGAAGGCTACTAGTCTAGGGGAAGGTAACCCAGAAATCAGATCCCTGGTCCTGCAGTTTGGGGGTGAATCAGTGGCGTCACAAGCCTCTATTCAGCGTAATACTTAGTGATGAAGCTCAATCAGGTTTACTTCCATGCAAACTCATGTGTTTGGGGTTGATTTTAGGATATCATCTGAGAAAAGTTTGCCATTTACTTATTCTGAAGGGTTTCCGGTAATAAATAATCTGCACCAAAATCCTCTATAGTTCCGACAGGAGTCTGAGTGAGAAAAAATTTGTCCCACTACACAGGATATCGATTAAGTAACGAGACCTTTATGGCATATGGCGAGGAAGAGCTGTTCTTGTATAGATTCACTTTAAAATCACTTTATCAGCTAAAGTGGATGGGTCCACTTCAGCCCCTAACAAGAAACCGGCTTTAGGACAAAAGCGTCCCTTAAAACTCTGTTCTTTTTGTCTGTAATTATTTTTTCTTCAGTTCATTCACGTTGTTGGATATTTGGAAGGATTAAATATCTGGAGGAATTTGTTCCCAATTTATATCACATGAGGAATATTTACTGATTGCAGATTTATAAATTTAGCCATATCTTACTTGTTAATTTGGAAGCATACGTGTAATTTTTTTTTTTTCTTTTTTTCTTTTTCGAGTCTTCTATATTTGCTATAGAGGAATAGGATCAGGGCTGAGGCGTGGCTAAAAGGATCTTGATGTACCTATTAAATATTTAATAAAAATTATTTTTTATGTGCCCAGCCCCAATATGTTGCAAGAAAACTGTACGTGATGCGCAAAAATGGTGGTAATTTTTGGATTCAGCACATAAAAAAAAACATAAATTTTGGCTAAAGGATTCCATGAAGCTCATAAAAAATATTTTGTTGCAAATCTTAAATGCAAAGATTTGCAACAAAATATTTTTCAGTCTCTGCTTTCAAATGAATATTTCGAATCGGGCCCAGTAGTGCTAACACTGAGGGTTTTACTAATTAATCATGGAAATCGATACAGAATAGTGTGGGGCTAAGTGAAACACTAAATGGCCTCTAACTAAGTAGTGACTAACGATCTAGCTGACTCAAATTTGATTTATGTATTCAGTAAGCTGCTAAGTTGACGGAATGTATTATTTTTTTTATATACATAGTTTTTAAAATAATTGAGCCAGTTGTTCGAGAAGAATAAAAACTTTGGCCCAATGATTCTTTGTCTAAGAAGTCATGAAGACTTCTGAGAAGCTGAATCCTGAATCCGAAAGAAAACGGAAATGTTTTCTTTCGGTGATCTGCGCAGAATAAATATAGCGCTTAAGGTTTTGCATTAATAGGCTTTCAGGCGAACTTTCTTTATTTATTGTCTCGCGTAAAATAGACTAAAACAACTTTTAAGGTGATATAATTAACCGAAAAAACTAGAAAAACTAAAATTTTACTTTTGAATACTCCAAAACGACTAATTCTGTTGTGTAAGATTTTTTACTTTGTTTGCACCCTACATGTCTAAAGAGCAAATCGACCAGTTGCGGGCTCTAAACCCGAATAAATAAATATACTTGCTTAAATATCTCGAAAACAGTTTATACTTCTGAGTAAATTAAAGGATATCATTCTAAAGTTTAATAAGAGAAAATTGTGCTTAAACTTTCATTTACATTTACATTTTAAAACTTTTTGCTGCTTAATGAGCATATTTAAATAATGAGTGATCAAAAATCAGAACTCGTAAAACCCCGTTCCTTAAAAAGTAACGGAAGTTGTGAAACAGGTAGGGAATGGGATATATAATCTATTAATTAACACAGCTGCTAATGGACACATTAACGCTGATATTTGAAATTTTATTACAGCGGAGAATGAATTTATTTGAAGAGCTCCACAGCAAGGGTAGTCTACTAAAAAAAAAGAAGAAAAAAATAGATGATTTATTAATTTTTATACTCCAATTATTATTCATGATCAGAAAATTAAATATGTAGAAACCGAAATAACTATTAGATAACACTGTTCTGCAAAAAAAAAAAAAAACTTTTCTCCCCTCCCTTGAACAATTTTGCCTGTTTCTCATGTTTTCATGTGTGCTGAGTCCGAATCTGAACTCAGAAAAATTCTATCACCCTCTGATTTTGAGAGAAAAGAGGAGAAACTTGGAAAAAATGAAAAATTGTATTTGAAAATTATTGTCTTTATTATAACAGATTTTTTTTTTCTTTTTCAACGGTAAAATATAATTAATTGAATCCTGCATGCTATCAGGTATAATACTAGATATGACAAAACTCAAAAAATATACACACATTGTCAATGAGTATTTTTTTTCTTTTGTACTCTTCCTCCTCTGTCTCCCGCTGCAGTGTCCAGCAGTAATCCGCCAGCATCTTCTCATTCCATTTGCCAGTATATCTTTTTTTCTATTCTGGATATGTCTTGGTGGAATCGTTCTCCATGTTCGTCCGAAACTGCACCCAAATTTGGGGCGAAAAAGTCTAGGTGACTATGCAGGAAATGTATTTTTAAGGACATATTGCATCCCAATGTTTTATATGAAGTAAGCAGTTCTTGGACTATTTTTCGGTAGTCTCTAGATTTTTCGTTTCCCAAAAACTTAGCACATACCTCTCGAAAAGCAATCCAAGCCTTTTTCTCAGTAGTATTTAACTTGGCTTCAAAAGTGAGGTCCTTGAGTAGATGTCGAATTTGGGGTCCTACGAAAATTCCCTCCTTTATCTTACCATCGCTGAGATGCGGAAATTTTTGTTTTAAGTACATGAAACCTTCTCCTTCCTTGTCCATCGCTTTTACGAAGTTTTTCATTAGCCCCAATTTTATGTGGAGTGGGGGTAAAATTATTTGGTTTTGTCCACTAATGGAGGATTGGTAATGTTTTTTTCACCTACTTTTTCCTTACGCTCTGGCCATTTTTTTACGACATAATGGACTCCTCTTTTTCTGCTGCCCCACTCGCACAAAAAAGAACAAAATTTAGTGTAACCTCCTTGGAGTCCTGTAAGCATGGCTACCACTTTAAGATCTGCACAAATGCGCCATTTGTACTCATGGTACTTGATTTTTTGTAGAAGTATCTTCATGTTGTCATAGATTTCTTTCATGTGGACCGAATGAGCTACTGGGATAGATGGATGTTTGTTTCCATTATGAAGGAGTACTCCTTTTAAACTAAACTTGGAGCTGTCAATGAATAGTCTCCATTCCTCTGGATTGGTTGGCAGATCAAGTTCCTGGAGCAAATGAAATACATCATTGCAAAATACAAGATTTTCTTCCATCGAGAAAAAGCATAGAACTCCTGATTCCCGTTTTCTGAAGAAAGATATATTCACGCCTCCTTCCCAGAGATTCCATTGTTGGAACCTTGACCCAAGCAGCTGAGCTTTTGATTTTGGGAGATCTAAATCACGAACAAGATCATTCAATCGCCTCTGATTTATGAGCTGTGGCTGAGTTTCAGAGGGGCTGGACGAACTTGAAATTTCTTCTTGATGACTGGTTCCAGGTTGAGGTGAAACGCTTTCAGAATCGCTGCACTCCTCAGAACTAAGACGGAACTTACTCGGATTTGGTGGGATGGGCATGGAGGCATCATGTGGAGCTGGTCTCATGGCAGAGGGGATGTTGGGATAAACAATTTTCTGTCAAAGGTTTCTCTTAAACGAGAAACCTTTGATTGTGGTCATGCAAAAATAGCAATCGGTCACGTGATTTGTAGGTTCTCGCCATATCATGGGAACTGCAAATGACATTGACTTATGTGTCCCATTTAGCCCTCCAGTCAGAGAACGTGAGCATGAACTACAGCATATTTTAGGAGCCCAGGATTTGTCCTGATCACTTACTTTACATCCAAAGTAAACTCGTATGCCTTCTTCACCAGCGGAGTCAGAGGTTTCTGAGTGGGCTTGAATGTGACTTCACCACAAACATAGCAAAAGGAATCAGGCTTATTTATACACTTTCGTGACATTACAGAGAAAAAGTGAACTGTTCCGAGAACAATGATAGCACAACTGAATATCCAAATAAGTGCGTTTAGCGAAAGCCTCGAGAGTACTGATCAAATCCTAGAAGAAAATAGTGACATGAGAGGGACTGAGTGGTAGGGGGGGAGTTGGGGTATTGAGGGTGAAAGGGGGGCAGGTAAGGATTTGAATGAAAAGGATACCACCATAAAAGAGAAAGGAAGGTCATTCCCCTAAAGATCCAGGTAGAGACCAAATCCCTGCCTCAAGATCAAAAACTGAAATAACACTTTTAGCCATATTTCTTCAACCACTTGTAATATTCCCATCAAATTTTTTTCCGTTCAAATATACTTCATTGCGCTCAAAATCATCGGGCATTTGAATTTTTTTCGCTATGTTTTGATGCCAAAAAAAAATCGTCAAATTTACAAAAAACTCTCATTTTTGGATAAAAAACTAGAATTTCTCAAGAAACTGTGCGTGATAGACAGAATCTGACTTCAAATTCGTGTTCAGCACATTTGAAAACAGTAAGGAACCATGTTTTGGTTTGAAGGAGGATTTTCGTGCAGAACAGTGTAATTGGTGTTAAAATAGGGCTTGAATTATAATTGATCTAATAATGTAATGGCCAACCGTAAAAAAAAAAACAAACAAAAAAAACAATAAATAAATACAAAATAAATAGTAATAAGAAAAAAAAAAGAATAAATAAGATAAGAACAAGAAAATAGGAGTATATACAAAATGAATATGAGTATAATATAAGGTTTCCAGGATAGTTAGTAATACGTTTAGAACCAAAATATAAATATTTCAATACTACATTTTTCAAATCACACGGCATAAAAATCATGTGATGATTAATTAATTAATAATCTTTGCCGATTAACTTTGTTATTTAACGGATTTTTGTTCCTTACAAACGGAGTTGTCTTTTTTTCAAGCCGCTAATACAAGCCTATGTCACCTGCAGAAGTGAAAATGACATCTACCTGTAAGGTGGATCGAGTGGAAAACTGTATGACGTGATCGGTTACGAAGGAAAGGGAGTCTGACCTCATTCTATTTCGTAACCATCTGGCTCGTTCCACCATTTGTAGGGATGCCATTACCTCTGCTCCTATGCTTTTTGATGGAATTGGTCAAAATGTCAGGGATATTTATTTTAGTATACATAAATAAAAATGTTTTCGTTCCAATTCGGCTTCTTTCTCCAGCGGTCTTCCCCATCCTTTCTTCGATTCCTCTCCGGCTTCGTCTTGCAGTCACTCATCCTTCCTGGTTGATAAGGGAATGAGCTCGTCAGCGGTTTGGGCCCTTCTTGTTCGGAGACTATGCGACCCAATGAACTGGGAGGGCTCTGGACCAATCGGGTCTCGTCTACCAATATTGACTTCATCGGTCATCCGTTCGGGGCCCATTCGCTTACCAACCAGGAAGGATGAGTGATTTCCAGACGAAGCCGGAGAGGAATCCGGGGAAATACCGCTGGAGAAATAAGCCGAATTGCACGAACACATTTAATTCTCAGCGAAGCAGTTTAAAAGTAAATATAAATAAAAATATACATAGTAGACATGTTCCTTGCGTTTTGTAAAAGTTGACTTCGCGTTTTCATATCAGAGATATAAAATAGTTATTAAAAAAAAATACTTTTTTTAATTAATATATTATATAATTATTGAAAAATGACCATATTAAACCACTTATTCAATTATCAGCTGGAAGGTCAACGAAATAAATACGTGTATTACGAAAAATGATTTATTAATCTCATTTCTACTAGTTTTGCACCTTAAGTTCCACATCAGGAACTAAACATAAACCTATCTCCAGCCACAAGTAGTCAAGTAAACATTTCACTATTAGACCAGTGTGCATCAGTTTTTAGTTTGATGTTGGGAGGGGACAAACTAATTTTAATGAAGTGTTGTTTATTTACTTGTAACTAATTTTTTAAACTTCACTCCGATTTCGAGGATGATGAATTTTTCCCACCAGTCCTGAATATGTGGACTGGTTTTATTTTAAGAATATATAGATCTATATTATGAAAACGAGGGAAGGATTTTTGCAAGCGATATTTATTTAGTGGCTTACCGAAGTCTGAAGTTCTTTATTGTAATTTTTCTTAGATTTGGTTTGTGAAAAGATTCATTGGTGTTTTATCAGCCGTTTCTATTTGTCTATTTGCATGCAAGAAAGTATGCCCAACAGTGGATTAATGATCACTAGGAAATCATCAAACACCCAACAACTTCAACCCAAGCAACCATGGTTTGATCTAGATTGCAGAAACTCAAAAAAAGTTTTAAGACAAAAATATAGAGCAATTATTAAATTCCACTCTTCGCCTGAGCTCCTGAATGAATACATCGAGGCAAGAAAATCTTACAGGCAATTAATACAGCATAAGAAAATAGAATTTCGTCTACTTATATTGAAAAACCTGCAAGACGTCAAAAATAGCAAAGAGTTTTGGGCAACAATAAAATCGCTACAACCCTATAGAAGCAATAAAAATGAAATAGATCTGGAAGAATGGTGCAGATTCTATAAAACATTATATGGCCATAAATATATGCAAGATGTTAAATATTTCTCAGTTACCCATCCATCTCTTGAAGATGAGATTTCTCTAGAAGAACTACAACTGTGCATCCACCTCTCGAAAAATAACAAATCCCCTGGGCCTGATTACATTATCTATGAAACATTTAAGAACCTTATTCCTGAGTGGGAACATTATCTATTAAATTTATTCAACTTAATAATGACACATGAAAGGCCCCCACTCTTCTGGTCAAAATCCAAATTACACCTGTTATTTAAAAAAGGGGACAGGAAAGATACAGATAACTATCGTGGGATATCTTTGATAAATACTATGGCGAAGTTATTTACTAATATCCTAGCACGAAGAATTACAACATGGGCCGAATCTGAAAATATTATCCCAGAACAGGCAGGGTTTAGAAGCAAGAGAGGCTGCATTGATCATATTTTCAGTCTTAACGCACTGATAGGAATAACTTTTAAAACGAAGGGAAAGTATCTTTATGGAGTTTTCATAGACCTTAAGAAGGCATTTGACTCCATAAACCATAGCCTTCTTTGTGAAAAGCTCTATTCTCTTGGACTTGGAGGGGAAATAATCAGGATATTAAAGAATCTCTATGATATTGCTACCACTCAAGTTTCAATAAATGGCTTACTGAGTGAAGAAATAGCTATAACCTTAGGGTTACTACAAGGCGAAAGTCTCAGTCCAACACTCTTTACCTTATTTTTGTTTGATATTGTCCAGTTCTTCCAACAAAATGGAGCCTCGGGTATTAGCATTGACAACGCTCAGGAGATATTAATGTTACTACTTGCAGATGACATTATATTACTCAGTAATAACTGGCATAGCGCACAAAGAAACCTAAGTAAAGATGGAATGGTTGGGATTCGGCTAAATAAACCTCAATATGATTTTGTTTTAAAAAATCTATATTTCGGACGTTTCGGCTACTCATTGGTAGCATTCGTCAGCTAAAATGACAAAAAAAGAAATTAATACAAAAACAAAAAAAAAAAAAATTATAATTGTGATAGGTACCAGAACTATAGATACAATTAACTTATAAAAGAACATATCGTCTTAAATTCTTAGAATGAGTAGAATGAAAAAGTAAATAGGTACAATAATTGATTTTAATAGTAATTAGTAACATTAATTGATTTTACAAAGAAATAAGAAACTACATACCAATGACAAATATAGTAGCTAATAGTAACATTAATAAATTTTACAAAGAAAATAAGATACTACATACCAATGGAGATGCCGAGCGGCAGAGGGAGACCAAGGTAGGCAATTAAGTAACCATTGTGAAAGTGTCTAAGGAAAAAGGAATCTACTGGGGTATATGTAGCTGAAAACAGCAGGTGGTGGGAGAAAGGTCGGTAAGAATCAAAAGGCATGTTTATGACAGGAAAGGAGAAAGAGGTGTTAATGGAAGGATACCCAAGGGGCAAGGTAAAAATCTAGGTGGGAGGTCGGGAGAGTATTTGGAAAATATTAGCGTACATAGGATATTAGCATTTCTCCTATGATGATATTCTTGAAAAGATCCTCAACCACAATTTCTCAATGGACATCAATAGAACTTTAAATTCAAGTAGGAATCCCATTTACAGAGTGCTATGTAGCTTTAATCCTTTCCAGCCAGAAACCTACTTGACATTCAAAATACATCTTAGAAAACTAAGATGCATTAGCCGGCTAAGGGTTGGAAACCCTGAAAGTATACAGCTATACCAAGGAAGTCAACATTTTTCCCTTAAAGCTAATGATCTCTGCCCGTTTTGCAAACAGTACATAAATAACAATAGTTTATACCACCTCCTCCTACACTGTTCAGCACTTGAAGAAAACAGAGAAGATATTTTAAATCCATCCACTTCTGCATCCTCTGACCTTCAGGCTATTCAAAATATGTTAAATATAACCACCATAGAGGAATTGAATCGGCTTTATAAATTCATTGAGACTGTATGTAACAAGTTTCACTTTCTTAATGTGAATGAGTAGGTCCACAATATGAACAAGTTTCCATCTTTTAGTTTCAGTTTTAATTTTGTTTTTTTTTTTGTTTTGTTTTTTTGTTCTAATTTGAAGCGCACATTAATTAGCACATTTTGACAATACTGTTAAATGTAAGGTAATATTAACAATTGTAAAAAAATTATAAAAATAATCTTAGTAAGCTTTAGTATAAATGTATGATTGAATGTAATATGTACGTATTATGTTTGATTGAATATGTATGATGAAATATAAATAACATATGTAATAAAATAAATATATGAATGATGCAAATTATTAATGTAAATTATATATAAATGATGTAAATTATTATAATATATTAAGTTTAGAGCTATACAAAATTTATATTGTTGTTTGCTGTTAAATAGTTATAGTATTATAGCATTTACCAGACTCAAAATGGTAAGAAACAAAGCGTGTAATATTGATATTATTTGTACAAGATGTATCTTACACAAATAAATAAATATCTATCTGTCTATCTATCTATTTGTCGTACTCCAAAGTTCTGCTGTTTGGTGGTAGTTCGTGAAGTTAATACTGATTGCTGACAGCTAATTGAATCCTAGTCGGTTTCAGTGTTCATTTTCACAATGTTGAGGTAAATCAGAACACTTAGTTGGCAGTGGAGATTATCAAAACGAAGTTAAATAATATGTTTTAAGCTAACAAAGGTATCATGTGGAGCATGAACAAGATGAACATACCCTTATTTACGCTTCACATATTCAATAGTTAACATAAGACCTACTAATAAACTCCCCCATGCTCATTTCTGTTATTTTAAATATACAGTTTATTATCAGCACATTCACTTCCTCTTATTGCATACTAGCTGAATATCCGTGCTTCGTCATGGCAGATAAGTAATTATTTTAGGGCATTAAATAATGTATCATCAAATTTAAACCTCGGATAGACCATCACCAGGTATAGTGTAAACTCTACGAGGGACAAAATCACAGATTATTTCTAGTAATTCAAGGTCTGCCATCATAGTTAAAATGAACTGCAAAAAAATATAATATTAGATAAAGTACGGTAACAGCTGACCTTTTATCGTCTTAGCGTCGCATTCTGCCTAGCCGTGCATGCTCTCTTTAAAACCAACTAAAAATCCAAAACCCCTCGAAAAATACTTAAAAATTTGAATAGAAAAAAACAAAACATTCTTAGCGATTGTTTATATGGTACATGCAAAATTTCAAAATTTTCTTTCAAGTGGTTTGGGCTGGGCGATGATAGGTCAGTGAGTCAGTGAGTGGTATTTGACAAATATATTGTAGATTTATTAATTGGATTGGCTATACAGTTACAAGCCAGTAAAAGGGAAGTGGTTTTATTGGCTCGACTTAGGTTTGGCCGTTTAAGCCTTACACACGTCAGTAACTAATGTCAAGACAGGAGAGACCTACATACGAAATTGGTAATCCTGCCTTACTTCAATAAAACAATTGAGATCAGCAAAAACATTAACCACTTAGCTAAACAAAATGCTTTACGCTCTTACAAATATTTTGTATAAAAAGTTATTGCAACCAAGCTTTCAGAAACACATTATGGATTGAAAATCGATCACTTAGGACGGCTTCAGGATTTTTTAAAATTTATTTGTTAATTTGACTTGTTCCTGCAAAATATAGCATGCGACCTCTCAACATCGTACTCAAAACAGATGCGCACTAGACCTCTAAGGTAGTACGTAGAATGATTACTACGCATCGACTTCTGAGCCATTAGCGCTGACATCTACGATGCAGCGAGAAATTTTTTCAACGAGCCGTGAGATGAGAAAACCCCTGCCGAGGTGGGAATCGACCCAACCATCTCCCGCATGAGAATCTAAGGCATTAGCCACTACACCACGGGAAGACCCCAATGATTACTAATATTTGTGATAATATAAGTAATGGTTACGTTGACGTTATTCGAGTATATTAAGTTCCTTCAATAAAACACAATGGTCCAGAACCGATCTAATAAGCTCTCGGATCTTCTTAGCTTAACAGGGAGGACTTAATATCCAACTTGGGGTTGGTGCTTGCCTTCCCTAGCTGGATATTTTATTCATGGAACCCTTGATACTTAGAATAAATCCGCTAACTGCCTCCTTAACTCCAACCTTCCTACCATAATTTCGTTTTATGATCTTGGGCCTTCTTAATATTGCAACTAGAACTCGCTAACAACTTTCACCCTCGTGGGTGTTATTATGATACCGAATTTATGCATTTTGATCCTTTTGATTTTGATGGGAGTTATTAAAAAAAAAACAATCTGTTGTATCATCAAGTGCTTTTTCCAGAATCTGTGTTTTTTTGATAGAATAATTAACTAATAATTCAATTTATTAACATTCAATTCTACGAATTCGCTTCTTGATTAAGCTAACATACAACTACTATCTAATATGAGATACATTTGTGTTATTCCTAAGATTAACGTATAAAACGAAACCTTTCCGACAATGTGTTTGTAACAATATTTTCATTAACAGGCATGAAAAGTTTTGGGATTTTCGTATATTTTCTTACATATCTCGAAAACGGTTGGGGAATCGATGTAAATGAAGGTAACCATTCGAAAGGTTACGAAAATCTCTACAAAAGAGGTTCAAATGTAATTTTTGATGGGGTGATGTTAATCGAAGAAATAAGGGCTTGAAAATTCGCAATTGTTAGTTTTGCTCTTTTGAACGGGTCTTTGTATCTGTTTACCTAACGTTTTAACTGGTTGTAGCTTATTTTAATTGCATTTAACAGTAAAACGAATATTTGACTAAAACAAGGTGCTTTACTAATAGCACTAGAGATATGAACGGAACCGCGATAAGATGACGCAGTTCCTGCGAGTTGGACTTTTTACTCAGATCGAAGCCTTCTAAATGCCATGTTCAAGTACTAAAAAGCCGACTCGCAGGAACAACATCAGAGCGCCTTTTCGATCTTATACATAGTACCTTTTGGATAGCTTGGAATCGAAACAGTTTATTTTTTCTCTAAATCTTTCGTGAAAATTAAATTACATTTAAAACTGTAAAATATAAACAAAAAGCGAAGCAAGATTTTAGGCGCCAAAACAATAAACTGACAGTATCCTACACGGAAAATACTCCATTTAAGCACCCATTTCTCCGAATCAGGTCGCTCTTTCAAAACTGGCATATTTGCAGAAAATTATATAAGCTTTCGAATAGATTCTTTACATTTACTACGATTTCCCAAAAGGTTTCGAGATATATACGAATAAAACGTTGAACACCAAGAAAATCTAGTTTTTCCCATTTTGCTCATCAATGATTACTGATATGACATTGAAAATGGTTTAATTAGTGTCCCAAGTCCACTTACTTATAAAATGTATACTAAGCCCAAAGTAACACAAAAAAGTCCGTCACGCAGGAGCTGCATAACTAAGCACTTTCCTCAGAATTTGGGTAGTGTAGACTGCTTTCCAGAACAATTTGCTTAAAATATCCTACATAAATAAAATAAAAACATGAATAGTTCTCTTTTAAATCTGTAATGAGTAACTGATCAGTTATTAATTTGCTTCCAGAGTTATGTTTACACATGGTACCTATTACACTACGTAATAAATACAAAAAACCTCATATTATCGTATTTTGATCTAACGCAGGAACAGGATACAGTCCCTCTAGTGTTCCTTGCGGCGCCTTTGTGGACCTATGTCAGGCTGGCTTTTCTATTGAAATATATTACAAATTAAACCCCCGCTTTCCGATTGACCGATTCAGCTAATTTTTACAACACTTCTTTCTCATGAGGTACCCACGACGTATACCGAGTTTCGTTACAATACAGCAGAAATTACGAGCGGTATGAGTATATTAGGAATTTGTGTCTGGAGTAAACCCCCCCTTCTAATGAAACGATTTAGTTTATTTTTACAACACATATTTACCTGTAGATTACCACTATGAATACCGAGTTTCGTCGAAATATACCAGAAATCACGGCTGGTAGTGGCGAATTGGTATTGAGGGTCCGGAGTAAACCCCCCCCCCCCTTCTAATGAACCGATTTAGTTCATTTTTATATCTCACTTTTCTCTCTATATCACCAATACGAATACCAAGTTTCGTTGAAATATAACAAATATTACGGCTGACATAGTCAAATTAGTGTTTTGGGTTCAGGGTAAACCCCCCCTTCCGGTAGACCGACTTTGGTGGTTAACGAACTCGTTCAATCGTTTGCTAATTGAATGCTATATACCAAGTTTCGTGACGAAATAACAAAAACTCTGGCCGCTATCGTGTTAACAGACACACATACATATATATATATATATATATATATATATATATATATATATATATATATGCATATATATATATATGCATATATATATATATATAAATTTTAACGGGGGTCATTTTCGGTGTCTACTAGGTAGGATCGATAAAGATTTGAAGAAATTTTTCATAAATTCCCTCATGAGTCCAACCTCAATAGCTACTTTCCTTCGGAGGAAAGTGCTAAAACGTAGGCGTTCCGATTTTTTTTTTTTTTTTTTTTTTTTTGTACGAATTTCACCCAAGAAACTAAATAAACGCTTTCAAATTTCATTTAAATCTGTTTTTTAGCCAGCTAGAGAGCGAACAGACAAATATATACTCGGAAGTGCCGACTTTACAATTTCACGTTTCAGATCACATAGATCAAGAAAATAACGGTGGTTTAAATGTGTATATCTATATTTAAAAACATACATACATGTATTGGCTCTAAAATATGAAATTTTCTATTCGGAACTTCCTGATTGCATCACAAGGCCAACCTCATAAGCGGGTTACCTCCCTATGGGAAGGAGGGAAGAAACGCTCAAAAAGGATGGATACGTAAGATCCGTTCCTTCTTTTCCCCGTTATCTGACTCCCGAGATTTCTCCTTGAAATGAAGTCCGTCAACCCCGAACTCCGAGGAATTGGCCTGGAACACTGCTTGTTGGAGTTCTAAAACGGCCCTGACTTCCAAGGTTCTCTTCATTTGACATCCAACAGCTCTAATTTCTTATTTTAGAGAAATTAAGAACTCAGAAAAAATAATCCAGTCAAATAGAGATTAAGTACGTTTGCCTTTGTATTGACCATGAATCCAAACTGATTAGGCCAAACTGACACCGCAGTCAAATTCAGCGATCGGAAAGACGTATATAAGATACTTTGGTGCTGCATTTCGATTTTTCGCCTTTCTTTTTTGTGGGGTTGTGTTGGTTCTGATTACTTCGCGTTCCGATTTAGTTAGAAACAGTCTATGATAAGGATTTTATTGTGCTTTGCCACCTATGACTCACGGGAATATAATGACACTGGCTAAATTGCAGTGTGACGACACGGGAAAGAAGACGGGAGAGAGCAGGTCAGTTTTCCGAACAATTTGCCCGTCTCTTTACGACGAAGAAGGGGCGATTTCACAGGCGGGCGCCCTGTAAGCTCCAGCTTCCTTCCCGCCCCCGCCATAATCTACCTGACAAAGCGCCTTCTACCGTCAGCACAATGAAACAAATAGTTCTTAAATGAGGGCTCCTTCTACAATGGAAGAGAATTTACATTTGAATTGTCCAACCAGCAATTGCTTTTTTCAAAATAAATATTATTCATGTCATTACTTGAAACAGCGTAAACCTTTATTTTCATCACAATTACAACAGTTGTCTTTGGTTCAAAGGAATTGAAGTTAAACCATCTGGGCTCTTGGTTGCAATTGAACTTTTTTTTTCTAGACTATTTCTCTATTTAGTCGTTTATCTTCTTTCTACAGCTCGATTGCCGAATCCTGGGATTTGTTGTTCTCGGGCATGGGCGTATATAAGGGGGCTGAGGGAGCTGCAACCCTTCTCCCCCGAAATCGGTAAAAATGTATCATAAAAACTTAAATTTAGATTAAGTAAATAAGACCAATTAGTTCAGAAAAAATCATTTTTGGGGTGTAATCTAACTATTTTCAAGTTCTAGATTGTTAGTATTCCATACCCCCCAAAATGCTCTCAGCCCTCCGATCATTTCCCAGCCCCTCTCGAAATCATGTTCTATTTACGCCCATGTTCTTGGGTTTCATTTGATGCGTTCTCCTGTGTCCATTTGAATGACAGTCTTAGTTGTACGATGAAACCGCTGTAGTTCGATGATCATGAATTGATGATAAACTTGGATTAGCAGAACGAAATACCGGTGTAGCCGAACAAGTTTCGTTTGTATAACCTTCAACTAGAGAGTGATTGATAAACATCCTAAATTGACAGATCTAGTCATAAATATTTCGAACAGCCATTACGTCAGGGATATCTGGCGTTTGATAATTGAAGAGTCGTAACCGTGTAAAACAACAGCGAAATTCACAAATACAACCGTGGATACAGGGCCGCCACATCTCAGAGCCGGGCCGGGACCAAATCACGGGCCCTTACTTCTTAGAGCCAGAATGAAAATTCTAGTACTTTGCTATAGGACATTGGGCATTTTAAAATTATTTCCATCTTCAGTTTTGAGCAAAATGAGAATAAAAGCCGACAATCGGTGCTGCAATTGTCACATTCGGTACTTTTTTTCCAATTAGCGAGGATCGGCCCGGGTCCCCACGGTGCCCAACTGTACCCGGTTGACCCTCTCCCATGTGGCGGCCCTGAGTGGATATGATTTTCTGGAGTGCTAGCAACGTACTTTTTTATTTGCCATGACTCAGTGTTGTATAGTACCCCGATCAGTTTTCAAACCCTGACAGGTGATAAATCGATGGGCGGATTTCACAGCTCGCCTGTCTAAAAGGGCTAACTTATCGCCGTGGTAACGTAAACCACTACCTCTTCCTCATACACCTCCACCTTTTACAAAAAGGGCAGTCTTTTTTTTTTGTTGGTATTTTGTCAAATATTTGTATTATTATGTGATACACATTCAAATACGGACGTAATTAAGTAATATATCAAGTCTATGAATATAAACTGAACTGCGCACAAATGGGTTGGGATATTTCTGTACCTTGGAACAAAAAGGGCCAATGCCCAAACCTCTGAAATTTGAGTGAACTGAGGGTGAGAGTGACATGAAGGTGGGATAAACATTAATTGTTAAAAGGGCATATCATTAGATTCGCACTAGTATTTCTAAAGTGACACGACTAAAAAATCAATTGAACCAATAACCTTTCATTTATGACTATGAAAGACATGGTAAATATATCTTTATCAACCATCAAAACTGTATGTTCCTAGCTACAGGGCTTGTACTCCAGAGGGTACTTGTATCACCCTTCCTGCCTTAATGCTATGCCACCTACAAAGGCAAGAATGACACATTTTCAGTTGTGTTTTATTTTGAGTTGTCACTTTAGAAGTACTAGTGCGATTTGTCCTCTTAACAATTCATGATTATTTCACCCTCTGTGCACTTCACCCAAATTTCAGAGGTATGGACATTGGCCCTTTTTGTTCCAAGGTATATATACGAGTATATATATATATATACGAGTATATATATATATATATATATATATATATATATATATATATATATATATAGTTTTTCAAAGAAAAAAGTAAACGATAAACAAAAGGTGGAATATGATCCACATATATTTCCATTTCACAATGATTTATGGTGGGAGAAATGGTATGAAGGTAATAATATAATAAAGAAAAGGAAACAGGATGACACAATAACTAATACGGATAATACGGGTAAGAAACAAAACGGAACGTGACATAAATGGACAGCAATAAAAAGGACAATAAAAGAAAACGAACAGAGGAGGACAGAGAACAAAATAAGACTAACAACAACAAAAAATTAAAACAAACCATGATGGACAAATTCATTATTACAGAACCGAAACAACTAACGGACGTAGGTAACAGTAATATACATATTTGGGAACAACGGACAACTAAGGACAAAAACAAATCCATAGACTATGAAAACAATAGTGCAAAATGGTACAGTTTCACATACAATCCGGCAATGGAACATAGACTAAAATCAATTTGTAATAAAGCAGCGAATGTAACATGGAGATATAGTAGTAAAATAATTTTAGTAATATCAAAATCAAAAGGGACAAACTCTTGACTAAATATAACGTCTATTTGCTAGAATGTGGGGACTGTAGCGGAAAAAATTTAGGAGAATCCCAAAAATTCTCAAAAAGCGTATCATGCAGCATGCAAAAAGTGTAGTCGATCATGCACAATGTCAAACGGCTCTCTCAGAACACGCCACAGAAAATTTCCACTCATTCAATTTTCAGGAAGCAAAAATTTTAGATAAAGAACCAAACAGCCTCAAAAGAAAGATGAAAGAAAACCTTTACAATGTAGAAAGACAGGAACAGGTGGTATATAAAAAAAAGGACATCAAATATTTAAATAAAATCTTTCAGAACCTTGTAGTGCAGAATAGAAATGACGGGGACTGTAGACAGCTTTACGGGGAGGAAGGTTAGGATACTAGTGTTTCATAACCCTGAGACGCATATTGCTATGCAATATTAAAATGACTTTATTATAATTGTACGTGATGGGATAAGACCATCGAATGTAAGTATACACATAATGATGTAAATATGTAATTGTTTCAATCAAATTATAGATGTATAATGTACAAATAATTTTAGGAAATACCCTCTGAGGAGGAGCAGAATAGCTCGAAACCGGTTAGGGTGAAGATAATAAAATACATGAAGTGAAAGGTGTGTTTTTATGACCTATTGGCTACAAAAAAAACATGAATATATATATATATATGTATATACATATATATATATATATATATATATATATATATATATTATTTTTTATTAGTTTCCTCTCTGCAGTAACCCTGCAAAGAGGCCGTTTATTTTGTGCTACACGTTCCAATACATAATGTATATCACATGTATTTTATAAAATTTTGTCATCAAATGTTCTTAGATATATTACATTAATGATTTAACATTAAGTAATTAATAACTATATTTAAATAATTAGAAAATAAATATATATAAAATAAATATAATTTTATATATTTACATAATTTGTTTGTTTACATTTTTTATTATTTCAATTTTCTTTAGAGGCATCGATCGTCTTTAGAGTAAGGCATGCTCTCTTACAAAAATCTCTGAAGCTTGAATAGTGTTTATTAAGCAGCTCTTTTTCTGTAATGGGCCAGTTTTTTATATTCTTTTGAATTGTTTTTCTCTCTTCTATGAGTAACTTACATTTGTATATAAGGTGCTGTGTTGTTTGTGGTGTTGTGTTGTCGCAAGGCCATGCCGAGCTGTTAGTTATATTTAGCTTGTTAAGTATGTGTTTAATGATCCGTGTCCAGTTAGTAATTGTGTCGTGTAGAAATACATATATATATATATATATATATATATATATATATATATATACGGGATTCAACAGTCTGCAGGATTTATTTTGGAAGAGCATTGATTTTCGAAAATCGGAAGCTTTTATTAATTTCTACTTTTGGGATTAATATTACAGTCTGAATGAGATAATTGTTAACATTGAATGTACATTGCCCTTAAAGCAAATTTAATTCTGATTTCAAAAATGTAATGCATTATTGAAAAAAATGTGTACAAGCAGAGAAAATTGGAGTTATAATTATTACAAAAAACAAGGTTTTCTCCAAAGAACCTTCAGAAAGGCATATTTCTGGAACGGAGTGAGATAGAAATATGTGGTTGGTGGTGTTGAACTACATTTTTTGTATATTTTCACCCCCTGAAGGATTGTCAATAACTTGCGATACACCCTGTATATGCATAATAAATATTGAAATTCAAGAAAATACTTCGGGCAGATTTTGGACTCTGCGGATGGCAGCAAATAATTCTACTTTTTTTTTTTATGTTGATAAAAATACAAATATTAAAACTGGTTCGGTCAGTAAATATTTACTTTGGCTGTTCCAATCTTATTACTTGAACGTTTTCATTCTTCTTTTAACTTTTTCAAGTTTGAGTCCTAAGGGACATTCTTACATTTAATTATGTAAGAAATTATCATCATATTTTCAACTTTGGAAGTGATTTATGAAAAACCGTAAAATAACGGGTTTTTCATACTTTAACCATAAATATTACATTGCTTCACAATTATTTTGATACCTAGTTTACCTGCTTTTGGCTGCTTCTTACAGCGATTTTGCGGTTTTAGTTTTTATAACCAATGCACAATTGTATGAACTTCATATTATGAAGTCTGCCTCAGTGATGAACTAAACACTAGATACGATGCTTTATTTGATAGAATCGTGCAAGAATATAATTTATCTGTATGTTCGGATAATGTTAAGGAGAATATAAGACAATTTTTACGATTGTTTTGCCTGGATATTCAACAAAAGTAGGATCGCTGTTACAGGTTTTCAGGAAAATTATAAACAGAATACGAAGATTGTTTAGGTAAAAACATTAATCTTCACAACGAAGATTTTTGAAATATGTAGATGAGATAATAATCAAGCAGGTCCTTCATGTGGACGACCACAAGTAAGTTTTGTGGAAGCATCATACTCTAAAAAGAAGAAACGAGCTACGGACATAGTAACGACGAAATCTCCGAATGAAATAGAGTTTGCCGCTAAGCTTATTTCGAAGGACGTTTCAAGGAGAAAATGCGCCAATTAATCGATACGCCAAAACCATTTTTTGGTTCCACTAACGACGGTAATATCGCTTGCAGATTTTATAGCAATCTAAAATGAAGTAGCGAAATTACTGGACTGGAGATAACATTAAAAAATCAATTTTGAAAATGGTTTCTAGTGGCAAATCAATTAATATGCCGAAATTAAGTGAATTAATTGGTGAGACTAAAGATTTATATTTGAGACATTTTTTCTTTATATGCCAATGTCTTTACATTAACAACTTTAACATGGACCTAATATTATTTCCTTTTTCATTACACCAATTGGACAATTATCAGAAGAAACATCGGAGGAAAACTTATCGTATTCATATAAATATGGATTTAATGAAAATGCTCCTCTCATCGGATCCATATTTGTCAACTTTAAGAAACATCAGTTTCAAAACCGAAAAAAAAAAAAATGAAGAATTCCTTTTATCATACCTAATTTTTAATAAAAATTATAGTATTTGTTTACCATCTAATGGTTCTGAGGAGGAATAATTTTTTTATGTGTAAATGTTCTGTATACGTTCGTAAATATCATATGTATGTTTCCATATACATTTCATGTTCATACCATAATAAATTATTTTTTTATGTCTTAAAACTTCTTTTTTCTCCCATGTTTGTGTTTTCCAATTACAGTAAAAAATAATAAACCTTGTCTAGACAAAAATACGATTTTTGAATTTTTACCCCCTATATCGTGACACTGTGCGCCGGTGGGGTTCGAACCCACCATCTCCCGCATTTGAATGTAATCTAATATTATTATCACACATTTTAATGAACAAAGAAATCTTGAATTTTATTTTTGTGTAGAAGGCAAGATTACACGACACGTTTATTTGACACAATGCCTGTTAGATAATACAAATGCCTACCTTCAGTTTAATATTTGTTGTAAGGAAGGAAGAAACCATGAATATTTTGGAAATTTTTGCACTATTTAATTCAGGACGATAGAAGTTTTACAGTTATTTTTGGATAAAGTTTACAGGAAGTAAGCGCCCCTCTTTTCAAACACGGTAAAGTGTGATTAGTGTGATCGTCTTAAGTCTAATGACAACTGTACTTCATATTCTAGGAACACAAGTTCAAACACCATCAGAAGCGTTGCGTGTCTGATATAATGTTCTTTTTGAGAATGTAAATTGTCTTACACGACACGCAACGGTTCTGAAGCTGTTAGACAGTTTACAGGTATGGCCTTGTTGCGTACATAACGTATCGATTCGTATTATATGAAGCTATAAAATTCTCGGATGAGACCGATCCTTGAATGTGTTGAGAACTGCTGTGTTTACAACGGTAGATCTTCCGTGACAGTTCTTGATCTTTAAATCTGTTTACCAGAATGTGAGACTTTCACCGTCTGCAGTGATGTCACCACTACTCCTGCTCTGCTGCATCATCGACATCTGCTCTTTGAATTGAATTTTCAGAAACGTCTTATACTAGATGATTCTAAGAAGTGACTAACATTTTAGTTCAGCATTTCATAGTTTGCCTACATTAAGCGACATAAGGAATTTTTATTTTTAATAAAATGTACCTAACATACTGGCATTTGATCCCAGTTCACCTGCTTTCCACGTTGAGGCTACCGGGCTTCATAAAATATAGAATAAAGACAATGTTACAGATATACGACGTTTGCACTATATTTATCAGATACCAGACGATAATGCTATATAATAAGCTCAAAGAGTAGATACCTGAAAAGATTAGGAGAGAGAAGGGACTAGGTCCATTTGCCAAGTTCCCAAATAATTGTTCCTAAAATGAAGATTTGAAGATTTACCGCCCTTTGTAATATTTAGCGATTCAATTAATGAAGGATTCGTACTTCGGAGCTTTTATGATGTAGCTTCCATTAAATTCTTCTAATCTAAATGAATCCTGAAGCAAAAGACGTAATAATTCGACAGAAGCCGTCCTAAGTAATTTCCAAAAAAAAAAGGAAAAAAAAGGTCCGTCACGCAGGAGCTGCATAACTAAGCACTTTCCTCAGAATTTGGGTTGTGTAGACTGGTTTCCAGAACAATTTACTGAAAATATCCTACATAAATAAAATAAAAACATGAATAGTTCTCTTTTAATTTTGTAATGAGTAACTGTTCAATTATTAATTTGCTTCCAGAGTTATGTTTACACATGGTACCTACAACACTACTTAATAAGTACTAAAAACTTCATATTTTCGTCTTTTGATCTGACGCAGGAACAGGATACAGTTCCTCTAGTGGGAAATAGCGCTCCTTGCGGCGGTCTTGCGAACCTACGTCCGGTGGGCTATTCTATTGAAATATATTACAAAGTAAACCCCTCTTTCCGATTGACCGATTTAGCTCATTTTTACAACACTTCTTTCCCATGAGTTACCCATGACGTATACTGGGTTTCGTTACAATACAGCAGAAATTACGACCGGTATGAGTATATTAGTAATTTGGGTCCGGAGTACCCCCCCCCCTTCTAATGAAGTTTATTTTTACGACACATTTGTACCTGAAGATTACCACTACAAATACGGAGTTTCGTCGAAATATAACAAAAATCACGGCTGGTAGTGGCGAATTGGTATTGTGGGTCCGGAGTAAACCCCCCCCCCTTCTAATGAACCGATTTAGTTTATTTTTACATCTCACTTTTCTTTCTAGATTACCACTACGAATACTAAGTTTCGTAGAAATATAACCAATATTACGGCTGCCATGGTCAAATTAGTGTTTTGGGTTCGGGGTAAACCCCCCCTTCCGGTGGACCAATTTTGGTGGTTAACGAACTCGTTCAATCGTTTGCTAATTGAATGCTATATACCAAGTTTCGTGACGAAAAAACAAAAACTCTGGCCGCTTGACAGACACAAACACACACACACACACACACATATATATATATATATATATATATATATATATATATATATTAATTTTAACGGGGGTCATTTTTGGTGTCTACTAGGTAGGATCGATAAAGATTTGAAGAAATTTTTCAAAAATTCCGTCATGAGTGCAACCTCAATAGCTACTCTCCTTCGGAGGAAAGTGCTAAAAAAAAAGTTTGTCGCGCAGGAGCCGCATAACTAACCAAATTCCACAGAAGGTGGGTAGTGTACTGAATTACTTCATAATTTGCTTAAAATAACCTATATAAATAACAAAAAAAAAAATATCATAAATAATTGGGCTCTTTTATGTAAGGAAATTCTAACTCAATGAACAGCAAAAACCGGAATCAATGCCCCTGTTCAGCGCCCCTAGTGGTAGAAGAAACAAGCAATGCCCAAGCCGGTTTGACGGATTAATTCAATTTGAATATTCTGCAGAGTAAACACCAAGTTTTAATAGACCAATTTAGGTTATTATTAAAGCACATCTTTAGATATCCATATACCGAGTTTCGTTACAATACAAAAGATGCTCTCTTCCAGATGGACTGATTTAGTTTCTTTTCACCAGATATTTTTCTCTTTAGATGCCCTCGACATTTTCTGAGTTTCATTGCAATATAAGATATTATATTCCCTCATTATAGCATGTAAAAATGAGATATATTTACCAATTTGTCGCACCTTGAGGTTGAATCCTGCTCTCCTATCCCTGACATGTTGGTGGTGGTATTTTCCTTGTCTTACCATTACCTTGTTACCCGGGAGAAATATTTTTATAATTGTAAAAAAAAAAAAAAAAAAAAAAACCGTTGAGAGTTTATGCCGTAAGTACGAGAACTGACAGACTAACCGTAGCTTACTGTTAGGACGCTTGGGGCCGTGACGTGATTGGCTGGAAGGATATTCTGGCAGCTGCCGCAAGCCGGTCACACTTTTTCAGGAAAGTTCCTCTGGCAGCGGAGATTCCCACCGTATTTAGTTGGCTTTTGAGACTTCCTCTTTGTCATATTTACAACTGGATACCTAATAAGAGCTTTGTAGTGAATTATGGAATATTAACTAATTAAATGCCTTACAACGGCAATGCTTGTTTTATAAATAGGCTCCTAGTAAAATACCTTCGTATACAAATAATGCCAAGAAATAAGTCAACGAATTGTTTCGGCTAAGGAAAACAATCAGATTATCTATAATATGGAAATTTCGTCATACTTCTCAGGTAAAAAAAAATATACACAATAAAAACCCGAAAACAATATATTAGAACATGAAAATCGGGCATAAAACATTTTTTTATGAGCATATTAAGTAAGCATTAAGTTAAGCATTTCTTTGGATAAATAAACAATCATTTAACATAGAACTTTGATAATGGTAGTATAGTAAAATGGAATTATAAGAACTCGGAGAGATAACAATTTTTTTTATTTATTTATTTTTTTTTTAATATAAATAAGGCTGCCAAAGCTACCAAATTAACATGGGCTAAAGAGGAAATTCCAGAGCCAAAGAAAAATTTGGTAAACTTTGGGAAGGACGGAAAATTGCCCTGATAAAGTCCTTCATAAATCTCAAAAGTCTAAGCAGGAAGGAGGTCTTCTTGGATATGGTCGGGAAAGATTTGAGAGAGGTTGTGGCGATGGTGTCTGGCCATTATACCATGAATAATCATATGCATGTCATAAAGATCAGTTTATTACCAATCTGCACGTGGTGTCGGGAAAAGGATGAGACACCTAAGCTTGTTACATTTGAGTGTGTTGTATTGGAAAGTAGAAGATTCCTACATTTTGGAAGGCTAAATGAAGACGAGATCGGAAGATCAACTGAGGTCAGACCATACCTCAAGTCCATTAGGATGTTAAGGTAAGGTTGACCAACTTGGGACTCACACAGTTGGAAAAATGGCCGATGTGTCCGTGAAGAAGAGGATATGGCTCAGTAGGTAACTAATCTAATTTCATCTAATCTACCAAATTAATGCTTTTCTTAGACGAAACCCAACTATTCCTCGACTTGTTATTATGAATGAACATCGATTATGTCTACTTTTATAAAAAATGAATGGAATACTGAAGTCTCCGTTGGTCAAGTAGCCTATGATTAGACTAAATTATAAGCACCTACAAGTGTGTATATCGGAAATACTGAAGCCTCCGTTGGACAAGTAGGCTATGATTAGACTAAATTATAAGCACCTACAAGTGTGTATATCGGAAATACTGAAGCCTCCGTTGGACAAGTAGGCTATGATTAGACTAAATTATAAGCATCTACAAGTGTGTATATCGGAAATACTGAAGCCTCCGTTGGTCAAGTAGGCTATGATTAGACTAAATTATAAGCACCTACAAGTGTGTATATCGGAAATACTGAAGCCTCCGTTGGACAAGTAGGCTATGAATAGACTAAATTATAAGCACCTACAAGTGTGTATACCGGAAATACTGAAGCCTCCGTTGGACAAGTAGGCTATGATTAGACTAAATTATAAGCACCTACAAGTGTGTATATCGGAAATACTGAAGCCTCCGTTGGACAAGTAGGCTATGATTAGACTAAATTATAAGCATCTACAAGTGTGTATATCGGAAATATTGAAGCCTCCGTTGGACAAGTAGGCTATGATAAGACTAAATTATAAGCACCTACAAGTGTGTATATCGGAAATACTGAAGCCTCCGTTGGACAAGTAGGCTATGATTAGACTAAATTATAAGCATCTACAAGTGTGTATATCGGAAATATTGAAGCCTCCGTTGGACAAGTAGGCTATGATTAGACTAAATTATAAGCACCTACAAGTGTGTATACCGGAAATACTGAAGCCTCCGTTGGACAAGTAGGCTATGATTAGACTAAATTATAAGCACCTACAAGTGTGTATATCGGAAATACTGAAGCCTCCGTTGGACAAGTAGGCTATGATTAGACTAAATTATAAGCATCTACAAGTGTGTATATCGGAAATATTGAAGCCTCCGTTGGACAAGTAGGCTATGATTAGACTAAATTATAAGCACCTACAAGTGTGTATATCGGAAATACTGAAGCCTCCGTTGGACAAGTAGGCTATGATTAGACTAAATTATAAGCATCTACAAGTGTGTATATCGGAAATACTGAAGCCTCCGTTGGTCAAGTAGGCTATGATTAGACTAAATTATAAGCACCTACAAGTGTGTATATCGGAAATACTGAAGCCTCCGTTGGACAAGTAGGCTATGATTAGACTAAATTATAAGCACCTACAAGTGTGTATATCGGAAATACTGAAGCCTCCGTTGGACAAGTAGGCTATGATTAGACTAAATTATAAGCATCTACAAGTGTGTATATCGGAAATATTGAAGCCTCCGTTGGACAAGTAGGCTATGATTAGACTAAATTATAAGCACCTACAAGTGTGTATATCGGAAATACTGAAGCCTCCGTTGGACAAGTAGGCTATGATTAGACTAAATTATAAGCACCTACAAGTGTGTATATCGGAAATACTGAAGCCTCCGTTGGACAAGTAGGCTATGATTAGACTAAATTATAAGCACCTACAAGTGTGTATATCGGAAATACTGAAGCCTCCGTTGGACAAGTAGGCTATGATTAGACTAAATTATAAGCATCTACAAGTGTGTATATCGGAAATATTGAAGCCTCCGTTGGACAAGTAGGCTATGATAAGACTAAATTATAAGCACCTACAAGTGTGTATATCGGAAATACTGAAGCCTCCGTTGGACAAGTAGGCTATGATTAGACTAAATTATAAGCATCTACAAGTGTGTATATCGGAAATATTGAAGCCTCCGTTGGACAAGTAGGCTATGATTAGACTAAATTATAAGCACCTACAAGTGTGTATACCGGAAATACTGAAGCCTCCGTTGGACAAGTAGGCTATGATTAGACTAAATTATAAGCACCTACAAGTGTGTATATCGGAAATACTGAAGCCTCCGTTGGACAAGTAGGCTATGATTAGACTAAATTATAAGCATCTACAAGTGTGTATATCGGAAATATTGAAGCCTCCGTTGGACAAGTAGGCTATGATTAGACTAAATTATAAGCACCTACAAGTGTGTATATCGGAAATACTGAAGCCTCCGTTGGACAAGTAGGCTATGATTAGACTAAATTATAAGCATCTACAAGTGTGTATATCGGAAATACTGAAGCCTCCGTTGGTCAAGTAGGCTATGATTAGACTAAATTATAAGCACCTACAAGTGTGTATATCGGAAATACTGAAGCCTCCGTTGGACAAGTAGGCTATGATTAGACTAAATTATAAGCACCTACAAGTGTGTATATCGGAAATACTGAAGCCTCCGTTGGACAAGTAGGCTATGATTAGACTAAATTATAAGCATCTACAAGTGTGTATATCGGAAATATTGAAGCCTCCGTTGGACAAGTAGGCTATGATTAGACTAAATTATAAGCACCTACAAGTGTGTATATCGGAAATACTGAAGCCTCCGTTGGACAAGTAGGCTATGATTAGACTAAATTATAAGCACCTACAAGTGTGTATATCGGAAATACTGAAGCCTCCGTTGGACAAGTAGGCTATGATTAGACTAAATTATAAGCATCTACAAGTGTGTATATCGGAAATATTGAATCCTCCGTTGGACAAGTAGGCTATGATTAGACTAAATTATAAGCACCTACAAGTGTGTATATCGGAAATACTGAAGCCTCCGTTGGACAAGTAGGCTATGATTAGACTAAATTATAAGCATCTACAAGTGTGTATATCGGATATACTGAAGCCTCCGTTGGACAAGTAGGCTATGATTAGACTAAATTATAAGCATCTACAAGTGTGTATATCGGAAATACTGAAGCCTCCGTTGGACAAGTAGGCTATGATTAGACTAAATTATAAGCACCTACAAGTGTGTATATCGGAAATACTGAAGCCTCCGTTGGACAAGTAGGCTATGATTAGACTAAATTATAAGCATCTGCAAGTGTGTATATTGGAAATACTGAAGCCTCCGTTGGACAAGTAGGCTATGATTAGACTAAATTATAAGCACCTACAAGTGTGTATATCGGAAATGCCAATTGTTCACAGTTAATGGTAAATCATAGCTATTGTACAGATAGTTTTATACTTATAAATGTTAAGCCAATAATCATAAATAATTATAGCTTGATGAAAAGGTGAAGGGTATTAACAAATAATACAAATCAAAATGAGCAATAACCCTTCTCATATAATTTTATTATCACTACTTCTCTATTTTCAGGAATGCTAAAATAGTATATTAATTATTAGATACTGCAGCAATACCTTTTAAACAATATTATGTAGATTACCTTTAACCAAGTTATTATATTCATATTGAAACAATTAATACATTATAATTTTATATAATTATGTAATTTCCAAGTCCCCGTGTCCTATCAATAAATACTGTCAACTGTAATAAGTCATAATTAAAATAAAATGATTCCTATCATATCCTATAAGAGTTATTCCTCATCTCGATTTATATTAATAATAATACCATTTTAACTACACGTTTTTAGGAAGTAATTTGAAAATCCATATAAAAATAAATTTAATTAATTTTAGCCTTTGTAAATCGATATTTTAATATACAATTCTATACTTCTCCAAGGTTTAATGCTATTTAAATGTCGGAATCCTATAAAAGAAAAGAATCCATATCTTGGAGATTAGAGTTACATGGAAACCGTAGATATGACCGTATGAGAAGCTACCATCACTGAATACATAATGTCATAAGAGCTGAGAATTACAATTCCGCCTATGGCATTGGGAATGCTTTCTGAATATTTAAATTCTCTTCTACGAATTGTTCTTGAAATATATTTCGTACAGAAAAATAGGGTTGCCTGTATTTTTTTTAAAATTGGCATAAACATTTCATTAAAATAAACATATCAATAGAATATACAATATTGAAATTATGATATTTGAATATTGATTAGATCTAAACCTGATCAATTCTTCCTCCTTACCCTTATTTTTTTTAATGTCTTCTAATTTATGCTCCTAACTTATTTTAACTACCTGGAGATTTAATTATTCTAGATTCTTTAATTATACAATTCTATCTATAGCGTTTAGAAATGCTTTCTGAATATTAGGATTCTATTTAAGAAGAAGTAACCATAGAAAGATGAGAATAAGCTAAACGAACCAAGAATAAAGCTGCATTTATGTTCTGCTTCTTTCAATGAGTCATCATCTTATTAATTAATTTCTTCTGAAGAAATAAGACTACTTTAATAACTAGGATAAATAATATTTTCTTTGACTGTTCCATAGAACACCTCGATATTACACTTCACATCGATTTCATCTTTTACAGACTATTTAAAATTAATTATTTTATTGTAACATTAACAGTATATTGAAGTTTCTCCAGCCGCATGTACATTACCTTATTTTGATTATAATATTTTGATATGGTAGATATGATGATTTAGAAAGACGTTATCGCTTTTAAACTAAATAAAACAGCACATAATAAAATTGGCACTCCCTTCTTTTGAATACTTTTTTGTCCGTTAGTCAGCTAACTGACCAAGAGAACAATGTCTCTTGAGACTTATTGGCGGGCTTTTGGTGGGGTTTGGGAGGAAAGGGTTTGTGCTCTTACATTTGGATGGAAGGTAAATTTGGAATGAAAGGTTAGGAAACGGTATTTTGCCATGTTTTGAGCGGAAGGGACTTTGAGCTCATTGTGAAGAGTTTTATTGGAAACGTAAAAAGGAGCATTGACTATTTTGCGAAGGGCTTTGGATTGGAATGCCTGCATTCTCTGTATGTTTGATGTTTTAGTTGTTACCCAGAGTTCAAGTCCGTAGCACCTCGTTCGATGTGGCTGAAAATGAAAATAATAATAAAGTTTTTATGAATGCTCAATTATGACGATAAACGTTTCAATATAATTAACAATATTGAACCTTGGTTATATTTGAATATTGATAAAACATAAACTGGATAAATTCTTCCTCCTTACCTTTACTTTTTATTTAATGACTTCCTATCTACTCTACTTATTCAAATTGCTTGGAGATTTAATTATTCAAATTGCTTAGAAGTCCTTTTTATGTAGAAGATTGACTTTTAATGAGCTTCGATTCTCAAGCTTTTAGTAAATATCCCATCTAAAGAAAATATCCATCCAATCTGATAAATAATTAAGTCTTTCATTCAGTTATTGGATTTTTTATATTTAATTATATCACTTAATTTTCAATTTCTGTACGGGGTGTTAAGTGAAGTTTTATTTACACGTAATTTATTCTTATTATCATATTCATTGATCAATGTTTTCTATATTGATTCTTTCATTTTCCTCTTGGTGATTTGTGCATTTCAACACTAGTTCTATTAAAATACAGTTTTAGCTTAGCTTTTTAAGAAGATTTTATTTATAATTGTCTTACTTTAAATCTTTAATTTGAATAATAGAATATAGTTTATTTGTTATCGCAGACAGTAATAGCATTTGCACAAAAAAAAGTAGTCTGTACTGTGATCAGTCTGGTCTTATCTATTTTTCTGTCTTAACGACCAAAACAATATGAGGCATTTTTTACCCAAATAACGCAGAGTTACAACTTGCAGTTAACCTTAAATTTGGTGGGTTGTTCTATTATGTAATAAGCATAGTAAAAAAAAAAAAAAACTACCAAAGTTCGTTTAAATCAGTTACATAGTTTTTGCGTAATAATTTTGCAATTAAGATATCACTGAAAAAATTAACCACTTAGCCATATAAAATGCTTTACATATAATAAATATTTTTTATAAAAAACGATTGCAATCAAGCTTTCAAAAACATTTTATAGATTGAAAATCAATCAATTAGGGCGGCTTCAGGATTTTTATAAATTTATTCGTTAGTTTTTGTGCATTAACACTTTTGAAATTGTTGCAAAGCCAAAAAAAAATTTTTTTTACATAGTTGAAATATGTTATTTATTTATATTTAAAAAAAAAAAAATCTATTATATTCAAAACCATTTTACAGATTTAAAATCGATCAATTAGGACAGCTTCAGGATTTTTTAGGTTATTCCCGAATAAATTGACATCCCCCTCTCAATATCCAAGTCAAAACAGATATGCCCTGGACTACTAAGATATTACATAGAATGACTACTACAATTTATGATAGTATATTTATTTAGAGAAATAAATATATAAGAAAATTATATATTGAAGTATGAGTCATACTCTAAATGATATCAGTTCTCTGAATGATGAATGAAATCACAATGAGGCGAGTTTTAAATCTTATTTAAGCCAAGTTATCAATCTGTATTAATATTATCTTAAAATTCTTTCATTAATGTAACCCATTTTACATTTGTAATACAATAACACTACCGTATTAATATGATTGTAAAGGAAAAAAATAAGTAAAACTGTCTGGGATAATGAAAAAAAAATAAACATTTTCCTTCACTTTTAATTTAAAGATGGAATTTAGGCGAATCACGAAAAATTCTCTAATTTTTTTAAAAAAATGTACGTCACTCTCGTAGATTAAGAATGGCAAAACCCTGAACATTAATCTCCCAGATTGAGAACCTCAAGAATAAAAAAAAAAATAAGGACTGTTTCTAGGTCCTCTCATTTTGATGAGAGCTTGTGCAAAGTGCTATATTAATATTTTAAAAGGAACTTGAATCATTCATGAATGCTTTTGCACGAACTCCCATCCTATTTTGGAGTTCCTTTTTTTTTTTCTTATTTGTAGAGATTAGGATTCGAGATATAATTACCAATCCACAGGAATTTTTAAAAGGAAAGGAGGTATAAAAGAAAACTCTGATTAAAAACACTTTTTAAATAGATCTTCATCTCAAACAAATCATATTTATTTTTTCTCTCCTTCTTTACATGACATGTTTAGGCTATTTTACCATTTTAAATCTTGAAGAAAAATGACGAGTTAACAATCTGATGGACACCTTTAAATTTATCATTAACGTCCATTATTCCCATTGTTAAAAAATAGTTTAAAATAAATTAAATTAATTGACCACACAATAGCTGTCCTTATTTTACAACTTTTTAAATAGGTCTTTGTCATCTTTTTAGTTCGTGTTAGTTAAAGAATTCAATAAGGAAAACTCTAATCTTTTTAATAATTAAAACCAGTAAACTATTTAACCCACGATTTTGTGAATTTTCAAATGACAAAATTGCTTCCATCCGCATGTACAGGTGTAATGTATGATAAAAATAATTGAATAAGTCAAGTAGTGGTTGGGATTCGGATAAGAGAAAACGCCATATTTTCAGAATAATCTACATTTCGGCATGCTCTTTGGCAACCTTCTATGGCTAAAAAATAAATATACATAATTACAAACGAGAGTAATCATAATAAGAAAAACTATAAGCAAAAATTTTACATCATGACAATAGATTATAAAACAATCGTTTAAACGCACAATAGGTAAACAAACGTTTCTTTATGAACTTATTGATCAGTTGTTTCATACAAAAGGTAGTTGAGAGTAAGTAAAACAAATTAACACAGGCCCAAATAAAAAAAAAATGGGGAAAAAATGGGCGTTATTTTTGTGCTTATGTGTTTCGTTGCCATTGTGATCATTCTAAAGTGTTTCTCAGCCATTATTTTATTTATTAACGGTCGTCATCTGATTATAAAACTAATTTATTTGAATATGACCCAATTTATAAAATTCCATCAAGTAGGTGGAAGTTTGCATTATTAGAATAAGTGTTTTTAAATGTTGGACATTAAAATATATGGTGAAGTTTCTGGAATGGTGGGCATGATAGAGACAGACCCCTTTCAAACAACAATTCTGCTCATTTCAGGCGGATTAAGGAAACTTACACGTTCACTATTATCATATCAGGAAGTAGTAGTATCAAAAAGTCCCACTAGCAGACAAGCGCCAACTATGATTCAGCATGATTCAGACCAGCATTCAGTTGGACTAAATATAGAATTGTGATATTTAACAAAATCCGAAATTGCTTATGTCCGTTAAATTGCTTATATGGTTTCATTAACACTTATTTTTTTCTTTATGTAACTGAAATATGCGATATAGTTTGGATCAAGTAGTAAACAAGCGCTTTAGACAACTACGGTAGATAATAAGCCTAAATCCAAACTTGACAAAAAAAAAAAAACATACTGACAATATGCTCATATAAGACGATAATAATACCGATATGGTCATAAAGGATAGAACGAAGCTGTCAAATGTAATTATTATCCAACGGTTCTAATCCAAAGCCTTTCTTAAAATCCTCAACGCCCCTTTTTACGTTTCCGACTTGTCTATTAATCCAGACAGTTAAATACCCTTTGTCCAGCTTCCTCCAGTCCTTTTGAAAGATCCCTCTCTTCCAGTGTTATCCCAGATAATCGTAACGAGACAACATAAAGTAACTAATTTTTCCAATGAAATAGTGTAACTAATTTTAAATAGTGTTTATAGTGACACCAAGTGGCCAAGTTTAAATTAAAATAAGAAATACAGTCAGTAATGTCTGCCTTTTTCCCTAATTTCCTACTAAAGTCTTGTAGCTAATGGTTTGAACCAATTTACTTATTCCACATATCTGTATAGATTATAAGTTATCAATAAAGCGTTAAAAAGAAAATACAAGAATGTCAGGATAAATGTGAAACATGTGAAAACATCAAAATTTCCCTCCGTAATTATATTTTATTCTTTCTTTCAAAAACGGCTAAAGAATATCCTTAAAATGTTTTCATTGAATTCCCAGCGTCAAAATACCTGTGAAAATTATCTGGAGGCTAAAAGGACGTGCTTCCTTGTCTCTTTTGTGGATATTTCTTATTTTTTTTAGGCCCGAAAATTAATCCAGTTTTCAGTAGGTTTAATTTAGAAATTCCAAGACACAGAATTTTCAGAGGAAATTCATTCCGAGAAAATTGTTTGTGTCGGAATTTCGATGAATTGTAATTAATTTCAATTAAGTATATTTGAATTACCAATTCTTCTTTATAAGAACTTAATTCCGTTGGATAGTTTAATGTACGTTTTATGACCTCTTTAAGTATTTAATTAT
Source organism: Gonocerus acuteangulatus (assembly GCA_946811695.1). Classification (NCBI taxonomy): domain Eukaryota; kingdom Metazoa; phylum Arthropoda; class Insecta; order Hemiptera; family Coreidae; genus Gonocerus; species Gonocerus acuteangulatus. The sequence continues at coordinate 104,078,278 of OX328124.1, read as the reverse complement.
AGTCATAATATCATATTTTTATTATTTTAATCATATTCTTGGTGGAATCGGAAGCTGCCTGGCGTAATCGATTTATGCATACATCTCCTCACTGCTATTACCAGCAATTGCTTCTGATGTACTTAATTGGAAAGCTACAGTAATAATTACAATTACACACCGCGTTCAATGAATTGTACAGCGGTTGTATTGCGGAATCCGTTAGTGTAACAAAGCGGTTCTAATGTTTCTTCCTCCGTGTAGCCATTGACCCAAATAGTGGGACGCCTTGCCGAAACACCTTGTTCGTTGAGGTTTGCGGTCGTAGCTTCATTGACTTTCTTATGAGGGTCCTATCGGTTTCCGTCACGTAGCACAACATTGATATTCCTATCCTTGGAGGCGATGGTCGCTTCTCTCCTTTCAACAAGGAAGGATTCCTTTTATGAGAAATTTGTGTTTGGCGTATTTTGTCCCTTGCCGTCGTTAAATCTCTAAGAAGTTGTGCTTACACGATTACGGATAGGCCATTCTCGCTTCATCCACAGCTGACTCATAACAAAACAGGAGTTACCTTCATGCATGTCAATAAATGGACTGTTACGGTCCGGGAGGTTGCGTGCATTTTACCGTACAATTTCCTCTATTGAGCATTGCTAATAGCAAAATGAAAATAAGCTGGCGCGACCGATGTATGTTTTTCTTCATCGACCTTCATACGAAATTCATTAACTTTGCTCGAAATCAATTTGGCCACCTCCCCCTTTAAAGCATTTCAAGCGCTTGGGTCATTGTTGGCTCGAATGTCCATAAAAATGTGTTTTATGGTAAGATCTTCACCACATACCGTGCATTTAGGGCTTGCTTTCCATTTGCATGAGCAAACATGGGTGAGATTTGTATGTCCAATTTTAATTCTAGACTGAACTACCTCATTTTGCCTGGAGCCTTGAGATGAGGTTTTCCGTGCCGAGGTAGTGGATTTTATCTCCCTGAAGTCATTATCTCTATTTTTCAGCCACCCATTTTTCCAGTTTGAGAGGATTAAACATGTTATATATGCTGCAGCACATGTAGACTGACGCTAGAATGTGCAAGTAAGGGTCCCTTCTTTAATTGCAAATTTTGTTAAATAGTCTGTTTTGTCATAGTGGCAATAGAGAATAACGTGTTTGTTTAGTTTTTTTTGTGAGGCAAATTTTTAAAAAGTTTTTCTTAAAATAAAAGAAATAAAGATAGAGAGTGTGTGCATATCACTTAGTTAATATTGTTTTCTATTAATGACATTTCTCTTTGAAACAATCATTTCGTTCTTAAAACGTTTCCAACGTACAAACCGAGGAAGGAATATTCATGTTGGAGTTCCTAGGATATCGTTATAAAAAGAAATCTATATAATAGAATGTATATGTTTAAAATAACATTTAGTATTTATAGAATTATATAATTGATTCGTGTGACTTACCTGCGTACGTTCTTGGTCCATGTTTATTAAAAGATAACGTTTGTTAACAAGCGATTTTTATTAGTAGATCTATCATATTTTTTATTCGTTTAATTATTCTGTTTATTAATTCTGCATAGGTGTTTGTGTTTTAGCTGACGAAGGCTAGCGTAACCGAAACGTCCTGAATTAAACATTTTTTTTTACAAAAATATTATTGCTGTTTCCTAGCCGAGTCCCGACTATTCCCTGAGTTCTTAAAAAATATCGTACGTTTAAAGATTCTTTTCTAATGTTTCCAAAGTTGACAGAATTTAATGATATTTACCACAAAAACATTTCAAATGAAATATCGACAACAACAAAGCAACAAAAACATTGAAATGAAATATTTAAATTACATATTCTTTAATTCATTTGGTTTTTTTTACTAATTCTCCTATTGAAATTGAACTGTATGTGATCCCAAGTTATGATGTGATTTTGGGTCACATTTTGTATTGTTATAGAAATCTATTACAAGAAAATTATATATTTACTAATTAACATCAACATATTTAGTAATAACAAAGATTACTGGAGTAAAGTTAGCTTTGAGATTATAGTGTGTCTGAGAACAATGCTGTTTGCTTTATGATATGAGTCAGTCGAGAACTATCTTGCGATACTGGGATGTCTCATGAATGTCAGTACATTCTGGGGGAGTTTCGCTACACAACTTCCTATTTATTGTTTTATTGTTCGGCTATTTATTTGTTTTCTTAGATTTTTTTGGCTTTATTTCTGAATACATACTTCTTTGTTAGTTGTCTAAATTCCGAACGTCATGTGGGCTCTCCAGAAGACTGGGAATCAACGAATTAGTAAGTTCGTAGACTTAGCAATTTAAGTCTTTGCTTCTCCTTTGTTTTTGTATTGTTTTGTTTTTCAAATTGTTGTCCTTTTTTTATCTTTGATTAAAATTTCCTTGTAATATATCTTGAAATATGTTTTCTTTCCGGCTGTAATTAAAACATTATTAACAATATGTTATCGTTTCGCTTTAACAAAAAAATTAATAATTTTTTTTTATATCTTGTGAACACAAAAACTTATAGTAGCGGAAAATACTCACTCGGAAACCCTGGTCGGAAAACACTATTAAAACAACAAAAATTGTTTCCCGTTTTTATCCTTTTTCACAGCCAAATTAATTTTATTACTAGAAAAAAAAAACAAAAAAAAAGCAATATCAACTTGAGGGAAACTGACAAAAAGAACCTTTAATTCATTTTCCTATAAGAACCTATAAAAAGTGTACTTGGGAGACTATAAACGAAACGCCATAAGGCTGACGATTTTTTAGCGCGAATTCCGCCTGTTCTGGTCGGCCAATTCTTCTGATATTTTCGTGCCAAATGTAATTAAACTAGGATCATTTTTGTGTCACCTGGAGAGCGATATATATATATTCGTAATCTATAAGCGACATTTTCATCGTCATCGCGTCGACGTCATAAGCAGATTCCCTATGGGGGGAGGGAGGAAACGCGCAAAAATTATAAAGATGTTTGTATGGTAGCAGTAGGATAATCTAATACAACAATAAACAAAAAAAAAAAAAGTAGTCTCAAAATATTTTTTCCTGCCAAATCTACAAGAATTATAGGGAGTCAAGATTATTTCTACTGACAACTCCATCGTCAGGAAGTTTCACACAAAATTTATGTCGAGTAATTCTCTCTGAAAAGCTTCATTTCATTTGATGTTGCCAACCAAGAGGAAAGGTGAAAGCAAAAATAAAAAAAAATGAACTTGAGCAAAGAAATCTGGAATATATTAAATAGATTTGATGGCTTTGGCTGCTTTCCAAATGTGTTTTTCACCTTTTGTCTTGTCATTTATTTTTGGAGTCTGAATAAATTATTTTTATTTAATATTCATTGTAGAGCTGAATTTTAATGTCTACATTACTTCCAAGCCGCACGGTTACACAAACCCCTGAGGTTTAGTGGGTGGCTGGAATAATAATATATCCCCAATATAATAATATTAGGTCCCGTATATATTTATTAATGATTATAATTGCTTTGATGTTTAATTACATGTGAAAGTAGTCGTGCAAGATAAATTATTTGAATTTGTGAAAATCTCTTTCAGAAATCATTAATTTAATATTATGTATTTAAATTTTATGGTTTATTCCGCTTCAAGTCATTAGCGACGTAATTATAATTATATAACTGTTACCCGGCGCACACTGGGGCCAAACGACATTTAATGTTTCAAAAAAGGCTACAGCTTCTAAATCTTAACCGATTAGAATGCATTTTTTTTTAAATGAAAGCTAATAAAATTTAAAACAACTTTGTCGAGCCACATTTTTTCTGTCTCCCCTGTTTATTAAATTACGTGAAAATAATTCACGAACTTTTACAATTGAACATAAAATAATATTTTATTTTTCTTCTAACCTGATATCAGCACTGACATCGTTGAAATTAAACATTCAAATCTTGATTAGACATGAAAAAAAAAATCAAAATTTATTTTCAAATCATTCAAAAATCATATTATTTCAATTAATCTCATTGTTGAATTAAGATAAATTTACGTTTTGAAGATGTCAGTCTGATTTTTCCCAAGACTAATTAAGTTAGATAAAAAATATTTTTTTTTTTTTTTTTTTTTTAGGTTCAATTGTAATTGTTCGTGAATTGTTAACTCCTAATATAATAATCAAGGGAAACCAAACACAAAAATGTGGCTAGACAAAGTTGCTTTATATATTATTAGCTTTCATATAAAAACAATTTCAATGCAAATCGGTTAAGATTTGGAGGTTGTAGCCTTTTTTGAAACACGAAATGTCTTTTTGCCCCTCTGTGCGGCGTGCCATGCTGCACCAACTTTATACATCTAGAAAAGCAAAAATAAATTAGAATCCAAATGAGTAATATTAAAATCTTATAACGCAAGTCTGTAACTGTTCAGAGTTTTGAACCCGTTACCTCCGAACTGTGAGTCCTAGACGTTTTTAACCTAGGCTATCAACACACCCCGGATCATCCTACATGTGTGCTAAGTTTGTTCAAAATCAGTCGAATAGTGTGGATTTGTATAAGGAACATATTTCAAGAATTTTACTTTATTGCTTAAGTGGCTTGAATGTTCTTCCAATAAATTCTTCTTCTAGAATCGACTTTTAGCGCGGTTCCTCCCTCCCGCCATAGGGAGGAACCGCGCTAACAAGAACGATTCGTGGCGATTATCGTTCGTCATGACGCAATCTGTAAATGCCGACTAGAAAATCTCACGTTTCCCCTATATATCCTGAAAATAACGATCCTTCAAATTTCCCTATCGACCTGGCTCAAAAATGAAGTGAATTTGTTGTCGACGCAAATGGAGTGGAAGCTCTCCTGAAATTCTAGGGGATCATCTCATACAAATACTTCTTTTTTCTTTTTTTTTTAATTTTTATGCTCTACAGATCTAATAAATAAAATTTCAAAATCTCGAAGCCAAATCAGTCGTGGGAAAATTAATTCTATATTAGTTACAAAAATAAACATATCTAACACCGAGAAAACTATAAATAGCCTATTAAACAACCACTTTATTTAAAAAAAAAAAAAAAAAAAAAAAAAAAAAAGTGGTTGTTTAATAGGCTATTTATAGTTTTCTCGGTGTTAGATATGTATATATCTAAATTATAATATAAACCACTTTATTATTCGCGTATCTTAATATTAAAAACTCCATTGAATTAATTAACATGGAAGCAGTTGCTTTTTTTGGTTTTGTTGGTCAGTAATTCAAAAGGTCATGTTGATGAGCTGAATGCGCACACCGGAACATTGTTTTTCAGACGAATTTCGAATGTCAAAAATCGTATCACTTACGGGGTTTTTGTAACGCAGGGAAACGATCGAAACCATTTTTAAGCCGATATCCGTTACCGTTTTCAACAAAAATAAATAAAACTAGTTTTCATAACAGTTGAAACGGTTTTTATATGTTTAAAAGTTATCCGAACTAAGATATGTAAAATTTTTGTTGAGTTTGGAGTTTAAGAAGTATTAGGGAAAAAAATCCAGATATAAGGGTTTCACATATGTTCGTTAATATTTGGAAAACAGTTGGGAAATCGTGGTAAGTGGATGGTAAACATTGGAAAGCTTGCTACATTTCCTTTTGTTCTTTTATTTAACTACCTAGTTAATTGGTTGTTTTTAACAACCAAAATAATTGCCTTTAACAGTAAAATAAGTATTTTAGTAAAACAAGGTCAGAAAATGAGAAGGTTTCGTGAAGCGAACGATATTAATGATGATGGACTAAATCCACTTATGATACAGTTTCCTGTTGTGGCGCCTAAAAACTTCCTACCCTTTGTGATTACATTTTTCTGCCCTTTATTTCTATAAAGAGTGAGTAATAAATTTTAAAGGGGGTTATTTTAGGTACCTAGTTGGTTGGATCGATGAAGATTTTAAGAAAGTTTAAAAACATTCTTTCATCAATGTAACCTCAATAGATTCCTTTGAAACGTGGTAAAAGCCATCGATTAACCTTTCTATGTAGTCGCGCAAAAAAGGTTCTGTATTTTATATCAATAACATTGATTATAAACAATGTACAACATGGTGGTCTTATCGGGTAATATATTTCATCATTGTTAGCGAGGTCAGTGACGATTATCGTTCGACCTATTTTTACTCTTATTAATGTCGAACGATAATCTGATCAGATTACTTTATTAGTTGAACATAACCTGCCACTTCTATTGCATCTACAGTTTTAGAAGGTTACAAGCTGTGGTTATATATATATATATATATATATATATATATATATATATATATATATATATATATATATATATAGCAAAGTGTTTTTTTTATTCTAACAAAATAAAATTATAAAAAAAATATATAATTCATTTTATATCTCAATAATTGTTTCATTTTGGTATTTTCTGCGTTCTTGAAGATTGGAGCGTTACATGAATCTTCCTCGGACATGATTTTTGTGTATTTGGTTGTGATATTGATGGAGGAAAAGTCCTCATCAAGGACTTTTATGAGGACTTTTTTTTTTAAAAAAACAAAAAACAAAAACCTTTTGGAGCGGTGAGGTCCTTATGGGGTTTCTGGGGTCGCTGATTACGATGAGCGTGTAGGTTAACCTTCATAACATCTGATTCAAGGTCATTTGAACGTCAAATAGAGAAGGAACCGTAGGAAAAAGCTGAAAAAAATCATGCGTATGTTTTTGAGGTTCCTGAGTCCGAATCCTTAGTTTTTTTACGTATTTTCCTAAAAGTCATTCGAAATAGAGAAAAAAAATGTAGAAAAAATTCATTTTCTGGGAGGGGGTGCGAGTCAAACAAATTACGGGTTCAGACTAAGGGACCTCGAAAATATGCGCATGATTTTTTTTAGATTTTTCCTACGGTTTCTATTTGACCTTGAATCGGATGTGATGGTGGTTAACCAACCCGCACTAACTGTTTTTTTTTTTTTTATCAAATGTTGACTAGTGTAATATTTGATGATGTATAAAACCTGATTTTTTATTAAGTTATTCAACTTGACATCTATCAAAATGTTTTTTTTTTTTATTTTATCTTAATCTTTTTTTTTGTTTTGTTTTAATTTCAGACGAGAGGGAGGACGTTCAAAAGAAGACCTTTGCAAAATGGATTAACTCGCAGTTAGCAAAAGTAAGTGCAATCAAATTTATGATCAATGTAATTCATTGATTCATTTTGAACTCCAGTATTTACATTAATACGATTTTTAATTTTAATGAAACATTTTATGTCATTGAAGACCCTTTTTTTTCTGAATAAAGGCAGTTACCAAACTAATAAGGACAGTTAATTTTTTTTTTTTTGTTTTTTTGTTTTTTCGGATATTCTATACTCTTTCTAATGATTTCGTTTCGGATTTTTGACAAAGAAAATTGAAAATAAATGTAGAATATTCAATCATTTTTAATTTCAAATTTTAATGTAAAACGAAGATCAGTCTTTTTTGGCGTTCGTGTTATTTTCTTTGCAATTATAAAATTAATTCAAGTTCAACCTTTTCCATTTCAGATTCAACCTTTTCCATTTCAGATTCAACATTTTCCATTTCAGATTCAACCTTTTCCATTTCAGATTCAACATTTTCCATTTCAGATTCAACATTTTCTCATTAATATTAGACACTATAATGTTGAATTTGAAATTGAAAATTGAGAAGAGATAGTTGACCATAGTTTAAGAAGGTGTAGGCAAATTAATATTAAAATCTAATTACGCAAAGAAAGTTAACGAATACAAAAAATAAATAAGATATCGTCCTACAGGGCGACTCGAACGTGGAACCTTGCAGTTATCGGCAACCAGGCATGAGAAAGCGCGAAGGGCTTGGCATTCACAGCTTTGGACTTCACTTGTCAAACAACTGACAATTCACTCTTCTGTAACTGTTTGGGTTAACAGTTTCGAACCTGTGAGCTCCGAACTGTTAATCCTAGATGATTTTAAGCTAGCCTATGACACTCCACATGTGTGCCAAGTTTGGTCAAAATCGGTCAAACGGTGTGGATTTATATAAGGAACAAACAGAGTGACAAACAGCTGATAGGCGATTTTGCTCTAACCTATGACACGCCCGGTGGAAGACCTACCTGTGTGCCAAGTTTGGTTAAAATTGGTCCCAAGGTGTGGATTTGTATAAGGAACAGAGTGACAAACAGCTGATAGGGGATTTTGCTCTAACCTATGACACGCCCGGGGGAAAACCTACCTGTGTGCCAAGTTTGGTTAAAATTCGTCCCAAGGTGTGGATTTGTATAAGGAACAGAGTGACAAACAGCTGATAGGGGATTTTGCTCTAACCTATGACACGCCCGGGGGAAAACCTACCTGTGTGCCAAGTTTGGTTAAAATTCGTCCCAAGGTGTGGATTTGTATAAGGAACAGAGTGACAAACAGCTGATAGGCGATTTTGCATATCTACCATTTTGAGTTACAATTTTGCATACCTATCGAACTTGGATTCCCATACAGCACAAAATGCTTTGTCATTTTGAGTACTTTGACAGCGTTTTGACTGAAATCCCTGAAGAAACCTGCTTCTCAATTCTCTATGTTGAGTATGTTGTTGAATCTGGGTCTGAATATAATCCAGAAAACCAACATAAACATTCCAGGAATATAATTAATTATTTTAAGACGTAACGAATGGAGTCTACGTTTCGAGTAATCGGATTGATGTCATTGGTCATTCGCATTCCTCGTTTGCTGACATTGGCGAGCCGTAGTTTGAATACCACTGCTGTATAGAATAGAACCGGTCACATGTATGAAAATTCTACCTTATCATTCTATGGGTTAAACATACTCAATTAGAAATCTCCCAATCAACTGATTTTTTTCCCCCTAAAACTCCAAACAAACCAAATCCAATAAACTCAAAATGGTTGCCTCAAAGATTTTTTTTTATTTTTTATTTTTTTTTTTTTTTACAAGAATAAAGCTAGTTTCCCCCTTTTCCTTTGGTGAAGGAAATTCCCAACTTCCCATAAATATATAATATAGACCCAGCCTTAATTTACTTTATTAATCTTGGTACAGCTATTAAAGTGTGTGGTCTGACCTTTAGGGTCTGTGTGCCCTCGTTGTGGTCCAATTTATAGCCCTTCCGTAGTCTATACAAGTAACTCACAAAGGTTTATCTCAGCCCGTGAAATATTTTCACACCTATATTAGCAGAACATGTTATATAATATAGCGTCAACGGAAAAGCATTGAAGGTTAATTATGAATATTTATTTAAATAGAGAAACGGTGTTTCGAATGTATATATATATATATATATATATATATATATATATATATATGTTTGATGTTATTTTTCGTCGTATATATATATATATATATATATATATATATATATATATATATATATATATATGAGGCTATGACTTTCAAAATGAGTCTTAAAAATCTACTTTGTCATCAAATAAATTAATCCGTCTTTTGGATAAAATAAGGGCCCTAAACTAAACATGCATCTAGAGAATCCAATGTGACAAAAATGTCTCTAATTTGGTATACCCAATTAATTTTTTGTTATTTTGGGAGATCCGTTCTAATAAAATAAGTCAATTGGAACAGACAGCGCTTATAGATATAAGAAAGCCAGAGAAGCGTTGATTTTTATAGCGTGTATTGATACATAGTCACTTCCTGCCTCAAGCCGTATCATGTAATTAGGTAATTAGAATAGTTTCTCATAAAAATTAGTTTCTGCTTGCTCCAAATAATTTAAATACCTAATACACCGATTCGGGGAGCCATAGACACGTTCTAATTTACGCACGACTGCTCGAAGCGACCTCTTTCGTTGAATCAGGGGGTTTTCACATGCTCCCATGACGGATGGGGCATCCTGGAAGTGGAACAAAACAATAGTGTTTTACTCTAATAGCCCCAAAAAATAACAAAGTAATTGAGAAAGATGCAAAATGTTCATAAAATGAACAAGCCTAGGGTTTACACCTTCATATTGTTACTTTGCTCGTTACGGACGTAATCTTTATACATATACTAGCTGTTACCTTGCGTGCTATGCTACACCTACTTTCTGCATCTATAAAAGCAAAAATAAATTAGTATCAAAATAATTAATATTAAAATCTAAAAACGCAAATCTGTAACTATTTGGGGGGAACTGTGAGTCATAGACGATTTTAACCTAGCCTATGACTCTCCCCGTGTCAAGACCTACCTGTGTGCCACGTTTGGTCAAAATCGGTCAAACGGTGTGGATTTGTATAAGGAACAAACATACTGGCAGACAGCTGGTAGACGTTTTTGACTTAGCCCACGAGACTTCCTGTATCAATACCTGCCAGTATTCCAAGTTTGGCCAAAACGGTGTGGATTTATATAAGGAACTAACACAAAGACACGTTATATATATATATATATATATATATATATATATATATATATATATATATATATGAATATTCAAAAGAAGCTTTTGAGTTCAAAGAACTTGATTTCAACGTATCAGTACGAAATTATTAACCACACACGTGCAAATAGCTTTATTACAGGCTCTTAAGCTATCAAATAAATAGTTTATATGTGAATAATTTTTATTTTCCTTTTCTTTTATTTCAGTGCAACCAACATAGTACAATAAATGATTTAGTCGCTGATCTCCAAGATGGTACCAATTTATTATCACTACTCGAAATACTCACCGGAAAGGAATATGTAAGTTTTTCATTATGACAATAATATTTCTTCATATATCATATTGATAATACATAACTATTACAATTGTTTTCAGAAAAGAGAAAAAGGGCGAATGCGAGTACACCATTTAAATAACGTTAATAGAGCATTGCAAATACTAGAACAGAATAATGTAAGTATATTTTAATGATTTTTTTTTCTTCGTTTGCCTTTCATGTTGTCTATGTAAAAGCTACCTCGTGTGTGTGAAGCTGGCGTCTCATTTCGTGGAAACTCAAAATTTTTTGAGAGTTCTGGCTTTATTTTGAATAGTTCTAGAGTTCTTGATAAGTTAAATTAATAGTTCCGGCCTTTAAAGCAAAAAAAAAAATGGCATAACAAATGATTTGCCAAGTTCACACAGCAAATCATTTTGTTTTTCGACAATTTCCGTATCAACAATCGTCAGAATTCAAAAAATCATAGATTTGTAAGAGTTCTGAGGATAGTTCTACATTTTAGAAGAAAAAAAAAACGATTAAAAAAGAAAAACATTTACAGAAATTATCACGATACATACACGGCTTGAGATCTAAAGCCAATCAATAACTAGTTGTTTTGATTATTCTAAACGAGTTCTAATATAGTTAAAGTCATGTACAATGATTTTCCGACCAGTTCTGATACAAGGATTAATCGGAAGTATTTAAAAAAAATTATCATACTTGTAAAATACGTTCATATTTGTAAAAATAAAAAATTCAACGCCGCTCGAAATTTGACAGTTCTGATTATTCCAAAAGAGTTCTGATATAGTTAAAGACTTGACTTATGATTTTCCAAAGAGTTCTGGTACAAGAAATGATGAGAAGTATTTTTCAGCAATTATTATACTTGAAAACTGCATGTGATAAATTTGAAATTGCAACCACGGCCTATAAAAAGGAGTTCTGATTATTCCAAAAGAGTTCTGATATAGTTAAAGACATGACTTATGATTTTCCCAAGAGTTCTGGTACATGAAATGATGAGAAGTATTTTTCAACAATTATTATACTTAAACACTGCTGGTGGTAAATTTGAAATTGCAACCACGGTCTATAAAAAGGAGTTCTGATTATTCCAAAAGAGTTCTGATATAGTTACCGACATGACTTATGATTTTCCCAAGAGTTCTGGTACAAGAAGTGATGTGAAGTATTTTTCAGCAATTATTATACTTGAAAACTGCATGTGATAAATTTGAAATTGCAACCACGGCCTATAAAAAGGAGTTCTGATTATTCCAAAAGAGTTCTGATATAGTTACAGACATGACTTATGATTTTCCCAAGAGTTCTGGTACAAGAAGTGGTGAGAAGTATTTTTCAGCAATTATTATACTTGAAAACTGCTTGTGATAAATTTGAAATTGCAACCACGGCCTATAAAAAGGAGTTCTGATTATTCCAAAAGAGTTCTGATATAGTTAAAGACATGACTTATGATTTTCCCAAGAGTTCTGGTACAAGAAATGATGAAAAGTATTTTTCAACAATTATTATACTTGAAATCTGCATGTGGTAAATTTGAAATTGCAACCACGGCCTATAAGAAGGAGTTCTGATTATTCCAAAAGAGTTCTGATATAGTTACAGACATGACTTATGATTTTCCAAAGGGTTCTGGGACATGAAATGATGAGAAGTATTTTTGAACAATTATTATACTTGAACACTGCTGGTGGTAAATTTGAAATTTCAACCACGGCCTATAAAAAGGAGTTCTCATTATTCCAAAAGAGTTCTGATATAGTTAAAGACATGACTTATGATTTTCCCAAGAGTTCTGGTACAAGAAATGATGAGAAGTATTTTTCAGCAATTATTATACTTGAAAACTGCATGTGGTAAATTTGAAATTGCAACCACGGCCTATAAAAAGGAGTTCTGATTATTCCAAAAGAGTTCTGATATAGTTAAAGACATGACTTATGATTTTCCCAAGAGTTCTGGTACATGAAATGATGAGAAGTAGTTTTCAACAATTATTATACTTAAACACTGCTGGTGGTAAATTTGAAATTGCAACCACGGTCTATAAAAAGGAGTTCTGATTATTCCAAAAGAGTTCTGATATAGTTACAGACATGACTTATGATTTTCCCAAGAGTTCTGGTACAAGAAGTGATGTGAAGTATTTTTCAGCAATTATTATACTTGAAAACTGCATGTGATAAATTTGAAATTGCAACCACGGCCTATAAAAAGGAGTTCTGATTATTCCAAAAGAGTTCTGATATAGTTAAAGACATGACTTATGATTTTCCAAAGAGTTCTGGGACAAGAAATGATGAGAAGTATTTTTCAACAATTATTATACTTGAACACTGCAAAATTGGAGTAATGACATATATTATAAAGCTCATAATCTTGCGTTAAAGTCGCAAAATGGTAATGTTGTCAATGCTTTTTATAATTCAGAAGCTGCAAAGAAAATAAAGGATTTAATAAACATTTTACCATTGTGGACCGCTCTTATGCGTCCTTATTTTAACAATGATATGGAAATTGCGACATCTTCTTCGGTAGAATCAATCTTTGCGGAATATAAAACAAGAGTTTTTAAAGCTAGTCTTCCGATGAGAGTAGACAAATTTGTCATTAGCCATCTAAATTATCTCGATGGCAAATTACGATTAGATTTTGCAGAAAATATTTCCTCTGCTACTTTGGAACAAGAAAACAAAATATCTCCGAAGCAGGAACAAATAAGCTTATGCACTTCGGATTTATCTATTTCCAGTAATAACTTTAATGCAACATCCGATTGTGAAAATATTCGAGAAAATATCCATGATTTATATAAAAGTAGCTCAGATGGAAATAATCAAAATTCACACGATGCTGTAAAGGCAGTTATATATCATGTATCCGATTCTTCTTCTAATGATGCTATAGATTCGCTAAACTATGAGGAAAACTGGATGGGGTTGACCAATAAAGGTTCTAAATCATGTGGCACTCCTAAAAAAAAAACTTATTTAGACAAATGTCCCGAATGGGATAGTGTCAAATCGAATGTTTCAGTTTTCATCCCTATAATCAAAAACGGCAATTTATGTGAACCCGTTAAATTACAAGGAAAAACTATTATGGTTCACAATACGTGCGCTTTCGATTCTCTTTTACACATAACAGCGCATATGATAGGAATGAGCACCGAATATAAAAGTATCGCACAAAGTACCGATGATCATTTTTTACGATTGGCAGAAAGAATAATATCTCGCGGTAAAATAACACGGAACGATTATATGGAAAGAGCTTCTTTTCTAAATAGTATATCACTATTCGAGTCGACGAGGTATACTAGGACATTCACCACATTAGATGCAATGTGTAACGCTGCCCACTTAGCACAACATACATTTCTTTCTTTGCCTAGTCTAAAAAGAGTCCAAATGTGTGACTATTCAACAAATATTAAATTTATATTATTAAGTATAAATGTCAACGTAATTTTGGATAAAGGATTGGAATATGTACAAAACGCTATAGACGAAACAATTTCCAAGCACATATGTGTCAAATGTAAAAACACATGTGATATAACAGAAACATACGGGCCACAAATAATAATAGATACAAGTATTCTGACGGATAATAATTACATTAATAATTCCGGATTTACAAAGAAAACCTACAATTTAAATAGTGTTGCAAAACATATTACCCTTAATAATAATAAATATATACTTCGAGGCGTAATAAATTATATTAATAGTATACGCCATTACACGTCATTATTATTTACAAACATAGCCTGGTACGAGTATGACGATTTAAAGCCAAAAAGAAAAGAAATATCACCTTTAAAATTTCAAATCACACCACACGTTTTAATATATTCTCAAATAAAATAAGTAATAAAACTTACCACACTATATACAATACTATATATATATGTACATATATATATATATATATATATATACACACATATATATATGTATAAATAATTACAATATGTCATTATTGTATTATATAATAGTTTAAATTTCATTAATTATTTTAAGTTATTCTCATTACAAATGATTATTTAAATTTCAACTCACCATACTATAATATAATTTCTATTATTATACTACAATGTATATATATATATATATAAATATATATATATATATATATATATATATATATATATATATATATATATATATACTAGCCGTTACCTGGCGTGCCATGCTACACCTACTTTCTGCATATAGAAAAGCCTAAATAAATTAGAAACCAAATAAGTATTATTAAAATCTAATAACACGAATCTGTAACTGTTTCGAACCCGTGACCTCTCAACTGTAAGTCCTAGACGGCTTCGACATAACCTATAACTCCCCCCGTATCGAGACATACATGTATGCCAAGTTTGGTAAAAATAGGTCTTGCTTATAAAAAGAAACAACAACATACAGACAGCAGCTGGTAGACGTTTTTGACCTGGCCTATGACAATCCCCTGATCAAGACCAACCTGTGTGCCCAGTTTGATCAAAATCCGTCAAACGGTGTGGGTCTGTATAAAGAACAAACATACAGACAGACAGCTGGTAGACGTTTTTGACTTAGCCTACGACTCTCCCCAGATTAAGATCTACATGTGTACCGAGTTCAGTCAAAATCCGACGACCGGTGTGGAGTTGTATAAGGGACAAACATACAGACAGACAGCTGGTAGACGTTTTTGACTTAGCCTTCGACTCTCCCCAGATTAAGATCTACATGTGTACCGAGTTTAGTCAAAATCGGATGAACGGTATGGATTTGTATAAGGGACAAACATACAGACAGACAGCTGCTAGATTTTTTTGACCTAGCCTAGGAGATTTCTCGTATCAAGACCTACCATTATTCCAAGTTTGGTCAAAAACTGTCAAACGGTGTGGATTTGTATAAGGAACAAACAAACAGACACGTGATTTTTATATATATAGATATATATATATAAATAAAAAAAAAAAAAAAAAAATCAGTCCCGTAACAGGCCACAAGGGCCCAGAGGGGCAGATAGTGTAGAGGTATCTGATTCTTGACCATACGGTACTTTATATTTCGTAATTATTTTAATTATTAACAAACTTCCTTAAAGTTATTTAAAAAAAAAGAAAAAAAAAAAAAAAAAAAAAAAAAAAGGGACTATATTCTCGTCACGTACACGCCGTTAGTTCCGGGTAACGCTAAGAATGAGAAAAAATATATTTATTAAATCTTCATCAACCTAAGTTGTTCATTATTAACACTATATAAGGGAAGTTGTACATTTTAGAAAAACATTTATTTTATAAGTTAAAAAAAATTACATTATTTAAAAGTTATTTAGAGTCTAAAAGATATTTAGACATACTTATTATAAGATATTCTAACATTAGGTATATGCACAGAAATATACATTTTGGAAGGAAAATTATTGTTTAAAAATACTTCTAATTCTTTTTCCGATCAGAACTCTTCAGGAAATCATTTTCCATGTCTTTTACTATATCAGAACACTTTTACAATAATCAGAACTCCTTCTTATAGAACGTGGTCGCACTTTTAAATTTACCACATGCATTTTTAAGTATAATAATTGTTGAAAAATACTTCTCATCATTTCTTGTCCCAGAACTCTTTGGAAAATCATAAGTCATGTCTTTAACTATATCAGAACTCTTTTGGAATAATCAGAACTCCTTTTTATAGGCCGTGGTTGCAATTTCAAATTTATCACATGCAGTTTTCAAGTATAACAATTGCTGAAAAATACTTCTCATCATTTCATGTACCAGAACTCTTGGGAAAATCATAAGTCATGTCTTTAACTATATCAGAACTCTTTTTGAATAATCAGAACTCCTTCTTATAGGCCGTGGTTTCAATTTCAAATTTACCACCAGCAGTTTTCAAGTATTATAATTGTTGAAAAATACTTCTCATCATTTCTTGTCCCAGAACTCTTTGGAAAATCATAAGTCATGTCTTTAACTATATCAGAACTCTTTTGGAATAATCAGAACTCCTTTTTATAGGCCGTGGTTGCAATTTCAAATTTATCACATGCAGTTTTCAAGTATAACAATTGCTGAAAAATACTTCTCATCATTTCATGTACCAGAACTCTTGGGAAAATCATAACTCATGTCTTTAACTATATCAGAACTCTTTTTGAATAATCAGAACTCCTTCTTATAGGCCGTGGTTTCAATTTCAAATTTACCACCAGCAGTTTTCAAGTATTATAATTGTTGAAAAATACTTCTCATCATTTCATGTACCAGAACTCTTGGGAAAATCATAACTCATGTCTTTAACTATATCAGAACTCTTTTTGAATAATCAGAACTCCTTTTTATAGGCCGTGGTTGCAATTTCAAATTTATCACATGCAGTTTTCAAGTATAATAATTGCTGAAAAATACTTCTCATCACTTCTTGCACCAGAACTCTTGGGAAAATCATAAGTCATGTCTGTAACTATATCAGAACTCTTTTCGAATAATCAGAACTCCTTCTTATAGGCCGTGGTTGCAATTTCGAATTTACCACATGCAGTTTTCCAGTAAAATAATTGTTGAAAAATACTTCTCATCATTTCTTGTATCAGAACTCTTTGGAAAATCATAAGTCATGTCTTTAACTATATCAGAACTCTTTTGGAATAATGAGAACTCCTTTTTATAGGCCGTGGTTGCAATTTCAAATTTACCACCAGCAGTGTTCAAGTATAATAATTGTTGAAAAATACTTCTCACCATTTCTTGTCCCAGAACTCTTTGGAAAATCATAAGTCATGTCTTTAACTATATCAGAACTCTTTTGGAATAATCAGAACTCCTTTTTATAGGCCGTGGTTGCAATTTCAAATTTATCACATGCAGTTTTCAAGTATAACAATTGCTGAAAAATACTTCTCATCATTTCATGTACCAGAACTCTTGGGAAAATCATAAGTCATGTCTTTAACTATATCAGAACTCTTTTTGAATAATCAGAACTCCTTCTTATAGGCCGTGGTTTCAATTTCAAATTTACCACCAGCAGTTTTCATGTATTATAATTGTTGAAAAATACTTCTCATCATTTCTTATCCCAGAACTCTTTGGAAAATCATAAGTCATGTCTTTAACTATATCAGAACTCTTTTGGAATAATCAGAACTCCTTTTTATAGGCCGTGGTTGCAATTTCAAATTTATCACATGCAGTTTTCAAGTATAACAATTGCTGAAAAATACTTCTCATCATTTCATGTACCAGAACTCTTGGGAAAATCATAACTCATGTCTTTAACTATATCAGAACTCTTTTTGAATAATCAGAACTCCTTCTTATAGGCCGTGGTTTCAATTTCAAATTTACCACCAGCAGTTTTCAAGTATTATAATTGTTGAAAAATACTTCTCATCATTTCATGTCCCAGAACCCTTTGGAAAATCATAAGTCATGTCTTTAACTATATCAGAACTCTTTTGGAATAATCAGAACTCCTTTTTATAGGCCGTGGTTGCAATTTCAAATTTATCACATGCAGTTTTCAAGTATAACAATTGCTGAAAAATACTTCTCATCATTTCATGTACCAGAACTCTTGGGAAAATCATAAGTCATGTCTTTAACTATATCAGAACTCTTTTGGAATAATCATAACTCCTTTTTATAGGCCGTGGTTGCAATTTCAAATTTATCACATGCAGTTTTCAAGTATAATAATTGCTGAAAAATACTTCTCATCATTTCATGTACCAGAACTCTTGGGAAAATCATAAGTCATGTCTTTAACTATATCAGAACTCTTTTGGAATAATCATAACTCCTTTTTATAGGCCGTGGTTGCAATTTCAAATTTATCACATGCAGTTTTCAAGTATAATAATTGTTGAAAAATACTTCTCATCATTTCATGTACCAGAACTCTTGGGAAAATCATAAGTCATGTCTTTAACTATATCAGAACTCTTTTGGAATAATCAGAACTCCTTTTTATAGGCCGTGGTTGCAATTTCAAATTTATCACATGCAGTTTTCAAGTATAATAATTGCTGAAAAATACTTCTCATCACTTCTTGCACCAGAACTCTTGGGAAAATCATAAGTCATGTCTGTAACTATATCAGAACTCTTTTGGAATAATCAGAACTCCTTCTTATAGGCCGTGGTTGCAATTTCGAATTTACCACATGCAGTTTTCCAGTAAAATAATTGTTGAAAAATACTTCTCATCATTTCTTGTATCAGAACTCTTTGGAAAATCATAAGTCATGTCTTTAACTATATCAGAACTCTTTTGGAATAATGAGAACTCCTTTTTATAGGCCGTGGTTGCAATTTCAAATTTACCACCAGCAGTGTTCAAGTATAATAATTGTTGAAAAATACTTCTCACCATTTCTTGTCCCAGAACTCTTTGGAAAATCATAAGTCATGTCTTTAACTATATCAGAACTCTTTTGGAATAATCAGAACTCCTTTTTATAGGCCGTGGTTGCAATTTCAAATTTATCACATGCAGTTTTCAAGTATAACAATTGCTGAAAAATACTTCTCATCATTTCATGTACCAGAACTCTTGGGAAAATCATAAGTCATGTCTTTAACTATATCAGAACTCTTTTGGAATAATCATAACTCCTTTTTATAGGCCGTGGTTGCAATTTCAAATTTATCACATGCAGTTTTCAAGTATAATAATTGTTGAAAAATACTTCTCATCATTTCTTGTCCCAGAACTCTTTGGAAAATCATAAGTCATGTCTTTAACTATATCAGAACTCTTTTGGAATAATCAGAACTCCTTTTTATAGGCCGTGGTTGCAATTTCAAATTTACCACCAGCAGTGTTCAAGTATAACAATTGCTGAAAAATACTTCTCATCATTTCATGTACCAGAACTCTTGGGAAAATCATAACTCATGTCTTTAACTATATCAGAACTCTTTTTGAATAATCAGAACTCCTTCTTATAGGCCGTGGTTGCAATTTCAAATTTACCACCAGCAGTGTTCAAGTATAATAATTGCTGAAAAATACTTCTCATCATTTCATTTACCAGAACTCTTGGGAAAATCATAAGTCATGTCTTTAACTATATCAGAACTCTTTTGGAATAATCAGAACTCCTTCTTATAGGCCGTGGTTGCAATTTCAAATTTACCACCAGCAGTGTTCAAGTATAATAATTGCTGAAAAATACTTCTCATCATTTCATGTACCAGAACTCTTGGGAAAATCATAAGTCATGTCTTTAACTATATCAGAACTCTTTTGGAATAATCAGAACTGTCAAATTTCGAGCGGCGTTGAATTTTTTATTTTTACAAATATGAACGTATTTTACAAGTATGATAATTTTTTTTAAATACTTCCGATTAATCCTTGTATCAGAACTGGTCGGAAAATCATTGTACATGACTTTAACTATATTAGAACTCGTTTAGAATAATCAAAACAACTAGTTATTGATTGGCTTTATATCTCAAGCCGTGTATGTTTTGTGATAATTTCTGTAAATGTTTTTCTTTTTTAATCGTTTTTTTTTTCTTCTAAAATGTAGAACTATCCTCAGAACTCTTACAAATCTATGATTTTTTGAATTCTGACGATTGTTGATACGGAAATTGTCGAAAAACAAAATGATTTGCTGTGTGAACTTGGCAAATCATTTGTTATACCATTTTTTTTGCTTTAAAGGCCGGAACTATTAATTTAACTTATCAAGAACTCTAGAACTATTCAAAATAAAGCCAGAACTCTCAAAAAATTTTGAGTTTCCACGAAATGAGACGCCAGCTTCACACACACAGCTACCTCCTGGAGCTTTTTATTTAGTATTATCACATATTTTTATTTTATAAAGATAGGTATGCGATACTACAGAAAATTTACACATGTACTGGTATAAAAAATAGAATAGACGTAGGTGCTTACAGAGTGAAGCTTAAAGAGAGCAATGAGCGTAGCTAAAAAACCATACACGTGAGGTTAAAGGGAAGAAAACCGAGTGAATCAGCTGGCAAAGCAGAGAGCATAGCAACCATGGGCGAAAAGGGATCAGCCCTATCCTGGCTAGAAAAGGGTGGTAACCTAAAGATAACCCCTCCCAAATTCGTAGTTAATAACAATGGACGTTAAAATTTATAAAATATAATATAAATAAAAAATAAACTTCGGAAGATAAAGTCATTCATAAAATAGGGAAAGTGTCATAGGCTGGGTCAATTCCCTGTGGGAAATAATTTGTATCATGGATATGTCTAAAGGGGGCATTATGAGTTATCCTCACAATGCCTTATTCATCTGGATGAGGGCACATTATTTATTTCCCATTAGTAATGCTTAATATTACGCTGTAACTAACTCCACTGATTTAATCTCCAATGATTTTACGTCATAACCTATGAAAATTTGAAGGTTTTGACAGTAAGGAAACCACGTGGGTTAGTCACCATAGCAACGGAACCCTCGCGTACCATCGTCCGGGCGTAGCCGAATAGTTACAGCTTTAGTGTCACACTAGGCCATAGCTAAGACACATCCATGTCAATATTTCGTAGAAATATACAAGATGAGAAATGTTTCGATTCTCAGCACACAGCTTTGCCTATAATTTTCCCTCCTTTTGCCACTCCTTATCTTGAGAGGATATCCGGCATTCTGTCTGTTAACGCTCTATTGCCCTCTGGAACGAGAACCTTTTCTAGACATTGATTCCAGTAAATAACAGCTAAATAGAAACATTACTGCTACCTCAAAACATTCTGTCATTCCATTAAGTGTTCAGTACTTAGAATGTGGATTAAAATAATAACATTATTCTTTTATATGGATCTTACAGTATTAGAGTGGATAGTAGGTCCTATTCTAAACTAAAGGGATGCGGGAGTGTCTGCACGTTTAGTCAAATAAACATTTTCAGAAATGGAGGGGATCAGTGCCTTGCTCCATCCTTCTTATAGCCCCGATGTCACACCGTTAGGACATTTTTTGAAAGATCGGCGCTTCGAAAACATTAGTGATGTCAAATCTGGACGCGAGTTCTTTGCCTCGAAAACTGCAGAGTTTTATCCCAATCAAATGCAAGTTTTGGCTGAAATATGGGTTAAAGTATTTGAAAATACTGGCCTGTATTTTGAAGAATAAATTCGATTAGTAAATTTTGTATTCACGTTTTTATAAAATTGAGTTTGTGCACAATGTCCTTTGTAACAACATAGTATTTGCCCTGTTTTGGGAGCAGGGATTTTGCGGAAGGAGGTAAATTCAAAAGCCATATGCAGATGATATTTTAATATCGCTGAGTTTGTTTTGTACGCTCGTTTTTTTCTATATTATTAAAAATATCTTTATTCATGTTTTGTATGCACCTACTAATGAAAATGAGGGGACTCATATACATTTACTTTGTGTGATGATTCACATTCTTTTGTAGGGGGCTTAGTCGCTCATATTCCGACATATTACTATTATTTTACTGCCTTTATGACATTTTTTTTTGTCCTAGGTTAAGCTAGTCAATATTAGCAGTAACGATATTGTTGATGGAAACCCTAAGTTAATACTTGGACTAGTCTGGAGTATTATTCTACACTGGCAGGTAAATGATTTTTCTTGTATATATTATTAAACCTATGATTGTTTTTAAAAGAGCATATTGTTAACGTTTTTCTTTTTAATATTTTTTTAGGTTCACTGGTCATTAAAGGAATTAATGACTGACGTTGAGCAAACGAACTTGGAGAAAACGTTACTGCAATGGTGTAAGCAGAACACTCAGGTTAGTTCACACTCTTGTTTTTTAGCTAGAAAATTTATCCGTTTGATTACGTACTTATGGTGTTCATATCTATAAAAAGAAATGATTTAGCATATCTTCATGCCCTTCATTTGTGGGTCTCTCAACATGGATGCGCCTTGACACAAGTATAATATGGCCCGATCCATCGCCAGCGTCATCATGAAATCCAGTCGTTTTCCACTCTTATTTCAATTCCAGCTATTCCATCCTTGGCCTATCTCTTACAGTAGAATATAGTCAGGCTTAAGCCCCTTCAGAGAACGCACTCCCACTGCTGATAATTGATACACTTATTGTGCTGCCCGTTGCAGTCTCTCTTCAGAGTGCTAACTCCTTCCAATAATCAAGAAGGATCCTTATTGATATTTCCTTAGGGTCAAGGCTGGTGTCTCTTGTGTTTCCCAAGTACCTAAATATATTCGATCAAACAGGTCATAATAACGGTTATGTGTATCGGCAAATCCTCCTCTAATCCACTCCACCTGCAGATGGAGGAGTTGACTATCCTCGCCGAGTAAAGGTGCTTGTCCACGTTGAAATGTCCCGTAATTATACCAATCGCTTTCCGTAGTTCATTCCGGTATTCTCCAGAGATCTTTTGGATAAAGTATTTTACCAAGGTCTACCTCTTGGTATTTTCAAGATGGTTTTGCTTCAAGAAAATTCCGCTACCATGATCTTCACTCATTCTGCATATATGTCCGAACCACCTTCGCTGCTTCTTCTCTAAGACTCTAAGAGATTCGCCCCAACTCCTCTCTTTTTCTGACATGATGCTTCTGAGCTCTTCCTGCTACTCTTTGCAGAAATCTCAACTCTGCTGTGGTAACTCGGCTTGAATGTCTGTGCAGTTTTCTAGACTTCACTTTTCCCAACAACAGCATTGAAAGATTTTGTAGACATTCTGTTTGCTATTTAAACCTGATACATATTTCTTCTTCAATTTTACCATTTCAGCTCAAAACTGTACCTAGGCGCGCAAAATCTTCGGTTGTCTCAAGAGTTTCTCCTCGGCATGGACTCAAACAAGAACTGTCCTCAAACAGTTCTGTGCAAGAATCTCGTTAATAGTATTTCCTAGGTTAGAGTGAAGTATATAAATTCCTATCACCACGTCTCTTTTAATTTGCTGCTACATTTTATTAAAAAATAAACATGTGTTTTTTTCTGAGATCTGAAAATAACCCGCTTATGGGGTTGACGTCATGACGCAATCCGGAAGTTACGACTATTCGTCGGACTATTTTAATGTAATTTGACGCAAAATACTTAGCCTAATTTAAAAGAACAAGTTCGTTAAGAAGCAGAATTCGCCTACCGGAACACTGTTTTATGGGCAAAATTCGCGCTAAAAAAATCGTTGCGCTTATGCCTTTTCGTTTGTAGGCTTCCAGGTACACTTTTTATAGGTTCTCTAACTTAGGAAAACGAATGAAATCACCTTAAAGGCGATATCTATAACCGTTTTCGAGAAAATTGGGTAAAACTATTTTTTTCTAACTAATTTTCCGTTTGGTTACTTAAAAATTTGGTTACATTTGGAGTTAGGAAGTATTCGGGAACAAAAATTCTTATTAACAAACATCTGCAGTTTATGGTATGTTTGCGTATTTTCGTAAATATCTCTAAGACGATTGGGAAATCATGGTAAATCGACAGTAACCTTTCGTAAGGTCAATAAATGGCCTGCAAAAACCGCTCTGAAGTAATTATCAATGGTACGTTCACACCCGGAGAAATAAGTGTTTACAACTTTGAAGTTGTTGGTGGTTATTTGAACGGTTCTTTTTGTCTGATTCCCCTAGTTTTTTACTAATTTTTATTTTTATAATCGATTATAGTTAAGGGAAAATGTATTCGTCAGTAAAACAGGGTAAGTAAAATGAGAATGAGTTTTTAGATTTCTAAAGCCTTCTTCACTAAAGAAGAAGCCGTTAATGTTTTGTCTTAAAATTTATTTTATTTATATTAGAAGCCGTAAATATTTTAAGACAAAACATTTACGGCTTCTATTCTGAGATTTCCAAATGACACTAGGGATAAGAAAAGAAAGTTGGACTTTTTGACTTGTTACGGCTTCTATTCTGAGATTTCCAAATGACACTAGGGATAAGAAAAGAAAGTTGGACTTTTTGACTTGTTACGGCTTCTATTCTGAGATTTCCAAATGACACTAGGGATAAGAAAAGAAAGTTGGACTTTTTGACTTGTTACGGCTTCTATTCTGAGATTTCCAAATGACACTAGGGATAAGAAAAGAAAGTTGGACTTTTTGACTTGTTACGGCTTCTATTCTGAGATTTCCAAATGACACTAGGGATAAGAAAAGAAAGTTGGACTTTTTGACTTGTTACGGCTTCTATTCTGAGATTTCCAAATGACACTAGGGATAAGAAAAGAAAGTTGGACTTTTTGACTTGTTTGGAATTGTTGCAGACATGAAATATTTTTTGATTAATTTCTTAAATTCTTCATCGATCTTACCCTAGTAGATTAAAGAATTATAATGATGGAGACTTTTTTATTTTCCTTTTCATTTTGATTTTTTTTTAAATAATTTTAATGGTATATTCATTTCACAGTGATTAGCATTTTAATTTTTTTTTTTCAGAGGTACAATGTAGAAATCAATAATTTCACAACTAGTTGGTCTGATGGACTCGCTTTCAATGCACTCATACACAATTTCCGACCCGAGCTCTTCGACTATGCTAATGTTTCGAGACGACATCCGAATGCCAGGCTAGACCACGCCTTTAGGATTGCTCAGGAACACCTCAACATCGAGAGGCTGCTTGATGCTGAAGGTAAATTACTTTCAAGAATATATAATAAGGTCAAAAGATATGCCGTTTTGAAATAAATACTTTTTATTTTGAATTGTCGACTTTAAGAGTGAAAGTTAAAGTTTTCCAGTTGTTAATATTGCTCATAAACAAATATAAATTTTCCTTGATGGAGTTTTAGGGTACCCTATGGACAGCAGTACTCTTAAAAAAACAACAACAAAAGGTTCAATTGAATTCAGTTCTAACTACAAAAAAACAGGATTGGAAGATTCCATTCATTTTAGGAATAATTTTCAAAGATTTATGTCATTGGCTCTTATTATTAATTTTTTTATTATTAATATTTGGGGCCCGGTGTGAGTGTTAAGGCGTGAGCACTTAACAATCCCCCCACTATGGCCACGATTCCCACTATGGGTTGGTGGCTTTTCTTTAGAAAAAAGAAAAGGCATCCTGGCTAGAAAAGGGTGGTAACCTATAGATAACCCGTCCCAAAGTTCATAGTTAATAATAATTATTTATTATTTTATTTTTTGGTGTTCCACTTTATGGCGATGTACACCTTACAATTTATATAGTTATTACAAACATTACATACATACATTGATTTCTTCTAGTGTCTTCGTTCATGGGTTGAATTCGGCCTCCCTGACTGTCCCTAGGCCAACCCAGCCTTTAATTAATTTAATTAATAATGGGTACCTTGGGTGCTAATGACTCCAGCAGTCGAAGCAGCCAAGGGGAAAATCAGGCGGCCGGAGCATAGTACTGACCAAACTATCTCCCTAGTATGCTGTATGGTCATGAATCAGATACCTCTATAGTATCTGCCCCTCAGGGCCCTCGTGGCCTGTTACGGGACTGATTTTTTTTTTTTCTTACATACATACATTAGTTAATAATAATAATGGACGTTAAAATTTAAATACAATATATTAATATTTACTTTGAAAGAGCTATATATTTGATTATTTATTTATTTAAATTTTAACGTACATTATAATAAACTCAGAATTTTAGGGCGGGTTGTCTATAGGTCACCACCTTCTTCTAGCCAGGATAGGGGTGATACCTTTTCTTTTTTTCAAAAGAAAAGCCACCACCCCTAGTGGGAATCGAACCCACGACCCTTGGAAGGGAGTGTTAAATTCTCATGCCTTAACACTCATTGCCACCAAGCCTCCTATATTTGATTATGTGATTTAAATATTTTCTGATTATCAATGATGCATTATCTTTATTTGGCAGTTGGATATTGAATCAAAAATCTCTTTAAAAGTATTGAATCTCATAAATTATTATTATTTAATGTGGTTCTTTCATTGTTTTTACGTGCTTATGATTACACAGTATTTAAAAAAGAATCCATTAAATAAATTGTGAATATTTCAATTTAGTATCCTTGCTTGGTACAAGAATTTAATTATTATTTTTCATTTTTAATAATGCCTGAGTGTTAAACTTCAAGGGAAATTGTTGCATGCTATAAAAACTTAGAAAGCTGAATGATTTGCTTGATTAAAAATTGTTCATACACTCTGAACCAGTAGAGAGTGCATTTACTGAGTTTAATATCCTATTTTGGAAGTTTTGTGCTAAATCTTACCTATTCATTAACATTGTGTAACTTTGTTTTCTTTATTTTAAATATATGTGTTACATTTTCTTTACAGATGTTAATACGTCAGTACCTGATAAAAAGTCTATTATGATGTATGTAATGTGTCTATTCCAATCTTTACCTCATTCCAGTTCTGTGATAGAATCTTCCGAGTCACAACAAATGGAGGTGAGTTAAAATAATGTGAATATTTCTTTACAAATGCTTTTATATTCATAAATATTTTTGGAGAATGTATAACATAACATAGATATACTAATTTTTCAGTTGACAGATTTTTAGATTTTCTGTAATATTTTTTTTTTTTTAGTGTGACTCTGGAAATAGTCGCCCCCTGAGTTTAGCTACCAATGTTTCTGTCGAGCTTGGTGGTTACCAGGTAGCTCTTGAGGAAGTCCTTACTTGGCTGTTGGAAGCTGAAGACAGATTAAACTTTGACCAACCTATCGCTGATAATCTTGAGGAGGTTAAACAGCAGTTCAATGAACATGAAGTAAGCATTTTAACTTCAGTACAATTGCTGTATTCTCTTGCTCAAAGCATGTTAACTTTCAGCGTGTTTTTTTTTTTTTTTTAATTTCTGCCTTATTCCTTCTGCGGGAAGAAGATATATCGTAGCTGATGAAGCCTTTTGGTTAATTTTTATTATAATAACTATTTCTATGTCAGTATCTTTCTACTTCAAAAAGTATTATCGAACATTCACTGTAAAATTAGTAGAGCTAAAACGTTCTACTAGATTATTATGTATTATTAAAAAAAAAGTCCCGTATCAGGCCACAAGGGCCCTGAGGGGCAGCTATAGAGGTATCTGATTCTTGAGTGATACGGCTCACTAGGGAGATAGTGAGGTCAGTACTATGCACCAGCCACCTGCTTTTCCCCTTTGCTGCTTCGACTCATAGGGTCATTAGCACCAAGGTACCCATTTATAAATTAATCAAAGGCTGGATTGGCCTAGAGACGGTCAGGGAAGCCAAATCCAACCCATGAGCAGACACTGGAAGATTAAAATCTTTAGTGCTTGCTCGGGATTTGAACTCAGGTCCTCCAGCATATTAATCCAGTGCTCTACCACTGAGCTAACCTCGCCCCTCAATTATGTATTATTATTATACTAATAATATACTAGTGCATTACATTACACATATCTGCAAAAATACTTTTTTGATCAGTTGCATGGAATCTTTGGGCTTGGTGTTCTGAAACCAAAAAAAGTCCGTCTCTCAGGAACTGCGTTATCTTTGCACGGTTCCGTTCATAGCCCTGGTGTCATTAGCAAAGGAGTAGAAGGCTGTTATTGGTAGGTTTTAGATCTTTCGTGAAAAATATAAAATGACATCTCAAAGGGAAGATTTAAGGCGCCACAACAGGAATCTGATAGTATTCTAAGCAGAAATGACTCCCCCCACCTTCTCAATGTTCACCATGAGAAACACTATACTAATTTTACTATTAAATGCAATTAAATAAACTATAACCAATTAAAACGTTAGGTAAACAGTGACAAAACCCAGTTGAAAAGAACAAAACTAACAATTTTGAAGTTATAAGCACTTATTTCTCAGATTGAAATCGCCCCATCGAAACTTACATATAAACCTTTTTTGTAGGGAATTTAGTAAGCATTCGAATGGTCGCCTTCCACTTGCCACGATTTCCCAACTGTTTTCGAGATATTTTAGAAAATAAAGGAAAATCTCAAAACTTTTCATGCCTTTTAATGAAATATTATTTCTACTACTTCCGTAACACCGAACGGAACCAAAATTTATCTATCTTAGATCAGATCAATATCAAACGTCTGGAAAATTAGTTTGGAATATTGTAGATATTTGAATGTTTCTCGAAACGGTTACAGATATCGCTTTAAAAATGGTTTCATTCGTTTTTCTACGTTAAGAAAACTATAAAACGCGTACAAGTATTCATATGAACTCGAAAACGTGAGCTTTTCGATTTTTGTTGTGCGTGTTTCGCTCCAAAAGCCATGTTTCGGTGGACGGATTCTGCTGGTTAACGAAATTATACACGAATACAGTCGCCGTTAGGCAGGAAGACGCCGGGACAAAATAAGCTTAATTATTTCCAATGTCTTCTTCTGTCATCTTTCACTCTTGATTTCGATGTGTTCCCCTACCCTTAATCAGTACAAAAAGTGTGTGTACCTAGTGTGGGAGGGCTGGGACATCAACATAATCGTGTGTTCAGAATGGCTCCTTCACGCTAAAGCACATTTATTGCTCTTGACATAGAGTAAAAACAAAATTAGATTAAATTAATTTTTTTTTCTAAAATAACGATGTACCATTTTAAAGCCTATTAAAAGCAACTTTTGAGGCAGAGGCAAACCTCTAAGTCTACAAATAGCTGATTAAGAGAATATTGAATAATTTAAGAAAACACTAATATCAATAATTCACATCTATATGGCTATTAGTATAGCTCTTAATTTGCATGTCAATATTATTAAAACGGGTGTTTCTTTTTGGAAATTGAATGCCCCTCTAAAAGTGTAGTCGTTATTTACGATACATTAATCAGGAATCCGGAAAACACAGTTTTTCATAAAAAAACAAAACAAAAAAAAAACAACAGTTTTGAAAATAGAAAAAAATTTGAGTAGCTCTGCTACATGTTGAGATAGAACGCTCATTTTTGCGGCCCTGAAAACAACACAAATGAGGTGCAGAATAAACCCCTACAGTTATGACATCTCAATGCGGGACACCCTGTATAATTTTTTTTTTTTTTTTTTTTTTTTTTTTTTTTTTTTTTTTTTTACGGCGCATCTACATCTTGGCCATTAGCGCCGACCCTGTATAATGACACTACTACTGTTACAGCATATTAAAACATTTGGGTATTATTACATATATATGTTCATCAAATGAGAAAAAAATAAATAAACAGAATAACATAATAATAATAGAGAAAAATGGTTATACAATTTAAGAGCACAGTTTGAAACCTTATTTTTATCATATTACTTTCTTCCCTGTAGTTGGAGAAACGGAAGGTATTGAGTCATTGTATACTTAATGTTATTGTTGCATTAAAAGTCTCATGGGCGTATATAGAAAATTATTTCGGGGGGGGGGCTGGGAGCATGGGGGTATGGAATACTATCAATGTAGAACTTGGAATAGCGAACTAAAACGCTATTACACCAAAAAAATAAAATATTTTTTCTGAACTAAATGATCTTATTTCATTTATTTTTAAGGTTTTTATGACATATTTTTACTGACTAAATCGAAATTCTGGAGGATGGGGCCTGCAGCCCTCTCAGCCCCCCCCCCCCCGGCGGTTTGATCAGGCGATCCAACCGTAGCTAATTTAGGAGAAGCATTTATTTTCTTAGTAGAAACACAAGTTCTTGCCTCTAAAAGGAAACATATATGTATGCCTTCATTAAGTTTCCTTCAATGAAATACCACGAAACAACTGTTGATCTGTCAAGGTAGGGAAGGTTTTCTAGTAACCCTCCAGCCGGTCTAGCAAATTACGGGATCTGTCACTCATTCTTCTCAGAGACTGCAGGATAAGGGAGAGTCTACTGAATGTGTAAAATACTTTATACGCACAAGGTGTGCCAAAAATGCATGCTTTGTGCTGAAAAATAAACTCACTTGCCATATGGATACTATCGTAAGGGGAAAACAAAGGAAAAAATAATAATACACACATTTTTAACATTTCGAGGGGGCTGCAGCCCCCCCCCCCTTATAAAAGCCCATGAAAAATCTATTACTTATAACAGTAAACCATTAAAAACAAAGTAAAACCTCTTGAGAGATGTGACCAACCAACATGGCCGCCATCGGGTTTGTTTACGTGACATTTCTAGTCCAAAACATCCCCTCCCCTCCTTTCATAATTCATGATGATAACAGTCTATAACTCGGAAAAAATGTAACCATAAAGCCTGATTAATATTTTTTTTATTTTATTTGTTTTTTAAAGGCAATTCAACCACGCGGGTCATTGTTGCTGATTAATATTTGAAATGATCCTAGATAGATCGATTCTTTAAAAGATTGGCCCTTGGAGGTTGATTAAAAAAATCGATATGTCCGTTAAAAAGATCTATCTTTTAAAAGACCGCCAATCTCTAGTTAACAGTAATAATGCAAGGTGCTAATAAACCATTCTCATAATATAAACATTAAATTAAAAAAAAAAAATAACCAATTGAAACTGATTTAAAACCCAGAAATTCAATAACTAAGATATTGTTCTCCTCAAAAAATATTTTTTTTGCGTTTCCTATAACTAACATGGAGCCACTACAGGCGAGTAAACTTATGTACATTAAAAGTCTTCATGTTTAAGTTAAGACTTTAATATATCTTTTAATTTATGGTTGTATTCACCCAAAGAGGTTTATGTAGGTGTGAAACATGTAAAGAATGAAAAGTTTTATTTTTCGACTGAGCAATGTCTTAGTTATTGACATTCTGGCTCTTAATTTAGCTATTACTATGTCACATCAAATCTTTAATAATAAAACAAAATTAAAAACATTAATTTATATGAATCTTTTGAGCAACATTCTTCTTTACTAATGTTTTCCAATTCAGATTTAGTAGATGTACGTCTGAAAACATTATGAACATCATTATTTGCCCCATAAGAAAAAATAAAAAAATATTTCAAGTATCCCATATCAAAATAGTAATGAATACCATTTCTTATTTTCAGGCCTTCATCAGCGACCTGTATAGGCACAGAGAAGGTGTAGGTGCGGTTCTCGAAGAAGGAGTGAGAATGTTGAATGAAGGAGGTTTGACGAGGGACGAAGAGGAGGAAGTGAGAATTCAAATGAAGCTACTCAATTCAAGATGGGAGACCCTTAGGCTTAATGCAATTCAAAAACAGTCAAGGTCAGCGAATCAAATATTTGGTACTAGATTATTTTCAATGGAGTTGAAACAATTTATTCAAAGATAAATCATGATCATTTTAATGGTTGTAGATTGGGATGTCCATTTAAGGCGTTGATATTTAGAAAAATGTGGAGATTTTATAGAAAACAAATAAAATATTAGGAAAACGTGCATAACCCAATCCAAATAATTTATTTTATCCAAAGATATGTCAATCAAAACACTTTCTTGTCAATAATTTGTAAAATAATTAATTTATTTCTTGTAAAGAAAACTCTTTTTGACTCAGCAGAAAAGACCTTCGTTAGGCCCCTTTCAACCTTATTGAGCGTCCTTCTGACTTTCATCGAGGATGAAGTTGGGAGGCCTTGAGAACAGAACCTTTATATTATATCATATATCATATTCCCAGATGTGTTCATGTATAGAATGTAGTAACCAATAAAGAAATCAAATAAGAAATTTTAAAGAAATTTGATTGCTTAATGATGTTCTAACAAATTCTTTATTGATTGCCTGCCTTCATATCAGGACCTTGGAAGAGAAAGGGTGAATCTAAAAAATCGATTTTTTTTACATTATTTTCTGAGTGAGAAAGAATGTAGGTAACTCGACGCTTTGCCTTGTTTCTCTGGTTCCCCTTTCCTACTGAAGAAGTGTTACTATAGAAGATAAAAACCTTTAGTGCACGGCCGGGTTTTAAAATCAGAGCCTCCAGTTCATTAGTCAAGTGCTCTACCACTGTGCTAATCTCACCACTATGTATGTATGTATTAATAAATTAAAAATTGATTGTCAACTAATCACTATCCTATAATTGACTTAAAGAAAATCTCATCTTAATAAAGCATTTTTTTTCTTTAAAAAAAAACACAAAAACTTAAACTTATATTCTACAAAATATTTAATGTTGTTATAATTCAATTTTTCCTACCAAATATCTTACTTCATTAATTAATTTTTTTCTCAGACTTTACGATGCTGTGGGATCACTGCAGGATCAAAAAGTTAATTCTTTGAGACAATGGATGACTCAAATAGAAGACAGAATTTCTCGTATGTCAGATATAGGTTCTAACATAGTGTCATTGAAGGAACAGCTCGAGACACATAATCAACTACAGCAAGACATTAAGAAGCAGCAATCTGTCGTTGATACCTTGTCCCAGTTTGTTGTAGTTGTTGATGATAATTCTGCGGAAAGTAAGTATTCATAATAAAATTAAATGTGTGTTTGTAATTGCTTTATTATCCACGAAAATATTTTAGTTTTGCTCATGTTTTCCTTTTAAATTCGTTGTAAACTGTAATATGGATGAATTGAAGCAGCTTTTTGTTGGTGGAGCTAATGTAAAAAAAAAAATAATTTAACAAAAACTTCATTGACGTTTATTAGAATTAACATCCCCCTCCCCCCCCCATTGTTTTAACTAGAATCCTTTTGGTGGGGAATCAATTGAAAGACATTTCAGATAACTATATTTCACCATCTAGAAGTAAAATTAGAAAAACTAGTATTTTTCGAAAGGTGCACCCAATTTCTTGGCTCTAGTTGAGATTTCATTAACACGTTCGTCAACCAGTGCAACTCGGTTCAGTTCCTCAAGAGGCCATATTGTATAACCTATGTTTATATTTCAGAGCTTATTCCATTAAATTACTTCTAAAAATCCTATTCATTTAAAATAGAACAGCCTCGCACACATTTGGTGACAGGGCCCTCATGGAAGCATACCCATCACCTAGATATGATGTGGCTTTAAACGTGAAAGGTAGTTGGATTTCCCGAAAAACTAAGAAGAGTGATGTTTCATTATGATTAGAGCAGAATAGTTTCTTTAATGAATAAATATAAGTAAACTGCACATCTATTTTTGACATTGTCTGTATTACGCAAAATATCTCAAAAATATTTTAAGGAGAAGATATATATTTAAAACCTTATTTAATTTCCTTAAAATGAAGTGCCAAAGCAAATTATAAGAAGGGACACACAGTCAGAGAAGACTTTGTCTGAAATTCTATATATTCAATCATCATTACTTACACACGATTAAAAATAATTATGGCAACATTATATTTGCTGGCACTAATGGCCAAGAAGTGCGCTGTAAAATATATGTGTGTATGTATATATATATATATATATATATATATATATATATATATATATGTGTATATATATATATATATATATATATATATATATGCATTGTTATTCTTTATTTCTTGTTACAACTTTTTTTTTTTTTTTGTTTATTTCAGCACAAACACAAATAGAGGACCAGCTTGCTGCATTGGCAGAGAGGTGGTCTCACATCTGCCAGTGGGCTGAAGAGAGAGGAACTAAGTTACAAGCAGTTTCCAACAAAATCTTCGAGCTTGAACATAATTTAGGTACTCTTGAGTCCTGGATAAATCAACAAAAAGTTATGTTGAAAAATATGGAAAGTCAACCAATTTCAGAAATTGGGGAGATATTAGAAAGGATAAAACAGCTTCAGGTAATTACTCTTTACTGAGTTTTTGTTTTTGGTCTGTTATTTCTTTTATTTAATGGTTTTGATAAATCTGTCCCCTCCATAGATTTCTTCATTTAATGAAATTAGTCTGCCATATTCTGATCTGTAAAGTTGTAAGGCTTTGATGAATTGTTGGCAGAATAGTTGTGCCACAAAATTCTAATCTTAATATGAATATTTCTTCCTTTTATTTCCTTAAAACATTTTTATTACTTATTTCTAGTTTTTTCTTTGCTCAATGCATTGATTGCTGTAATTTTTAAACATTACTCTAAAGCGAAATGATCAGTGAGATAGTACAATATGGAGAACCAGAGCTTACACTTTCACTGGAATATAAACCCCGCTTTTGGAGTAACAGAGGTTGCTGTTTTGATATCCAGAATATTTTTTTTTTAAATGCAAATTTTAGTTACGTTTTTCTCATAATGTGTCCTAATATTTTAATTTAACTCTGTCCTGCTTTCGAAGTGTTCTTATGCCTCTAAGCTTCCTATTGAATAACTTATAATAATATATAACATAACCATCGTATAGCTTGTGACATTTTTGCACACATTTGGTATTATTCCAAACTAAGATATATACATTCCGCAAGTTTGGAGTTAACACTTTCAGGACTGATGGCTTCGAACAAAATTTCCATCAGGGCCCAAGTCTTCCTTTTGTATGCTTATTTCAGCAAACATAAAAACAAATAAATAAGTGATGAAACTTTTAAAATGATATACTTTTAGTGGATTAATTACAATTTAGTAAAATGTCAAATACGCCACAGCCAGCGGGCCCCCTGGAGGAATTTTTCGGGCGGATTCAGTATCTTACGATACCATACCCGCTAACCTAACCTGGAATAACGTAATGAGGTCCCAAATCAAATGCGAAGGGTATAGGACAAGGACCGGAGTAGTGGGGACAGAGAAAAAGGCAAGCTATCTGCTGACCCATATACCACAATGCTGGGCCCACAGAACACATCTCTCGGAAGCATATGCCAAGACGCTGGGACCGAACATGTTGGAGAAATCCCCAAAAAATATTTTATGACAGGCCACCTTGGACTTTTCAAATACTTTCTTAAATAACTCAAAAATGGTAGAGAAATCATGATAAGTGGAAGTTGATCATTCAAAGGATTAAAACATGTCCTCCAAAATTGGTTCAAATGTAAATTTTGAAACGACCCCCTCTGTCGGTGGAAATAGTGCTTGTAACATTCAGTTGTAAATGTTTTTCACTTTTTTAGTGAGGTTTAAAATTGATTTTATCAGTAAAAAGAGTGTGACAATATAAGTAGGCACCAATAGTGAGAGAGGTTTTTTGTTTTTTAATTTGTTATAACTTTTTCTATACGAACCAGTGGAAGTACAGAAATAGGAAGAATGGATTATTTCCTTCTGGCTACAATTGGTTTCTTTGGATTAGAGCCAATTTAGCACCAAGAATATCGCTTCTGCTTGACATTTTATTCCTCCAGTTGATTTTCCAACAAAAGAAGCAGGAAGTTTAAAAATTAAATATTGCTCTAGAGATATTTATATGGAAATACTCTTAAGATGTCACAGTTCTCATGAGTCAAACTTTTGTTTCATGTCCTAGTAACATTTTGAATTCCAGAAGCAATGTATTATCTTTGAGATTAACTTGCTATTTAGCAATCAATATTTTTAAATTTCTCATGCGATATTTTCCATTTTTGTTGTAGATATTGAAACACAATATGGACATAAAATATAATAAACTAAATAGCCTCCATGATAATATTCAAGAACTATCAGAATTGGACTCGGTTGGAGCTAAGGATTACCTTTCACGATGGGAGGCTGTTTCGGACAGTTGGGATGCTCTGTCCCTTATCATGGATGTTCAAGCACATAGGGTAATTGTTACTGTTCAAAATGATGAATGTGGCATGGCACATATTCCAATTTAATATTTTTGCATGCTGCACATTTTAATGAAATGGTTTTTGAATACTATTTGTTTTAGAAGATTAAATATTCATGCTTCCATGAATTTTAAGCCAAACGGATTAGGAATACAAAAATATCTGGAGAAACTGTTTATATAATTGCCTAGAAAGTTTCTTTTAAGACATTGAGCAGTGCAGATTTATCTCATCATTTCCAGGTTTTTTTAATGCAAAGGTTTTTTAAATACAAATTAAATATTATCAATATGTCTTAATACTGTAATGATTAACAAATAATATTTATAAAACCATTTCATACCAGTATTAGTGAAGTAGTAGTTTATAATCTCTTGTACTTAGTGGAGAAAAAATTTTTGAATTTTTTTAATCAGATCTCAAGCTCTGGGTTTGAAATTAGTTTGACTCCTGGAGTAGCCGACAAGCCACCTCTTGTCGAAAGCACTCACGCCTGGCAAACCCCAGTAGAACAAACCCAGGAGATTCAAGAATTGTGGTCACAATTAGATAGAGTTGAGCACGACCTAACTGCCCTCTCAAACTCCCTTAACACATCCGATAACCTCACTTTGGACCAGTGTAATGTGAGTGAATTTATAACATTTTTTTTTAATAATTGTTGTAATTTATTGTTCATTATTAAAATAAATATATATATATATATTTTAAATTATAGGAAATGCTGAAGTCTTTAAGAGAAAAAGAAAAAGAGACTCTCAAACTCTGTGAAACGTCAACAGAAATAGCAAACAAGAGGCCATGCGAGGAAACCAATTCCTTGAAACAAAAGTCATTTCAATTTTCTAGTCTTATTAGTGATATGATTCAAAAGTAAGTACAGCATTCAATCCACTTAAAATGAATAATTTTATCCTCCTTATTTTTTTCTCCTGGAATTCTCAGTCTCCTCCCGGTTTTTTTTTTTTTTTTTGTGTTCACTTAGTTTTAATTTGTGTTTATTAATATTATTTTTTTTTTGTAGGCTTGAAAATGAAGAAAGGAAATTGACTTCTGCTCTAAATGAACAAACAAAAATGCAAGTTGATTTAATAGAACCAAAGATAAATGGTTTTGGGCATGAGAAACTCATGAAGTCTGAGCCAATGGAAGAAGAAACCAGTCCATTAAATGAGCTTTCACCGAATGAGAGAGATTCATTAAATAAGGTCAAAAATCGACCAGTTTATAGCTATGAATTTATTCTGTTAAATCAGTCCCGTAATAAGGTCACAAGAGTCCAGGGCCAGGAAGATAATGTCATGGTTTCTGAATCTGTCTCTATGGCATTTTTGCAAGATATTGTGGACTATTTCCCTCTTTGCAAGCATCCATGTAAGGCTGGGCAGGTTTAAAAAATGTTTGGGACCCTGATTTTGACACCTGAATGACTACATTAGGAAATAAAATCTTTTAGTGTGTTGCAAGTTCCAAAATCATAACATGAAGCAAATGCTGTACCACTGTGAAAAACTTCTCCCCATTCTGTTCCGTACAATGAGAAATATTATGAAAGCTCTTACATTGAAAATAAGAAAACTCTAGGTGGGTCTTGGCCTCTTCTAAGAGCCTGTGCCAACCAGCAGTGTGTTGAGAAGGATCCTTGAGTCAGCTGCCATACTGTCCACCCATCTCAGCATGGGTCTCCCTCTCCACGCTCTAAATCCTGTTCCTGGATCTTCCATGGAATATCTCCTTCACCATTTGATGCGCTCGGCCCAACTTTACTTTCCGAGCTTTATGAAGTTGATAATATTTAAGTAATTATGTAAACTATAAAGCTCTCAGTTTCGACGTCTCGTCCAAATTTGACCTTATTTCAAAGCATCATAAATAAGTCTCAAGATTTTTCTTTCAAAAATCATAAGATCATTTTCATAGGCCTTGGTCATGGTCCATGCTAGCAAGGCATAGGTGAGCACAGGCCTAAGCAGGGTCTTGTACAATCTGTGTTTTTAGCGAGGCATAGGTGAGCACAGGCCTAAGCAGGGTCTTGTACAATCTGTGTTTTGTCTGCCTTGGTCATGGTCCATGCTAGCGAGGCATAGGTGAGCACAGGCCTAAGCAGGGTCTTGCACAAACTGTGTTTTGTCTGCCTTGGTCATGGTCCATGCTAGCGAGGCATAGGTGAGCTCAGACCTAAGCAGGGTCTTGTACAATCTGTGTTTTGTCTGCCTTGTGAGTAGTCAGCCCCTGATTTATTTCATTGGACCAAAATATCTTGGCCAACATTACCCTCCTGCTTATCTCCCTGGGCATCTTTGTGGATATTACGAGAGATCCAACTTAGTTCAATTTATGCTATTCAAATTTATAGGGGCCTATTTTGATAAAGGTTTTCCCTTGTATCTCTTCTTCCTTCACCAACATATATTTTATGTTATCCATCTGCTTTATCAAAGCCCAATCTGCGATTATTTAAATTTGTTTACACTTTAATAACTGATCATTTTTGACATTTTAAGTTTGAATTAAGAACAAGTTTTCTTATAATTCTACCAATATGCTCTTCAAGTTATTTTTTATATCGCATCTCTTTAGACACTTTTTTTTAAATAGTTTCTATATCGTATATCGAATTATAAAATATAGGAGGTACAAAAAGTGTTAACACTTTTTTAACTTTTTTTTTTTTTTTTTACATGATGATAATAAAATAAATAATATGAAATAGTAAGAAATTCTGATTAAAACAAGAAAAAAATTTGGTTATTTATATAATTGTTTTATTTAAATGTTAACATTCAATTATTATTAACTAAGAATATTAGGATATGTTATCTACACGTTACCACCCTTTTCTCCTTCCAGGATAGGGCTGATGCCTTCTTCTTTGTTGAAAGAAAAGCCCCCACCCCCAGTGTGAATCGAACCCACGACCTTTGGCACGGAGTGCATATGCCTTAGCACTGTTTTACATTTTATTGAAATTAAAAAAAAAAAAAAAAATAAATGGAATAAAAACAAACAAAAGGAAAAAAAAACTGTTGTCTTTTTGGATTGACCAATAGTTACAGCATTGATTGACTTGCAATTCTATTTTATTTTAGATGTTGATAAATATAAAAGAAATGAAAGACTGGATTACCAACGTTCATGGAAGGTGTCTTATTGGTGAGATGGTCATAAATGATTCTGCTGAACTATTCAAACTTAAAGCCAAATATCAGGGTTTGAAGGATGAAGTTGATAGAAAGGGCTGTGATTACAGATTACTATATAACAGGGGTAACAGAACATTTTATACATTTTTGTTCTTATGTTTTGCTAGTTGGTGGTGATAAAGTTTTAATTCTGTTAGTGTTTGTTTTTGAAAAATGATTTTATTTTCAGGAAATGATTTAATTAATGAGCTTAATGGTTATCCCAACTCCGCAGAAGCATTAAAGTCTGAATTATCACAATTAAGTGATATTTGGATGAAAGTTACTCAAGATATTTTTGAAAAACACAATATTTTACAAGATGCATCCCATAAATATGGTGAATTCAGAGGTACCTATAATGCTATTATTGAATATAATTTAATCGATTAAATAAATGCTTGATGCTTACACAAGTTTCTCTTTATAGCCTTAGTGTCTCAAGAAACAGTCTGGTTAGACAAATTAGAAAGGAGGCTACGGAAATCCCCAAAATCTGCAGCTGATGCTGAGGAAATATCTCAGGACCTTGATGTATGATATTTTGTAATTTTTTTGTTCAAAATTAAAAGGATTATTTGCGAAATAGAATAATAAATGAACGAGTATTGCCAATTCAGTAGGTCGAGAAAAAAAAAATTACCATTAAAATTAAGCTCACTTTTTTTTGGTTAAAGGTATTTTGCTGTGAGGTGGGTACGGTAGAAGTTCAAAGACAATCATTATAAATAGTTTATGCTTCGAAAGTTGGAAAGTTGCAAGGCATCGTCCTGCTGCAGCAAAAAATAGTCGTCCTATTCACTAAAGCAGAGTATAAACTCACAAAAACACCAAATAATGTTCGGAATTGACAGAAGTCCTTCCAGAAGAAACCGAGAGTAGATTACACCTTAAAATTTTTGAAAAAAAAAGCAATATGTTTTAAAATTGACTTTGTCTTACTACCAATAGTGACAACAGAATCCTCTTTTTATCGCAAGTGACAATCCTTTTAATGAGAAGTTTGTTACTTGGATTTTGAAAGAGTAATTAGCATGTTTGGAAGTGGGTATTTGACTTCCTGCAAAATAAACTCCCTCAAGGGATACTCATTTCACTTTACCTGATTCGTGTAAGAGACTATGAATATTTGTTTGTAGAAAACCAAGTCTGGAGGATATCTGCCTAGTTCTTTTTGTTGTATAATTTTCAATAGCATGTTTTAGAGCCTCGATGCCCACAACGAATAGTGGCTCTGAGCCCGGCAGGCTTTTTAAGCTTGTATTCCCACTTTCAGATTTGGTAAAACAGACACTCATTAAGGTTACGTTCCTCTCCGATTTCCCTTATCAAACGCATAGTTTTGATTTTCTCCTTCTGTAATGGCACAGAATTACTTGAATTTCGTACCTCAACATTACTTTGAAAGAATGCCAAACATGTACTGAACTTAACCAAGGTACATTATGATAAATAAATGATCCACTTTCCATAAGGATTAAAAATACCAATAACAACAACAGTGGGGTGGGAAAGAAATGTCAATAAACATAGGATAATTAAAACATAATTTTTTTTTCCAAACCCCAATAATTTATATTCAAATTACTCATTTAGTCCAATTTTCTCGACTTGTAAAATTGTCAGTGACTGCTGAACTGCTTGAAGAGCATCATTAAAACAATTTCTTCTATTGATTTTAATTTTAATTGTTTTACAGGACTTAGAAAACTTTGTTCGCAACCATTCTGAATCAAGGGTCGACAGAATAAAAGAATTTGGAAGTGTTCTTATAGATGACCATGTGATGGAATCCAGTATACGTAATGACATGAAATCTGTGGCTACAAGGTGGTCTAAATTAAGTCAAGAGGTGATTATAATATTCTATTAAACAATATCATATTATTGTAGTATGTATTACTTTGTTGACTATTCAATCTCTTTTTTTTTCACTGTAGCACTTTAGTTTATCTTTTATATCTATAATATTAATGATAAATATAAAATTATAAATAAATAAAAAAAGAATGAAGAAGAAGCTAACAATATTGTCGGGAGCTTTGATAAGTATAGGTTGTGTAACAAAGCATATGAATAAATTCAACATATTAAAGCAGGCTATGAGGTGCTTGGGGGAGGGAGGGGGTCTGATTGTCTTCATCAACTTAGGAAAATTGGGTATGTTGGATAAGAAGGTCTCTTATTATTACTATGTCCTGCAATAACTTTTGGAGAAAGGAACAATTGGAATTTATCGGGATGAAACAATGTAAATGGACTTTACTATCCAGCAAAACAAACAAAATATTCATATCATTGACATGGGAAATAAGTCATTGATATAGCAGCCACAATCTTAAGAATATCCGGAAATCATATGTCTAGAAACTGCGAAAATATTAGATTTTGGCTGAAAGATTTGCTAGATTCTGCACCAGTATCAGCCCTTGACTAATGGGCTTATTCCAAAAAACAACTGCCATAACTGCGTACCAATAATCTCCGAGGAACTGGTTAAAGGTACTCAACAAGAAGTACTGTTTGTTTCCACCAGAATAGTAAGAAAATGATTAAATAAATATCAAAAATTCAAAACTACATTTTCTTTGGTTGGTAATATGTTCTAAAAAAAATATAATATATTCTTTCCCTATTAATTTTAATTAAGTTTATTATTAATTAAAGTTATTATATTTTTGAAATTCACCTTCTCAGATGACTGATAAGCTCACCACATACCAAAACAATTTTAAAATGAATTTCTCACTTGCTTATTATTTTCAATTAATAGCCCTTACTAGACCAACAAATTGCTAATTCACTTCTGATTCAATATTCGAGCCTTCCAAAAATTAATTTTTTTTTGTTTCTTCTAGGCCAAGGATCGCACAAATTTGCTTGAAGTGTCTGTCGTCGAAGCACAGCAGTCTGAAACGAACATTGCTAAGTTCCAGGACTGGTTATCACATGTTCATGCACAAATTATATCTCGAATGGAAAATGATCTTACTTCTGATGATTTGCCAGATGACGTACAGGTTTGTTTCGATTTATCTTATGGAAATATTATTATTTTAATAGTTTGAATTACTCATTTCAAAATGTGTTTTCTGTAAAGCGCCCAAGTGGAACATGATACTGCTCATTAAAATTTAATTACAAACTGTAAATATCTTTAATAGTATCTGAACTTTTGAGATTAAAAGTAATTTTACGGTTTTTTTCTCATTATTTAAAAGAAAAATATTTTTGAGAAAAAACAGAAATCAACAAGTTGTATACCACTAAGACATGATGTGTGTTAAGACTCCAATGATCGCACCCTTAATAATCACCTTAACAGGCGCACTGGGTCGGTCAGATCCATATTCCGAATCCATACTGCGACGGGCCCCTTCAGATCATCCACGAAGGCTTCAGACTGCAAACTGGAAACACTTCCCTGGATCTGTTGGATCCAGTGAAATCATTGGGGTGTTAAAGCAGTAGTTATAGAGAATAGTCTGTAGATATTTTTTTTAGAGTTCATATTCTGAAGTTCTCTTTTTTCATACTTTTGAATTAAAACTATTGTATTATCTACCGAAGCTCTGATGAAGAGATGTCTGTAAGAAGTATTTCTTTCATTTGAACCATAAAATTGCAACTTTGCTTGTGACAATTTAGTATTTCCTAAAGGTAAAATCCAATTTTTCTTCTTTTTTCTTAAGTGATGGGACGAGGCTCAAGGTTACAATATCCATTAATTCTACAATCAATTAATTACATATCTTGCTACTGTCAAACAAATCAATAATTCAAGATGACATGTTGGGATTAGATAATATGTATTATTTCTTCAGGAAATAAGTTGTCCTTTGTCATTGAAGGAGTTTTGCTAAGAGTCAAGTATGAATCAAAATAATAATTTAGTAATGACTGTCAGTTATACTTTTAATATTTGATGAAATTTCAGTAATATATGTACTAAAAAGACTATAGATATAGCATTGTTCAGAAATATTTAATAGAATTTATGCTT
Source organism: Gonocerus acuteangulatus (assembly GCA_946811695.1). Taxonomy (NCBI): domain Eukaryota; kingdom Metazoa; phylum Arthropoda; class Insecta; order Hemiptera; family Coreidae; genus Gonocerus; species Gonocerus acuteangulatus. Next base: position 104,034,925 of record OX328124.1, on the reverse strand, counting down.
TAATTGTAGAGGCTACTTGATGAATTTGAAAGGCAAGCAAATACTTTGAAAGATATGGAAGATGAAGTAAAACACTATGAATTAGAAGGGAAAGCGGAAGCTGCATCTCGCCTGCAAGAACAAATGGTTCTTTTAAGGGTAATAACTCATTTGATTTCATATTTCAAATTTGTGTTCACTTTTTTATTTCTACTTAAGACAATAGTTTGTTGATTTGTCCTGTTTAATTTTTTATGTACCTATAGAATTTTTCATATAATAATTGAGCACTCAATAAAAAAGACTGGCCTTCTTATGGAATGCTTGTTAATGGCCCTTTTTTCCTTTATCTTACCAAAACTGAACTATTTCCAAACGATAAAGAAAGCAATTCATAAAATATTCAGTGGTTTATTTGAAGTTAATTATTCCTATTTATTTAAATGAAATCTTTAATATTTGTTTACTTTACTGTTCATTCTTACTTCTTCCTCATAAGAATTTTTATACCAAAATACATCACAAAAGCTCAAATTATTGAATTAATTGTACTTTTAATCCCGAAATTTCTTTTGAAGTTAAAGAATGCTGTCTTGCTCTAGGAAAGCTAATAAAGCTATTTATTTATTTTTATTTAATATTACTTTATTAATAACAATGACTTTTTGAGACTGGTTATCTACTGTTTACCATCCTCTTCTAGCCAGTATAGAGTAGATTTTTTCAAAAGAAAAGCCACAACTCTAATAACAGAGTGTAAAACCTAAATATATTTACCTAATAGCTAAACACTAAAATTATTTACACTATTATATAAGAATAGAAGCTGTTTTTATTGCTTGAATGTCAATGTTATGTTATGACATGTATTTCTTTCTAAATTTATACTTCTATAAATATTAAAATAAAATTATTTGATTAATTTTAAACAAAGAAAATTTGTGTCTTTATTTAAGGAATATACATTAATATATTCTTGAGAGCAGAAATTTGTCAGTTTGTCCAGGCATCATAACCGCTAGAACAGACTCTTTATATAAACTATATTTTATTTTATGTGTAAGAAGTTTGTTTTTGCTATTAGTAATAAAATAAAGCATCAGCAAAAGAAATTTGGTGAGCCCTTTGGTTAAAACAGGGGTCTCCAAACTTTCCAGCCTTAGGGCCATACTGATTACTCCAGTAGGTTCCGAGGGCCAAAACCATATTATCATTGTTGCCGGTGGTAAAAAGTGAAATAGTCCACTGATGAAAAAAAAAGTCCGAAAAAGTATGCAACGTTTAAAAAAGGCTGCAAATCGGACTAAAGTCCGCAAAACGGCAACACTGCATATTATTAATTTTTCTGTCATCATCTGTAATTTCTAGATTAGTCGTAGAGTACGAGCCATGAGGACACGACATCTGGTGGACACAAGCGGAAATAGGTAGTACCTTCTATCGCTAACAGATGGCGCTAATAGCACGTACAGAATAATCTCGTTGGTTCGAGAAAGTTCTGGTGTCTTCCACTCACTTCTAGATGGCAGTAATTGGAATATATTAGAAGGCTAGTGGCGCAACCACAAGTCAGTTCCTATGACACTGTTGTAAAATAAAATAGTGCGTACCTCCTTAAAACGTGTTTGTGCGTGTTTAAGTTTAAGACATCTTTGTAACAGTATTTTGATTTGAAGTGTTGCTTTTGTGTGTGATTTAGTAGTATGGGAAAGATGCAAAAAATTGATAGTGAATGCAGAAAATTCAAAGATCAGTGGAACATTCAGTATTTCGTAATTGAGTCCAGTAACAAGGCGATATGTTTGATTTGCAATGAAAGCATAGCCGTTCTCAAGGAATATAACATTAAACGTCATTATGAAAATGAAAAAAAAAAAAAAAAAAAAAAAAAATCAGTCCCGTAACAGGCCACAAGGGCCCAGAGGGGCAGATACTGTAGAGGTATCTGATTCTTGACCATACGGCACACTAGGGAGATGGTGTGGTCAATACTATGCTCCGGCCGCCTGATTTTCCCCTTGGCTGCTTCGACTGCTAGAGTCATTAGCACCCAAGGTATCCATTATTAATTTTTTTTTTAAATTAATTTAATAATAATTGAATAATAATTAATTAATTGAATCATTATTAATTAATCATTATTAATTAATTTAATTAAAGGCTGGGTGAGACTAGGGAGGATCTGGGACCCCAAATCCAACCCTCGAATGGCAGCACTAGAAGAAAAAATCTTTAGTGAGCGCTCGGGTTTTGAACTTGGTCCTCCAGTTCATTAGTCAAGTGCTCTACCACTGAGCTAACCTCGCCCCACTATGAAACAAAACATTTTCAAAATTACTCAAAATATACAGGAAGTTTGCGGACAGAAAAATTCGAAGCTATGAAGCGCGGATTGAAATCGCAGCAATCTTCATTTACAAAACTCAAAACTGAACAAGAGGCTGCAACTCGTGCCAGCTTTCGTGTGGCTCTTGAAATTGCAAAACGTGGAAAACCATTCACCGATGGAGAAATGATCAAAGAATGCATAATTGCAGTAGCCAAAGAAATGTGCCCTGAAAAGGTAAATTTATTAAAAACTGTCAGTATGTCAGCAAACATTGTGGCTCGAAGGGTAGAAAACATCGCTGAAAATATATCCTCTCAACTGTTCGACAAAAATGGACATGTTGAGTGGTTTTCTTTGGCCTTGGATGAGTCAACGGATGTGTCAGATACTGCTCAGGTGTTGATTTATATTCGAGTAGATAAAAGCTATGAAGTGCATGAAGAACTTCTTGATATGTATAGTATTCATGGCACAAGTACTGGTAGAGATATTTTTAAAGGAGTTGAAATGGCCATTAATCAAAAGAACCTTCGATGGAAAAATTTGAAATGTATTACAACTGATGGGGGCAAAAACATGAGTGGGAAAGATAAAGGAGTGGTCGCTCTTGTGTCAAAGGCTGTAGAAACGGCCTATGACACGGTGGTTCAAAACCATTAGTCTTACATTGTATCATCCATCAACAGTCTTTGTGCGGAAAATGTTTGGATATGTCTGAAGTTCTGAAACCAGTCATATCAACTGTTAATTTTATCAGATCTTTTGGGCTGAATCATCGACAACTCCGACAGTTTATTGAAGAGTTTGGAGAAAATGACTTACCTTATCATACTGCCGTACGTTGGCTTAGTTGTGGGAAAGTCCTTCAGCGCTTTTTTGAACTTCGAGCAGTGATCGAAATTTTTTTGAATGAAAAGCATCGCCCTCTTACTGAATTACAAAACAACGTATGGCTGTGGAAGTTTGCATTCTATGTTGATTTGACAAAACATGTGAACGAACTGAATTTGAGATTGCAAGGAGAAAACCTTCCTTATTTATGCACTAATATCAAATCATTCCGGAAGAAATTGATACTGTTTCAATCACAACTATGAAGTAAATGTTTTTCACATTTTAAAACATGTGAAATATTCAGCCACACCACTGAGACTGAGTTTCCTATCGATTTTGCAATCGAAACTTTGAGTGCTTTGAAAATAAATTTTGATACTCGTTTCTCGGACTTTGATGCCATTGCGAATCAAGTTAAGATTTTTCAGAATCCTTTTGATACTGACATTGAAATCCTAGCCCCGGAACTTCAAATGGAAATGATTGATCAACAGTGCAGTGATATAATTAAGAACAAATATCAAAACTCATCTTTGTTGGAATTTTATAAGAGTCTTCCACTGACACAATTTGATAATTTGCATAAATTTGCTCGTGGGCTGTTTTCTGTTTTTGGTACTACTTATTTGTGTGAGAAGACCTTCTCCAAAATGAAGTACACAAAAAATGTTTAGATCTAAATTAACTGATGTGCATCTTAAATCTCTTTTAATAATTGGTACAAGTAAAATTAGTCCACAACTACAAACTATTGTCAGTGGAAAATCTCAATTACATAAATCTCATTAGTATTTCATAGGTCATTATGCTTGCTATAAGTTATGTTTTTATTTAAAATGTATAAAATGTTAGTTGGATTCATTTCAATAATTTGTTAGTTATTATATACTGAAGTTAAATTTTCTGCATATTATACATGTCTTTACTCATTACAATTCTGTGTTTCTTTATCCAACTTATCACAAAAACAATAACAATAAGCCTACAACAATGTTATGAGTAGTTAGCCCATGACCATATCAATGTAGATGTCATATTAATAATTACACTGTTCTGCTTGAAAATCCTCCTTCAAACCAAAACATGCTTTCTTACTGTTTTCAAATGTGCTGAACACAAATTTGGAGTCAGATTCTGTCTATCACGCACAGTTTCTTGAGAAATTCTAGTTTTTTATCCAAAAATGTGAGTTTTTTGTAAATTTGACGAATTTTTTTTGGCATCAAAACATAGTGAAAAAAATTCAAAAGCCTGATGATTTTGAGCGACTTGAAGTATATTTGAACGAAAAAAAATTTGATGGGAATATTAAAAGTGGTTGAAGAAATATGGCTAAAAGTGTTTTTTCAGTTTTTGATCTTGAGGCAGGGATTTGGTCTCTACCTGGATCTTTAGGGGAATGACCTTCCTTTCTCTTTTATGGTGGTTTTTTGTGCGAGTGGGACAGCAGAAAAAGAGGAGACCATTATGTCGTAAAAAAATGGCCAGAGCATAAGGAAAAAGTAGGTGAAAAAAACATTACCAATCCTCTATTAGTGGACAAAAACCAAATAATTTTACCCCCACTCCACATAAAATTGGGGCTAATGAAAAACTTCGTAAAAGCGATGGACAAGGAAGGAGAAGGTTTCATGTACTTAAAACAAAAATTTCCGCATCTCAGCGATGCTAAGATAAAGGAGGGAATTTTCGTAGGACCCCAAATTCGACATCTACTCAAGGACCTCACTTTTGAAGCAAAGTTAAATACTACTGAGAAAAAGGCTTGGATTGCTTTTCGAGAGGTATGTGCTAAGTTTTTGGGAAACGAAAAATCTAGAGACTACCGAAAAATAGTCCAAGAACTGCTTACTTCATATAAAACATTGGGATGCAATATGTCCTTAAAAATACATTTCCTGTATAGTCACCTAGAATTTTTCGCCCCAAATTTGGGTGCAGTTTGGGACGAACATGGAGAACGATTCCACCAAGACATATCCAGAATGGAAAAAAGTTATACTGGCAAATGGAATGAGAAGATGGTGGCGGATTACTGCTGGACACTGCAGCGGGAGACAGAGGAGGAAGAGTACATATGAAAAAAAAATACTCATTGACGATGTGTGTATATTTTTTGAGTTGTGTCATATCTAGTATTATACCTGATAGCATGCAGGATTCAATTAATTATATTTTGCCGTTGAAAAAGAAAAAAAAAATCTGTTATAATAAAGACAATAATTTTCAAATACAATTTTTCATTTTTTCCAAGTTTCTCCTCTTTTCTCTCAAAATCAGAGGGTGATAGAATTTTTCTGAGTTCAGATTCGGACTCAGCACACCTGAAAACATGAGAAACAGGCAAAATTGTTCAAGGGAGGGGAGAAAAGTTTTTTTTTTGCAGAACAGTGTTATTCAACATAAAATTAGAATACTTCAGTAAACTAAATTTAATTTGCTATAAAAAATATGTTCTCTAAAAGGAGTTTTCAAGTATGCTAGCTCTCCGCGGGCCGGACAAAATCTGTCCGTGGGCCGGAAGTGGCCCTCGGGCCGTAGTTTGGAGACCCCTGGGTTAAAATATAATTTTTATAGTTTGAATAATAATTTATGTTTATAGAACCAATTTGTGGAAGTAATGGAGAAATTTGAAGATTGGCGTTGTGCAAACAATGTTGAGCCTCGTCTTTGTAGAGCTCTTCGAGAACTTCGAGGAGTCGAGGAAGCGTCTTGCTTGTTAGAACTTGCCTCCGATGAACCCGAAGCAATTCAAGGCCAGCTTAATCACTGCATGGTATGAATAAACTCTTAGAATAACTTATATTTAATTTAACTGAATAAAACGAATCTCTTGTGTCTTTAACATGTTCGGGGCATATGCTTCAGAGAAATGTGTTCGGCGGCCCCGGCATCATGGCGTGTGCATCAGCAGATAGCTTGGTTTTTTTTCTATCTCCACTACTCCGGGCCTTGTCCTATACCCTTAGTATTTGGTTTGGAACCTCATATTCACGGTTAGGTTTGCGGGTCTGGTATTGTACGCTAAATCCGACAGAATAATTCCTTCAGCAGGCTCGCTGTCACGGCGTATTTGACACTTAACTAAATTGTAATTAATCTACTAAAAGTACATCATTTCAAAAGTTTCTTCACTTATTTATTTATTTTTTTTTTTTTTTATATGTTTGCCGAAATAACTAATAATATGGGAAGACTTGGGCCCGAAGGAATTTTCTTCGAAGCCATCGGTCCTGAAAGTGTTAACCTTCTGAAAGGGATGGAGATTGGCTCATTCACTTAGTTTCAGTCATAATCACTGTAATAGAATCTGCCTATGAAAAAGTTATAATACAAATCCTTTCTTAGGAAAAGAAAAGATCACCGAAGACAAAAAAAGATCACCGAAGTTAAGCAACGTTGGGCGTGGCCAGTACCTGATTGGTTGACCGACCACGTGCTGTTGGCATTATAGAGAAGGGTGGCGACCTGTACAAAGCCCAGTGTTACTAGCCCTAATGTTGATACGCCGTTAAACACACACAAAAAAAAAAAAAAAAACCTTCCTTAGGGATCCTGATGATAATCCTTCCTTAACGCTTACCTTACAGCAGGTGGTGGGGGCTGGCCAACCCTGCGTTACGGCGATCTCTTTGTCTTTCCGAGCCCCTGTTACGATGCTATTCTCACCCTTCTCTTCCTATGTGAAACCTTTTATAAAATTTCCTGTATTAAAATTTCAAATTGTAGGAAAGCTTTGTTTTATTATTTATTTACTTTTTCTTTTTAGCTCTGAATATTTAGATAGAATTATGTAATTATATGGTCCAATAAATTTTTTTACAGACTATATTTTTCAATACCAAGAATACAATTATTTTGTGATATAGGTACTAATCAATAATGCTAAATAAATAAATAACCTCTTTTTTATTAACAACAAAAACGTTTTGTCCTCTTATTAGGGACAGTAACAGGTATATTTGTCAAAGCTCTAGGGACACCTAGCGAGTCTGACACAGGTATCTCTAATCCCTAGGTCCTTCGTAACAAAGAGTTACAATACAATACAATATTTCCGGGCTGACCTCCTCAGCCCCTCCTCAGTGGGAGCGCACCGCGGCCAATCGACCTATTGTGCTAACAAAGAGTTAATTCCCCTGACAACAAGTGGTGAAAGAAATAGCTAAAGCTTCTCTAAGTCCTTGCTTAATAGCCGCAAGTTTGAACTCTGGAAAAGTCAGCTGTAGGCAGCTGGTAAACAAGAGAGGAGGGTCGGACTGCTGTACAAGTCCATCGTTCCAGGGGCACGGCGTGCCTTGACTTCTGCAGCAGTCTACAGAAAGGAAAGGGTTAAATATGTGACACTCAAACATTTTTTGAGACTGCAATTGGGACATGTGTTTTTGCAACTACTAATGAATATGATAACGATTTTTCCCAAATTAGAAACTCACCTACAAAAAAAACAAAAAAACTATTTTTTCACTACAGTTTTTAGATTCTTAAATTTTAATAGTTTACATTCTTGCCTTTTTGTTAGTACCTTTTTCTCAATTGTAGGCGAAATCTAAAGGGTCACCTTTGATTATTCCATCTTTATTCTTGTTACTACCCCAAAATATTTCTAATTCCTAACTATTTGCTTTTACTAACTAGTTCTTTAATAACATTATTTCGTAATCTCTGCCATCTAGTTTTCTCATTTTTATTTTTTTATTTTCAGAGATTTTATCAAATGCTGAGTGATTTAAAAGGAGAAGTAGAAAATATTATTAAATCTGGTAGAAAAATGGTTGAAGACAAAATGGTTCCAGACCCAGACCAGTATACGGTCCGATTAGACACTTTAAAGGAACTGTACAACAAGGTAAATAGTACTTTTCATCTGCTTTTTGACAGTTGTTTTAAGTTAATTATTTTGATTTATTTATTCAATTATTTATTTAATTGAAATTTGTTATTTATTATAGTTGGGCGAAGAAATAACTAATTCCAAGAGCAGCTTAGAGAGAGCACTTGAAGTTTCCCAGAATTTGAATTCTGACTTAATCAATTTAATATCTTGGGTTAATTCGGTTACAAAAGATTTAGATCAAGTTGAAGCAACTCCATCCTCCGACAGAGATATTAAAGCTGAGCTGCGATTCGTGAAGGTAACAATTTTGCTTTTTTCCTCGAAGCAATATTACTCTCTTACTTGAATCGTTCCTCAGTCATCATCAGTTTAATTATAAATTATTATTAAAATTATTTATGTATCAGCTTTATTTTAAGAATTCCATTGCTGAGAACATCTTCCTTTGCCATTTCAAATGATTCTATACCCATTGTCTTCAGCTTCCCGATGAGTATGCAAAATTTATATACATAAAGTTGCGGCCATATCCTTGAATAACAATAGATACACCCCTTCTGGAATTGGTCCTTGTTATCTTTTTTTTTCTTTTCTTTACAAAGCTATAACTAATACATATACCCCAGCCGTATATCAAAATCATTCATCATAATTAACAACGGATTAGACATTGTACTCCAGCCTCACTTATATCCTCTTTGTGTTGTATCAGGTCATTCCATAAGTTATGTCGGTGGACTGTAGAATGTGTGAATCCAAATTTTTCTGCTAGCTCTCCGACTGTTACAACAGTATTTTCTTCTACAGTAGCCTTCAGGAGTTCATTGTCAAGCTCTGTTGGTCGACCTGTACGAGGCTTGTCTTCAATCTTGTGGTTTCCTGCTCGAAATCGTTCAAAACCACCGCTGCACTTGTTGCTCACTAATGAAATTTTCGTCATATATTTCTACAAGTTCTTGATAAGTTGAAGCAGCATTTTCTCCAATCTCTTCATTTACCGAATCCCCAAAGCATATCATGGCATAAGTGGTATTTTAGGAGATCCATTTCAAATGAAATTTCAGCACAGAATAAATAAGAATTACCAACCGAAACATGATAAATAGAAGTGTATTTTATGCTATAACAAACAAAAAATATAAAAAAAAAAAAAAAAAAAAAAATTGAAAATGAGGGAACATAAACAGACAGAATATTAAAAACTGACATTACTTAAGGGACGACCTGAAACTTTCATTATTTCATCCTAGACCAGGCAAAGCTGCTTTTCAATTTCATGAAAAATGCAGGCATGTTGCCTAAGTGCCATTCACCCCAAGGTACTTGACAATATTGAATCTAATATTCTCTATGATGAATAAAGAAAAAATCTTGGAGAAATTATAACTGTTTTACTTATTATTAGTAATATATTGTGATAAAATTGTTTTTCTTTAATAAATTGTCTTTCGTTAAGTTTTTGTTCAAATTTTATCTTCAGGAAACTCTAGAAGAATGCAAGAAGCAAGAATCAACCCGTGGAAAAATTCAAGAAGGGTATAACCAATTCATAAAATTTTGTGACCCGTCATACTTAGACAGTCTAAAAGATAGAATGAGTGATTCTTTCAGTAAACTTGATACTATAAAATCACGTTTAAACCGAACAATAGAACAACTCGAGGTATTTATGTTTTCTACTATTGCTTTTTGTTATGCACTGTTATACTTATCAGTAATAATTATTTTTGTACTTTTGAAGTAATGAATGTTGGGGGATCAAAAATAATTAAAATTAATTACGTCTGATTTTTGTTTTCCCCATTTTTGTTGTGAAAATCATTTGAGTGCTTGACATCGTTGGCATGCTTTTCAAATAACTCTTCGTGATTTGTGATGAGAATCTGCATGTCTAGAAGAAAATTCAGAATGTATATAAAAATGAATATGTTATTTGTCTGTGTCCTTAAATGTCATGCATGTATGTTTTTTAAATGTTACATACACATTCTTGATGTGGTGTAATGCTTTCTTGGCTGGTGGACTGGTTGCAAAAGTAACAATAGCTTTGTATAACTTGCCTTTCGTTGCACTTTATTTAATTCCTAATGCACAAACATAATTATTGAAATTATATTGCACAGGTGTTGGAAATGTATACCATATTTCATTTCTCAAAAAACATTTCATTAAAAGAAACTCACAAATTTGATGTAGTATTTAAACTCCTCGCATATTTTTTGAAAACTTCAGATTTTTGTTTTGTTTATTCATTTTTCCTTTAAAGCATTAGAATTCATTGTTTTCCTCCAGGTGATGCTTTCATAGGTAATATTAATTTTGAACTTAAGGAAATTTTTATTTTGAAAAATTATTCATTGGAAGTCAATAAATCGTTGATATAAATAATAGTAATAATCTGGTTTATTTAAAAGTACTTATTTGAATGACTTACTTCATAAATTTTAATCCATTTTATATTTTATTCTCTGTATTGGGGATCAAATTATTTTAAATTTTATTAATAATCACGGACCTTTTTCTAGATAGAAGTAAGCATTTAGTTGAATGAGCTGTGGTTTCGTCTGGTTGTTATTTGTATTATTATAGGCACATTGGCCTAGACAAATTCTTATTTCTAATGAAAATTTTCTGAAGTACACTATAATCTTAAACTACAATATATAATAAAGAGTCATTATTATTATTATATTTGTTTCCAAAAGTTTTTGAATAATGTTGGATTTGTTATGAAATTTAGAGTAAATATTATGCAGATTATAAAAAAAAGGCAACAAAACCTCTTTTGTCTGATGCAAATTAAAGTAACTCTTAGTTTCTCTATTATTAGAATATCAGAAAGAGGAATATGTATACTATATGTGTATGTGATTTTTGTGATAAAGGAATCTATCCTCTACAAGGGCCATGTAAAGATAAATAATTCAGGACTGATCCTTACAGTTAATAACAGGAAATTTAATGAACAGTTTTAGTTCCACACTTTGTAAGGATATTGTACTTCTAGAGATATTTTCATAAAAATTGGTACAAGTGACTTTCCCCGTTTACAGACTGACAATTGTAATAAATATAGAGATTATTTACAAATGTTTAATAAATATAGAGTACTGTTCCAAATTTCCAAGATGGGCTGATTATCGAAAATTGGCTAAGTGTTGGTTTTTGATTTTTTTCCATGCCAAGCAATGGAGGGCCAACCAGTCCTGGAGCTGACTCTCCGGCAAGGCCAAGCAAGCTCAGCCCTCCCTCTCTTCGTCTCTTAACCTTAGGCTGCGTAATGCTCGTAGGACTAGATGATGCAGTGGTGTGGGATAGCCTAGCGCCTGGAGTACCCCTTGTAATGAATACTTTCGCCACACGATGTTTCATCAGAAGATAATTCTCTTGTACTTTGCATTCCACTAGTTCCAGGTGTTTTTCCAATAGAAACATTTTGGGATGCATTATCAGAACTCCCATGGTCATCTGAAGAAAACTCCGCTTCACTTTCGCTCAACCAGTCAAAAGTTCTAACAATTCTTGTTCAGAATAAATTTTCTTAGAAATATTTACACACACAACTGTTCACTTGAAAAGCACAAAATATACTAGAGAAATATGCAGGGTAAATTACACGTAAAGAGAAACAACAGTTTTCGGCAGTAAAAAAGATGAGTGAGCAGGTGTACGTTCAGGTTTGCTGAGTAGTTGGAAGCTAAAGTGACAAAACGAAAGTCCTATGCCCACTATCGGCTTTGAAGAACACTTCAGCTTCTATAAACAGCCTACAGATGGCAATAGTAGGACTGGTATAATAGCTCGTAGCAGCCAAGCGCTAAAGAAGCCGAACTGATATATCAGTCCATAGCAATGGGGCACTGCTCCCTCCATACTGAAATATCAGTCTGTAGCACTCAGGGTTGAGTGCATTGCAACCACCGGACTGATATATCAATCCGTAGCAGCATAAGGGTTAAGTTTTTCCCCCCATTCGGGAAAAACCGCTTCCCTATTTTAAGACTGAAATAGAGGCAGAAGATTGTTTTTCATACATGCGTCTGATTGTTGAGAAATTCCCACATTATTATTTGAAAAATTTAAACATAAGTAGACAATTTTTTGTATGAAAATATTACATGATCTAATTCCTATAATGCAGATTTACAAAATACAATAATGTAATGTATATTGTAATGCTAAATTCAATGTTGCACGCTAAAAATAGTTGCATAACTAGAAAACTTAATATAGAGAAGATTTTTAAAATAAACATAGAAAAGCAATTTGGGTATTAACTGAAATATGAACGAATTAGTAGCATTACATTTCAGAATGGTGAATAAATTACGACAAGATTCAGTAAATATAACGAGAGGAGGGCACGCATATATACTGGCGTGACCTAGAGGGAAAGTATGTTGGGTGCATATATATATACATCTGTGACGCTCTGAAGGTTAATTCCAAAGACTTTATTTCAAAATTGTACTACTTTAATTTCAACGTAGATGATCGTGGGTGTTTGTGCATTTTTATTGCAAGGGTGAAAATGTAAAGTATTTGACGACTATGAAGATGGTATATTTTATACACAAATACAAATATTACTTATACTTATGACAAAGTATTATACTCAGTCTATTGTCTAATTTTGAACTCACATTGACATCTTTCTTCATCAATAATGAATGGAAACGAGGTGGAACTTTCTGACAGCACACTTTTTTACCTGTTGGTCACACAACTATTGGTCCTCCTGGTCTGTCTTTATGTCCTCGAATGCCATTGAGAAAACATTAAAAAAATGAATCTTCAACAATCTGAGAATTTTTATCTAACCTCCTCCATTTTTTTTGTGAAACTAGCTTTTTAGGATAGGTCATCATCAATAACTATGAAAAAATGTAAGAAGAGTAAACTGATTAAAGAATTTAACAGAAGTTTTAAAATGGTAGAAGTAAGCTCACGTCCTAAAGAACATGGAAAACTTTAAAAGTTTTTACTTTTTTATATTGTTTTTCTTTTCCAAATTTTGTGTGTTTTTCTGGAATGTCTTAAATTATCATTTTCTTTTTGAAGTTTCAAGTATTGTTAATACATTAGGTAATATGTTTCTCATAATGATTGATGACAATAAGAGCTGAAGGAAACCGATATACTTATCCATCCCTTTTTATTTATTTTTTTATTTTATTTTATTTTATTTTTTTATATATATAGTAGAAGAAAGTATTAAAAGTAAAGAAAATTATTTGTCTTTGGTTTGGAGGAAAGTTAAATTGAAAAAAAAATAAAGTATTTTGCCTTGGGTTACTCTAAATATTTAAAAAAAAAAAAAATAAAAAAAAATAATTGTAACTTTCCATCATTTGTGAGTTAATTTCAATGAAACAATCTTATATTTCCAACATATATAACATATTTAATTTTGTTGTTTGTTAAACAATTTTCAGGTAGTAGATAAAAGTTCAGTAACAATTAATGATCCTAAAGGAAATGAAATTTCTGATAATTCTAATGTGTTGGAATCACAAAATTTTTCAAAAGATATTCCTATTATATCAGTTACTGAAGCTTCAGAGCAAAGTGAAAATACCGCAAAGGACCTTTCAGGTATCTCTAATCCAGCTTTTGATGATGAAGGGGATGTCGAGATGAAATCTGTTACACCTCGTGTAAACCAATCCAATAGAGGAAGCATTTATGAAAATGTTGACTATATTCAAACAATTCCCGAGGAAGTGGAAATTACTGATGAATCGTCTAGTACTAAAGGAAGTCCATCTCTTTCAAACAACAGAACAGTTACTATCACTGAGAATAAAGTTAAAATTGACAGAAAGTGTCAAATGGTGGAAATAAAGACGATCGAAATTACTAAATCTTGTGTGACGTCTTTAAAGCAACCTGAACACTCTTTCATCGAACCAGGGTCCGTGGAATTAGTCGAAATCGTAGATTCTGGTGACAATGAGTCAGACTTCACTGATCCTGAGGACAAGCGATCACCTGCAACTGTTCGAAGAGTTATCGATCCTAAAAACAGGAAAAATCTCGCTCCCGGAGAAATTCTCGCTAAAAAACAAAAACTTGCTTCTGATGAAGCCATTAGAAACAGTAATGAAAATTTAAAGAACAAAATGAGCATCGATCCTGAATCTGTTACTGACATTGAAATACAAGATAAATCTTCAGATTCAGCCGAAAGTACTCCTAAAGGAAATGACGAATCATCACTTTGCCTAACCATATCAAATAAAATTAATCATACAGAACAAACAAAGCTCTCTTCTGTGAAGAAAATGGAAATTTTACCATCCGATGAAGTGATGCTTCGAAAGGTAGTGCAAGTCTCTAAAACATACGAAATAATTGGTAATTTTTCAAAGTCTCAAGATTTAGAAGTCCCTATGTTAGAGGATTGTGACAGCTTTTATGGAAGCGACAAGGAAACAGATGATGCTGTGATATTTTCAGAAGATGATACGAAGGTTGTAGTTGACGACAGTAGTTCAGACGAAGAACCTGAGGTAGTCAAGGAGGAAAGAGTGAAGGTTTGTATTTATTTTTCACTCATTATTAAATAATATATCATGCTCATACTATTATGGTGCACACCAAAATGATATAATATTACAGTTAGGTTCTGAAGCAATAATATTATTTTACTTTTGCAATCAGTCTTATGCTTTATTATGTGCTATAGAAAGCATTATTCATTTTAATCAATAGAAACTTGGAGAAGAAAATAAAGAAAGGAAATAGGAGAAAATGGTTTTCCTTTAAATGTATTCTATCTTTCCCTGCATCCTATATGTTTTTTTTTTTATTTAAAAAACTAATATTTATTTGTTTATCTTTTTTTTTGTTGGTTGTCTTTTTGGAATATTTTCTGATTACTTGTTGACTGTTGATTATATGTCATACCCTCGGTCACATTTTTACCTTTTTATATACAGATACATAAAAAAAGAATAATACTTTTTAAGGTACAAAGTGTGAATAAAATAAATACTCAAAACTGACCAACCACCAAAGCTAAGTTGGACATTTATTTTTGTAAAAAAAAAAAAAAAAAAGATCTTTGGAAGGTAGATAAAAGCTTGTGTAATAAATTTGTTTGCTTCCCAGTGTGAGCTATTTTCTCCTCATTACTTTTTAATTATTCTGAAGTCTTTTTCATGTACTTCATTCATGTTTTCTCTAGTTTTTGTTTTTCTTACACATAGATTTAGTGTGCTTACTAGTTTTAGTTCCCGGAATGTTTTGCCTGGGCTTCCTGTAGAGTTTTATGGTCGTTTGAGCTGAAAAATCATTTTGAGCAGCCCGAAAATATTTAAATATATTGTGGGATCCGTAGAATATATTTAGCATGTGTGTTCTATTTATTTTTTTTTATTTTTCATTTTTTGTGTTGGTATTTGATATAAGAAGGACAGCCTTGATAGAGAAGTCGAATGTTTCCTGTAGAAACACATCTCAAAATTATTGTTTTCTGTTGTTTTTTTTTAACCTTTTTATAAACATATAATTTTATCTGCACCTTTAAATTATTATTTTGTCTTATTTCCTTCAATTTAAATTACTTTTATTTTTTTTATGGTGCATATTGATAGTTAATTTCAATGTCAATAAGTGTTGAATTTTTCTGTATTTATAAAAGTTAAAAATAAATATAAGTAAGTTGGAGAAAGGAACCACCTTCCATACCTTCTGAAACACTTATTATTATTATTATTTGTATTTGAACAGGAAGAATGACTGACTCAGTGATGTAGTAACTTCTAATCAGATCAGTTCGTGCCCGAGAAGGCTTGAAAACAAAACGGATTTTTGAAATTTAAATTCGCTTTTTATTAAAAATTTAGTTTTAATCAATTATGACTGAATTCGAACTACCTCAATCTTGATGTACCTCATTAGCATATTCTGAAGGAATTTAAGTATTGAGGTTGTACTCATGAAAGAATTTCTGCTAAAGTTCTTAAAACCTTCACCGATCCTATCTACTTAGATACCAAAAATAACTCCTCTTACAATTTATGTATATATATATATATATATATATATATATATATATATATATATATATATATATTGTTATAATAAAAATAAAATATTTTAATAGCCACACGTTGATGTGCCAAAATGTTATAATATTTATAAAAAGTTTTATTTTTAATAAGTTTATTTACGTTACGCCTCTACGTTGGGAGCCAAAATGTTATAATTAAACTAAAATGAATTAATTAAAATATTTGAATTAGAGAATTGCGCCACGTTGGGTCGACAAAAGGTATAATTTTTTTTTTTTTTTTTTTAATATTTTGGTGCATCTACTACCGAGGTCATTAGCACAGGTATAATATTTAAATTTAAAAAACTCTTTTTCTCAGGGGTCGGGTTCCAGTCCAGTAAAGTAAAACAAAGATAATTTTAAGTAATAAAAACAAAACAAAAGAAAAAAACTCATAGATAAGTTACATCCAGGCATAGGAATAAACAAGCATTACCTGATATAAAGCCAGCTTTGTATTAACTGCATAGGACAGGATCTGCTTTATAACTGTATCTTCATTTACAGACTGAGCCTAGGCTTCATGAAAACTGATGACCATCTGAGACTAGCTGTGCACTGAACTGGAGCTGCATTAGGAATGGCGTTGTTTCTTTTGAACTGCACTTCCGTATGAGACTGAGACTTCTTTTCTACTGAACTGCACTTATGAGACTGTATCTTCCATTCCACTGAACTGCTTTTACCAGACTGACATGTATGTGACTGTTTCTTCCATTACGACTCAACAGACTGAACTGCTTTCAATAGACTGACTGTATCTTCCATTATAACTCAACAGACTGAACATATGAGACTGTATCTTCCATTCCACTAAACCGCTTGTAACAGACTGAACTCAACTTTCATGGCGGGAGCGTCCTACCGGTATCCAATGCTACCTGTATCCACTGCTAGACAAATATAACCAATATTTTTATTTTTTATTTTTATTATTTTTTTTTTTTACGGCGCATCTAAATCTTGGCCATTAGCGCCGGGCTATCTATAGGTTTCCACCCTTTTATAATGCCAACAGCACGTGATCGGTCACCCATTCAGGTACTGACCACGCCCGACGTTGCTTAACTTCGGTGATCTACGGGAACCGGTGTATTCAACGTGGCTATGGCCGTTGGCTATAACCAATAATATTTGTTTATCCCAATGAATTTAACATATCAATGAGCTTTTTGAATTTTCAGAATTTTTTGTGTTAATATTTAAAACTTTTAAATATGTAATGTAAAATATCATTACAATATATGTATAATATTTGAAGCTATCTATTATGATTATGAACAAAATTGGTCCCTTAGGAGTTGGGGCATACTCCACAACCAAATTACTAATTCCTCTGTATCGACCACCTTGCAATGAAACTCAATATATTCTGCTCAGATAATAAAAAAGATGTGTTGAGAAAATAAGCAAAATCAGTGCATTAGGAGAATATGTTTACCTGAATCATACTACAATCTAAAATGTAAATGATCACCTGTGGGTCATGATATCGTTTTTTTATTCAACAAAACTACATACAGGCACCAGACCAAGTGCCGGCCCTTGCATACATGACATTTTTTATAAGTGGACTAGTTCCAGGTACTCCCAAAACAGTTTGCCTATGAAAGTTATGATATAGTATTGGGCCAAGTTTTAGGCCCTTAATACCTTGTCAAGAACCTAATAATACCCTCTCACTTATTTGTGCAATTCCAACTTGGCCAGTTTTTGTTAAATGATAGCCGCTATAACAATTGGTTTTATTATAAAATGCCTGACATTTAACCCTTGGCTTACGGCGGGTAGTGTGTTGTAAATTCTGAATAAATAAATAAAATAAAAAAATAAAAAAAAATTTCAAATTGTAGGAAAACTTTATTTTATTATTTATTTACGTTTTCTTTTTAGCTCTAAATATTTAGGTTGAATTATATACATTTTATTACAGTCAATATGTTTTATTACTAAAAATAATTTTTTTTTAATGATATACGTACTAATCAATGAACCTAAATAAATAACCTTTTTTTTATTATAAAAAAAAAAAAAAAAATCCATTCTCCTTTTTGATTAGGATCGAGTTCGATCTAATACTGGCGGTGTTAATTTTTTCGAGCTGAACCCAGGTATCCCTAATCCCTAGCCCCCTTCTCACAAAGAGTTAATTCCCTCAACAACTAGTGGTGAAAGAAATAGCTAAAGCTTCCCTCAGTTCTTTCTTAATTCCCCCGAGGTGGAACTCCTGGAAAAGTCTGACGTAGGGAGTCAGTAAACGAGACAGGAGGGTCGGACTGCTGTGTACAAGTCCTTTGTTCACAGCAGCTCCTGACTGCAAGTCAAGTCCTTCGTTCCTTCGTGAGGGCAAGACACGCCTCAACTTCTACTAAAGTCCTTAGCAAGGAAAGGGTTAAAGATCCAGGCCCTTAGGGTTGTGATTTAGGGTTATTATAAACTCTCTGATCACTTATAATAATTGGGGTTGCATGAACTCTTTGTAAGTAAAATAATTGAGTGGTTCAATGACCAGTAATTACTTTAAACAATCATTTATGAAGAAAATAAATAATGAGAGTTATACCCTTTGATGTCTTATGATAGTATTCTAGTTTATAACATTTAGCTTTATTTATCTTAATGTGTTAATCTCAGGGGAAACCAGCAACAAAATTGGAAAATGGTGTTGATAAGTTTTCTACACCGAAAGCTTCTGAAGAATCACCGAATTCACCTTGCCTACCACTCGATCAAGAAGTTGCGGAATACGAAGAAGCTGCCACTGAAATGATGGAGAGAATGGAGGTTATGCTTACTACAGTCAGGGGCGTGTCAAAGGAAAAAGATCCGGGCCGACGCTTGGAAGTGAGTCCATTTTATACACCCTGTTTTATAAAACAAATGTGAATTAAATTCTGCTAGTGTATTTCTTAGGGCTCAGACTCCTATTTTCCTTAGTTAAATTGTGATTTTTATGGAAAAAATTCTGACTCGCATGAATCATCGTAGTGTGGTTCTACATAATGCTATCCGTGGTGTTGGTAAAGAAGCATAGAATAGAAATTCTTAACCCTTACGAGTCGGCAACCCACAAGACCATAGATGCCTGATGAGCAGAGCCCGTTTCACACGATGGCATTAAAATAGCAAAGCCTCCACCACTCATCTCTTCTCATTTCTCCTAATATGCTTTCGTTATTTCTTTCTTTAAAATGTTTTCTTTGCAATTTTCTTATTCTAGGCTTTTTACCAGTCAATGGCAGGCTTAAAAACATTTTCAATTTAATTTTTAAATTTTGTTTTTATTTTTTTTAAAAAGTTTTGAAATTATGTTTTTAAAAAATAAGATTGCCAAAAATCTTGGCATTGGTATAATATCTAAAGAACATGACTCTATGTACTCAAATGGTATATCACAAATGAGGCCCTTCAGAGGACCCTAATTATGCAGAGGTATCGGATAGCAGGGGAAAACCCCATTCAATAGGCCTAAACTACATTTTTAATGAACACTAGGGGATAGAAAAGTGACTGGAGCTTACATAACCTACCGCTATATATCACAAAAAGTGGTCACAAAAGTGGCTATCAGGCCATGGAGCAAGCCGGCCATTTGTCACAAAAGTGGCTATCAGGCCACGGGGCATGAAAGCCCGTTGTGAGGAAAGTGGCTGTCAGTCTCGAATTAATATTTCCTCTTCAATGGAATGAAACCCACATTTTTATGAAATTCTAGCCTTTTTTTTTTTGTTATTACATTACCATCCGGGTACTGATTTCCACCCCATTCTAAACATTCACAGTTAAGTAGGTTCGCTCATTAAAGCAAGCCTATCAGTGAGGAAAAGTCAACAAACCAAAAGCTGGATTTAAAGCTAGCCCGATAGGCTGACATACTAAACACTCAGCCACAGCGAGTCCCAATAAGATCCTGTATTAAGATTTACTTTAAGCTTAATTAATCTCTTTGCATTTTTTTCTGACAAATTATATTTTTCTGTCTTCAGATTTTAGAAAGTGAACTCAGCCAGCTAGCACCAGATGCTGCTACTCTTATCAGTAGAGGTGATGGATTAATTTTAAAAGTTCATTGTGTTATGCCTGAGAAGGCTTTAGCTTTACGAACTACTTCACAGAACAAACTTCGTGCAAAATGGGCTGAAGTTATGAGACTAACTGAGGTTAGCAATCAGATTTTAAATGTTTATTATATTCCATATTGTACATTATTTTGACTTAACTAATAACAATTATTAATTTTATTTATGTATTATATATTTAAAATACTGAAAATGTAAAAAAGCATGGAGTGGTTTTTGGATATTATTATTTAGAGTAGTTTTTAGTTAAATGTTGTATAATAGATTTTCTTTTAATTATGATTATGGTTACTTTCTGGTTTATTCATTTCGTAGGCTCAAAAAAGCGATGCTCAGAGAGCTGATGTTCTTTTAATGGAACATCATAAGTTAATCACTAACATTAACTCAAAGATAACTAACATCAACCTCACATTAGGACAAGCTAACAATGACGAGGCAAAGCTACAGGTAATAAGGAGTAACAAATTAACATCAATATTATTTTAGATTATTTACGTTAACTCAATTGGTAGTACTTTTGAACATATTTGCAGTAGTAAATATTTTCTTTGTCCATAAATTGATTAATTGTTTCACATACAGGAAGTAATGATGGAATATGGTGCATGTGAAGATTCCATGGCACAACTATTTGACGTAACGAAAGAGTTGGCAGACCTGCAAGTCGTGATGGATAGTAAAGAACTCGCTGCTGCTTGGAAAGCATTAAGTGATAAATTTAATACTCTAAAAAAAAGTCCAAACCTGAAAGATAAAAATATATTAATGTCTGAAAAGGTACAGTATTATCCTGCCAATATTACAGAGCTTTTGATTTCCTTCAGAAAATTGGGGTTACAATCTCTGAGAAATTCTTTATGTCAATCCCTTGTCCTAAATTTGAAGTGTTGTAGCTATTAAGGTTGCACACATGAGAACACATTTTTGAAATAAATGCCTTCAAATGTTCATCAATCTCTAGCAACTAGTCGCAAAAATTACCTCATGTTAAAATTTCTCTCTCTCTTACATACACATACAAAATTGCTTCAAAACTTCATTTAAACCATTTTATTTATGTCGACTAGCTTCTGGCCAACTTGTCCTCTCTTAAAAGACAAACTTTTCTTATACATAATATTCGTCATCTAATAACTTAGTCAAAAATAAATAAATAAATAAATTAAAAGTTTTTTAAAAATCTAAAAGGAACAATCACCAGCCATGGCTGGTCTTGTAAGGGTTAAGATCTTTACATGGCTAAGTGCCAAGTCGAGAAGCATGTTTTCCTATGATGAATTCGATTAAAAATGATTTTAAATAAAAGCAAATAGTATTAATACACTTATCCCCTAAATAGCTTTTCAATTGAGACTTACAAAATTTAAATTCTTTTTATTGTTCTACTGCTCAGCATTCTCAATTTAATTTTATTCAAATCAGTGATAAGTTAGAGAACGCCTCAATTGTTTTTTCCTGTCTTTAAAAATATAAAGAATGATAATAAATATTCCCAAGATATTTAACATGTTTGGTAAAACTGATTATCATTCTATAATATGTGGCTAAGGAATGTTTCCAATTAAGGCTTCATTTTATTCTATTTCAGAATAATTTCATTTAATAATTGTACTATTGGTAGGGTCGTCAATTTTTATTGGCAAAATAAAACTAATGTTATGATAATCGTGGGGGCGAGGTTAGCTCAGTGGTAGAGCACTGGACTAATAAGCTGGAGGCCTGAGTTCAAATCCCGAGCAAGCACTAAAGATTTTTTCTTCTAGTGTCTTCGTTCATGGGTTGAATTCGGCCTCCCTGACCGTCCCTAGGCCGACCCAGCCTTTAATTAATTTAATAATGGGTACCTTGGGTGCTAATGACTCTAGCAGTCGAAGCGGCCAAGGGGAAAATCAGGCGGCCGGAGCATAGTACTGACCATACTATCTCCCTAGTGTGCCGTATGGTCATGAATCAGATACCTCTATAGTATCTGCCCCTCAGGGCCCTCGTGGCCTGTTACAGGACTGATTTTTTTTTTTTTTTATGATAATCGTAATTTTCCTTAGGACATGATGGATTCTCCTGCAGACTACATTGCTCATGTGAATAAAGTTAGAGAAGCTATATCAGTTGTTGCTAGAAAGCTAAAGCAGCCTCCTCTATCGACAGACTTTGATCCTTTCCATTTACAAGAGGAAGCATTAAAGGTAATGTACAAACTATGTTTTTACAGTTCTGAAAATTAATTTTATTTCTTGAAAATATAGTTGGCTATCTTTAATATCCTGTATATTGTGATTTTAATTTAGTTTAAATTTTATTATTATTCTTAAATAACAGAGTCAAATATTGACCTTCAATTGTCAAATTTACACACACAAATTTATCTTAGGGTCATTCCGTCTCAAATCAAAACACTTTTAAGACATTTTTTAGCTCACCATCTCAGATTATGATGAAATTTGGTTCATGGGTTATATTTATAGACTAAGAAAAACACCAAATTTCAGCTTAATGTCTCAAACGGTTTCCAAAATAAGGCCATGTAAAGTTTTCCAAAATTAGTCAAAATATATAAATGGTGATA
Organism: Gonocerus acuteangulatus; assembly: GCA_946811695.1. Lineage (NCBI taxonomy): Eukaryota > Metazoa > Arthropoda > Insecta > Hemiptera > Coreidae > Gonocerus > Gonocerus acuteangulatus. Next base: position 104,012,239 of record OX328124.1, on the reverse strand, counting down.
GCTTCACTCCAGTTTAAGGTAGAAACATAGGAAAGGTGTCAATTTTTAGCTCTTTATTTGCTCTTTCAAATGACATGTAACACATGATAGGTTATGATAACATAATATTTTCCTTCCTTTTGAATTGTACATAAGAATAAAAGCAAAACATGATTATACTGCATCAATGTTGGCACAATACTAGCTTGTTTACCGAATATGACGAAAGAGGCTAAGAAACATTTTTTTTCCTTGTGTTATTCTCAGCTTATATATTCAAAAGTGTGGTACAGAGCGGGAAAACTATTCCATCATTTGATTTAAATATAAATAATTCTAAATTTCTTTTTTTGTTATCTAGTCTGTAAAGGATAAACTTCATCGGCTGAAGAGTGAAGTCGATAAAGTTGAGCAAAAGAGAAACCGAATATTAAGAAAAGTCAGCGGAGAAGGACGTGATAATGTAGTTAAGGCTGTAGATCATCTGAAACAAGAATACGAACTTGCCAGCACCAATTTGACTGATAGATACAGGTACTTAACTTCTATAACATTACCCTACCTATAATGCATTATGAGAATTTATAATATATACCTCTGTACTCTTGAAAGATATATATGAATATATGTCAGATCTCTGAACGTGTACACATTAATCTACATACCAACAGTATCAATTAAAAAACCAACAAACAAGGCATTTCTTCTACCTACTCAAGTATTTTCCACAAACTCTCCGGACCCCCTACCTAGTATTTTCCCTTGTCCACTTTTCCGTCGGGGTGTCCTTCCACTCACAGCTTTTCTCCTATTCCTGTCATAAACCAACCCTTCTCGATGTCTAGTTACATCTACCCTGGGAGAATCGAGCTCCTAACTATATTTTCATCATTGTCACTTAACTGCTAACATTCTTGTTTTTGATGGTCTGTCCTTACTCTGAACTAACTTCTATCAAAAAACTATGGTAATTCTGCATTTGTGTTTGTCTTTTAGCTGATGAAGGCTACCAAAGAGCCTTCCTGAATATAGAGTTTTACAAAAATCTTAATGATATTTTCCTAGCCAAATCCCAACTATTCCCTGACTGCTTAAGACTTCTAATAGCTTGAGACTGAATCTAATAATTCAACTTCTTAATTGTATTAATTTTAGCCATCTGAGTAAATGTAAAGAACAGTGGGAATCCTTACGGAAGAACAGTGAGAAGTTTGCTGATTGGCTTTCAACGATGGAGGAAGCAACGAAGGATCTGGACACCAATAAACATTCAGTGCTTGAAGTAAAAGCTAAATTGAGAGATCTTGAAAAGCAAGCAACTACAAAAACCGGGTAATAAATTCATTTTGTGTATATTTTTAGTACTTGTCTGCCCTAATTTATAATAATTAAAATAATTGTTATAGTTAAAATTTGCTTATTTGAACATGAACTTCTGCTATTTGGGTCTTTATGAGGCAATTTTTAATTACGTTTGTCTATTTTTAGGATAACTTTTATTATTGTCATTGTTAAAATTATTGAAAAATGCGTCACAATCTCATAATAAATTTTTTAATAAAAAAATGAATTTGTATTTTTGACCATTCAGCTTGATATTCAAGCCTTCATATTAGGCCTTTGAGGAGAGTAAAAAATACAGCACTCCAGAAAAAAATCCAATCAGATCAGTTTTTCTTCTCCCTGATAAAGGCTTGAAAATCTAGTCATAACTCAGGCAAAAATATGAACTCAGGTTCATATTTAAAAATTTAGTTTTATTTAACTATTATGACCAAACCCCAATTATCTACATGTTGGAGTCCTCCGTGGACTTGAGATAAATGTAATATTAATGGACTCAGTGAATATTATTAATCATTCTATAAGTACACATTTATACATCGTGTTTTTTTTTAAACAATAAGTTCAGATGTAAATCTTTACTAATGTGGAACGTATTTTTTTTTTCTGAAACTTCATTAATAAGATTTATTTTAATTTTATTATAAGGGTGATGAATAGAATTGTGGGTGCTGGAAGAGATATGGTCGCCCTTGGTGGATCTCAAGCAAAGGAAATGTGGCAAACCGTTGAATCACTTCGCCACCGTTGGAATCATCTACTCACTCAATTTAAGAGCGTCCGTGAATCGTAAGTAAAGTGTTATGAATATTTGTGAACACTCTTTTTTAGAAAAAAAAACCTTTTTTTAATATTTAGCAATAGTGGCGAAGTATAATTATAATTTGTCCGATGACACTCAAAACAGTACTCTTAGGAACTGTGTCATCTTACCATTTTTCCATATAGTGCTCATTTCAAAGTTTAGAATAAAACTCGTAATATTTTGCTTTCAAACTTATTGCTATTTTTTGCAGAAAAATAGTTAAACTTGTTTTACTGAAGCAAATTTAAATACCTGTTGAATTCAAATTGTCAAGAAAAATAACCTGAGTGCCCAGAAAACAATAGTGTTGATTTTAGGCATAAGGAAATTGTCCATTCGCATAATTATTAATTACCCTAATTTACAAGGAACTGGTTATTAAAAATAAAAGAAAGTCAACCCCGTTCTTAGTTTTTTTTTTACTAGTTACATAGGCAAGCTCATTTTTTTTCTCCACCAAAGATTTCATAACCTTTTCACAATAAGTACCAATATATTGGTGGTGGGCATTCGAGTCTAGTGGACAAAGCTCGGTGACAGTGAGACAGGGAAGAAGATATATCACAGCCTTGTCCTTTCACAGGTAAGGATTTCGAGAAAGACTTTGAGCTTTTTATGAAGCAAAAATAATTAAATTTGCAGTAGGAAAATCACAGTTTTCATTTAATAGAACATTACCATGAATTAAGCAGGAGCCAAAAAAATATTTTCTGCTTGTATTAGGAATAGATATAGTAAAAAAAATAGTCAATTTTACAAATTTGCGGTCAAGATCTTCAAAATAAAAAATGCCACACTACAGGAAATGAATTTATTTTTATCAAGCAGTATATTCCGATTTAACTGAATCCAACACATAGAATGTAGTAATAAGATTCATATTGTTCTCATTGATATCAAGTTTTAAAAGCAAGTCAATTTTAGCCCCAATTACATACTTTTTTAATTGCCAGACATGCTAAAAAACAATTCAATTCTGTAAATAAAACCAAAATAAATGAAACTGCCTTAACTGAATGTACAAAAAAATAGGAAGTGATCGACATAATTACTATCAACTTAAAATTATTCGCAGAATATGTGTAATTACACATATTTCTGCGAATAATTTTTATTACATATAATATAATTACATTGTATGTTGTTGTGCTCATGGCCTTGTATTATTGTTCCTCATTTAAGGGAAAAAAATAGTGCAATGTTGTAAAAATAATTTAATATTTAGCTATATTCATATATATTTTTTAATTTATAACTATTTACTCTCCTCTAGTTGAACAAAAACATTTTGAAATGCTTTATAGTTTATCTTTATTGATTTTTACAAACGGACATTTTTAACCGGAACTTTTAGGAACATTGGGTTATATGGGTACGAATAATAACTTTCTTGAATGAATAAATAATTTTACTATTTTCTTGCGTTTTAAGGCATTGTTAGCAGCATTTTTTTAGTGATGAAGCTTTTCAGTATCTGATGAAAGTTTTTTGTGGTTCAACTATCTTTTGTTTGTCCCTTTAGTGAACATCCTTTGTTTGTCCCTTAGTTGAAGGCTGGGGTGTCGTACTGGTGGCCCTGGTTTTAGCCCTTAAATGAAGAGCCTTCTTGAGTGTGTTTTTGTTGTTCCCTCACTCACCCCACCAACTGGCAGGGGGTGGATACAGCTATGGCCCCAAGCCAAATCTTGGGAGACTATCTCTGACACAAATGTCAGTTGCTCCCTGGCTTATACTCATATAGAGCATAGCCCTTTTCTTAATATCTCTTAGTTCGGAATGATTTGCATTATTTTTACTGTGTGATCTCAGGACCAGTTCATTCATTTTCTGTAATGGTCGTGGTTTGTAAAGAAAAATATGTTAAATTTTGTTAGATCAGTTATTTTATGAAGGCGTGGATACACATAAACAGGAGGTTAATATTTTATAGTGAGTAACAACTTTTTTTAAACTGGATTATATATAGTTGTTTTGAATTGTCATAATAATCATATTACTCAATTGACAATTGGGATATCTTAACTGTTAGTACATTCATGTTGTTTGTTGGAGTTTAGTACTTGTATACACATTTTTTTGAGTTTAGAATTATATTGATTTGTACCCATACAATCCCCTCACAGTGATAGGATAATGCGAATATCTCTCAATTTATTACTAAGATACATTTCCGACAATATTTTACCAAAACTAATAATATGTTTTGTCTTGCTTAACATAAGCAATTGTTTGTTTAATAAATGTATTCGATATTTTACATTTTCTATTTAATTAATTCTAATGCTTTATTTGTGTACGTTTTTTAAAATGAATTTTTGACTTAACTTGTTAATTCATTTTTTTACAAGTGAAACTTTTTCAATTGTAATCAAATTTAAAATCTCTCTTCAATAAACCCATTTTTCAATTTTATCAGAAACAGAACATTCAAAAAATTAAGAAATAAAAGATGTAGGTATATATGAATTATAATAATGTTTTATAATGTTCTTGTATTTCATAGGAAATAAATGTTGAATCGCAAAATCATAACATTTTGTTTTAGAATTCTTAATAATACATATGTTCTAGTATATCAAAAATTAGATATATATTTCAAAAATTACTTCCCTGATATATTGTTATGATTAATTTTTTATAAAATGATTGCGCCACGTTGGGTCGCCATTTAATGTTAAGATTTTATTTTTAAAAAGGAATAAAAAGGAATAAAAAGATTTTAATTACTTGAGTAAGTTTTATTATATGAATTTGACTTAATCTCAGGGATTAAAGTTCCGAGTGAATGAACGATATAATATTTATTTCCAGACAATTCTGAGATACAAACACCAACATCAAAAATAATACAAATGACAATAACAAAATTAACAATTACAAAAAAAAACAATTTTTACCTCTAAATCAATCCGCTTCCAACAAAGCCTCAATACACTGCGCTTCAGTAGTTCCTTCTTCAATGTGATACGCTTTATTGCCAGGTCTTGTGCCTAAAATGGATATCTTGAATTTTGGATTCTGTTGTCTTCTCACTCCGTCTTCTATGAATAATTGATAATGGACTGCACTCTGTACTCCTCGGAGGAGAGCTATAGACTCAAGCTCCGCATTCGACCACTGCTGAGAATAGAGTGACTCCGCACTCAAAGGCTGCTGGGAATAGAGAGACCTTCCGTTCGAGCGGGAAAGTTTGGCGTCCTTTATTTCTAACTTCCGCATTATGTTGGTTTATATATGAAAGTAAAAATTATATTTTTGCAACTTCAAATAATTAATTTATTGTTATCTGAATGTACATTTAATATGGATATATTGTACACCAGTATTGTCCAAAAATATTATTAATTTTGATCGTATATAATACGATGTTAATTGTATATATGGTTTGTGATTTGCGCGGGCTTTTCAAAATATCGATGGTTATTTGAATTTAAAAATATTTTCGTGAATGTAATATATCATTACATTTGCACTCCTGTCTAAAAAAAAAATAATAAAAAAAATGATTTATGCTCGGTTTCAAAATAAAAAATAGAATTCAAAATTTAAATTTGGTTATCGAGATTAGATCTATTGGTCAGCCTGTTATTATTTATTCAAATTTTCAAAAACTTATTTCGTTACATAATTTTTATTCATTATCATTTCTCAATTTAAATTAACATTTTTCATTGTTCACCTTTAAACATTATCATTATCAAAACTATTTTATCCTAAACTAATATGATTATTAAATTTATGATAAATTTTTAAATATTATTATTATCAATTAAATCTTAGATTAATATAAATCTTATATTCTTAAAAAAAAAAAAATGCTAAACTAATAATTTTTATAAAAACACACTAATCTAAAACTAAGTTTAACAATTGCCTTGAATTTATGTCTGGTCCTTAATACTTTATTTTGCAGTTGTCCAATTTCTTTCTTTTATTTTAAGTAAGCCAATAAATGTAAATGTTTTATTATTAGCATAAACACGTTTTTTAGTGACATTAAGATTTATTTTTATTAATTACGAAATTATATACGGATTTCAGCAATATTTCATGTTAAATTTATTCAAGTAAGATTAATGATCATAACATTTTTATTATACGGATAAGCAATTTATTCAATTGGTAGTGGTTTAAGGAGTGCAATAATATTTTAGTGATGAAGCTTTGTTTTCCTTTTCATTGGTGTTTGTTTTTCATTACATGTATTGCTTGTTTAAAAATAAAAAAAAATATTGTTACTTCTTTAAAATTGTTTATTTTAATGAGAGGCTAGAGTAATTTGGAATTTTATTTCATACAAATACATTTATCAATATCTTCTAAACAAAAACAAAATAAAAATTGTAACTGGAATTTTCATTGGATGCCATCTTAAATTTTTTTTATTATTATATCAATTAGCTATTATTTCTACAAATAATTATTAAAAAAAAACACAAAAAAAAAAAAAAAACTGTGTCCTGACTGAAATAATATTATAAAGAATGTGTATAATAAATGTTAGCAAAATCAGCTGCGTAGATAAGGTATCTCGTACACCAGTTTGAGTATATACTTTTTTAAAAGTAAAAAAAAAAAAAAAATTATATAAATTGCTGCATCTATTGAATTGATATATATGTCTACATAATTTAGGAAGAAAGTAAAATATAGTAAAGACAAACTTTTTGCACTTAAATAAATGTCTTGCTTTCATTCACTACTATAATTCCAAACTCATTACAAAAAATGCTAAGTTTTCAGTTTATATTACTCTCAATTTTTTTTTTATACTTCATAATAATTCTTGATTGATTTTTTTCAAGGCTCGGTATGATGCAAGGTACTAAACAAGGCGGAAGGACGGCTGTAGAATCAGCAACGGCTACCCTAGAACAAGTGAAATCTCTCCTGAGTTCTCAAACCAACCCCTCTGATGAAGAAGCAATGTCTGTCAGGCTCTCCCTCGTTAGGGTATGTACTAAATCCTCTTGCTATATATAGACGTACCCTTATTTCTAGGGTGATAACTCTGTAGGGGGCTTCTAGGTGGAGATGCTTGGCTCTTCAAATAGTTTATTTCTGCCACTGAATCATTTGTAAATATTTAAATCTAAGTTTAATTAATTTTATGATTACTTTTTATTTTACTCGTACTTTTACTAGGGCAAAGGGCATTATTTCATGATTGGACCATAATTATACATACCCGACTGTGGGTACGTCATCAATTAATTTGTTAAATTCAATGCTGAATCATTAAAATCATATTTAAAATAAGTAATTAATGTAATGTATGAGAGATGGGCAATTAAAATTTTTTTGAATATACAATTATTATCAGTAAGGCTCATGTTCGACAAAAACTACATCTTCTTAAAATTTCAATTGGTGGAAACTGGCCTAAGTCAGAAAAAAAAAATCTAGTCCTAAGTTGGTTCTAAAGAATTTTGTCTCATCAATAGACTTTGCAAATTAATAAATACTTAAAATAATAAATAATAAGAAGAAAAATACGATTGTTCCTTTTTTTATATTATTTTACAATTTTATAAAATTTTAGTATATTTTTAATATGAGCTCCCAACATATGTATTTGAACTTGTTTTATTATAATCATTTATGTTCGTAATTTTCTCGCCACTGTATTATCCTTATTCCAAAGACGTGTGTAATATATTAAACTACAATATGAGGCAGGCTGAAAAATAAATGACTACCAGAAAGTAAAAAAAAAAATAAAGTAGAAATATAATGAGTATTCTTCCTTAGTAATATATATATATATATATATATATATATATATATATATATATATATATATATATATATATATTTAAATTTTTAATATACAGAATTAAACATAATACAATATGAGTTTCTAACTTATATTATAGCTTTGATATGACTGATCCTTCACAGCTTCTCTAGTTTGTGTCATATTACAGATAATGAGGGGTAAACAAAAATATCCGGCATTAAATAGGCCAAATGTATTTGGGAGTATCCTGAATATAAAAGCATTTTTTCTGGCAGGATAATATAACAATATTGTTGTTCAAATTTTTATTTGAACAACAATATTTGATATTGAAAATTTTTATTTTCAGAAAATTAAATCACTAATAGCACATATTGTCCTGTGTATTATGAAATAATTTAATAAATTTAAATCGTAGTAAGGTTACCTACTGAAGCCTTCAATAACCTTCACTGGCTTCAGATAAATAATGACGCTTTGCCGTCCATCTGAACCTTCGCTCCTTTAGATGGATTGGCCAGCTTTAATATGAAGCTGAATAGTGTAAATGGCAATACACCTGTGTGTAAAACATGAGAATCTGTGTTGAAATCCCTCCCTGGCGTGTTAATTTTTCTTTAAAATATAGACTTGAACATAATTTCTTTACAGATACATCTTCCAATTCCTTTGTGTTTACACAAACATTTCATTTTTCTTACAGCTATGGTAATAAAAGATCTATTGTATAATCTCTAATGACTGAACAAACTTGAGTGAAGATAATAATAAATTTTAATATAATGTATCTGTTATATCATCACCAAAACTAATTGAAATAGAATAAAGCTAATAACTAATTTAAAATCATCTTCACTGAGCAATGAATCTGAAGACAATTTATGTGACTAGATGAAACCAAGGGAGAGTTTGACTGAGAACTGAATTATTTAAATGTCTTTGTGAAAATGTAAATACAGGGTCTGTCCGGAAAGTAATAGGACTGAGTCGATTAATAAAATGTATTGATCCTACCGTTACAATCTTTTAAAAACTTTCAAAATAGGATCCTCCTGCGTCGATACAGCTGCCAGCGCAATTTCCAAGCATTGAAGGCGTCACGGTAGCCATACTCCGGAATAGCCTTTTGAGCAGTGGTACAAGCTGCTTGGATCCTCTCTGTCATCTCAAAATGCTTTCCTTTCATCGGTCTTTTAAGGCGAGGAAACAAAAAGAAGTCCGGGGGACCACATCTGGGCTGGGGAAGTGTTGCAATGCCTGCCTTGGTCAGGTAGCTGGTCACATGAAAGGAGATGTGATCCGGGGCATTGTTGTGCGGCAACTTCCAGTCGGCTGGGATGTCTTTTCGGGCCCGATTGACCCTTTGTTTGAGTCTCTTGAGCACTTCCACGTAGAACTTGCGAGTTGAAGGATTGTCCAGGAGGAACAAATTCACTTTGTCGGTGTTTGTCGTTCATCAGCGATCTCTTCCCGACCCTCCGAAAAGGCCTTGTGCCACCAAAACACACCATTTCTTGCTAAAGTATTATCTGGGTAAGCCTGCTTGATCATATCAAATGTCTCAGTCGCAGATTTACCGTGTTTCAGCCAGAATTTAATCGCTGACCTCTGCTCTAATGAACATGGCATTTTCGGCTTGTACTACTCACAAAAACTCGTCGCACGAAAAAGCCTGTCTTGACTCTCCTGATGCTCGAAGACCTTCGAACAACCCCTCGTTTGTTAGATAGGGATCCACACTACCAAATCCAGTCGGCTCGCGCCTGCTCCGAAGTACAGTCGTGGCGGAAAAAAATCAGTCCTATTACTTTCTGGGCAGACCCTGTAATCTTTAATTCTCTGTAATCTGCAAAAATACATTATTTTTGTATAATATATTACAGCAAGATTGTTCCCTGAAGTGAAGTGTTTTTGGTTGGGAACTGAAGTTTTTGTTTGGGAATTCAGAAACTTGCTGTTACATCCTTTATTAAACATTATGTGTAGATCCATTGAAAATGTTTTTTCACGCTCTAGTAACCAGTTTCAAACATGAATGTTATAATCCTTAAGCATTCCATCGCCCTTTCATAACGCCATAAAGTTTAACACTGATGAGACGGCGATCTTAGAGGTCCATAGACCTGGGCTTGTCCAACCCTCCCGGTATGGCTGGACAGAATTAAATAGCAGTGCCTCCTCCGCCCACTTCTTCCATTGTGCTCTCGTTCTTTCTTCCTTTATAAAGCTTCCGTGACCATTTTCTCAATTCGGGCTTTAGACCAGGCAGGCTAAAAACTTTTTTAAAAATAGTATTAAATCTTCGTTGGTATGAGGCCTACAGAACAATACCTATGTAAACAACTACTGTTAAAACACAAATAAGGCCCTTCAGAGGGATGCAAACTATGCAAAGGGACCAGGTAGCAGAGGGAAAACTCCTTTTTAATAGAGACAAACTGCAATTTTATGAACTCGATAACGATACAAGAGGTTACAAAACTTACTACTGGATATTGCAGAAAGCTGTCACAGCGTTGGCTTTTAGTCCCAAAGCGAAAAAGTGCCCTTGGCTCAAAAGTGGCTATGTGTTCACAAAATACCCATTAGTCCGCAGGGCACCCCAACCTACGGGACACATAACTGGCTTACAATCTTGTAAGGGTTAAAATCATTTTTCTTCGCACAGTCATAATGGAGAAATAATTATTAAAATGTACCAGCATGGTAAAAAAATAAAAACATTATTTAATCAGTTACATAATTATTTGTGTATGTATGGTGAGTTACCTTGAAAATTATCTACGGTCCAAAATGTTGGCATTTACAAAGATACAAACATGACATTTAACACGTTCACCTTCAGGTCACTCACACCTGGGTGGCGAGTATAGTCCTCGTAATGTTAAATAGAATTTTATTAAACTTTACCGCTCTGAATAACAGAGCCACCACGTAAACATGTGTCTGCAGAGGTGGGTGACATGACGGAGTTGTGAATAAAATGAGAAAAGACAAAGTGTCTGTATTGTCTATCCATTAAAGACTATATCTACAATTTTTTTTACTTCCTCTTACTTTTTTTTTTCATCATTTGTTTGGTTATTTTTAGAAGGGCCTAGAACGTTGAAATACACTTTTGTTTTGCTTATTTCTACACATTTTCATTTCTATTAATTTTTTATTCCATGTTTCTGTATTATAACTTATGTTTCAGCTTATTTTTGCATGATAATTTCCAATATTTAAAGCATTTAATTTGTACGTGTATTTTCATTTTACTTCTATGATTTATTTGTTTTAATAAAATATAATTTTGTTTTGACTGCACTTTTTCCCTTTTTATTTCCTTTATTTCATATTGTTTATTTTTATTTTACCAGTCATTACAAGAAGATCTTTCTAAAAAGAAAAGAGAATTGGAAAACCTACAGTATTCTAATGGAGGGCAGAGTGAACAAATTCAAACCTTAATTGATAGCATTAATAAGGTACGATGGTAAAACATGTTAGATTGATATTTAACAATATCTGGATTACTTCTATTTTTGTGGAATAGTTTAGAATTTTGTTGTTAGTATTTTTGTTTAGAGCATTTACATAATTTATGGTTCAGGTAAGATATTTTTGCTATCATGTAGCAATGTTACTTTAGTTTTCTAGTTTTTACTCATTGATGTGTCTGTAATATTAGCTTGAGTGAGCTTAGCATGGATGTGATTTACAAGAGTGCATAAATGGTTGTTCTTAATAATTAAGTTTTGGAGAAATTGACTTATTATGAAATTTTGTTTTCTTTCTCTTTGAAAAGATCTTATAGGTTCAGAATGATTTTTTAAAATAATAAAATAGCAAAGGACGCTGCAGTTTTCTTTAATAACACCAAAAGTGGGCATCGTGAGGCAAGAATCCATTATCAGTACAGCCTGTGTCTGAGCTCAGTGCAGCTTGTTCATACTCCGTTTTAGACTTGGTGTCTTTGATTGTAAGGAGGTTAACATCCTTTTCTAGCCAGGATTGGGTTGATATATTTTCCTCTTTTGAAAGAAATGCCACCACTCCTAGCAAGAATTGAATCCCAAGTTCTTTTATGAATGAAATGCTATTTATTAATAATACCTCTACATCAATTTTTCATCAACATTTAGTGTGATTTATTACATTTAGTGGCTATGGATGAAGGTATAGTTACTGCTATTGTTGGTAGTTTTGGTTAACCAGCCGACATATGGGATTTAACAAAAAAAAATCCTTGGAGCTAAAATTGAAAAACACGGAAGATGCTTAGAATATTGATTCAAACAACAGTCAGAAGCAATCGACTATAAACATTTATGATATTATTTGTTTTATTTAATCAACTAATTTAACTTGTTCAAATCAATTGTTTGGATTGACGGTCAACTCAGGCCTTTGGCAGCTAAAGTAACTTACATAATTTTTGTTTCAATCTTTTTGACTTGGAAAATCAAATCAATTCAGGAAACACCATGAGTAGTCTATAGAACTAAAGGTCTCCAGCTGTAGTCTAAAGGTTGCCTCCATGAAAATAAAACATCACCGATCGATTTCCATGTTTCATGAAATCCAAGTTGAATTCACCAATCAAAATGATAGGGACGATGAGGTATCCTCTTTTCTCGACAACTTTGACAATCTCTTGCTTGGTGAAAAGGTCATCAGATCAACCATTCATAACGGGGATATAGGTTGAACTATCTCATTCTTGGATGAGCCATATGGTCACTACACCCAGACGTAATACAATTTTTGTGACACTTCTTCTGAGTTTATCCCCTATTATAAAAGCGTGTTCAATGCTAAAAAAAAAAAAAAAAAAAAAAAAAAAAAAGTTTGGTACTCATGAATGAAGATATTGTCGTAAAATTGACCAAAACAAAACAAAAAAAATCTGCTAAAAGACGAGAGTTGTTTTTGTAAGCAACAATCTGTACTTAGGAAGTAAATATTTAGCTTCTCTCTACTTTTTTGTCTTGCCATTATTTCTAATTTACAAAAACTAATTATTAAGTTATTTAACTAAAGGTTAAATAAGGGCAATATAACCTGGCTCAGATGAAATATTCTGGGAATTAAAATAAAAGATACTTTCCACTATAATTTACATTTGATCCTCACCTCAGCCTTTTTTATTTATCAGCTAATTACATTTTTTTTACTTGACATTTCGGCCTCAGGGCCATCCTCATAAAACTAGAAAAAAAACACATTACATGCATTAAATTACATTAAAATTTTTAGTTATAGAAGATGTGACAAACTAAGTCAAGTGGGCTATGTTAAATGTAACTAAAATTTAGGATTAGCTGTTTCAAGGTTAAAAGTGATGACAAGCCCTTGTTGAAATAGGATGAATAATATGTGGGCATATGAAGGAAGGTAATATCAGTTAAGGATAATTTTAAGAAATTTTACATTGTATGAATAAAGGGGGGTAATTTTAATGCATGTAATGTGTTTTTTTCTAGTTTTATGAGGATGGCCCTGAGGCTGAAACGTCAAGTAAAAAAATGTAATTAGCTGATAAATAAAAAAGGATGAGGTGAGGATCAAATATAAATTATAGTGGAAATAATTTATACCTCAGAAATTCCTGTGGATAATCCTTAACATGTCAATAAAAGATACTTTTTAAAAATGTTTTCATGTTTAATGGAATAACTTAAATGGTGCTATTTTGTGTAGGCTCAAGAGAATCTGTCAGAACACAAAGACTACCTAAGTAGCAAGATCACTTCGCTGAAAAGGCTTTTAGCTCAGCTCGAATGTGTCATGGCCTGGGTGAACGAAGTAAAAACGCGTGTCAATATCAGCAAAGAGCTCACTCCAGCTGAGAGGACTAAGATTCTTGACAATATTATGGTAAATTTATATATGTTATGCTGTACTAATAGTATTTTTTTTTTTTTTAATTTTGTTACAGAATACAGTAAACTCTCCCTAATCCAGCATCGTCGGGACCGGGGTACAGTGGGATTAGAGAAAACGCTCGATTAGAGAATTCAGTTAGAAGCGGTCACTTATGTATTTGAAATACCTTATTATTTGAGGAAATAATACTACATACCATTTTTAATACTGCAAACTTAAAATGGTACATATTATTAAAATTACTTTGAAAACTTGCAATCTACTCAATGTGCGAACAAGACTGGCTAAAATCAGGAACAAGACTGGCTAAAATCAGGAACAAGAATGGCTAAAATCAGGAACAAGACTGGCTAAAATCAGGCCAGCTGCAGGTGTCTTAGTAGAAAAAATTATTTTCTTAGTAGAAGAACAAGTTCCTGTCTCTAAAACAAAACATATAAGCCTTCTTTGATTTCCATTCAATGAAATACCACGAAACAAATGTTTGACTAGGTAGGAAGGGAAGGTTTTCTAGCAACCCTCAAGCCGGTCTAGGTCTGTCGAGTTCCGAGATCCCTCCCTCATCCCTTTTGGAGCTTGCTGGATTAGAGAGAGCGACAGATAAGGGAAGGCGTGACAAGGGGGAGTCACTGTATATTTAAACACAGTTGAGGTAATGGATTTTGTTGAATAGTTGATGTGATCTTTGCAGAATATGACCTGCATTTTCAAGTTCTTGAATTTTCTGTTCAAAGCGTTCAAAGCATTATTGAATCCCTTCCTAACCTTAGGAGATAAAATCAAATTTTTTGTCTTTTATTTCTGAGAAAAGAAGAAGAAATATCAGATTTCATTTGAGGAGGTTTTATTTTATTTATTTTTTTTTTTTCATAATATGTTGTAAATGCTAATATCTTTAAATAACTTCACATTTGCTTCCTTTTGCTGAATCCTCTAGATGCAATGCAAGAAATCCCATATTTTTCAAATATTTCATTGAGTGGATGGCATTCCTCTATAATATGTTGAACAGTTAGAGGAACTTGGCAGGTCTCACATATTCTTGAAGTATTTCTTTGATGTGAGGACGATAGAATAAGGATGTCAATTATAAAATTGATTAATTTATCTAATTCCTTGTATAAATCTAATTAGTTGACACATATTAACTGATATAAATAAAATCAAGAATTATTATTCCTATTTTAACTAACGGTAAATAAATTGGAAAATGTGGTTAATAATTTTAAAAATAGCAGTCTATTTAAATATATTTATTCAATATTTTTTTCTTCTACATTTCATCCTAAATCAACTTCTAACAGTTGTAATTATTTGACTTTCAGACCTGTATTTATGACCGTGAAGCTGAAGTGAAAGAAGTCAAAGAAAACTTCAATAATCTCGACAAGGAATGCAGGGGTGATATGCCATCAGATTTAAGAGTAAGCAAACTTTATTACCATAATTTCTATTTAGTAAATATTATTCATTTTTGAAACTTTTAATTATTGATAATTTACAGGAACAGATCAGGAAACTGACTGAAAGTTGGCAATATTTAAAGAACCGTGGAGAGCTCGCGCCCTCGAAAATACCAGTCCTCCAATCCCCGGTTCTCCAACGGCAATCTAGTCCTTTAATCAAGAGAAGTCCAGCACTGAAGCAGAAGAGTGAATCAGAGATACCAAAGACACCACCTTCACCTAAAGGTAAGTCTCTTTTTAAGTGTTATTTTTATTTTCATAGATAATTCTTCAACTGATCATCTCAAGTGAATTATATTATGAATTGAGGCGTTGACCTTCAAAAAAGGATATGTCCAAATCATAAAACTATTCAGGGGGCACAAGAAAGGTCTAAGCTAGTAAAATTCCTTTAGGAAATTAATATTTACAAGCCCATACTTACATTAATTTCCTTATTTTTGATGAGATTTAATGAATTTCCAAAAAAAAAAGTTTTTGCTGTGAGGAAAACATTTTTTTTTTTTAGAAAATAGATTAATTTGATGACAAAATGGAGTTAACCCATTTTGTCTCAATTGTAAGAACTTTACAATGACATGGGAGGATTAGAAATGTTAATCAGAACATTGATATTGAAGATAATGTAAAAAATACTTCAGAAGAGGATTCAATTTATTGTCAATCTATTAAGGAACACTATGATTTATTTAAATAATGATAGGTGCTTGGACTGCCAAGGTCATTAGCAATAGTGCACTATTATTCTCTGTACATTTAGTTTATGTCAACATAATTTTATTGTTTTAAGTTTTACCTAAGTTATGATTAGTTTATAATGATCCTGAGTAGTAGATTTCTATAAATTTAACATTGACAAATATTTCTATGCATTAATCTTCAAATCGCTCCTTCTTTAGATCCAAATTGTATATAATTAAATTTATTTTGATAAAATCTTTGAACTAACATGAAAATTTGACTAAAGCAGTTTTCAACAAAGACATATTCAATCTTGTAATTTAGATACATTTATAGTGATTATTATTATTGAATGAAAAGAAATGAACAGGCAACACTTCTTGACATCTTGTGGGGGGGGGGGTTTCTTAATTGTATCCCGATCAATTGATATTGATGATCAAAAAACTTTTTGAGTCCTGTACATGGGTGTATATAAGGGGGGATAAGCCCCCCCCCCCGAAATTTTGATTTGATCGGGATAAATCTCATAAAACCCTTAAAAATAAATTAAATAAGATCATTTAGTTCATAAAACATATTCTATTTTGGGTGTAATAGCGTTTAAGATGGCTAAAACTCTTCCAAGATCTAAATTGTTAGTATTTCATACACCGGAAATGGTCTCAGCCCCCCCCCCCCGAAATTTTCCCAGCCCCCTCCGAAATTATTTTCTATATACGCCCATGGTCCTGTAGTTTAAAGGTGACTAATATCTCGCCTTATGTAACTGTATATTTTCTAAAATCAGTTTTCTATGTAATTTAAGTGATAGAAAGGGGCGGAAAAAGTACAATTTTGGTGGATTTGCAATTTTCAAAGTACTTTGAGGTTGCTGGCAGAGTTAAAAGATCTTTAGTAAAATGAAATACGTCAAGTTCCTTGATTTACAATTTTACCTGTAACCTTCATTACTATTTGTCATTCAAACAATATTAATCATTAATTCTAGAAGGAAATTCTGGTTCTCTACGATAATGATTTGACACAAATATTACTAAGTTAGGATTCACAAGTGAAAAATTGGAAAAAGTGCCTTTTTTAGTGTTATTTCCAAGATAGTGGAAAAGGCATAGGGCTGGAAATGAATACTTGTTGTTCTCGCTGTCTAAAATTTGGTACAACATATTCAAAAATCATGATTACCTTTTGGGCTAATTTAAGATTAAATCTCAGAGTCTCTGTTAAAGATGAAATCTTATGAAATCAAATTCAAATAATGACATCCCACCTAATTATTCTTGAAATAAAATTGACTATATCCGTATTACTTAAGCAGAAAACTAAGACAATTGCTGATGTTCGTTAACAACCAGAATCCGCCATTGGCATTACTGTTTTCCACAGAATTCCCGCTAAAAAATCACAGTTTTATCGATTCTGTACTTTCGACTTCCATGTAAATACACATGTTTCAGGTTTTTTTACGTAGATTCAAATAATAGACTTAAAGAATATATTTGCAACCATTAGCCGGGAATAGTGAAATCTCGCTCTCTAAAAGGACGTGTTGATTTTTAACTTTCATTTTAATAAATCATTATTCACTAATAGTGTAAATATATTGAGTTTTTAGATACGATTCGCTAAAACTGTAAATTTTTAGCGAAACAATTAATCGAAAATTGAAATTTTCTATTAATTGGGCATTTAACAAACTAATATTATTCTCATACAGAAGAAATGGCGACCCCCCCCCCGTGCCCCTAGAGCGGTTGGTTCCACGGCTTTCCAGAGTTAGTAAGTTCTGGAGAGGGGTTGGCACCACTTGTTACCGGACAGTTGGTAGCCCTAGTAATTTGTGCCCCCCTCCCCCCTTCAGGTAACTATCTTATAATCGCTGGAACTTTTAATGAGTGTTTCCGTTTTGTATCGTTTCTTCCTTTACCCCTGGGGAGAAATCTGAGAACTAATATCACACTACCTGCTCCTCTTAGAACGGACAAAATAATCAATTATTCTAAGAACATTACAGATTATATTTTGTTAATACGAACTCCTTGGCCAGCTTATATTTTTGTGTGTTTCCTATAGGGAGGAAATATTTTATTAATAGACATAAGTAGTTTTGGGATATTCTTATATTTCCTCAAATATCTCAAAAACAGCTAAGAAATCGTGGTAAGTTGACGGTAACCATTTGAAAGCTTACTAAATTGTCTACAAGAGCGTTTCAGATAAAATGTGGTACAAATGATTCAAAAACTCAACATCGTCAACCAGCAGAATCCGCCCACCGGAACGCTGAGAGCCGATATTCGCGAGAAAAAAATCGTTGCGATTACGGCTTGCGTTTATAGGTTTCCAGCCTCAATTGTTATAGGTTTTTTAACTTAGGGAAACGAATGAAACCATATTTATGGTTACATTGAGAGGAGATCGTTGACCGTTGATGATGCGAAGGTAAGGATTGCCAGGGTTCGGTCGTTATTTCTTAATAAAACTACATTTTACATGTGAAAATGTAGTTTTATTAAGAAATAACGACCGGACCCTGGCAATCATTTCATTTGGGCGAGATTCTGAGGGGAATATTCCCGATGTTTCTGCCATTTGTATTTCTATTACAATGAACAACAAGCTGCTTTATACTCAATAAAAACTGATTATGTCTCGTTTAGGGCCAGGGAAGGCTTTGAGAGGCCTGGCAAGGGAGATAGTGTTTAACATTTATCAATACTTGGCTAAAGCTAAGGCTAAAAACAATTTAAGCTATAGGCTGTTCAAATAGATGGTTTAGTTTGAGGTAAAAGGTCGTGGCCTGTATTCCCCATGCAAGAAATTAGCTGTAAACATGCTCTCTGTTATAACCTTATCACTAGGAGGTTTAAACCGTTTTTAGTCTTAGCTATGGCTTAGAATTGATAAATATTAGACAGTACTTCATTTGTATGTCTTCCCGAGTCCTAACAAGAGACAATCAGATTTTGTAATGTTTCGCGTGTCGTGGAGTCCCTTGAAATGAGAGTTTGCAAATGGTGAAATTTCATTCAAAATTTCGCAACATTTCCGTCTTTCTGAACAGGCGATAATATAAGTCAATTGAGCTTGCACCCGTGAACGAATTTTTAAAAATTAACTATTATCTATTCCAAGCTTCCTAAATGACGCTTTACGTTATGGAAACGCGCTAAGATGACGCAGTTCCTGAGAGTTGGACAATCCCCACGTCCAACTCCCTCTTATCTAGAACGATCTTTTATCAACAACCAGGGCACTGATAAGAAAGACACATGGGTTTGAGTGCTGGAAGAGCTTCCAGATGGATGCTCCAGGCCTCTCTTTGTTATCCCAACAAAGATTTGAAAATCGTACCAAAACGTTAGCAAAAGAAAAATCTTTATTGAATTTTGGTTTAAAGTTTATTTATTTAGCCATTGAAAAATAACTCCTACCATGTTAATACGCCCTGGTGTATAGTAATCTAGATGAAAAATGTGATATGAATTAATTTAAAACGATACAGTAAATGTGAATTTAAAACTTATGAGAAATGCGGAACACTCAGGCCATTAGACAAAACATTTTGAGAGCCTTATTCTTCCGAAATTTGCATTTTTAACCTTTAAAAATTGTTATAAAATACCACTGCAATATTTTATTTTAACATTTATTAGAATCTTTCAACTTTGGCGATGGACGAAGCGCTCGTACACGTGTCGACTATTTTTCGAGGCTTATGAGTTTCGTCAAATTTCAAACGCGTAAAAATCCTCAACTCAATCCATCTATTTAGGATACCAGAAACTAAAGTTCTAGTTTTTTATCATAAATTATTAAATGTTTATCATTGGAAGTCGTTTTATTTGATTCTTCTCATCAAAATATGCTGGAATTTTGCTGAAAAAAGACAGTTTTCTGGGCGTAAGAATTCAGCTTATTAATGAACATGAACTTTTGTTTCAGACAATGTATTTTTGGGCGAAATGTAATCAATATCGTACCATCGTTACGGATTTTGAAACATGGATATTTCTTATTATTACTTCCGAATTGAGTTATTAGATCGAAATAAAATAAATAGTTATTTATTCCTATTTGTTGTAAAGAAATGTATAGGGTGGGAGTATTTACAAAAGCAGCACTAGTTGAGATAGGATTTTGAAAAGTTATAGGTATAATTTGGGGAATCGAGTGCTCTACCTCTGAGTTAACCTTCTCCATGTTTTATATATATATATATATATATATATATATATATATATATATATATATATATATATAAATATATATATATATATATATATATATATATATATATATATATAAATATATATATAAAATCAGCCCCGTGGCAGATACTTCGGAAATATCTGATTCTTGACTTACAGCGCACTAGAGAAATTGTGGCCCGTACTATGCTCCGCTGCCTGATTTCTCCCTTTGAAGGTGCCCATTAAATTAGTTAAGATCTGTGTGGGTCTAGGGACGGTCTGGGACTCCGAATCCGACCCTTGAGCAACGACTCTACGCTAACGACGAGATAAAATCTTTAGTGCGCGCTCGTGTTTTGAACTCAGCTCCTCCTGGACATTAGTCGAGTTTTCTACCAATCGCCCCTGTATATAGATAAAGAACAGAAATTTGAGAGGTAGTTTTTATTTTCGTGAACCTCGGGTTATGAAAACTTGGCATTTGCGTATTGCGTCATCTGGTTAATGTTATCAGTGGGTTTTTTTCTCAAGTGAGTGGAAGGAAAAAGACTAGTATACAATCTTTGTACAAAATACAAAAAAAAAAAATAAAAATAAATAAATAAATAAATAAAAATAAAACAATAAATTTTATGAAAGTATGTACGAGGTTGCTGGCAGAGAATGGATTTTATCTTCGGTAAAATGAAAAACGCCAAATTCCTTCACTACTATTTTTCAGCCGTCTCTGAGGAGCGTCAGGCCTCAGTCGTGAAGTTGACCTCGTTATAAGCTCTGAAAGCATTTAGCGCGGAAAATAAAAAAGGTTGTGAAGAAATTAGACGTTTTTCATTTCACCAAACAAATTTTATATTTATGAGGTGGGTAGAATTAAAAAATTGGTAGTGAACCTTCCAAATTTTAATTCTACCCATATTATTTATTTTTTAGATATAAACATTTGTGTTTGTATGAAAATCAGTCATGGCTATTTATCCCTATTTGTATTCTATAAGATGTGTATGGTTGGAGTATTCGAAAGAGGATCCCTAAGTGAGGTAGGATTTAGGAAAAGGGTTGATAGTAGACAGATGGTCTCGGACAAGCTCCAACCGTTTCTCCTTTCAATTCCTGTCTTTTGTGCTCTCTCTACTCTCTTTATACTTTCTCTAGGTCTTTTCTTTATCCTTTCATCTTTATAAATGTATCTTTTTACTCTTCATACGCTATTTACATTAATTAGTTGCTCGACCATCAAAGGCTCTTTTGTATCTTCTCAAAACTCTACTAACTCGGACTATAGCATTCTCTAAGGTCACTTTACATTTAGATGTTTGTAATGTACAAGATGAATGCCTGATAACATCAAAGGATACCAAATATAAAATTAATTGGACATATAATATGTCAGGTCGGTCAAACCAGATTAGAATTTAATTTTTCCCCCTGTAAGGCGTCGTTTACACTGGAGCGATTTACGATTCACCATACATCATAAGCTATATGACGCGACGATTTATTGCTAGGAAGGTTCAGACACCGGGCGATAAATCGGCGCAATCTGTGGGATAAAAAATGGGAACACGATTCTCACTACTTCAGTAGCAAATATGAGCTGAAGCGAGGAAGACGTCTTAGTGGTTTACTGGTTCCGGAGTAGGATGAGAAGGAAACGCTGGCTGCATCCCTACAACCTTAGCAATGAGCAGTATAGCTAGGCTGTTATATCTAGAGGCCTTTCTAAACATGAAACAAAATTCAGGAACTTTCATCGAATGAATCCGGTGTATTTTATTTCAGAAGCAATGTCCCTCCATTCGGCACTAATAATATCTGCCTTGCTATATGCAGCAATGGAATAGTTCCAAAGGCACGGACGAGCTTTCACTAAATGAATTCAAGAAATCACACAATTGTCTTCTCTTCTTCCTCACATTTTTGGAGCTCGGAATATCGTACGAAACTGGAGAGTCCGACAAGACGCACTTCGAGAGGTATGTCGCGGCATATTCAACATGCACACTCCGCAGCAGTATCGTGGTCCAATATCTGAGTCTTGACTATGGTCTGTTGCGTATCTCTCTTGACGCACTTAAGAGCTTATGTGGTCAGTACTATGCTGCTCTTTATTTTCTCCTTTTCGGATACACATTAAAATAATTAATGGCTAGGTGGGCATAGGGACGGCCTGGAACCCCGAATCTAACCCTCTTTGGACTAGACTAGAATACCAAATCTTGAGTGCTTGTGCCTAGTTTTGAACTCTAGCGCGTGAATCGAGTGCTGTAACAGTGAGTCAATCTCGCCTTCTTAATACCATTTAAGCAGACCATTCACGTTACGATTTGCACTACGACTAGTGGTCGGACTACCGAAGTTGGACCACTATTCGGATCGTGAATGGGATTGGCGGATTGTAGGAAGTCTAGTTGGACTAGTCGGAACATTTAGATGGACGACTCGAAGGTCCGACACCCGACTGACGACGGAGTTGGATTGTAAGTGGGAGAATCGGATCAAATTTAGCTCCGTCAGTGCTTGTCATTCGGGCATCTTCGGTCTCCACGCGATACATTTTTCGGCTCGTGAGCGACGTACACCGTCTTGAAAACTGACAAGGACTGAAGTTGGGTCGCTTGTTGAATAGCAAGTCGGAGCGTCAGTGGAGTCGACTGTCCAACTAGTAGTTCTACTAATTCGTACTGCAAGTCGGAAGGTGAATGGCCTGCTTTAATCACGTATATATCGAGGTTACGTTCGAGTTTTGTTTAACTTTGCAGTGGATATATTTGAGACCTCAGAAAAAATATGAAAAACTTCATAAGCTAAGTAATAAGAGTATCTATCTGTTTTGAGATTTTTAACAATTCATGATGCAAGCATTACCTAGAAATTGGTTAAGATGACGCAGTTCCTTGACTGTTAAGTATTCACAAATTGACAGTCTGTTCTGGACAAGATAGTGCGAGTACCTATAGTTCTATGAAGATCCTCCTATATTGACCCCTCTGTGTGCTGGATGTTTGGCTACTTCTAGGCGTTATTTACTGTACTCTCCTTCTGTTTTCTTTTCTACCTTATAAATGTGTATAGCCTTTCTCCAGTATCCTTTCATCACTTTCCTACCTTTTAGTTCATGTAGTTCTCTACCCTCTCTACTGTCATTTTATTTTCTTCTGTCGTATATATATTTATATATATATATATATATATATACCTAAAAAAAATCTACATTGAAAAAAAGAGGCATAGCTTCAGGCCCCTCCCAAGAACAGTTTGCCCATGAAAGTTATGATATCACAGTATTAGTCTTGATGATATCTGATTAGTCTTGATATCACACAAGTGTCTTGATGTACGTGCTTATTATACCTTGAAATGTTTTTAACTTGGTTGAATTCTCGTTTATTTCTGTAATGAAGGGTATCCATTTATCTCTGTTTTTTTTTTTTTTTTTTTTACTAATTTTACTGTTAAAAATACTGATATCACTTCCAAGGCAACCAAACGCTTCTAATAATGGAGTAATCAAATTATCTTTCTATTCCACTAAGTAGTCGTGAAATATTTGCTTACTGCTTCCTGACAGAAGATATTGCTGTTAATAATAAATTGACGTGGGATGTAATGAACACACAATTACAGTGTTTTATTTCATGTTTATTGAAAAATAATAGACCTTTCTTCTCGTATTTTTCTTTTTCGAGATCGTTTTTGATTTGTATTAATATCCTAAGCTGTTAAACGTTCCCAGATTTAAAAGCCCATTCATTCTAAAATAATAATAGCTTTTACCACATTGAATGCACCGGTTTTTGGTGATGACCGAATTTAAGCAACTTCGGGCGTTGCCAGTACCTGAATGGGTGATCGACCATTTGTTGTTGGCATTATAAAAGGGCGGTAACGTATAGATAGCCCGGCGTTAATAGCCCAATTGTTGATGCGCCGTTAAACACATTAAAAAAAAAGAATAGCCCTATAGAACAAATGAATCACCGCCGATAAACCAAAAACGAACAAAAATGATTGGGTTCTGCGAGAGACACACACACATATCTTCATAAATTCATAAGTATACGTTAGCCTATAATGGCAAGTTTCCCTAAGGGCACGTACAGGATTGAAGGATTGAATACGAGAAGTTGAAACCCATCCCCTGCCAAGTGCTCCTCCTACGACTGCGTGTGGTAAGTAAAAACTTGTTGCAGAACTTGGCTGTTTCGGAGTAACTCTCCAAGTACTCAAGTACAACCAACCCAAGTGGAGTGGAGGAACTCTATGTAAATTTGTAGAAACTTCCACTGCCATCGGGATCGTTATGGAAGTTCACTGCTCAAGTAATTAGAGCAACGAATAAGCCACGCGCAAGTACCAAATGGGCCGATACATTTACTTTCAATGCGCAATTGAAATTCAGCAAAGAACAAATTCATGAATACATTGAGTATTCAAAAACAACAGTGTTCCTTGTAATAACCTCTTCACGTTTTTTTGTGACCCGAAATATCTACACCAAAAACGTTAATATTAACGAAAGCTACAAGTTACTCATTTTTATTTGCTCTTCTATTTTTCCTGTTTTGCACGTTGGAGTAACCCTCCATTGGTGGAGTTTATTTAAAGTACGTGTGCTGTTCATATATGTATGGGTCATTTTCATTTTACAATTAATATAATATTGAATAATAATAATAAAATAAAATATAAAAAAACAACAACAAATAAATAAAAATAAAAAAGAGAATGTATAAATATGTAATAAAAATTACATCTGTTTACAATCAGATGATTTCATTCATTTTTTTAAGGTCCAAATATTTAATAAATGCATCAAATTCCTTGAAATATGTAAGTAGTAAGTCGGGTTTGATCAGTGGGCCTAGTTCCTTAATGAGTTTTGTCCTGGGTCCGTCCAGTAATGTACAGTCGTACAGGAGGTGGTCGTAAGTCTGTTCAGTGATGGTCTATTATTTTTATGTACAATGGAAATTTGAAAATCTTTTTGGCAATAAGTTGTCTACATGGAAGTAATAAATCATAAAAAGCTGCAGTTCGAACAATTGTTCTCTTTTTCTCTCTCTGTATATGTTATACATACGTAATTGTACAATAAATATATGAATTTTCTCATTAGAAACATTATCATAAGAAACCTAAACTATTTTTGGGTCCAGAATTGTGAAATAATTACATCAGCTTTATTAGATTTATTCATATAAATTGTAAACAAAGCTTAGCATAAATATAATGTAATTTACATTCATGCGCTTAAAAAAATAGGAACAAAAAATATAATATGCTTATGCAATATAACAAAAATAATTTAAAAAAAACAGCTAAATATAACAATTATCGAGAGCAAAATAAATGGAATGAAGTATAATTCCAATTAATTATTGACTAATCAATAAAATAAATCACACAGAAAATTAGGTTTTTGATTAAATTTAAATTTTAACGTACACTGTTATTAACTAAGAATTTCGTGACTGGTTATCTATAGGTCACCAGCCTTTTTTAGCCTGGATAGGGTTAGGGCTGATGCCTTTTCTTTTTTCTAAAGAAAAGCCACCACCCCATAGTGGGAATCGAACCCACGATCTTGCCCCTAAACATCTAAGTCCCCTGGACTTAGATGTTTTTCGGAGTCTTTGAATTATTGTCTGATCATCATTTATGCTTAGAAATGTTTGCAACCAATGATAGGCGTCCCTTGCCCTATTGAACTATTCACCAATTACATGTCCGAATACCGGTACCATGTCAGTATTTCATGAAAGGCTGTATTATTTAATTGAGTACCTAGTCAGGCCAACCATTTAAGAATTAATTGAGATTCTTCTAATTAATGGTCGGAAGTTCCAGTAATTTTATCAAGTTCTTGCTGAATTTCAAGGAACGTTTTTCCTTTAGTTTCAATTGCGAAAAATATGACGAAAACCGTACTCAGCAAGGACGATCCAGTGAAGATGTAGAACATTAATTCAGTGTTATGAACTTCACCGAATGCTTTGTTGGTGACGAAATTGGAACCTGCGTATGTTATAGACATGAGACTACTTGCATAACTCTTCACGTTCATTGGAAACATTTCCCCGACGTAGATGGCTGGGACTATGCACAGACCGACCGACCAAGCTAGCCCAAAGAGCAAGAGGCAGGAGTACGGGACCCAATTATAGCTTGAGACATCATAGTCAATATCCTTCAGTTGGTAGAAGACTGCAAATGCACCAGTGATAACTGCGCACAGGACTGACGATATTACGAGAAGTCCCTTTCGACCTAAAGTTTCTATAAATGCCATACCTATATTATGAGAAACTATAATGCCTATGCTTAAGAACATAACATAAAATTCTCTACTTGCCCCTCCTCCGGATTCTGGTAGGAATGTAGTGCTGTATGCCAAAAGGGGAGTTATACCGGCAGTCCTTTGAAATATTGTCGTCAAACAAACTACCAGCAGAGCTCTTCGTCTTGACTTTGTCGACGCAACGTCAATAAACCTTGCCTTTTTGGTCTTGTCTTGTTCGACAGTTTTTCTGACAATTTCCATTTCCTCGTTTAGTCTTTTGTCGTCCGATTTGTACTGACGATAGACCTTAAGACTTCTCTCGGCTTCCTTGTACTTCCCTTTCATTGCGAGAAAGTATGGCGTTTCGTGTACGAAAAACCCGGCGATTGCTAGCGTGATAGGAAATACGAGGGATATAGTATTGACATGCTTGACAGGAAGCAGTATGCCTAGGAAATAAGTGAGGAAGACACCACTCCCTAACATGGTGTTTGATATAGTCCCCAGGGATCCTCTGATGCTTGCATGTGCTATTTCAGCGCTGAACAGCGGAACGACAGCGAACAAAATCCCTTTCGCCATACCTGCCAATATTCTTGCCACATACAGGTACCACATATTTGTAGATATGAGTGTGCAAAGTGTTGCAATCAGTAGAAACGGAACTGTTGCTAATATAACAGATTTCCTTCCGAATATATCCGTGAGATAAGCAGTCGGTATGGGTGTGATAAAGTTTCCCAAGTCGAAGAGAGCCACCATTGTGGCTATTTCACTGTCCGAAGCTTTGTATCCAAGGTCTCCATTTTTCAACGGTTTGATCATTATCGATGGCCATGAGAGCCACGCTCCTGCTCCAGCAGATGAAAGATTCACTAGAAAAAAAAATTATATAATGTAATCATAGAAATGTAAAGAAATGGTCATAAACTTCACAGGAACAATATAATAACAGGGAAATATCCTCCATCTTCAGTGCTCTGTATGACACAATTATCAAAAATTAATGTAAAAAAAAATTATAACAAGTAAATAATACTCAATATTACAATAATATAAAAAAAATCAATCCCGTAACTGGCCATAGGGACCATAGTGTAGAGGTATCTGATTCTTGAACATACGGCACACTTGGGAATAGTGTGGGGTTATTATTTACTAGCTGAATACCCGTGCTTCGTCACGGCAGATAAGTAGTTATTTTATTGCGTTAAATAATGTTTCATTAAAATTACGTTACTATACAATTCTGTGCAGTTTATTACAGCACGGTTCCCGTCATACTATATATTATTCAATGGGCGTTAAAATTTAAAAGTTTATGTTTCCAAGAAGTCATATGGTAACACCCAATATATTTACGAGTATTACCAAGGTTATAGGCGAGGAGGCTGTGCAAGGGTTCCGGATGTTATTACCTCGCCTGGAAAACCTAAGGATATGACCGGGACTGTCCCAGTATTCTGCAATTGTTTCGGTGTCCCGCCCGGTTTGATCAATGTCCCGGAAAAGGCTGTAAGATGTAAAAAGTAATGAATACATGTTTATAAGAATCTTATTTAAATCGGTTACTTTTCTACAATCAACATTTTTACTACTGCTCACAGTGTCAAAGATATGAGAAGTAATCTAACTGTAAAACGCTGGAACTACCTGCACAGCGCTGCCAGCTGCCAGACACTACTATTTGGCTGAGAGATTGTTTTAAGAAAATCAAGTAGCAAAAAAAGTTCCGTTCTTATTTTTAAGGTTTGGGTAGACTAACAGTTTAGGATTCCCCCTTCCCGTTAGTTGCTTGGCTTAAAACTCACCAAACATTTTGCTTATAATTTGTACTCTTTTTATTCCCCCCCCCCCCCTGGTATGCCCATCCCATATTAATGTGTCTCGGTTTAACTCTCCAAAAATATGGCAAGCCTATCTGACGGGGACAGGCAGAAAAGAAACGCAATTAAAACTCTATGAGGGATAGTTAATTTCTAGTAATTCAAGGTCTGCCATCATAGTTGAAATTAACCTCAATTAGAAAAAAAACTATGAGATAGATAATGTAAGGTAACAGCTGTTCTTTATCGTCCTAGCAACGCAGGCTGCCTAGGCTTGCCTTCTCTAACCAACTCAGACTTTAAACCCCCCTAAAAATGCTTAAAAATTCGAATATCAAAAAATCCTTTCTTAGCGCGTGCCTACGTTATATAGGGAGTGTCCATGCAAAATTTTCTGTCGAGCGGTTTGGGCTGGGCGTTGATAGATGAGTGAGTGAGTGAGTGGTATTTGACAAATATATAGTAGATTACAATAACCTTGAAACTAGTACAACATGTGTTACTTGTAGATTTGATTTTTATTAATTGATATTATAATTAAATAACGCAATAATAATTAAGATAAGTTTCAATCAGTCCGTTTGTTTTACTTTATTCGAATCCCCTACATAAAATGCTATGTCCACTACTTTTGCGGTTTAATTTTATATTGCCGTAGTTGCTGCTGGATAATGAACATGATTTTGGCTATACATTTTACATTTACAATAAATACCAAAATCCACCGTTTAAGACACTAATCAATCCCCTAACTGCTAAGGTATCTGATTTATGATCATACGGCACACTAAAGAGATAGTGTGATCACTACTATGCTTCGACCGCCCGAGTGTGAAGCAACTCGAGTGTAAAGGAAATGATGGATTAGAGTTCTTCAGTAATCTGCATTTATCAAAAGTTTTATTTTAGGGGTCCAAATGATTTTGTGTGATTTGCTCAAACTCCACAATTTTTGAGGTGTTAAAAAAATTCTAAGAGCGATAAAAAATTGAAATAAAAAAAAATCCTTTAGAGCCTTCTGCTCTAATTCAGAATAAAGCCTTCTTTAAATTCAAGAACATAAATATGCTATAGGTCCACCCGACAAACCTATATAATGTACTGTAGAACATACAGTCTTCTTTTTCGTACATGGCCACCGCACATGCGCGAACGCCAGCGTACACTTTTTTGTAACGCTTTTTGCCAGTTTTCATTGGTGAACCATATTTACGCTGAAATCCATTCAATCATAACCCGTAGTAGATACCCTAAGTCCAATTGGCTCAAGAAGCGTTTGTTATTGAATAGTATAAAGTGATATAAGACAATTCTGTTCTATTTAACAACTATTTCTATATTAAAATGTGGTGTGGCGTGGTACAATTGGTTTACTTGCAAACGTGCAGAGGAAAAGGAATAGCTCTTGAAGAATCTCACTTACTTTGTGTGTTGGGGGGGGGGGGGGCGTCTAAAATACAGTAATGGCAACTATTTGTATTTGTTGGCGAGTACTTCTTGGAGAAACAATGAATTTGGATATTTTACCTGCTAGTTGTGGACCAATATTAGTTGGTCGCTGATGAATACATTGGTCGCCAGAATTCTCCTCAACCAGTAACGATGAATTATTACAAAAAAATAATTACTTTTTTTTATTAATAAATCAATTTAGTTTAAAAGAAGGTATTATTAATTAGATATCTTTAGTTTTTAATATTAATATTTTTTTTTCGGCGTTTAATATCTGGGCTATCAACGCCTGGCTATCCACAGGTTGCTAGCCTTAATAATGCTAAAAGCATACGGCCGGTCACCCATTCAGGCACTGTCCATGCCTGACGTAGCTTAACTGTTAATTGACGTGGCTGTGGCCGTTGGCCTTTTTATTTTTAGTATTATTGGTTCATTAAGGAGAACGCACGGTTATGGCCCATAACTATAGGTGCAGATTGCGCATATATTTTGTAACAATGTATTAATTTCTACATATTGGACTATTGCTCTCAATAAAATACAATATATTTACTTTTAACGACTTATTTATATTGGAATAATATTTTGTAATATTGGCCTAATCTCTGTATATATTGAACGATCTTTAACAGGTCTAATTTATATATTTTTTTTACATTTATATAGATTTTTACATTGTAAATTCTGAATAAATAAATAAATAAAATAAATATATATTTTGGTTTAACATTCTACTTCCAATGAAATACCTTAGTTGTCCTTCTACTATTAGGTTGGCCAAAACGTTCTTGCGCTTATTTGGGAAATTTTAAATACTTTATATAAAACAAAATTTATCATTTTAATCAATAATGTATTTTTCTTCGCTGTCAATATATGTCTCGCTATCTTACTGATTGCTTTTAAATTTCATTGTTGTAGAATGAATGGGGGGGATTTGAAAGTTCGATTATTACATCCAGTATAGAATTTAACTTATCCCTAGTAAAATATTACGTAAGGTACGAAATAAGTGAAAATTTCTTTAACCCAGCTTATTCCCTGTGTAATGTCCGGTGAGTAAACAGGATGCGGCAAAAGCTCTCAAATAAACTCAATAATGTTTTTTGGCGTTTTTCGCGCTTGAAGCATTCACGTTGACGTTCACCATTCGCAAGCGTTATTTAATCCATGAAATGAATACTTCCGTTCTTCCATCTCAACGACTGTTAATTCCGCTAATAACGACTGTTGTGGCTTTTACCCCACAAGATTTTTATGAATGTCGTTATTAAAATAAACTGGACGACCAAAACGGGGATCATCATGAGTAATGTTTTTTCCAATTTTATATACACCATTAATTTGTATCGGTGCTGATCTGGCAGATTCGCCAAACGAAAATAAAAATGTAACACAGCACGTGCGTAGTGGTTATTTATATCATTTTCTATTTATACTAATATGCGTCCAATGTTAACAAAAATTGGTGACAAACTGACTTATACATTAGTCAAGCGAAGCTAAGTGTCAAAGGTTTGAAATCTTATTGGTCTTGTAGTGGGTCATAGCTAATCCCATGTATGATGTTAATCCGCACGAGCGTATTGACTGACCTAATACTTACTGGTGTTGGTTTGTGTAATTTTGGATTAATGTCTCTATAAAATTTATTAATTTCCTTATATCTAAATAATGCTCAGTATAAAATGTAATAATATATCTCAATAACTCTTTTGAAGTATTTTTTGTTGTATTTTACCAAAAACATTTAATCTGGTAAGCCTTACCCACTATGGTAACCACATATTGGACCAATATTCCCCTGTCGATGACCATGGCACTACTGACATATAACTGGAAGCCGCTCAGGATTAACAATTCCTTCCAACGTTTTGATAATGGTTTATAAGAAATGGAATTTGTTCTTAGCACCTTATCTTCGTTACACATTACTTTTTGTTATCTATGTACATCAGGCATTAGATAATCTCTTTGAGCCGACACGTGAGCTTTATGACCCCCTAAATATTGTGTTTCTGTAAAACCGCTTTATATAAACAGATTAAACTTTCGGATCATAAAATCCTTTTATTTATAAACCCTTTGTACTTGTAGACAAATTTAAATATAGGTGTGAGAAACGGATTGGGAGATTTAACTTAAGAGTTAAATTTCTCATTCCGTTTCTTGACTTCTGCTTGCATCTGAACGCAGTCTTTTCTGTGACATATCGTCATATCAAAAATTGTATTTTTTCATGTCCCTTTTATCACGATTTGTTAACTTTTTGTACCAGATATGTCTTGGTATTCTGTATAATATTTTTTTAATTTAAATTTTATCGTCCATTGTTATTAACTGTGAATTTTGGGACGGGTTTTCTAGCCAGGATAGCGCTGATGCCTTTTATTTTTTCGGAAGAAAACCTACAACCCTTGGCACGGAGTGTTAATTGTACACGCATTAACACTAATGGCCACCGGACCTCCTTTTATAATATTTACTAAATTAGACTTTCAGATATGAATTTTAAGTCAAATGAAAGAGAAACTGAAACAGTTTTCTTTGTTGGCCCCACAGCGATCAAAATATAGCCATCTGTGTAGACCAGATGCGTTCACATGTACCCGGTTCCCAACTTACTGCTTGGGTTGCTCTTTCATTTGGCGTATCAGCTACGACTATAATTTTAATTAAATACATATCATAAATCATTAAACACAAATAATCATTTTGAAACACCCGATACATATGTAGTTAAATTATAGGACCTATACCAGCATTCCATCCCAGCGTGCGATATACAATACTCCGAAGTCAGTATAATATCAATTAAACACAAAGCTTTCTTCAGTTTAATTTGACTAAGAATTATTAATATCTGAACTGATACGGTTCACCCTGCCATTACGGCTGCTGAGAAATACCAACGAGATATTATCAGATTAACCTGATTTTGAGATGTTTAAATATTTGTAATATCGTTTCACTAATCCACCTGATTGAGAAATATGTAGAACTTTATTAGGGCATTCCAATGGTTATTTTTAATTTTTTTTAATTATGGGTGCTCCTACTACTAGGGTCATTAGCACCGCCAATGGATGTATATGGCTAATGAAGTTGCTCTCATGGAGTAACTTTAAAACTTTTTTTTCAAATTTTTATCTGTCCAACCTACTTGATGCCAAAAATTACCCTGGTTACTCTCTCTCTTTTATTAATTAATTTATATTTGCGTTAACGAAGTAAAAAATACTCCACTTTTTTATATTCTCATACAAAAGATTCGTAATATTACTTAAAGGTCAATTTGAAGTCTAATAACATACCATAAAGTTTAAGTGTTAGTGGAGGGGTTCTTGGAAGGCAAAACAATTGAGTGACGTTAGTATCGTATAAATATTAAGGTCAATATTTGTCAATATTTATACGATGGTAACATTACTCAAAAACAAATTGTCGACGGTAATATGTAAATTGTCTGTGGTAAAATATCACTTGAAATGTAAACGTCTCTTTGCTGTGCATCTATAATATTACTAAATATAAAAGCCACAAATTTCTATAAAATTACAAAAGTGTTGTGTGTTTGTGACTTACTAAATATGCCTCTTATAAGGCGGCGGACAAATTTAGGCAGAAAAACCCGAAATGCAACGAATCAAATTAATTATCAATTTAATCGTACTACCCAGGAACATGAATATCGCAATGAACGTGAAAAAATTCGGTTGACAGACCCGTGAAGTCCCCGTCAATTGATTACAGTGCTTGCAACTGTGTTGCTATTGGACCTATGAACTCAGAATGACAATAAACTAATCCCAAGGACAGTCATTAAGTGTTTGTTGTATTAATATAGAATACCCATGTTTCTCGCATGGTCAATTGTATGTTGTCTGTTTCCGCATTGGAAAACCATCTGCTCTGTTTGTTTACGCGCCATGTAATCAAACAAAAAATATCGTGTACCATAATTTAATACAATAAAAATGAAACTTAATTTAGAATAGGTAAGTAAAAATAAAATAAAATATAATAAGTAGGTATCATGATAAGAAATCTGAAATTGTAATTTTCATTGTGATTTTTTAGTGACTATTAAAAGTATTTTAAGTGTTTTATACTTTTTATTTATTGACATAATGTAATTGTGGACTTATCAACTTTCTTTTTTTATCTTAATAGCTGACCCGGTGTCCCGAATAGCAGAATAAGTATTGAAAAAAAAAAATTAAAGAATCGACTGTTAGGCGGTACGAAGTTCGCAGGGTCAGCTAGTTTTTAATATTTCCAATTCCTTTCATAGGTATCAGATTTAGCAAGTAGGTGGGACCAATATAAAAGATTTGCTTGCAAAAAGGTGGTGGGGTAAACTATGTGACCCAAATTGCAGCTGACCCCTACATTATAGTTGCATGGGATGCCAAAAGAATATCTGAGCAAGCAAGTATAAAAACGTCAACTATATGATACGTAGTAATGTCCAAAAGTTTACAGCCTGGGATAGAAGGAAAGATTAAAGAAAAAAAACTGGTTTTACTGTTTTTCAATATATTCTCCTCTAAGTCCAACTCACTTAATACAACGCTTTGGCAACATTTCTATACCATGAAAAAAATAATTGTCTTCTTTGTTAAAAAAATTTTCTTCCACTGCTGCTTGGAGCTCTTCGTCGGTGTTAAATCGCCTTCCACGAAGGTCAGATTTTAACTTTGAGAAAAGGTAGAAATCGCTAGGGGCCAAGTCTGGGCTGTAGGGTGGATGAGAGATTTCTTGGAATTCACAGTCCTTCACAGTGGCCTTGGAAATTAATGCTGTGTGGACAGAGGCATTGTCGTGAAGGAGGCGGACACCTCTGCTTAACTTCCCTCGCCTCTTCTCTTTATTGGCGTCTCGTAACCGGTGAAGTAGAGCTGCATAATACTCACCATTCATTGTGGTATTCCTTTCTTTAAAATCTATCAGTAGTATTCCTTTACAGTCCCAAAATATTGTGGCCATTACCTTTTTTGTTGACTGCGTGACTTTGCCTTTAAAGGAGGCGCTTCTCCTGGTCTTCTCCATTCCATGGACTCTCTTTTGCTGAGTGGGTCATAATATAGAACCATTGTCTCATCCCCAGTTACATACAATTGAGTCCAAAAAAAATCCTTGGGTCGGCATTATACTCGCGTAAAAATTCATTGCAGCAGTGAACTCGTTCCTGTTTTTGAGCAGCTGAAAGAATTTTTGGAACCCATCTTGCACTAACCTTGTTAATACGCAAATGTTCTTTGATGATCCTCAAAACACTTGTTTTTGAAAGCCCTAACCTCGCTGCTATTTCCTTGGTTTTTAGTCGCCGGTCAGACAGCAATTCAGATTCCACAAGTTGGATTGTTTCAGAAGTGACAGCTTCCAATGGGCGACCGGGACGTGGGTCATCTTCTTGACTTTCTCTCCCTAAATTAAATAATTTTGCCCATTCTTTCACTGTGGAATACGAGGGGGAGGACTGCCCGTATACACAATCCAAGCGCTCTTTAATTAGCGCAGGAGTAAGACCCTCTTTACAAAAGAATTTAATTACCGCACGGTACTCGATTTTGAACATTGTAAAAATGGGGAGTTTCCTTCAAGGCTGGACACTGACTGACAAGACTGAGGAAGTGCGGGCGATGGGTATGGAGTGAGCAGGCATGGACCTGCATAGGCGTGCAGGTCCCGGCACGTTTGAAGGAGGGGAAGCAGGACAGGCCGGAAACTTATGGACCTTACTACGTACATTTATTCTCGTAATAATTTAGTTGAAGGCTGTGATTGGTAAATTATCTATGCAATCCATCCACTGTACAGTTCTATAATATTTTTAGATCAGGCTTTGATTAAATTTATGAAAAAAGCGTATTATATGCAGAAAATATATTTGTCAAAATGTACAAATAAAAATTTAAGTCATATTTTAGTCCCTAAATATTTATCTCTTTTGTAGTTGATATTTATTCGTAAATACTTTTAGTCATAATTTATTTAGAGATTAATAAATATATTTATATTTATAAACATAAATTAATAAAATTAAAGCAATTTTTAAAGAATGCAATATTGATTCTGATAACGAAAATATTTATTTGTTACATTTAAATATAAATAGAAAATATTCTAGATATACATTCTACATAAATATATACACTTATCTGATTTGTTTGCATTTAAACTAAAATATATGCCTTAATAACACAGGTCTACAAAAATAATCTTTCTGAAATTTGATTTGATGATTTTGGTCAATCACTATGCTCCTTGGCGTGCTGAAGCCGAACATGAGGGCAGTCCCTCTCTATCACGTAAGGAAATTGTTCAATCTCAAGTAAGGGTAGAGGTACTACCATTAAAAGAAAACAGAATTGGCGAATAAGAGTTTTCATTTATTTCCATGATCTTTTAGTTATTTCAATGTTGTTTACTGTACAAAATACATAAATGTGTAGAAATAACAGCTTCAGAATTAACAGTGGCATATTTAGTTATTATTTTTATGAAAACGTATTTTTTCCTCTTGAAAATTTCTCCGTGTTCGTTTCCGGCTGTAGGACTCTTCAGATGATTCACGCTGCAGCATCCAACAATAGTCAGCCATCATGTTTACGTTCCATTTGCCCTGATACCTACGTTCCATTTCCTGGATGTCCTGATGGAACCTTTCCCCTTGTTCTTCACTTACTTCCCCTAAGTTTTCCGGAAATAGTCCACATGCGAATGTAAGAAGTGAACCTTCAAACTCATGTTGCAACCTTGTAATTGTATTATAACAACATTGTAATGTATTGACCCTGATTGCTGACCTAAGAGCATAGTAAGTACTTTCAAGTCTCCACATATCAACCAGTTATGCTCATTATAATGAATTCGTTCGAGATGACAAATTTTCGTATGTTTCTTTTAAATGTACCGAATGGCCAACTGGAACTGAAGCATACGTATTGCCATTGTGCAACAAAACAGCCTTTAGACTTCGCTTTGATGAGTCTATGAATAGACGCCAATGAATCGGGTCATATTGTATACCAAATTGACCCATCAGACCAAGAATGTCTTTGCAATAAATAAGATTCTCATCCAGAGCAAAGTAAGGAACAAAAACTGCTTCACGGTGTCGATACCATGAAAATGAAGTGCCTGGCTGTAATAAATTTTTGTTTTTAAGACGGGAGCCAAGTAACTGAGCTGCATCTTTTGGAAGTCCAAGATCTCTCACTAAGTCGTTCAACTCCTGTTGAGAAATAAGCTGAGGTTCATCTTCTGAACTGCTTGCTTTGAACTCACTGTGTACTTCATCGCTCTCCGACATACAGTCTTCTCTATTAGCTTCCCTATCTATACTGCCCAAGTCACGAGGGGGCTGAGGAACTGTCAATCAACTGTCGTGTGGTACCGGACGACTAGCAGATTCGGGTAGTTAATGAGCTTATGATTTTTGGAATTATAGCCTTGAACATGACAATTACAAAAGTAACAGTCATTAACGTGGTTTTTTTTGCTCCCTCCACATCATTGGGATAGCAAATCCGAAAGATTTTAACTCTCCTTTGTACCATAAGTGAAGTTTTTCTACGCAGCTATGGCATACTTTGTGAGGAGCCCACACTTTATCTTGATCTCCTATTCTCAAGCCAAAATATGCATAATATATATTTTTGACAAAACATGTTATATTTCGTTGGTATTTCTTAACTGTGTACTCACCACAGATAAAACAGAAGTAGTCTGGACTGGTAACACAACGACGATGAGACATTTTGTCTAAATGCACTTTCAAACCTTAAAATACTTTCTTAATCACTTTGACACAACTAAGAGACCTCATTGAATGTGTTCACTTCAGTTGATACTACTGAACTGAGAGAACGAACAGAAATTTAGCTCAAAGTTCCTGATACAACAGGTTCAATCTCGTTTAGCTTCAGACGGTGACATCTGAGACCAAACAAGTACGTTCCTGTCTGAACAGGTCGTGCCTAGACACCCTCAGGCCTACAACATCTACTGAGGGAGTCATTGCCTACACCACCTAGTGAAAGATGTCTGTTTATAAAAAGAGAAATCGTTTGGAAAAAAAAAAAAAAAAAAACCTACTTCTTACCAAATTTATGTGTATAGCAGGTATATTATGTTCTATGGAT
The DNA here is from genome assembly GCA_946811695.1 of Gonocerus acuteangulatus. NCBI lineage: Eukaryota > Metazoa > Arthropoda > Insecta > Hemiptera > Coreidae > Gonocerus > Gonocerus acuteangulatus. The sequence continues at coordinate 103,974,449 of OX328124.1, read as the reverse complement.
TTGAAAAAAATCTGTACGTGATAGAGAAAAACGGACTTCATTCTTGGCCTCAGCACACCGAGAAACACAGAGATTAGCCAAAATCATCAAATCAAATTTTTGGTTGTAGACCTGTGTAATCTTTCTTTGTCCAATAAATAATACATATAAACACATTACCTCATGTTTTGTTCTTACTTTTTTGGTATGATGGGTAACTAAATTAACAAGAAAAAATTACAATTATTTTAACGTACAATATAGCATAAATAACATTTTTTATTAGCTTACGAGCGTAATTTATAAATTATAATAAATATGAAATTATATAAAGATAAGTTACCATTCATTCTTAGGAATTACTTCTATAGTCCGACTGCAAACAAAAGAGTAAGAAGGGGCGTGGCCGGATGGGAGCTAGGCCTTCCCCCTCATGGGCTAAAGGCTGCGCGTGCGCACTACCTTGTTCGTTTGTTTGCGCATGGACTATAATAGTTTCTGATGACATAATAACTATATATAAAAAAATACTGGCGCTTCTCATGTACCTAGTTTAATACAGATCTAACAATTGAACTTTATTATTGTTTTTCTAAAATATTTTAATTTTTTAATATAAGTGACAAAAGGTTTCAATTGACAATTGATTATCAGTTTTTTTTAATTACCGATTTGGATTTTAGAAATTGTTCCTATTTACATGTGATTTGTTTTGCCTTCTTCAACTTGATTCTTTACTTCGTTCATTTCGTAGTTTTGTGTCCCATAATTTTCGCCAGCGAGATTATGAAGGGTTACTTGAATCTCTTGAAACGTTTGACCTTTCGTTTCGAAAATAAAATAAATGCTGAATAAAGCGCATATCAAACAGCAGACAGAGAAAAAGAAGAACATAACGTTAACTCCAAACCGTGTCGATACCTCTCCGAATAGCTTGTTTCCTGCAAAAGATCCGATGGCGTACATAATGGACTGTATGGAGCTGGCATAAGTCTTGACGTTTGTTGGAAACAGCTCACCGACCCATAAGGAAGGTATGTAGCTCATACCGAATCCCCAACTGAAGCCAAATAGAAGCAAACAGGTATAAGGAAGCCAAATCAACTGGCTTACATCGACACCTGATAATTTTACAGTAAAATAAACTGCGAACGCTAGGTCTATAATACAGCAAGCAATTGTTGACATGATAAAGAGTATTTTGCGACCCCATTTATCAACAAGAGCAATTCCCGTATAATTGCCTATTAAGATAAGGACGCTAAATATTATGACATATACATCTCTGGTTGGTTTGCCTCCTGTTTCTGGTAGAGTTATTGTGCTGAATGCTAACAGGGGACTGATACCACTCAATCTTTGGAAGAGAGCTGTGAGTGACGTTATGAGTAAAGCCCGTCTTCTTGATTTAGTTGTCGCTACGTCAATGAACCTCGCTTTGTTCTTCATGTCTGTTTCTACAGTCAATTTTATTACTTCCATCTCTTTTGTTAGTGCGTCGTTTGAGGTTGGTAATTGCCGATAGGTCCCTAGGTTTTTCAGAGCAGCGTTTGACCGTCCTTTCATTGCGAGGAAGTATGGCGACTCTGGAAGGAATATGAAGCCAATAGCAAAACTGACGGGAATTATTAGGTTTGCCACGTTTAGACCTTGGTAAGGAAGTAGAGTACCGACGACGTAGTCGAAGGATATCCCGAAACTGACAAAGGCTGTGAATATTGTACCAAGAGCTCCTCGGATGTTGACTTCAGCTACCTCTGCGAGGAACAGCGGTATTACAGAGAATGCTATACCCTTCCCCATGCCGGCGAATATCCTTCCGATGTAGAGGATCCACATGCTGTTGGCTGTCATGGCGCATATGGAGGCTATTATGAACATGGCGGCTGTTGAGTGGATGATGGGTTTCCTCCCGTACATGTCCACCAGGTATGACGAGGGGATGGGCGTTAACATATTCCCGAAGTCCATGAGAGCAACCATTGTTGACACTTCGCTCTCTGTTGCTGTACAACACACGTCTCCATTCAACAGGTGACGATTTACCGACGAAGGCCATGTCAGCCAAGCTCCGGCGGTCAGTGATGAGAGACTAACTGAAATTAAAAAAAAAATGTATTGTATATTCCATGATTTCTTGGCTTAATTAGTGATATGTTTTATATATATATATATATATATATATATATATATATATATATATCTTTAATATTTAAATAATAAAAATAAAATACTAAATACTTTTAGTTATAAAATCAGTATGCCCTTAAAAGAAGCCTACCAATCCGTTAAGACCTAAGAAAACCTTGACCTAAAATTATATCTACCTCATTAGTTACAATTAACCATGAGAAATCATTCCCTTTGTTGATTACATCAATTTTTAATTATATAATGACTTTTAAACTAAAGAATATTAACGGAATGAATAATTATTCCATTGAAAGCAACGGTACAACTTTAAAACTATTTTACAAACCTTTCGCTGAATTTCACACGAATCAATTGGCATCCTATGATTTTTATATATTTTTTTTTGTTATAGGCGAATTGAAAGAAATTATAGAAACTAAATCGTCATCCGTTGTAACCATTTCATTCAAGAAAATTGTTTAAATCTCAATGACTAATCTATGAAAATATAAATACCAAGTATTTAAAATATAAGTATTTACACGAAAACATTTAGTTTTTGAATGCACAAAAAATTCTGAAACACCATATTTTACAATTATTAAATAAAATGTTCGGTTTTTATATCTGTATTAATTTAGCGTGTAGGAAGAAGGTTGTCTAATTTCGTTTTTCTATTTACTTGGCAATATTTTTAGACTGGTAATTACCAGTCTAAAAATATATAAACTGATTGTAATTTCAATTTTTTATCGTAGTTAATAAAAATATTTAAGTACGTTTTTCAATTAATTATAATTAATTGAAAAACGTACTTAAATATTTTTATTAACTACGATAAAAAATTGAAATTACAATCAGTTTATATTAATATTTTTGTATTTACATTCTATATTCGATATTCTTTTATCAACTGGCAGTGTTCATTTTCATTCACAATAGATGATTTTTATATATATATATATATATATATATATATATATATATATATATATATATATATATATAGGAAATTATTATAGTATTCTGAATTCATTAATATGATGAATGGTATCATTAGTATGATGGTATATATTTTTTATTTCATTTTTATCAACACAATTTGATTTTTTTTTACATTTGGCCTACATTTATAGTGGACATCTTTCGGTCATTTAGTGTAAATGTTACCTTTTATTTTGTTCAAGTATTTAGTGTTTGTTAGCAGTTTTTTATTTTATTTATTTTTTTATTTCTTTTAGCTACAATTATGTTAGTTTTTCTTGATCATTTGATAAATGACATAAATGCTCATATACTAATTAGTTGAATGATAACGCTTTACGAATTATATATATATATATATATATATATATATATATATATATATATATATATATCGAATAAAATGAAAATGTTCAGTAATTTAAAATAAGTAATAATAAAAATTAAAGGGGTAAATATTTAATAATATGTTTTATTAGGTAAAATTCATGAATTCTTTGGAATATTTTCAATCTAGCTAGGGAATGACTATCATTTAATTTTAATTTTTATCTTGGAGCTAATATTTTGTTACTAAGTGTTGAGAATTGAGAATTTAAAATTAATTCCGTAACAAAATAATTAAAATAGGTCTTTTAGCCCGAAAAGGTTTTTAATTAATCAACATAAAAGCAAGCTTATAGTGGTGTAGGTCTCTTTCAACTTTGAAGAAGAATTGGGTTATTTTTATTTTTTAATTTTTTTTAATCTTATTTACCAACTTACCCACTACTGCCAATCCGCATTGCACTAAGAGTGCTCTCCTGATAGCGAACCTACCAAATGACACCATCTCACCTTAACCGTCAAAACTCAAGTACCATCGATGGCTCTCTAAAATACCTTATCGCTAATTACATTATCTTGTTGAGCGTTGGTCCTTGGAATCCGGTAAGCGTGTACTTCTGTAAACAGAAACTAAAATAAACATGTATCGAAAGGGAAGAGATAGGCGTTATAAGTTTATACTATGTTGCCTTAATATAAAAACTAAAGGCTTGTATGATGGCTGACTGTGCACTAACTAGGTTGACCTCAAGACGCAATCGGGAAGTGCCGACTTGAAAATTTCACGCCTTAGGACCCGTATGTCGCGAAAATAATGGTTGATCAAATTTGTATCAAATAAAATAATTATATATATATATATATATAATTATTTTATTTGATACAAATTTGATCAACCATTATTTTCACGACATATGGGTATATATATATATATATATATATATATATATATATATATATATATATATATATATATATATATAGGGGAAGGTGTTGTACCTTTGACCACTTTGCAAAATTGAATTGTTTTTACCTTCGATATTAAGGATAAATTCATTTTTAGCACTTTCCTCCGAAGGAAAGTAGCTATTGAGGTTGGACTCATGACGGAATTTTTGAAAAATTTCTTAAAATCTTTATCGATCCTACCTAGTAGACACCGAAAATGACCCCCGTTAAAATTTATATATATATCTATATATATATATATATATATATATATATATATATATATATATATATATATGCATATATATATATGTGTCTGTTAACACGATAGCGGCCAGAGTTTTTGTTTTTTCGTCACGAAACTTGGTATATAGCATTCAATTAGCAAACGATTGAACGAGTTCGTTAACCACTAAAGTCGGTCCACCGGAAGGGGGGGTTTACCCCGAACCCAAAACACTTATTTGACTATTTCAGCCGTAATATTAGTTATATTTCAACGAAACTTGGTATTCGTAGTGTTAATATAGAGAGAAAAGTGAGATATAAAAATGAACTAAATCGGTTCATTAGAAGGGGGGGTTTACTCCGGACCCACAATACCAAATCGCCACTACCAGCCGTGATTTTTGGTATATTTCGACGAAACTCGGTATTCGTAGTGCTAATCCACAGGTAAATATGTGTTGTAAAAATAAACGAAATCGGTTCATTAGGAGGGGGGGGGGTTTACTCCGGACCCACAATACCAATTCGCCACTACCAGCCGTGATTTTTGGTATATTTGGACGAAACTCGGTATTCGTAGTGGTAATCTACAGGTAAATATGTGTTGTAAAAAGAAACTAAATCGGTTCATTAGAAGGGGGGGTTTACTCCGGACCCAAATTCCTAATATACTCATACCGGTCGTAATTTCTGCTGTATTGTAACGAAACGCTGTATAAGTCGTGGGTAACTCATGAGAAAGAAGTGTTGTAAAAATGAGCTGAATCGGTCAATCGGAAAGCGGGGGTTTAATTTGTAATATATTTGAATAGAAAAGCCCGCAGACGTAGGTTCACAAAGCCGCCGCAAGGAGCGCTTTCTACCACTAGAGTGACTGTATCCTGTTCCTGCGTTAGATCAAAATACGATAATATGAGGTTTTTTGTATTTATTACGTAGTGTAGTAGGTACCATGTGTAAACATAACTCTGGATGCAAATTAATAATTGATCAGTTACTCATTACAAAATGAGAACTATTCACGTTTTTATTTTATTTATGTAGGATATTTTAAGCAAATTGTTCTGGAAAGCAGTCTACACTACCCAAATTCTGAGGAAAGTGCTTAGTTATGCAGCTCCTGCGTGACGGACTTTTTTTATTTCATCGTGATTAGTATTCTATTGCTTATCATATTTAATTTTTTCAAGGTTCTAGCTTTACATTTAATATTTTTTATCAATTTTTAAAAAAATAATTGTAAAGTGGTCAAAGGTACAACATGTAGTTGTACCTTTGACCATAAGGTGTTACCTCTGGCCACGTAAAAACAACACAGCAGTGCAGAAAAAAAATTGTATTCAGTAATATTATACTATGTAAGTAATATTATGTAAGTTTAATTAATACAGGACAAGGATGTAAGCATAATAGAAAATCTATTATTGATATTATGTTATCCTTAATATGCTGAAAAATCCAGTCCAATCGATAAACGTTCTAACTGTCGAGCAGATCCACTAGCAAGTAATAGTAAGGTACGGAAGTTTAGCCACAATGTCTTCAACATCAATGTCTTACAAATTTTCATCTTCTCTCGTAAACTTGTCACTTAAAGTTTGTTTTTTCTAATATTGGATCTTAAATTTTGGACATTTACGGGGTTTCCCTTTAGGCCAGCCCCTATTGGACATTTTCCTTGCCTGCACTTTTCGATGATGTCTGACAACTTCAAGTGGAACGATAAGGGACGATAGGTTTGAACTGCTACACTCAAGATTGATAAAGTCAGTTTGAAGTTATTTCATTTATTATTTTTTAAATTCTTTGAACAATTGAAGCAACCAATATTAATTATTTTAAAAAAAAATTGAAGCAGAAGAACATAAAAGTTGAATTTTAAAAAATTACTTTTTGACCTGGTCAAAGGTACAACAACTAGTCGTGGTCTGAGGTACAACACCCTGGTAGTGCAAATTAAAAAGCATGCTAACAATTTTAGGGTTAAGATAAATCAAGTTCAAAAGCTACGCCATGTTTCTTATTGTAATAGCTACATTGTCAAATGATTTCCATCTAAAAAGACATAATACAAAAAATATTATGAGGTAAAACGTCATCAATAAATAACTTACATTTTTATGATAGAAATGAATAAGTATTTTTTGCAAGAATCCTCTTTGACTTGAATAATCCAAAGTAGGTTACACAAGCCCTCTAGTGAAGGAGCTAAACACTAATTACACCAAAATTTATAAAATGTTGCTACATGCCGCCACAGCCTCGGTGGCCAAAGGTACAATATGGTCAGAGGTACAACACCTTCCCCTGTATATATATATATTTAATTATTTTATTTGATACAAATTTGATCAACCATTATTATATATACACATACACACAATACATATAAATATTTGTCTCTTCGCTTTCTATCCTCCCAAAAAAAGCACCCATTTGAATGGATGTAGTGCAAAAATACTTAGTGGGATTTCAAAGGCCAAGTTCGTTAAGCGGGACATTGTTTTTTGGGGAAAAATTCGTGCGAATAAAATCGTTTTTGCTTTCATAGGCTCTTAAATACACATTTGTAGGTTTTTTAGCGTAGAAAAACGAATGAAACCATTTTTCATATTATGATTTTAATCCATAAGATACTGGTATTCCTAAATATCATATTTAAATTATAGAAAAACCATATATTATTAACATACATTTTTCGGATTTTCGTTATTTTCTTAAATGTTAAGTGGGAAATCGGAGTAAGTGGACAGAAACCGTTGGAAAGCATAGAGTGTCTACAAAAACTGTTTTAAAGACATTTTCGATGGAACGGTTACAAATAAGTGCTTAAAACCCTCCAAAATGTTGGTTTATTTGCTTTGAGCGGTTCTTTTTTTTATACTCCGTGTTTTATTGCCTTTTTTTATAAATTGATTTTACATGTAATATTAATTTGCCAGTAAAGCAAGTTATGCAAAATGAGAAAAACACTTTTCGATTGTAATAGATCTTTTCTTGCAGATGTCGCTTACGCGGAAATAATGTTTTGTTACTGTAAGTTTTCAGTACCTACATAATGGCGCCTTAATCTCATTTACGTATAAAATTTCATGGGATTAGGTATTTAACGGTTTTACGAAATAGTAAGTACTCTTATTATTGCATATTTAAAATGTTTCTTTTAGGAATGAAGACTGTCAACTCACTTCTAATATATTTGCGGAATAATCATCTCGTTTCTTATTTAGAGACAATTTCTGCATGACCTGTTTTCATTGCTGAGTTTTCATCTCATTTCTCTAAAACATGGGCTTTAGTTAAATAATGAATATAAAACACGACCAGTGACACGAGGATTATTTTTTGAATCTCAAATAAGGAGAAAAATAATATTTAAAATATAACAGTCACAGTAGAGAGCTGCAGGATTTTCATTTAAAATAAAAAATATAATTTCTGCATTATATATCTGAATTCATTATACGAATGAAAACGTTTTGACATGAGCCTCGATGGAGAAAAATATAAAATTAATATGATATATATTCATACAGCCTCCCTAATGGATTCTTTGCTCCATGAAAATCACTTATACTAATTGTTTTTTTATTATGTAGGAGATTTCACATTAATCTAAATTTATGCATATCAGATATTAATGGGAGATATGGAGTATAAATATTAAAAAACAAAAGGATATGTTCTTGTATTTTCGAGTCATTCATTTAGTAGTTTTATTTTCTAAATTTTTTATGCAGATACATTTTTATATTGTGATATTTTTTTGTATTTCTAATATAAAACTAGATATTTCGGTATTCATTTTAAATATGAAAGACCCTCTTAATTTCTATTCGTAGTAGTAATATGAACTATTCACTTTGACACTAAATTTAAATAGGTAATATCTTAAAATATTTATTTAATTAGGGGTCTCCCGTAGTCCAGTGGCTAGCGCGCTGGATTCATAAGCGGGAGATGGTGGGTTCGATTCCCACCTCCGGCAGGAATTTTCTCATCTCAAGGCTCGCTGGGAAAATTCCTCGCTGCACCCTGGATGTCGGCGCTAATGACCTAGAAGTAGATGCGCCGTAAAAAAAAAAAAAAAAAAAAAAAAAAAAAAAAAAAAAAAAAAAAAAAAAAAAAAAAAAAAAAATTTATTTAATTTTTAACTTCCACTTATACATGCCACCATATTTTTGGGGCGGGTAATATATAGTTATCCACCGTTTTCTACCCAGCATAGGGCTGATGCCTTTTTTTTTGTGTGTTTTTTTTTTCGAAATATAAGCCATCGTCTTTTGTAGGAATCGAATTCCTTGGATTCTCTTGCAGGAGATGCGTTCCGAACTTTTTCATTTCAGGGCCCTTTGTAATATATTCCTGCCGCGCTGTGGATTTTTACGAGATCTACAGGTAGCCCGGCGCTATAATAGACTAGAAGTTGATGCTTAAAAAAATATATTTTGAATAACAAGGATTCTATTAACATAAAGTAATAATGGATGATATAAACATGCGATAAATATTTTTTGATTCTTTACGATTATAAGAGGAGCGTATGTTATTAATAATGTGTTTCTTATTCATCTTAAGTCATTATAATAACTTATTAAACACTCTGGAGATTAGATTAGAAACAAGATAAGATTATCCTTTTCAATAAAAGATTAAAAAAAAAAAAATGACAGGTACTAGTTAGAATCCATCTATCAATGGGGTTTTTCCTGAGAATATATAACTTTTGTACTTATTAGAAATCAATAGTTTCTAGGAATTAGTAATTTGTCTAGTAAGATCTAATGTGTAGATCATAAACATTTTCATATTATCTCCTATTATTGTAGGAATTTTTATTAAATCGATTCCAGCATGTAAATAGTTATTTCAGTTGCACATTGTTTAATAGCACAACATTTTAGTACTCTATTAAAAACTATATGAATAAGACTAACGTTAAAGTTTACTTGGATGATACAGGTTTATCATTTCTCTATTTTATATGATATTATTGTCAATTATTGTTATGCTCCCCAAAATTGTTTAAATTACATATTAGCTTATATTGGCAAGGCACAGTGAGGCAGAATCCCAAAAAGCTGGCCATAACTCCAAATCTTTATGAACTGATCTGAAATTTCTTACTTGGGTTTTTTTTGGTCGCTGATTACGAATCTGGGGTCAAAATTACAAAATTCAAAATGGCGGATTCAGTATGGCCATATCAGAAGTTATAAAGCTTTCAGTGTGAAGAAAAATTATTAGTTTTTGATTAAATGTGTTGAATACGGTTGTTCACAGTCGTTTATTAAGAATTAATTGAAATTCAAAATGGCGGATTCAGTATGGCCATATCAGAAGTTATAAAGCTTTCAGTGTGAAGAAAAATTATTAGTTTTTGATTAAATGTGTTGAATACGGTTGTTCACAGTCGTTTATTAAGAATTAATTGAAATACAAAATGGCGGATTCAGTATGGCCATATCAGAAGTTATAAAGCTTTCAGTGTGAAGAAAAATTATTAGTTTTTGATTAAATGTGTTGATTACGGTTGTTCACAGTCGTTTATTAAGAATTAATTGAAATACAAAATGGCGGATTCAGTATGGCCATATCAGAAGTTATAAAGCTTTCAGTGTGAAGAAAAATTATTAGTTTTTGATTAAATGTGTTGAATACGGTTGTTCACAGTCGTTTATTAAGAATTAATTGAAATACAAAATGGCGGATTCAGTATGGCCATATCAGAAGTTATAAAGCTTTCAGTGTGAAGAAAAATTATTAGTTTTTGATTAAATGTGTTGAATACGGTTGTTCACAGTCGTTTATTAAGAATTAATTGAAATACAAAATGGCGGATTCAGTATGGCCATATCAGAAGTTATAAAGCTTTCAATGTGAAGAAAAATTATTAGTTTTTGATTAAATGTGTTGAATACGGTTGTTCACAGTCGTTTATTAAGAATTAATTGAAATACAAAATGGCGGATTCAGTATGGCCATATCAGAAGTTATAAAGCTTTCAATGTGAAGAAAAATTATTAGTTTTTGATTAAATGTGTTGAATACGGTTGTTCACAGTCGTTTATTAAGAATTAATTGAAATACAAAATGGCGGATGTAATACGAGTTTAACAAAAATAAGAAAACTGATATATGATGAAATAAAGAAGACCCCTAAATAAATAATAAACTGTTCATTAAAAATTATTAATTGACAATAGAATAATTATTTTAAAACGATATAATTTTAATAAAAACGTTTTATTTTATTTAAGGAGCAGATATAACTTTTATTTTATTTTTTTATAATAAGCTGCATAAGAACTCGTGCGGCAGCTGACGGCAGCTAAATTTTGTTTTATTTTATGGATAATAGTTTCACCTTTCATATCCAATAAGTTAGATATTTGAACACTGATGAACAATTATATTTTTTCCTTCAAAACTAAGTTTCTTTTTAGTTTTCAAACTTAAAATTCACATAAGTTTAATAAAGTATTACTATTTTCTATGAAAATATTCATTATTCTAATAAACACAATTTTTTTCTACGTTGTAGATCCTAAGTTGAAAACTAAGATGTTCTAGGCAGTTGGTAACAGATTATTAAGTCTTCAATAGTTTTGTATTTTAATTACATTTTTGTCGTGGAAACGTTTCGGCTATAAGCCATTTTAAATCCAATTGTCTGTATGATTTTCCATTATTTTTTTATATATACATTATATTTTCAGGTTAAGACTTGCACATGTAGTCCTCCGTTACAGAAGCAGGCTCAAATATATAAAATAATATGTAATAATTGAGGTAATAATAATATCATCCATGAAATAATAGAGACATGAACCATACAATTTTATAAAAAATGAAACTTCCTCCTCAAATTAAATAATATCAAATTTACAAGCACATAACCTGAAGATATAATGTATATATAAAAAAATAATGGAAAATCATACAGACAATTGGATTGAAAATGGCTTATAGCCGAAACGTTTCCACGACAAAAATGTAATTAAAATACAAAAACTATTGAAGACTTAATAAGCTGTTACCAACTACCTAGTTTATTTTCTACGTACTTTCACGAGTTGATTCCATTTTGTTTCCAAAGCAGGTATAAGGGGTCGGACCCTAATACTAGCGGATTTTGACCCTGGGGATATTACTCTTGCCAACCCAACAATTCAAATTCTTAAACTAGAAACTTTTTTTCGACTTTTGGCCAGCTTTTGGGGATTCAGCTCCACTGTGTGACGTTTCGAACCTATTCAGCTTCATCTTCAGGCATCTTATATTAAGTGACGTTAAACTCTATTGTGGTTTCCAAATTTCATTTTAGGTGCAAAAATATTAAATTTTGAGAGTGGACATTAAATCCGGGTAAAATTCACGTTATCTTGATTAGATGAGTTATATTCACGCAGTTTCGGCCTTCTTCGATAATTCGCTTAATTTTAGCAAAGGGTCAGTTTATGAATGATTATGCAAAAGTAAATAGAGTAATAAATTTAAAGTCGTCTATTATGAATTTACTAATGGGTTTATTATTTTTTTACTTATCAATTGTTCATACCTGGATACGAAGGATTGATCACTGGAATAGCATAGACTTCAATGTTTCTGTTGATATTAATAATCGACACTAAATAACATTTTTCTATGAATCACACATAAATTTATTTTAAGTGTACGTTGAAGTTAGTGGCGCTTTAATGAATGATCTTACTGAACGAACTGAGAGACTGAAGATTAAGAAGGGCTATTTAATGTCAATGTTTCTATTTCATGGATCTTTCACACTTGGTTGCAGCTGTATTACGTTACTGATTATACTTGCTCGGGGATAAAGCTAAAAATTCAAGGTTGTGCCGATAATTAGGATTTGCAGGTTCTTTTTATTTTTCATTTCTAGAGGAAGAGTTAGCAGAAAAATCTAAAACCACAGTGCTTGTCCTTGGATGCTCAGAAACCTGAAATTTTCATTCCGAAATGATTCCTGTTTTTAACAAAGTGCACATCTTATTATCTCATCATTTATTTGTTGATTGCTTAGCTACACTACCATTTGAACATCCTTCTGACGTTTATCGAAGATGAATGTAATGACCAATAAAGAAATTAAATAGGAAAAAATAGGGGATCGGCTAATAGATTGTAAAATAAAAATATTGAAGTAAAAAAAAAATCAGATTTGCTGGATCTGTATCATTTCCAGAATTTGGGCAGTGTAGACTGCATTCCTGAATAATTTGCTTAAAATAACCTTCTTAGACATATTCATAAGCAGAAAATAATAACCAATAAAGAAATTAATTGAAAAAAAAATCGTTTAGAGCCTTCTGCTCAAATTCAGGAACATAAATATGCTTCAGGTCCACCCGACAAACCTATATAATGTACTGTATAACATACAGTCTTCTTTTTTGTACATGGGCACCGCGCATTCGCGAACGCCAGCGGACCCTTTTTTGTTAATTTTTTTTTTAGTTTAGTCATCGCTAAAGCATATTTATGCTAAAAAAATTAGGGGATCGGCTAATAGATCGTACAATAAAAATATTGAAGTAAAAAATAGATCAGATTTGCTGGACCTGTGTCATTTCCAGAATTTGGGTAGTGTAGACTGCATTCCTGAATAATTAGCTTATTCAGCTTAGCATAAGTGCTATTTTCTTATTTCAAAAATTAGAAGATGGGTAAAACCTTCCACCATTTTCATATTTTTCATTTAGTAATCCTAGTTCCCTTTATGGTGAAACATGGGTCTAATTAGCTTAAAACAACCTTCTTAGATATATTCATATGCAGAATGTAATAACCCATAAAGAAATTAATTGAAAAAAAATATATAGGATTGGCTAAAAGATCGTGAAACTATAATAAAATTAATGTATGTATATATATATATATATATATATATATATATATATATATATATATATATTCAAGTAAAAACATTTTTTTTTTTTTCTTTTTTAAAAATAAATTTGTTGGTTTTCCGCTTCGTGGCGATGTGCGCTATTAGGTACGTTATGTAAAAATATCATTACATTATTATGTGTGTATTTACATTATGTATATATTATTACATTACATTATGTCTATATTAACTGTGTATGTATTTATGTTTATACATTATTATTACCTATATATTTACATTATAAATTATTATTATTATTATTATGTTATTATTGCTAATAAGTATTTTACGCTGCAATTTTTGATTGCAAAAATGTAATTTTTGTCCGTACTGTTTATGTTCAGAATTAGCTGGTGTTTGGAGTAAATGTGTGTGATGTTAGTCAAGTCATGTGTTGACAGTATGTTTCATTGGAATATAGATGTATTTAATGATAGATACATCTGCTATTCTTATTTATATAAAAAATATAAGGTAGATAAGTAAATAAAGGATATTTCTGTGTATTGTTGCAGTCTGTTAAATATCATTGTATTTTAGCACTTTCCTCCGAAGGAAAGTAGCTATTGAGGTTGCACTCATGACGGAATTTTTGAAAAATTTCTTCAAATCTTTATCGATCCTACCTAGTAGACACCGAAAATTACCCCCGTTAAAATTTATATATATATATATATATATATATATATATATATATATATATATATATATATATATATATATATATATATATATGTGTGTGTCTGTTAACACGATAGCGGCCAGAGTTTACGGATTCGCTTGTGACTTTTTATTTGATTTATGCAACAACAAAAAATATATACATTTTATAGCGGAGGAAGAATTCAAAAAATATATTAATAGACAAAAGTGCTTTAGTTTATATTTTGTTAAATATTTTTTATTAATATTTAGAATTAGTTTTTCCTTAATAAGTAACGGAGTTTGCTAATTGGAGATTGGTGTAACCGCTGTCTTGCTGTTGTTCTGAACCATTCCTCTGATAACTTTAATTTACCTTGCCAGTATTTGCGGTTGGAAGAGTTTATGCTGTTTTGTGGTGTTTAACTTTTATATTATTTATACCACAAAAAAATGTATTAACGTGACAAGGAAAACATTACCTTGACTTTACTTACCATATGAACACGATCCTATGAGGAATCTTTTGCATTCGTTGTAAATGGGATTTTCAAACAGCCCGAGTCAGCTGTTGATTTTCAGGAAAAGGATTGCAGGAAAAGTAAAGCTGTTAAGTCGCTGTTTGCTTAGATGCTGGGTGATTTTCAGTAAGTTTTCGCGAAACGAAAACGTGCAAAATTCAGACGATCTCGTTTTTCGGGCACATAATTTTTTCAAATCGTTGTTACCTTCCATAATCAAATAGAGACTAAAAAAGTCTGACTCGAAGGAACTGGAGTTCTCCTGGCAAAACATGGAATAGAAACAGATAATAGTTTACTTGATATTTCGTGAAAAATCGAAACCCCCCCTCCCCCCTGTAATAAAATACCAATGAAATGCGAGCTTTATGCGCCACAACACGTAGGAAACTGTCAGAAGCCAAGCTGAAATATCTCTACTTATCTTTGCCAAATGAAAGTTTTTGTTATTGTGTTAGGTAATTGCGCATATTTCTTTGTTTTCAGCTGAACAATCCTGCCAAAGAGCATGCCGAAACGTTCTAAATATATGTAGGTTTTTCCGAAAATCTTGTGTTAATTTCTTTTTACGAATCCCAACTATGACCTGATATCTTATGCCTGATATATGTATATACAGTCACTAATGTTTGAAAAGAGTCCTTTTAGAAGTAGTTCGTTTGATGCTGTGACCGGGCTTATTATAAATAATATTCTTATTGGTGGAAATCCCATTGTGCAGGTAGGTGTCGTTAGGGCTTTTATGAAAATGCATACGAATAAAGAAACCTTGGAGGAAAACTGACATCTCTAGGAAACCGCTGTGCTGATGACCGGAAAACTGAGAATCGAATCATCAGAAATTTAACTTTATGTTTCAGAATTTAAAGAATCTTTCAGAATCAGTCCAGGCAACGAACAGTTATAGATGGAAATTTTTGGAACACAATTTTTAACTTCATAACTTTGTTTCGGCTAGTTAGGTGGTCAACATATCAAAAGTCCTCACCCGTTGCCTTTGAGCCGGGGGGGAGGGGGGGTTAGAAGTTCCCATTTTTCGGGTTTTCACTTATATCTCGGAAACCCTGCGCCCTAGCGACATGACCATTCTATAAGAAATGAAAGGTTATGAAATTTCCAACCAGTTTTATTCTATGAAGTTTTTCGAGATATCATTAGTTTCCAAAATATCCGCTCTTGAACGTCTGTCATTTTGGGTAAAAACACACTTTTTTCTATTCTCGACCGGATATCTCTTCAACGATGCACCCAAAAAATAAATGTCGGTTATAGGATTGTAGAGCATTCCATTCGCTTAAATAATATATATTAAAATACTATTTTATGTATTTTCTTTCAAACGTTATATACGCACTCACTTGGTCTTAACAAAACCATTGCCAATATAATGGTCAAGATGTTATATAATTGAGTGTGAATAACTGGTCAGAGGCCCAAAATTATATATTTAGTACTATTTATACTTCCAGTACTACCTACATTTACATAATGGAGTATATTTTGGACAATACAATGACTGGAAATGGTGAGAAATTGATTTGACGGTTTATTGGTCGACAGTTGTTGCAAGATATCACGATGAACACTAAAACTGTTTTCACAGTTGAAGGAAAATACATAAAATAGTATTGTAATATATATTAATGGAGCGAATGGGATGTCCTACAACCCCATAACCGACATTTATTTTTTGGGTGCATCGTTGAAGAGATATCCCGTCAAAAAGGGGAAAAAATATGCGGCAAAAGTGTTTTCCCCCAAAATGACAGACTTTCAAGAGGGGATATTTCGAAAACTAAAAATATCTCGAAAAACTTTACTGAATAGAACTTTTAGTAAATTTAATCAGCTTTCATTTGTTATCGTATAGTCATGTCGCTAGGACGCTTCCGAGATATAAGTGAAAACCCGAACAATGGGACCTTCTAAACCCGCCTCCCCCCCCCCCCCCGGCTTAAAGGCTAGGGACGAGGACTTTTGATATGTTCACCTCCTATCCAGCCCAAACAAAGTTACTTAGTCAAAAATTATGTTCCAAAAATTTCCACCTATAGCTGTTTTCAAGCATTCGTTGCCTGGACTGAATCGTAAATCACAAAATATTGATATTGAACTCTTTTTCTCGGCGTTATTCTGGACTAATGTTAGTTTGTGTTATAATAAAACCTTGTATATTAACCTAATCGAAAAATGTCTTGTAATGTGTGCCTTGGAGGAAGAAATGTAACCTTTTTGAAATTAACATTGTCTGGTCGTCTTTAGTTTCTTTAGAGACTGAATTTGAAAATCTATTTTTAGTTTCACAAACCTTCATATATAACATAATTCAATAAGTTGATGAAAATAAGCCAGTGGGCTGTCCAATGTGCTGTATTGTTAGGAGATGAAAAGAAGATTATTATTTCATTTTAGCGCGGTTCCTCCCTCCCCCATAGGGAGGAACCCCGCTTATAAGGTTGATACAATGAAACAATCCGGAAGTGCCGACAAGAACCCCTAGAGACCGAAAATAACGGTGGTTCAAATTTGTATATATATATATATATATATATATTTGTCTGTTCGCTCATTTCTGGCTTCCCTAACGGTCCGATTGTGATGAAATTTGGTACAAAAATCCGTCGTCCAATTTTAAAGGTCAAGTTCGTTAACCAGCAAAATCCGTCCACTGGAAGATGGCGTTTGGGGCGAAATTCGCGCAAAAAAATCGTAACGCTTACGTTTTTGAGTTCATAAGCTTGTAAGTACTCGTTTTATAGGCTTCTTGGGCTAGGAAAACGAATGAAACCGTTTTCAAGGCGATAGCTTTAACCGTTTTCGAGAAAATTGGAAAAATAGTTTTTGAAAACCGTTTTTGGTTTGGGTACTTAGAATTATGGGATTCAGTTGAAACATTTTCTGCATGTTCTACTTTCATTAAAACTAATATGTTGAAATTTTTGTTGCGTTTGGAGTTTAGGAAGGGTTAGAATAAAATATTTTATTAACAGACATAAAAAGTTTTGGTAACTTTGTATACTTTCCCTAATATCTCGAAAAAGGTTGAGAATCTTGGGAAACGGAAGATGACCATTAGAAAGCTCACTAAATGCTCTACAAAAATGGTTCTGATGAAAGTTTTGATTAGGCGATGTCAAACGGAGAAATAAGTGCTTAAAACTTTAAAGTAATTGATTTCGCTTATTCGAACTGTTCTTTTTGTCTGTTTTTATTCCTTGTTATTTTTGAACTGCTTATAGTTGGATAATGTATTTGATAATAAATCAGATTAAGAAAAATAAGAAAAACAATTTAATCTTAGAGATATGGATTTCCAAGATATATCTTTTCAACTGCCTAGCGGGGTCCTTCCTAGGGCGGGGACCCATCCAGGTAAGATCGTAAATAAGACCTTTCTTGAAAGTAAAGATGGAACCGTCAACTTTGGTCCTCCTCTGCCTCCCGGCACTTTCAATGCTGACGAAGGCTACCAATGAGTAGCTGAAACGTCCTAAATATAGATTTTTTAACAAAAATCGTATTGAGGTTTCTTTAGCCGAATCCCAACCATTCCATCTTTACTTATCACCTCGACGGCTAACTATCTAATCTTCATGCTTTCTAGAAATGTGGACCCAAAATAATAACAGCTTCTATTTTAATCATTTTAAATGAGACTAGAGATAAGAACGGAACCGCGCTAAGATGATGCAGTTCCTGCGAGTCGGACTTTTTATTTTTTGTTTAAAGTGGCCCACTGTACTAACATGGTTTATAATGTTAGTTTCAACCGCCAAGATTCGCTCTCCATCTGGAGGTTCGGACTGAATTTTTTATAACCTTTCTGCTCCAATGAGGTAGAAAAATAGATGTTGGATGCAAATATATAATTTATAATATGGAACTTATGGTTTTTGGTTAGAATTAGAGCTTGTGATTATTCGGAGCTATCATACTTCATTGAATTAGCTGTGCCAAGTAGCCTACAATCTTTGCCAAAAAGTTGGCATTACAATAAGATAATCCAGATTCATATACACGTTTTTCGAAAAAAGTGATAATTGGAGCATAATAGCGTGTTTCTGTAATATTACTCTCCTTAAAAAATAATTCTGGTTATTCTTATTTTGATAACGCTCACCATTCTGAAGAATGAGAAATATGTTTCTTAATATTTTCAGTAATGTTAAAATACAATATGAGATTTCTGTAAGGAATGTATGTTTCGAAATGTTGTTTCGACTTTATTTGCACTGGTTTGGTTCCTTAACTTTTTGTTCACGAGGACTCACAAGTTGCTTGCAATATCGATGAAAAAAAATCGAGTGTAAATGGTTATATTATTTTAGAGGTACCGCTCGTGTTATACAAAAAAAACTCTTTATTTTTATTTTTTTAAACATATATACAGTGAGAACTTGAAATGTTTGCATTGATTAAAAAAAAACAACAAAAAATTCCTATTTTTCATTCTTCCCCAGATGGACTTGAGATAGATAAACCCGTTTACAATTTATTCCTCAAATCTAAATATTTTTTTAAAAAAAATGTAATCATTCATATGGTATTTCCCATCGCGAATTTGAGAGTAAAAATTACTAAAGTGATTTACTAATTAGTAAGAGATTATTTACGATCAAGTTCATTTTTATTGATGTAGTATTTTTATGACAGTTTTCAATGACATCTAAATTATTTCATCATGAAGATTAGATAGTTAGCCGTCGAGGTGATAAGCAAACAGGGAATAGTTGGGGTTCGGCTAAAAAAACCTCAATACGATTTTTGTAAAATATCTGTATTCAGGACGTTTCAGCTACTCTTTGGTAGCCTTCGTCAGCAATGAATGTCAGGAGGCAGAGGAAGACCCTTAAGTGTTCACTTACTTACTTAAGTGTTATCTTACTTACTGACTTAATTAAGTGTTAACTTTGGTCTTCCTCTGCCTCCCGGCACTTTCAGTGCTGACGAAGGCTACCAAAGAGTAGCCGAAGCGTCCTCAATATAGATTTTTTTACAAAAATCGTATTGAGGTTTTTTTAGCCGAATCCCAAATATTCCCTGTTTGCTTAAATTACTTCATTTTGAAATGAAAAATTATGTTAAATGAACACTTAATTGTCGGCCTATCATTTACTTACCAGCTTTATTTTTTCCCCTAAATTCAAATCATAGATATTTTAATTATATATAAAATATGTGAAATAAATAAAACCCTAGTTTGGATGATGTAGAGATGAAGATAAGATGATGAGTACCTTGGACTAAACGTTCGGTAGGTGCTCCTGACAAGGTTGACTAGCGACTGCATCTTGCACTCTCTCCCCTCTCTAATAACTGGACACAGGCTTACTGGTGTAACATCTCCACCTTTCTTCAGGAACACCTGTTTCTGTTTGTTTACCTTTTGATGCTTTACTATACAAACAGCTAGTCAGGAAGTGTTTTTAATGGATTAGGTATTGACACTATATACTGAGGGCTATTTGTGATGAATTTTGATTAGAATCTCAGTGAATTGGGGTTGAGGTTGGTGAAATTGTGAAGTAGGTAGGGATGACCTTCTTTGAGCTTTCACCTTGATCAGGAGTTTGCAATATCCTATTTATTATTATTTTTTAATGGTGTATACTGAAGACAAACGTCCGATGTTGGCGGAAAAAACCTGTAGGCACTTGAATCTTTCTGATTTCCGTATCATTTTTGAAGTATTGTTATGTACTGATTCGAATAAGAACACTAAAAATTCGATAGAACTATTATTATGGAATATAAATGGGTTTTAAACTCAATACAACGCTGAAAAATGAGATGTGTAATTCAAAATGTATTTTTGAGTTCTGATTCGAAAAAAGTAACAACTAATTTAATACCGTTAACTGTATTCAACGAATTCTTTGTAGTTTTAGAATTTGCGCTTAAAACAAAGAAATTTAAGATTTTCACAGGTAATAATAGGCGTACATCATTGTTAATGGTCAGATACTTGCTACATTAACTCTCTACAAGAAACATTAAAGGAAAAGTCGTGTTTACTAAAATGTTCCCAAGAACCTTACATCATTTGTCGCTTCGCTGATTGAGGAATTTATTATTTTAGGCTGTACACAAATACAAATGTATAGGACGGCACTTCAATATACGCAAATTTAGATAAAACTATGCGGAGACCATAGCTCAGGACAGTTTCTCTATTCAAATTAAACAAAAAAGATAAGTGAGTTTCATTTAAAACATCGCTACACCCTAAATGCCTGCACTAACTCATGGTACATTTTGCCAAAATAGAAATTCATTTTCAAATCTTCTTGTGTTTAATACCAATTTTACAGCAATGAAATATGAGCTATATAAAATATTGTCTTATTTTTTGCTAAAAACTTTGAAATTTCTACATCGTGAGAAAACTGTGAATAACAGTGCGTTTTGGGGTCAGAACTAGTAGTAAAAAAACTAAAAGCAATATTAGTGCAGTATTCTACTAGTAATTAGGTAAATAAATTTAACCTTAAACGCGATTAAACACCTTCGGTTTTGGTTTTTTTCCACTTCTGGCCTTAACAACTGTGGTGGCGCAGTGAGTTCTTTCAAGGAGTCCATAAATGAAATAAATGAACCTCCTGGAGGCGGGAGTACAACCTGCATCTCCATAGGTATTAATCGGATGCGCTATCCACCACGGAAAGGCTTCAGTATCATCTTCCTGTTTTTTCGATAGATAGCATGTTGTAGATTAAGGAAAGATTTATTATTTAAATGTCATTGATAAGG
This sequence comes from Gonocerus acuteangulatus, assembly GCA_946811695.1. Classification (NCBI taxonomy): domain Eukaryota; kingdom Metazoa; phylum Arthropoda; class Insecta; order Hemiptera; family Coreidae; genus Gonocerus; species Gonocerus acuteangulatus. The sequence goes on along the minus strand of OX328124.1, from coordinate 103,953,029 downwards.
AATTACTATAGGCATATGATCATTTGAATATTTATTCCAGTCTAGGACCTGGAAGTTTACTGAGTCAACCATTGAATTCAATCCGGTTTATAACCATCCCAAACTACTTTCGGAATTTCCATTTAAAGAGGTAAAAAGGCTCCGTCTGTGGAAAAATACCGTCCTATATCTGATCCATCGCCCATTAGTGAACCGTTAGAAGCTATTCTAGACAAGAAACTGTCCGTTATGAAAAATGTTTTCAAAACCAGCTTGGTTTCCTAACAACTGCCAAGAAACTGGATTGTTACACGAATAACCGTTGGTAGCTTTTGATGAATTTTCAGGTAGATGCTAAGTGCAAAGATATCAAAAGTGGTATTGCTTTGATTTGTGTCCACTGCTTGCATGACACACGAACTTCACTGGTCGCGTGCAATAAGTAAAATGCACTAGGTTGCATTTCTGCGGTAATTCGTGCCCCTTAAAATAAATTCACCTTGATCCAAATTTGGACCACGCTTGATTATTCAACTTATTTTATGCTTGTTTTTGCAATTAGATGACTTGCTAAATTCTCTAAACAGAATTAAAGGAAGCAAAAACGTTTCCATTGTAATGGTTTTCTGACAAATCCATGCAAAATAATATGATGTATGCCTCATAAAAGTGTTTCCTACTAATAACACACACACTCGTATATTTCTCTTATCGTACCCATGAGGAGGTTATCAGGAAGGCCATTCTAGGCGCGGTGATATATATATATATATATATATATATATATATATATATATATATATATATATACATATATATATATATATATATATATATATATATATATATATATATATATATATATATGCAGCTGCTACATTCATGACATAAATACAGAACTTGGGCTTCGTTGGAAAGAAGGATTCCACAGATTTTGAGCTGTTTTTGGCATAATGTTAAACATATTACATGTAGACAATTACCTCTCCCTTTACCGGCCTATGTTTCCCTTGTAAGAGGTCTCATAGTAGGTCATAGAATCTTGGTTTCATTGAACACTCATCGGATTCCAGTGATACTGTTATCTTGTATCTCGGTGTCAATTGAATTAAGAAGAAGGAACGCCAATGCTCCCCTTCAAGACTCTACCTGCACAAAACCGGCCTCACTCCCTTTCCATGATCCACTGACTACTGCCCCTTCCAGCTCTGACACCCCCACTCCGCTCATTGGACAAGCTATCGGCTTGTCGCGAGTAATATAATTGATGTTCGCTGGGAATTGTTGCTTTGGAACAGCGAAATACTAAAGCCAAAGGATAGAGAGTGATTCCTACAAGAGACCTTTTGTTAGGGATGGTCAGGGGTTTCAAATTTATTAAAAATTCAAAACCCCATGGATTCTTTTTTTTTTTTTTTTTTTTAAATAATAAAGCGTTTATTAACATCTGCACAAATTATATAGCACATTGGTTGATTGTGATAAGTAAAGCCATTTTTATGATTTCACATAATGAGAATACAGAAAAAAAAAAAAAAAAAAAAAGAAAAAATAGTACATACTAAGTTGAAAGACCCCCATGGATAGAAGCTTTTTTGATTCTTTCTTTAATAAGTTCATTGCTGTTTTTGAATGGCTCTACATTTTCTGCGTAGACATATTTGAGTCATTAGTTGTTTTGCTTAAATAATAAATAAAATAAGAATGACTCCAGCAATAAACATATTATCACTATTTACCAATTTTTAAGTGCCTATTTATAATTTAATATTATAAATGTAAGGTTTAAGTTGTCTGCAGAATACTAGACTTATGATGGTTACACAGATCTCTTTAAGTGAAATTTCGATTGCTATAAACCAGTGTGTGGTTCTAAAACAAAACAATGATATTACTCATTAAGGAAAGCACAAAAATTATATCAAAGAACGACTCCTGACTTTCTTGGATTGCATTACAAAATGAATTTTAATATCTTGACAAAATTCAAAAAGACTATTCGATTTTCTAACCAAACAGAAGATAATGAATATTAAATGAAATAACTTAAATGCTGCTTCTAAATAGATATGACATTATTTCAACTTTAATTCAACGATTAATGGATTTTTTTACAATTCTTCAGCCTAATGTAATAATTAATGACTTCATTTTTAAATTTCGTCATTAGTCACGAGTAGAAAACTATGTCGTCTTCATTGACCTGACAGTTGCGCTGAGCACATTCAAGATATTAATTGAATGTGTTTTAATTGATGAAGGTCTAGGAATCTTGCAAAGCTTTAGTGATAATATTAATTGAGATCCCTTTGTTAATTAAATTTATTTAAATAAATAATATGAAAATGTATAATTATTACTTAATACAATTAGTATTTTTTTTTAAATTATAAAAACATATTTAAGTATTATTTGTCATTTTAGTATCTTTTCTGAGATTAACTGACCTCACATAACACCTGACATGGATTTTCACGATAATCTATCGTTAATGTCCCTCATTTCGAAGAATGAGGGTTTTTCCATCACTACCATCTTTCTTCTCTTTCTCCTGTAATTTGACGGAGATTCTTTTGAATTTCTTGAAAGGTTTTCCCCTTTGTTTCGAAAACTACATACATGAAGCATATACCGCAAAGTGTACAGGAAATGGCGAAGAAATAAAACATGACATGCACTCCATACATTATGGATATTTCTCCGAACATCTTATTTATACCGAACGATACAACCCCTAGTACGATAGTTGCTATCGAACTGGCATAACTTTTAACGTTTGTCGGAAATAATTCTGCCACTAATATTGAAGGAATTGCCAATAATCCAACTGCCCAAATAAACGAAAAACTTAGTAGACAAGCGTATGGTATCCAGTTCATGTGGGTTACGTTAAACCCCATATGTTGCAACTTATAGAAAACAGCAAAACCTATATGGACGCAAGCAGTCCCAAAAGTTGAAAGAAGAAGCAGTTTTTTTCGACCCCAACTGTCAACGAGTACTTGTCCTACGAATGCTGTTACTATCATTATGTAGCTCATAACCATGACGTAAATCTCCCTGCTTGCTCCGCCACCTGTTTCTGGGAGTATGGTGGTACTGAACGCCAAAAGAGGGCTTATACCTCCTAATCTCTGGGCGGCTGCAGCAACTAGAACTATCAGCAATGCCCTTCTTCTTGATACTGTAGATATTACATCCATGAAACCGGCTTTGTTCTTCATTTCTGATTCCACGGTTTCTTTAATGATCTTCATTTCGGCATTAACATTTTCATTATTGACAGGGAGATGACGGAATGTCGCAAGGCTCTTCTGGGCTTTTTCTGTTTTTCCTCTCATGACAAGATAGTAAGGGCTTTCTGGGGCGAAGAATACTCCAATAGCAAAGATACCCGGGATAATGAGGTTGGCAATGTTCATTTCATCGTAGGTTAAAAAAGACCCGAGAGTGTATTCGTACGATACTCCAAGAATCATCGCCTGCGACACAATAGTCCCAAGAAAACCTCTTACTTTAACATCAGCAATTTCGGCCAGATAGAGTGGCGTCACAGCGTAGCATATACCCTTCCCTATTCCCGCCAGATATCTAGCCGCGTAAAGATACCACATGTGATTACCAATCATAACGCAAACACTTGCAAGGATGTATGCTACCACAGTCGAATGTAGGACTGCCTTTCTTCCGTATATGTCGCAGAGGTAGGACGCAGGGATGGGAGAGAGGATATTGCCGATGTCCATTATAGCCACCATTGTTGCGATTTGGCTGTTTGTTGCGTTGCAGCATACTTCCCCCTTGAGTAGCTTCTTGATGACAGTTGATGGCCACGTGAGCCATGCTGCAGAAGCCCAACAGCTAAGGCTAACTGAAACAGATAAGGAAGTTTGGTATTAAAAACGCCATGTGTTAAGAAACAGTTTTCCCTACAATCAAAATACCACATTTTATCCTTCATTCATTATGTTGACACTATAATTATGATCTAATGGGATTTTTAGAAATGTTAACTAATAGGACCCAACTTCTATTTAGACCCGTATCCATTCACTATCTATTATTGTGGATTAGATTCGTAGCAGCATCTTATTGATAACCGTTCGGTATGCTAACCAGCCGACTTCCTCGAACATTGTCAGTTCATTATTGTTCCCGTTATTCCTAAAACCTATTAATGATACAGGTATGAGGCTATGTTACGCAATGGAGTAATATGACATTTACTCGATCTTGATTCATGAAAACGTTCGAACAGATCTGGGGCTACTTTATGAACTGGCATTAACAACTAAAAATTAGGACCTAAGAAACCTCTTCTATTCAATCTAGATCTCTTTATTACCTGTCTCTGAAAAGGACACTCAAGGATATTTTATTTAAAAAAATAAACTCTAAAAATGATTCAAATATACAAAGATTATAAGTATTTAAAGCAATGTCGTGTTTATAGAAATTTCTTCTTAAATATAATATATAATATGCCTGTTTCCTTGATACTGGTATATTTCTTCTTAAATATAATATATAATATGCCTGTTTCCTTGATACTGCTATATTTTAAATGTTCTTTTACTGTCCCAATCGAATTAATTATTTATACTGTGTTGGTTTGTTAGTCTCTAAGGGTACATTATTTTAATTTGCATGTAAAATTTTTAATCTTCCTTTTCTTCTTCTTTTTTTTATGTCAATGTATTATTCTATTTCCTTATCATTTCGTATTCTGTAAGTTTGTTGCTCAGTATGAATTGGTCCTAAGATTTTTCTAACAATTGACATTTCTTTTTCTTGATTTGGATCTAGATCAATTTTTTTTTCTTTTGAGAATTTACGTTTCTGCTGCATCGAGGCAATTTGGCTTTATTATCTATTCTGATCTCTTAGTTTTGTGACCTAAGGATGACGTTAAATATTGACCTTTCCCCTCAACACTTCATGAGTCACGTCATAAGGGTGCTTCCGCTCCATAAAGGAGTAAGAAAAGACGATAAAAATTAACGACATCGACCCATTCCCAATCTCACTCGTTTAAGCGGTAACATTAGAATTTTATACTAATAAAATAAAATAAACGTATTTCGGCGAAATTATTAGCATAAATATGCTTTAGCGATGACTAAACTCCGTGCCTTATGCGAGGTGGCCATGTTCGAAAAAGAAGACTGTATGTTATACAGTACATTACATAGGTTTGTCGGGTGGTCCTAAAGCATATTTATGTATGTTCCTGAATTTGAGCAGAAGGCTCTAAACGATTAGTTTCATCGCTTGTCCCTGCTTTGAAAATCACGCACTAACTGTATTTATGGTGATTTTCGCCAATAACAATCCCGTGCCGAAGATTTCCTGGGAGCTGTTGTACTCACTGATAAGTGCCATTATTTTTCTCGTTTAAATATTACTTTATCTCTTACGTACGCTTGTTATTCTACGTAACAATCATTTTAATCGTTATCATAACAAATTTTATCTCTCTAAGTACCTTGTTAAATACAAAAAGGATTCAAAATGAATATTTCTGCGTCAGATATTTTACGGAAAATGATTGTTTTGTATTTCGTTCCTACTTGCCCAATGTTGTAGGTCAGATCATCCCAAATACTTTGTTAATTTTAGTCCGATAATGATCGTATTTAGGGGGAACTCGGGGCGGAACGGGATAGGGCTGGAGAGAGGTGTACATATGCGGATATGTATTTAACTGTGCTTAGAGACGGCAGAGAAGATGCGGTAGCCATTTTGATTAGTTCTGACTGACTGTTTTGAGTGAAGTGATGTTTGTTGTTTTCTGCCGAGTTTTTTGTAACCTTTTTGTCGACTTAAATGCAAAGTAAGCTTCTAATCATTAATGCAAAGCTAATGTTTGTTATCTGCCGTTAATGCACTGTAACGGCAGATAACAAAATAGTCAATAGCTAAAAGAAACACTCGTTGTAAGTATAATTATGACAGGTTTTAGTTCAGCAATCGCCACATAACGTAAATCGTGCTCTCGGGGCGGAACGGGGTGGGGCAGAACAGGATAGTATCCCGTATTTGAGATGGTAATTTTTTTTTTCATTCCTGTTGGTTCGAACGTACGTTAGGAAGACGGACAGGCAAAAATGGGATTTCATTAAAATACCAATTTACTATTAAATGCAATTAAAAAAGCAATAACCAATTAAAACGTTAGGTTAACAGTGATAAAACCCCGTTGAAAAGAACAAAACTAACAATTTCGAAGTTTTAGGTGCTTATTTCTCCGACTGTCATCGCCCCATCGAAAATTACATCTAAACGTTTTTTGTGGGGAATTTAATAAGCTTCAGAATGGTTACCTCCACTTACCATGATTTCCCAACCCATTCCCGCTCACAACTCATGCGCTGGAGAAGACAGCGAAGACGTTGAGGAAATGTTAGTTTGTAAATATTGCCAGGACGACAAGTAATATAGTGTATTTTCTGTTTTATTTCAAAATGCAACAAAAATTATAATTTTTAAATTTTCTTAACTTAAGAATTTGTGTATGAAAACCCTTATCCCATTCTGCCCCGTATGCGAGGCAGAACGGGAAATATGTAGACTTTTTTTGAAAATTGTAAAAAAATTGTTTTTACTTACAATTAACTACTAACCATTTTACATGTGTTTAGTAACAATATAAATACATGTTTTACGCCTTAATTATGGGTTTCGTTTGATTACCCTATTTATTAAAAATCTATAAACATTACGTATCCCGTTCCACCCCGAGTTCCCCCTACTTGTCTAATAAATTATACTAAAACTCCGCCATATTAGTGCTTTTGTTAATTATTTTCATCACATTATATACCTTTAGCCGGATTCTGCTGGTTAAAGACCTTCTTTTTTTATAGACAAATTAATACTTTACCATCGCATTAATTTATCATGTCCACTGATTCAATACATATATATATATATATATATATATATATATATATATATATATATATATATATATACATACATATATATATATACATATACATATGTATATATACATATATATATATATATATAATACTATTTATAATATATATAAAGTATTTGAGTTACTATTCATTCTCTCCTTGAAAAATGGTGTATTTTATCAGGCCATTTATTTATTAATTCCACCGAGTGAAGAGGGCACATCTGGTCAGTGCGCTTTGTTGCCTGATTCATTTTACTCAAGCAGAAAATTGTTTGTTTAAAAGTTTTATGTTCTCTTTTTATGCCGCTTTTTACTAAAAAATTACTTCCTTCTTTTACTTTCATATGAAATTCAATGCAGTTCAAAAGAATTAATTCATTAAATGTATTCTGTTGGAATGTATTCTATTTTTCCTATCGGAATCATTTCAATTATTTTAATGTTGGTTTGAGTGGTTTTAGAATGAAAATACCCTTGACAGTAGGAAGAGATTTTGCCCTCACGACTAATTTAAAAAATACCGCTTAGAAATGTCCACTATGTTATTTAGCTGTGAGGCTTAAAATTATGAGGCTCTTAGTGTAGCTCCTGATTTACATGACAACGTTTCAATAACTGGTGTTTCATATTGGAAATTTAATGCATATTCTGAAAACGTGGTCGTCATTTACGATACATAGATCAGAAATCCGGAAAACACAGTTTTTCATAAGAAAACCCATTAGTTTTGACAATAGACAAATGTTTGAATAGCTCTGCTGCATGTTAAGATAGGACGTTCATTTCTGCGTCCCTGAACTAAACATGAGGTGCAGAACAAACCCTTAAAGTTATGACATCTCAATGTGGGGACACCCTGTATATCTAAATAATGAAGTATTTGTTGGTTAATAAGTTCCTAACTTAGATATTGTGAATGTTATTATTAAATATTCGGTTTCTATTCCAATTTTCTTACCTATAACTGCGAATCCATATTGAATCAGCGTTCCTCTCTTTATGGAAAACATCCTCCCTTCTCGAGTTGTATGATTTTGGGAAATGAATTCGTGTGACTAGATTCCTTATCAAGCCGAATTCATTATCAGCGAGGTATTAATGTGGCGTGGTCCCTTATGTTTATGCAAATATTTTTTCATGTTAATCTTGGAATTTTCAGATGTTTAACACGCTGCATACACCCACTTCATGTCCATTAAGAAATCGGATTATCATTGATCCCCACACGCTTACACGTATAATCCTTAATCAACGCAGATGATTCAAAAGCGTTGCGCGATTACAGATTTTTGTTATATAATGTAAAGCCCAAGATACTCAACCAACCAATTTCTTTATAAATACCATGAATTAAAAAAGTTCGAAAGCATTATAAAAATAATTTAAGACTCCCATGAGGGTCAATTCACGTCAAATCACCCAATTTTAATATATGTCCGTGCCATCATATCTCAGATATTTTTCAAATTTTTTTCATGAATAGAGATGTATGAGATAATCTCAAATTAATTTTTTTTATCAAAAATTGAAGCAGGGGGAATTTTTTGAAATATTTGGTATTTGCATGATTTTGACTACTGCCTTCCTGATATCAGTGTTGAAAAAAAGTCCGTCTCGCAGGAAATACATCATCATAGCGCGGTTCCGTTCATATCCCTAGTCTAATTTGGAAAGATTAAAATAGAAGCAGTTATTATTTTGGTTCCACCAGTCTTTTTTTTAAATTAATTATTTTAATGGCGTGTCAACCCTTAAGGTCACTAACGCCATTCCTGTGTGTAGTAAAGTCTTGAAAGGTCATGATTTACCATCTTACCTGGAAGGGTCGGCTAACACTAGAAACTGTCCCGCTAGTTACAAGGTCTTGGAATCCTGGAAATCTATATTTCTAACAATAAATTGTTTTTGTTATTTTACTTAAACAGTTTTATTGCCAAATACATTATCCAACTATAAGCAATTAAAAAATAACAAGGAATAAAACAGACAAAAAGAACCATTCGAATAAGCGAAATCAATTACTTTAAAGTTTTAAGCTCTTATTTCTCCGATTGACATGGCATAATCAAAACTTTCATTAGAACCTTTTTTGTAGAGCATTTAGTAAGCTTTCGAATGGTAACCTTCCGCTTCACAAGATTGTCAACGGTTTTCGAGATACTAACGAAAGTATACAAAGTTACCAAACCTTTTTTTGTCTGTTAATAAAATATTTTATTCTAACCCTTCCTTAACTCCAAACGTAACCAAAATTTCAACATATTAGTTTTGATGAAAGTAGAACATGCAGAAAATGTTTCAACTGAATCCCATGATTCTAAGTACCCAAACCAAAAACGGTATTCAAAAACTATTTTTCTAATTTTCTCGAAAACGGTTAAAGCTATCGCTTCGAAAATGGTTTCATTCGTTTTCCTAGCCCAGGAAGCATATAAAACGAGTACTTACAAGCTTATGAACTCAAAAACGTAAGCGTTACGATTGTTTTTGCGCGAATTTCGCCCCAAACGCCATCTTCCAGTAGGCGGATTTTGCTGGTTAACGAACTTGACCTTTCAAATTAGACGAAAGATTTTTGTACCAAATCTCATCAAAATCGGACCATTCGTCTAGGAGCTACAGAGCGAACAGACATATATATATATATATATAAATTTGAACCACCGTTATTTTCGGTCTCTAGGGGTTCTGAAACGCGAAATTTTCTAGTCGGCACTTCCGGATTGTTTCATTGTATCGACCTTATAAGCGGGGTTCCCTATGGGGGAGGGAGGAACCGCGCTAAAAACATTAGTGTTTCCTTGTTTTTCAACAAATCCGGTTGTTCTTGGTATCAAATTAAAGCTAATGCTTTTCTCTATCAAAATAAGCTATAATAGTGATACTGCAGGCAATAGTGTCATGCCACTAATCGCGCAAAGTTATTTTTTATACTTTTTCATTAGGTTGGTTCAGTAAGTCATACCTCAGAAATCACAATTACCACATGCATCATAATTTTTTTCTAGAAAGATCAAACAATGTACTAGTTATGTTCAATAAATAACAGTTGTGTTTTTCGCGGTTATGAAAAAAAAAATGTTTTCTTAGGAAAAAGTTCACTTAAAATGTCAACTTCGTAAAATGTAATTTAAAGTTTTTCTGAGCTCAAAGTAACTCAACACATTTATTATAATCAATAAAATTATAACCTATTATATTACAAGGACATTTGACATTAATTTCAGATTATTCACTTTTATTTTGATAGAGACAAGCATTAGCTTTAATTTGATAACAAGATCAGCCGGATTTGTTGAAAAACAAGTAAAACACTAATGTTTTTCTAAACTGATATCAGGAAGGCAGTAGTAAAAATCATGCAAATACCAAATATTTAAAAAAATTCCCCCTGGTTCAATTTTTAAAAAAAAAATCTGAAAAAATTAATTTGAGATTATCTCATACATCTCTATTCATGAAAAATTTTTGAAAAATATCTGAGATATGACGGCACATAGCACTGGGCGTTTTGACATGAAATGACTCAAGTTCTAAATAATTTTTATTTTATTGCAAATATGTAATAAAAAGTTTATCTCGCTTGGAGGGCATGTTCTTAGTGCATTTGCAGGTATTACTTCCTGGCATGTTCTTATATCTTGAATGATTTAGGAAAGCTAAGAATATAAATTCTCTAATGCTTCGCTATCAACGGAACGAAAGCAACACTTTAAGAATGATACTGGTAGAACCGTTTACTCCGACAGAAGTCTTCAGAATGGCCACATCTCCCTTATTACGATTTCTCAATCGTTTTTGAGTTATTTACTCAAATTTAAATTTCGGCATAATCGTACTATTATTATTACCCACGTTCCTGTTTACTCATACCGACTATTCTTTCGCGTGTATGATAACGAAACAGGGTATACGTCGTGAACCGTTGAACGTAATCGGTTCATTAGAAGTTGGGGTTTATTAGTAGCCCGGGCGTTGGTTGATGCTTCTACCACTGGGAGCGCAGATCACGGAAGCTGTATCCGGTTTCTACTATACATTGAATCAGCTGTTTATTATAAATATAAAAAAGCAAAATTATTCGAATGTGGAGGTTATATTAAGCATATTATTCAGGGCAGGGATTCAGTTTACACTACCTCACTTTTGAGGGATGTGTTTAGTTATGCACCTCATGCGTGACGGACTTTTTATAATATGTTGCTTGTGGAGTACTATGGTTATCAACAGGGCAGTTATTTTTGTGGTAAGGCGAAGTCCTAATATATGAGTTTCGGTTGGAGTAGTATTTGTGTCAAAACTGAGCAAACTTCGTACGAAGACAGTAATTAAAGCAGACGCACTGTTTACTTCATGTGATATCAGTAATGTGGTTATTATATTTCATAGAAAGACAGCGAATAATGAACTTCAAACAGTTCAATGGAGAATCTTCAAAGCTGTCATTGAGAGCTTATTTAACAAACACTCGTCAAAAATGTGGTATGTTGTGGAGGTTATATGCGGAGCTTTCTATATTTTCAGTTATTGGAAGAATATGTAAGATATTGAACATTTAATGTTAAATGATTGCATTTAATGACGATCAATGATTTTTCTACTTCTTGAATGATAACGCTGGATTTCAGAAAAATTCTCCATAATCTTTGATCTGGCGAATTTTATGAAAATCAATGCGGAAAGAAGAAATCGCAAAGAGCACGAGGATCGTGAGGAACTTTGGCCTTGATAAAATATAATTTAAATGGTTTTATGTTCATCCTCGGGATGATGCGGTGTCTAATAATTCAACAGGTGGTTTGAAATGGACGAATGTGCATTTAAATTTGTATGCAGTATAAAATACTTTAGATCACTTAAAGTTTTATAGCAAACTAATTACCTACTTACATCGATTCGGATTATCTAGTTACGTGGAAGTTGGCTGCTTGGAGTAACTCACTTCGATTATTTTTAAGATTTCTTCAGTGGGGTTTTTAAGTGTCTTTGGTAGCTCGGTATGCAGAGTAATATGTTGACGAATACCTCCGCTTCTTCTTCTGCCTTTTCAGAATCCGTCAGATGTTCTCAAGAGAAAATGTGAGTAAGAAGAAGAAGAAGAAGAAAGACTGGTAGATACAGAAATAGTTTTAAATGTACATTGTACCGTATTATAACTAGTAAATGGTGTACACTTTTCAACTTGGGGTTAGCTGTTACTATCTTTTTAGGAGCTATAATTAAGTAAAATACACAATTAAATTATATTTAATAAACACTTTTAACATTGTAATAATATAATTTTGTTATAATTAATTTATAATGTATAATAATTTATTATTTATCAAATGTTTGATTTTTTATGAAAAACAAAATTGGATCAAATTTTATAATATTTATTTTTTTAACAAATATCTGAGGCAACATTTTATAAGTTTTATAAAATACATTAAAGGATTAAATCTAAAAAAGTTTCTGAACACCAGTCATCAGACGTTATGAAAATTTCCAACAAAAAAAAAGTAACAGTCATATTCCTGTAGTTTAATTAATATTCACGAATCTATATTTAAGTATAAGTCAATTAATACAAATTAATTTGAAGAACTAGATTTAATAGTTATAGAAATAGACTTAACTTATATATGAGGATTAGATAGTTAGCCGTCGAGGTGATAAGTAAAGATGGAATGGTTGGGATTCGGCTAAATAAACCTCAATATGATTTTGTTTTAAAAAATCTATATTTCGGACGTTTCGGCTACTCATTGGTAGCCTTCGTCAGCAATAGAAATGCCGAGCGGCAGAGGAAGACCAAGGTTGGCAATTAAGTAACCATTGTAGAGTGTCTAAGGACACTCTACAATGGTCCTTAGACACTCTACAATGGTTACCGGTTCCTGTTGATCACCGATGTTAAGAAACGTCGGGTGTAGTCGAATGGGTGACCAAGTGCTGTTGGCATTATAAAAGGGTGGCAACCTGTAGATGGCCCGGCGTTAATAGCTCAATTGTTGATAAGCCGTTAAACAAAAACAAGAACGTTTAGTCCAGGGTTCATCTGTAAAAACGTAGGCTTCGGCAACGTATACTTGGATGTTTAGACGGGGTGGTTAATTTTCGCGGGAATGTCTTCGAAACCAGTCAAATAACAATAAACATTTCTGGAACTTTTTGTTTTAAGTATGAACAATTTTGATAAAATCACATATTTGTTAAACTTCTTTTTCTTGTAACTCCGAAAATATTCACACTAGAGACTTTCCGTCAACAATGTAACAATTATTTAGAAATGTTAAATTTAGGACTGTGGAGGAGGAAGTGATGTAGTTTATCCATGTCATCCTTTCTTACCTTCGTATTTTTTTTTTGTATGCAATATACAATTAACGCTACTATATAATTTTGTGCAGTTTCGCTCCTTTTAAAAATACAATAGGTATAAAAAAGGGGTAAAAAATAGACAAGGTTGTATATAATTTTTTTGGCAGTGTAAAATGCATTTAGGATTAAAAATAAAACAAATGCACTCACGCATTTAAAATAATTTTGATAGTTTGACAATTAGGACGGCTACAGGATTAATTTGAAGTTAAAAATTAATTACACTTTTTTCTTATAAAACTATTGAATATCTCCGTGAATTTTCAACGGAATTGAAATCAGTAAATGACGCCGGAAAGTGATAAAACTGGCCTAATTTGACGGTTTAAACCAACTTCAATCCAGTGGATCCTTAGTAATTTTAAAGCGTCTTTTTGCGATCCGTACAATGCCCTTTACTGATTTCTATTTGGATGGAAATTTGTGGAGATATTTACTTTGTTAATAACTTATGGGGAGTTTACGGTCCGTTGTTGTGTGTGCCTCTTGGTCCATGTGTTTCGCATAAGATAAGCCTTGGTGGATAAGCAATGTACAATAATTGTACATTGCTTACAATTATTGTAAGCTAGTTTATATCACTTAATTTCACACTTTATATCAGTTGTGGTGTTTTCATTCATCCAGCCAGCTGTTGCTTATCTGTTTTCTTAACTTTTTTTGATGCAGTTTCTCTGCATTTACATTATAATAAATTTTTTGTTTTGTTTCCGTGGCATTGACTGCTGAGACCATTAGCACTAATACACTGAACAACTTTACAGTAAATTTAGTGAACTGGCTTTTATATGTAAATGGGTATTTAGGCCTTTAGCTTTGTTTGAATTGCACCATCATAAAATGGTTAAACAAATTAACAGTATAGTCAAATACACGAGAAATAATATAAATGTATTTAAATAAATATACAGAGTATTTGACTCGCTAAAGCAAATTATTTAATGATTATTATTTGTTAATTATAATATTTATGTTTGGTCTTTGTGGATAAACCTCATTATTTGGTTACAGTTCGTTGTAGAATTCCTAAAGAGAGATCAATGTGGAAGGAACTATGCCGATATTAAGCAACATGGGTTGTCTCCCCACTCTGTTATATGCCTTCGTCTGTGATTTTCTGAAGATGGTTTTGAATTTCTTGAAACGTTTTCCCTTTCGTTTCGAAGAGTGCGCGAATGAAAATGATTCCGCATATTGTACAGGAAATTGCGAAAAAATAAAACATGACTTCCGCTCCATAATTTTCTGATATTTCCCCGAACATCTTGTTTATACCGAATGATACGATCCCCAGTACAATAGTCGCTATTGAGCTGGCGTAACTTTTGACATTTGTCGGAAACAATTCTGCCACTAGTATTGTTGGAATTGACATTAGTCCAATGGCCCAAATAAATGAAAAAATCAGTAAGCAAGCGTAGGGTATCCAGTTAACGTGTGGTACGTTCAGTCCCAATGGCTTTAGCATGTAGAAAATAGCGAATGTCATGTTGACTGCAGCGCACCCAAATGTTGACAGCAGAAGTAGTTTTTTCCGACCCCAACTGTCCACCAATACTTGTCCAGTGTAGGCTGCTATTATCATTATGTAACACATTAGCATGGCGTAAACCTCTCTACTTGCTCCTCCGCCAGTTTCTGGAAGTATTCTTGTACTATACGCCAACAGAGGGCTTATACCGGTCAATCTTTGGGCGGCTGCTGCCATAAGTACTATCAGTAATGCCCTTCTTCTTGATGCTGTCAAAAATACATCCATGAAACGGGCTTTGTTCTTCATTTCTTTCTCCAATGACTCTTCAATCATTGCCATTTCTTCGTTAAGGCGTTCATGATTAAGCGGAAGATGTCGGAATGTCGCAAGACTCTTTTTAGCTTGTTTCGACTTTCCCCGCATGACAAGATAGTACGGACTTTCTGGGGCAAGGAAGAGCAAAATTCCAAAAATGACTGGCACTGCGAGGTTTGCAATGTTCAGTTCTTGGTATGATACAATCGCTCCAAGCGTGTTTTCGTAGGCCATTCCGAAAATTGACGACTGCGCCATTATTGTTCCGAGCACTCCTCTGATCTTTACATCCGCAACTTCAGCCAGATACAGTGGCGTAACAGCGAAACAGACACCTTTACCAATTCCAGCCAGAGTCCTCGCCGCGTATAGGTACCACACATTATTCCCCACTAACACACAAACACTAGCAAGAATGTATATGACCGCTGTCGAATGTAGGACTGCTTTTCTTCCGAATGCATCGCACAGATACGATGCTGGAATCGGAGAGAGGATGTTGCCAAAGTCCATGAGGGCAACCATTGTTGAAACCTGGCTACCGGTTACATTACAACAAGCTTGTCCTTCTGCTAGCTTACTGATGACAGATGAGGGCCAAGTAAGCCAGGAACCGGATACCCAGGAACTTAGACTCACTGAAACAGTAACCAATTCTTAAAACATTTAGTATAATTAAAGAGTACATAAATTCCATTAGTTTTATTGTCACGCCCAATAATACAGATAGATATAGCACTTATACTTTGCTGAAAGCTCGTGAGAACTCAAGCTGGGAATCACTAGTTATGTAGAAATTCAAAGAGAAAGTTTGAAATTTAATTAGGAATCATAAAACGTTTTTAATTAAGCTTGAAACGAAGGAGGTCGATTTAACTTAATACGTACCAGTATTCAGTACACACACATACCACGGGGGTAAAAATGTGTCATAAAAACCTCAAAAAAAAGAATTAAAGATGATCACTTGGTTCAGAATTTTGGGATGTAATAGTGTTTTAATTGGCTAACTATTTCAAGTTGTAGGTTATTAGTAACCATACCCCCGAATCCCCCCTCCCAGAATATATATCCTATACACGCCCCTGACTCATAGGTACAGACACTCACAGTTGTAGGTTATTAGTAACCATACCCCCGAATCCCCCCTCCCAGAATATATATCCTATACACGCCCCTGACTCATAGGTACAGACACTCACAGTTGTAGGTTATTAGTAACCATACCCCAGAATCCCCCCTCCCAGAATATATATCCTATACACGCCCCTGACTCATAGGTACAGACACTCACAGTTGTAGGTTATTAGTAACCATACCCCCGAATCCCCCCTCCCAGAATATATATCCTATACACGCCCCTGCCTCATAGGTACAGACACTCACAGTTACTGTTCCTTAAGCAGGAACAGATGTCTTCTAACAGTTTGCGACGAGGTTTTCTTTAGAGAAAGGCGATTTTGGCGCGAAAATATTTTTTGGAACCACACTCAAGCCAGCAGCTATTTATTGAATTTAAATTCTTGATATTTTGTGTTTTAAGCTTTCTAAATAATAACCGAGCTATAAGCAGACGGAGTAGTGGCGAGTTGGACCCTTTATTCACCTCAAATCTTGTTTACTTTTTTTAATTTATTTATTTTGACATTCCCGGAACTTTGGCGATGATATATTTTACTAGTTTAATAACATACTAGTCGAAATCAAAAACTAAATAAATTGATAGAAATTAATGTAATCCTCAATGGCATTGATTGGAATATATGAGCCCTAGTACACGCGCTTTGAAATGTTTCTTTTTAATTAACGGTTCGTCGTGTCCATTAACAGTGTACAGTGTGATAGGTGCAGTTGGATTAGCCTCAGCGTAATACGATAAATCCACATTGAAAAAACCGAGGGATTCGGTTTAAGCCATAGCTGCGCAAACTGGAAGGGCACTTTTCTCTACAATTGCATTTGGCGAGTCCGCTCTTTTATTCTAGAACGCCTTATATAAACAGAAATAGACTGTGTGTTCTTTATAAGTTGAAACCATATTTTCCAAATCTCCTCGAACATCCGGACAGCCCAATTGTATCTTGTTTGAACGAGTTAGATACCTCTGAACGTCAAAAGTTATCTTTATTCTTGGCATATCTGTAATTGTATAAAATGGCTCTTAATCACCGGGATCAGATAAAGCTTATTGTTACGTCACTGACCTATGTTAAATAAAATTGTTTGTCCACCGCTTAAATAGTCTTTGTTCGTTAGCAGTTGCTCATAGTGAAATCCATGATAGTTAGGACAAGTTTTGGCTGTCGATTACTCGCACGTGGGGAAATAGCTTTGCAATCGTAAATGTTTGAACTTCAATCATCGTGCTACAGGCTGAGTTCAACATTTGTGGTGTTTGGGTTATATAACATTATCCTGATTTGTTCCTAATTTTTTTTTATTCTGTCATTCGGGAGGTTGTTTATGTCCCCATTTTTTGTAGCTTAAACTATAAAAATAAGGATTTTTGCTGCATTAATTTTTAGCATAATTTTCCGTTCACATCACGGTACGATGCTTATATGGTCAACCTGACGTTTCAACCTATTGGTCAAGAAATTTCAGAGTACATACGACCATTCGAAAGTTTAATCCATTTCGTGCAAAAAAAAAGGTTCATTTCGATAAGGCCATCTATACCGGTGAGATTGGAGGGATTTTTCAAGGCTATAAGAAACTACATACCTATAGGGTGCGAATTTCCCTAAACATCTGCGGTGGATCAAGGGATTCTTTCCAGCACAAACGAAATGAATATTTGCTCTTTTAATATGAATTATCATTTACTATTGAAAGTTTTCCAATCACATGAAAGGTTTTCCCCACGTGATCCTTGACATAAAAGCTCGACACTAAGGATAATAGGACGTCAATCTGATTACTGTTTGATACTCCCACGGAAAAGGGGAGATGAAAAGCTAAAGGTTTTTCAGAGGAAATGCAACAACCGGTTCAAAGGGGAGGGGGGAAATTAGTAGAGTGTGGTGAAATTGTTACAGACCTACATTGCTTATATATTTGGCTGAGAGCATAGAGACAAATATATAGGTATTTATTTGTCTGTTCGCACTCTTTGGACAAAGTTCGACCCTTTGGTATCAGTTAAATAAAATATTCTAGCAGTATATCGCACTAGTATTTCTAAAGTGACACAACACAAAAATCGGTTTTATTCACACCATCATAGTTATGACTATGAAAGACATGGTAAATTTCTCTTTATCAACCATCAAAACTGTATGTATCTAGCTTCAGAGCTTGTACACTAGAGGGCACTTGTGTCACCCTTCCAGTCTTAATCCTAGGCCCCCTACAAAGGCAAGAGTGACACATTCTCAGTTGAGTTTTATTTTGAGTTGTGTCACTTTAGACATACTAGTGCGATATGTTTATATCAATTTCGCCAGACTATACTAATGTGATCCTACTGTAAGGTGAAGGTATACCTATATAAATAAAATATTGATTTTAGCGCGGTTCCTCCCTCCCCCATAGGGAGGAACCCCGCTTATAAGGTTGATACAATGAAACAATCCGGAAGTGCCGACTAGAAAATTTCGCGTTTCAGAACCCCTAGAAACCGAAAATAACGGTGGTTCAAATTTGTATATATATATATATGTATATATTTATATATATATATATATATATATATATATATATATATATATATATATATACATTTGTCTGTTCGCTCTCTAGGTAGAAGACGAATGGTCCGATTTTGATGAAATTTGGTACAAAAATCTGTCGTCCAATTTGAAAGGTCAAGTTCGTTAACCAGCAAAATCCGCCCACTGGAAGATGGCGTTTGGGGCGAAATTCGCGCATAAAAAAATCGTAACGCTTACGTTTTTGAGTTCATAAGCTTGTAAGTACTCGTTTTATAGGCTTCTTGGGCTAGGAAAACGAATGAAACCATTTTCAAGGCGATAGCTTTAACCGTTGTCGAGAAAATTGGAAAAATAGTTTTTGAATACCGTTTTTGGTTTGGGTACTTAGAATAACGGGATTCAGTTGAAACATTATCTGCATGTTCTACTTTCATCAAAACTAATATGTTGAAAGTTATGTCACGTTTGGAGTTAAGGAAGGGTTAGAATAAAATATTTTATGAACAGACATGAAAAGTTTTGGAAACTTCGTATACTTTCATTAATATCTCGAACACGGTTGGGAAATCGTGGTAAGTGGATTGAAACTATTTGAAAGCTTACTAAATTCTC
This sequence comes from Gonocerus acuteangulatus, assembly GCA_946811695.1. Taxonomy (NCBI): domain Eukaryota; kingdom Metazoa; phylum Arthropoda; class Insecta; order Hemiptera; family Coreidae; genus Gonocerus; species Gonocerus acuteangulatus. The sequence continues at coordinate 103,933,708 of OX328124.1, read as the reverse complement.
TACAAAAATGATTCTAACACTATTTTTGATTAGGTTATGTCAATCGGAGAAATAAGTGCTTAAAACTTCAAATACGTCTGTTTTGTTCTTATGAACTGGTTTTTGTCGTTCTTTTTGTAATTTTTGTCTCTTTCCCTTGGTTTTTTATTGCTTTTTATTTTTGTAATTTCTTATGTTGTATTTGTAAGGAAAATGTATGTGTGTGTAAAACAGGATAGGTAAAATGAGACCAATTTTCTGTCGTCAGAAATAATAAAAAGTTTTGGGAACTTCGTATAATTTCTTAATATCTCGAAAACGGTTGAAAATCTTAGGAAGCGAAAGGTTACCATTCGAAAGCTTACTAAATGGTCTACAAGAAAGGTTCTAAAGAAAGTTTTGAATAAGCGATGTCAATCGGAGAAATAAGTGCTTAAAACTTTTAAGTAATTGATTTCGCTTATTCGAACTGTTCTTTTTGTCTTTGATTTTGGTACTTAGAATTATGGGATTCAGTTGAAACATTTTCTGCAAGTTCGAATTTTATCAACACTAATATGTTGAAATTTTGGTTACGTTTGGAGTAAAGGAAGGGTTAGAATAAAATATTTTATTAACAGACAAGAAAAGTTTTGGTAACCTTTTATACTTTCTTTAGTATCTCGAAAACCGTTGACAATCTTGGGAAGCGAAAGATTACCATTCGAAAGCTTGCTAAATGGTCTACAAAAAAGGTTCTAAAGAAAGTTTTGAATAAGCGATGTCAATCGGATAAATAAGTGCTTAAACTTTGAAGTAATTGATTTTGTTTATTCGAACGGTTCTTTTTGTCTTTGATTTTGGTACTTCGAATTATGGGATTCAGTTGAAACATTTTCTGCATGTTCTAATTTCATCAAAACTAGTATGCTGAAAATTTACTTACGTTTGGAGTTAAGGAAGGGTTAAATTAAAATAATTTATTAATAGAGATGAAAAGCTTTGGAAACTTCGTATACTTTCCTTAATATCTCGAAAACGGTTGAGAATCTTGGTAAACGGATGGTTACCATTCGAAAGCTTACTAAATGCTCTAGAAAACAGGTTCTGAAGAAAGTTTTGATTAGGCGATGTCAAACGGAGAAATAAGTACATATAACTTAGAAGTTTGATAAACGATAATTGATTTCGTTTATTTATACGGTTCTTTTTGTCTGTTTTTATTTCTTGTTATTTTGTTATTGCTTCTAGGAGGAGGATGTATTTCTCAATAAAACAGGGGAATAAATACAAATTCTTTGAACCTGTAACAGAACTGAAAACGTAAATATTCTCCGTGTAGGGTCCGTCCGGGTCGAGGTAGTAGGCCGGTTCAGGTAGGCTTTTATTGCACTTCATAAATCAAGATTCATTGTTCTCATCAAGCATTCTAGGACAGCTGACAGTTACCTTTACCTGTAGGAAGTCATGCAGCCAAATGCTATACTAGAAATATAATTATATTTTGTAGTTGAATGTGGCCGTAGTTCAATAAAAAATAACACTACTTTCTCATTTTCATGTACAATTTTATTTTGTTTAATTGCATTTAAAAGTAAAATAGATATGTTAGCACTGCAAGTTAAGTAAATTAGAAATATATTCGTAGAAGAGTCTTCGTAGACCGAAACTTGGGACGGCAGAAAGAGTAATTTCTGCTTAGGATAGTTTCATCCCTAGCCGAAAATCTTTTTTTTTTTTTTTCATTTTTGTTTACATTTGGAATGATCCAAACAAAGTAATAACTGTTTCTATTCTAAGTCTACAAAATAACACTAGATATATGAATGGAACCGCGCTAAGATGACGCAGTTCCTGCGAGTCGGACTTTTTTTTTTTATATATGTTGTGCTAATGTACACTTACTACTATGTTATAGAGGAAATCTGTATGGAATATTAAGAAATGGAAATCATTGGATCAGCATCCTAAAGACATAAAGTTTACACAAAATATCCTACGCAACTGATTCGATTTTAAAATAAATGTTTTTCTTTATTGTATTTTTTCGCAATTTTTTTTTTCATTTTTAATTGTTCTATTTGAATCCGACAGCAAAATAACTGTATTTAACCTCTAAAAGGGACGGGGAAAAGCTCCATTATTCAGATGGTCAGTGATAATCCAACAAATTTGATATGTTTGGGGCAGTTTTCTCAGAACAAATTTTGCCTATCGAAATTAAAACGCAGATCTTATCCCGAAAATGATTTCTTGTTCCATTGGTTTCATATCTTTCGGATGATATATTGTATTAGTCAATAAATGTAAAATTAATAAAACTTAACTCAGGGAGTAACATCACCATCTACTAGCTAACTTGCAGTCGGTGGAATTTCCTTGACAGCCAACTATTGTTAATTGCGCTCGACTCTGGACTATAAGAAAACTCGTAATTTGCTGCGTTTACCTCTGACGCCAATTCTCAAGCTCGCCGTGTAACATCAAATCACTCATTAGAAGCCTTCAGAAGCACCAAAAGTGTTCATATTACTAAAGTGTCAAATCAATTCGTATTTTTTTGTGTCTAAAATACTGCAATCTAGTTTTCCTCATTATCCCGTAAACGTAAAAATATGACGTATTGATGTGTTTGGATTCACGCAAAGCTCGGATCGAATGTTTACTTGGTTTCAAGTTTTGGTTCATCTCCGAATTCAAACACTGCTCAAACGTGCGGTTGTCAAATCCCGATCGAGGGCTCATAAATAAGTTATTATTTAATGGAAATTTGATGTTATTGAAGTATTTTTATATAACTACACCGTTACTATAATTCTTATAAAGTAAACTTACGCTCACTACTCGGTAGAAATTGTTTTTTTTTAAATATATTTACTCCGTTTATAAGTATATATTTTATTAGCAGTATCTTACCTGCAAATGCAAATCCATACTGTATGAGAATTCCTTTCTCAATACTAGCCATGCTACTGAAGTTGTTTGATAATTACAAGTGATTTTTATTTTCTATGAAACGTTATCAGCGTTAGACTATTATCTGTTGATCACATCTTAATAAGTACTTTAGATTTAATGAATAATTTAAGATTGTACAATATTTTTCAGAGAATGTAATGGGCTAATTACTTTCTATTGTTTCATCATGCCGTACCTCTTTCATCGTTGGGGGCAAAGGGCTTATTTTTCGATGAAAAAGTTGACTTTAAAATTTATTATTTTATTTTAGTTTTACACCATTTTGGTGACAACTTTTTCGTGATAATTAGTAATCCTTTAACTTTTACGTGTTATTGACTCCACAAAAAAAAAAAAAAAAAAAAAAAAAAAAAAAAAAAGCTTTCAATATGGGCATATTGGTCTTAGGAAAAGTACTACAATTTGGAATATATGGTGCTTTCTTGGTCTTGATGATTTAGGTCGGTCTTCTGGTAATTAAACAGTGAAATATTGGTCTAATAATTATTATATATTTTGCTAAGATTTAATGAATTTGCTTACTCGATTAAAAAAAAAAAATTTTTTATTGAGTCAAACCTGTTGCATTTGAGAATCACTTACTTTTCCTTGAGAAATCCTAATTCGCGCTCGATGTTTTAATTTGTCCCATCGAAAAATGTATTTGATGCTTAGTCATCAATAAAAACAAGGCCTAATGCCTATATTATTTCTTTTTTTAAGTAGTTATATTAAAATAAATAGTAAAAAAGAAGTAGGTAAAACTAAAACGGTAGGTAGCAAACTTTTTTTTTTTAATTTTGATTACAGAATGCATAAATAAAATATATTGTTCTGACGTATGAAATAATAATATCATGCCTTCATTGAAGTCCAACCTTTTCAATGTGCGCTTCTCTGTTACTCATGCACTTATAATGAAAAGCTCATATTAGGATATTTACTTAACTTTGGCAGTTCGCTCTTTGTTGGATCTCGGCTTCTTTGACAACTTTATTATTTTTCTCATGTTGATTATTTTCCCTTACTTTTTTTTTAAATTACTGTTTTCCAAATCTTCTGTCCTACTCTACTAGGCTTTCCTTCTTTTGTACTCATTAACGTATCTCCTTAGGAAGTTTATTACCATTTTTTGACGAGCTAACCTTGTGTCATCTGCTCCACTTTTTGAAAACATTTTTACTTTGTGCTAACAGAAAGATGTGCTCTAGGGGTCCCAATATTAAAATCCATGCATTGATTACCAGAAATGATATGTATGAAATTAAATTTCATTTACAAAGTTCATTCTGAAAAGATATATTTTTACGCATTTTGAACGCTTATATTTTTTATGAACAAATTTTTAGCTTCGCTTTAACTCTTCAAATATTTCATTAGAAACACTTGGAATGAAAACTATCTACTGATCAAAATGATGAAGCGGCATTATATCTTAATATGAGGGCCATTAGTGTTTTTTTTTTTTTTAATTTAAATAATTTAAAATGGTTTAATATAATTAGAATGACAATCTTATTAATCCGAAGGGGGCTGTAATATTGAACTTGGGGTTACCTGTAACTCTTTATTGTTATTCAAATCTGGTCCTAACTTATTAAACCAAAAATACACTTTTCTTTTTGTTTTTTTTTTATTTGAAATTCCCCTAATTTATGTAAAACATTAAAATTTTCCTAAAATAATTTTCCTGGGTCGATTTTAATTTTACAGTTTTGTTTATATATTATTAAGTTTTTTGTGTAATATCATCATGAAAAATAGGAATGGGATGAAGATGTTCGGAGAAGGGTATATCATTTTGGTGTTTTTTAATTAAATATATTTGTAATTTGTATTTCAAATTATAAATGAGTATTACACATATTTAAAATTAAATTAGTAATATCAGTACTTTATTAATAATGTCGCTTATAAATGCTGCAGGGAGGACATAGTACCCCGTGCAGCTTCTGAGTTATCATTTTTTACATATCTTTTCGTAACGTTTTTAGTTGTTGGTGGGTTCGGAGATCTTCCTATAAGGAATATGTACAATTTAAATACTAACATATTTTTAATAGATTGCCTTGCAATTGGACTAGACAGTTCTATTTTCCTTCTTGCTCGACACTTTCTCCAGTATTTCTTGTATTTCGAGAAAAGATTTGCCCCTAGTTTCGAATACAAAAAATATGCAGAACACTGTGCAAACCAAACAGGCAAACGAGAAGTAAAAGTACATGTATTGTGTCGGGAGTTCTCTGAATGCCTTGTTGACTCCAAAGGATACTACTCCTAAGAGAATGGCTGAAATCGAGCTGGCATAGCTCTTAACATTAGTGGGAAAGAGTTCCCCAACCAGAGTAGAAGGTATGAAGCCTATGCCCAAGGAATAGGTGACACCGAAAACTATAAGTGAAGCATAGGGCACCCAGTTCCAAGGTTTGGTGTCGTATCCTTCGCTCTGGAGCATGTAGAACAAGCCTGCTATCAGCTGTATCACTGCTGTACTGATAGACGAGAAGATGAGGAGTTTCTTCCGACCTAGGTTGTCTATGAGAGGCGTTGCTATGTAATTCGCTATGACTAGTATGGCGCTGAAAATCACCAGGTATACCTCTCTGCTCTGCCCACCACCAGTTTCTGGGAGTGTTACTGTCATGAAGGCCAACGAAGGGCTGATTCCTGAAGATCTTTGGAAGATAGCTAGGAGAGATATTATTAAAACCGCTCTTCTGTTCGCCCTTGTTCCTACAACATCCCAAAACCTGCTCTTGTTCTGTAGATCTTTTTCTACGGTCTTCTCTATCAGTTGGTATTCCGATTTTAGCGCTTCATTGTCAGTATCTACTTGCCTGTATTTAGCAAGAACTTTAATACCTTGTTCAGGTTTTTTCTTCATTACCAGATAGTACGGTGATTCTGGGACAAAGAAGAACATCACAGAGAACAGCACAGGAATTACTGCTATAGATATATTTAGTCCTAAGTAAGACAGGACCCATCCAAAAAGAAAACCGTAGAACATCCCGATGTTGAGAAATCCGATAAACATTGTGCTGAGAGCCCCTCTTACTTTGACGTTGGCTACTTCCGCGAGGTATATCGGTACGACTGCGAAGGCAACTCCTTTCGCCATCCCCGCCAGGATCCTGGCGAAATAAAGGAACCATATGCTGTTTGCTGTCATACAGAGCACACTTGCCAAAGCGTACATTACGCCAGTAGAGTAGAGCGTAGGCTTCCTACCGATCCAGTCCATTAGGTACGAAGTGGGTATTGGTGTTAGTGCGTTGCCTAGGTCCATCAGGGCCACCATAGTGTTGATTTCTGATTTGGTCACGTTACAGCATTCACGACCGCTCTCCAATGGCGGGATGGCGTTCGCTGCCCATGTTAGCCATGCTCCGGAACCCATTGCACTTAATCCAGCTGAAACAAGGACGATTTATTAATATTTACATTATTCATTAAGATATTAAGAAAAAAATATTATTATAATTTTTTTACAATATTTTTAAACTAACGTAATGATTGTGTTGCAATATTGCCACCTGCAATTGACTATAAAACACTTAATAAATGAATGCCGACTGAGTGAACACTTGACTGACTTGTTCAGAGACGAGGGAAATTTTATAGAAAATAGATTAGTATGTTTGAAACGAATTATAATATATGACATTCTTTAAATACAATTATATCCTCATTTGACTCCAATGGTAATAATAATTTTAATAGCCTGATTAGGAAACCGAAATCTATACTATCTTATTTTTTCTTAATGTTCCTCCTTTTTTATTAGATTCTTAAAGTTCATTAACTTTAATAATGTTGTTACGTTCAGCACCAATTGCTAATGGAGTATGTATATAGAAAATGCTTATGAGGAAATGGTGATATAGAGTGAGAAAAAAAAATGTAATTATTTATTTAAGAAAACAAAAGGAAAAAAATATCTCCTTGTGGAGCAGATGCTGGTTAGCGTGAATTAAAAAAAAAGTCCGTCACGCAGGAGCTGCATAACTAAGCACTTTCCTCAGAATTTGGGTAGTGTAGACTGCTTTACACAACAATTTGCTTAAAATATCCTACATAAATAAAATAAAAACATGAATAGTTCTCTTTTAATTTTGTAATGAGTAACTGATAAATTATTAATTTGCTTCCAGAGTTATGTTTACACATGGTACCTACTACACTACGTAATAAATACAAAAAACCTCGTATTATCGTGTTTTGATCTAACGCAGGAACCGGATACAGTCCCTCTAGTGCTCCTTGCGGCGCCTTTGTGAACCTATATCTGGCTGGCTTTTCTATTGAAATATATTACAAAGTAAACCCCCCTTTCCGATTGACCGATTCAGCTCATTTTTACAACACTTCTTTCTCATGAGTTACCCACGACGTATACCGCGTTTCGTTACAATACAGCAGAAATTACGACCAGTATGAGTATATTAGTAATTTGGGTCCGGAGTAAACCCCCCCTCCTAATGAACCGATTTAGTTTATTTTTACAACACATATTTACCTGTAGATTACCACTACGAATACCGAGTTTCGTCGAAATATACCAAAAATCACGGTTGGTAGTGGCGAATTGGTATTGTGGGTCTGGAGTAAACCCCCCCCTCCTAATGAACCGATTTAGTTTATTTTTACAACACATATTTACCTGTAGATTACCACTATGAATACCGAGTTTCGTCGAAATATACCTAAAATCACGGCTGGTAGTGGCGAATTGGTATTGTCGGTCCGGAGTAAACCCCCCCTCCTCATGAACCGATTTAGTTCATTTTTATATCTCACTTTTCTCTCTATATTACCACTACGAATACCAAGTTTTGTTGAAATATAACAAATATTACGGCTGAAATGGTCAAATTAGTGTTTTGGGTTCGGGGTAAACCCCCCCTTCCGGAGGACCGATTTTGGTGGTTAACGAACTCGTTCAATCATTTGCTAATTGAATGCTATATACCAAGTTTCGTGACGAAAAAACAAAAACTCTGGCCGCTATCGTGTTAACAGACACACACATATATATATATATATATATATATATATATATATATATATATATATATATATGCATATATATATATATATATATATATATAGATATATATAAATTTTAACGGGGGTCATTTTCGGTGTCTACTAGGTAGGATCGATAAAGATTTGAAGAAATTTTTCAAAAATTCCGTCATGAGTCCAACCTCAATAGCTACTTTCCTTCGGAGGAAAGTGCTAAAAGAATATTAGCTTATGTGCGAATAAAAAATAATGAAAAATACAAGTATGTATAGAGTTTATGGTCGGGTGAATAGTGGCCGCTGAGGTTTTTTTTTAAAAAAGTTTATAGTATCGCTTATCTGTGGTTGATTCTGCGTCTTCGCTGTAGCCGCTGACGCCAAGTTGAAAATGGAGCTTGACGGGGCGTAGAAGAAGGTGCACCTCCAGAGGATGGATGCAGCAAGCGTAATGATGCTCCTAAGGGCCTCAAGCCTGTGCTGTTCCTAAGGGACTCAAGGCTGAACTGACTTAGGGCGGGCAGCTCGCAAATCGGCGTTTATCTTGTGACGAGCCCGTAAGGTGCTGCCCTCACTCGAAGATTGCACCGGGAGGTGGGGAACTCTGTGGGCTCGAGGGTAAATCAGCCGTCCTATCGCAGAGTTAGTGGTGATTAGTGTAAGAGGATTAAGGATCGACTGATAACCGCCTCAGGTTCTAACTCTCAGCTGCCACACTATTCCCCTATAGCTAGACGCTACAATACTTGCAATACAATAGTTAAATAAAAGAAAATAAATAATTGATAACTTATTCTACATAGTCTCTAACAAGTGTATTAATTAAAATTATAAATATGAATTATAATCCTCTGGTTAACTACATAAGATTTAAACCTCTTATCACTATGTAGGTAAAATTATATTTACAGTATATCTACGTAAAACCATGTAAAATGATCTATTATCTATCTATGTAAAGTTTCATCAGATGTAAAGATCTTATCGCCAAAGCTGCTAAGAGTTTTAATAAATAAAAAAATATTTAAGAACATGTGTGTGCCATGTAAATGGTTAAATGTTAATAATTTACTTTCATTCCTTAAAAAATTATCTTTTTTTTTTTTTTTCTGTTTCAGGTAAGACAAATGTTATCAACTATGGGGGTGAGTTTGCTTAATCTTTTATTTATAAATAACTCTTGACATATGTTCCCTAGATAAAACATAACATAATGTAGGGAGTAAAATGATTAGTTTCCAAAATTCATTTCGAGATTTTGTATTAATATCGATACAATTTGTATTAACTAGAGAGTGCATGTGCTAATTAATATTCCACAGGACGGACGGGACACACAGTTGCATAATTTTCAAATGATTGCTTTTAATCTTCGTCAGGCTGGGATTTGAGCGCAAATCCCATTTTGTACTTAAGTGTCTTACAGAACAATGAACTCTTATATCCCATATTGTTTCTTATAAAAAGCCTTTTTTATACCAAACGTATATATTTTTAGAATACACATAAAAATACATTTTTAAAACAAATAAAAGGCCAGAAAAAAAATCGACTTGTACTACTCAGAATTGACCACACAAGAATAACACGAATATCCCATCACAGGACTTAAAATGCAACTTAGTATGTGCAATAGTGACTTCAGCGGGAAAAACCTACTTACGGAATGCAATAGACGACACAAACTAAATATCCCACATGAAAAAAAAAAAAAAAAAAAAACTCTTACAGAAAACTAAACTATTCAATTTCATTCCAAGACATCTGCTGTATAACCAGCAGCTTCCTGGCATATTAAAGACATTTTCAAACCTCTGTTTATGAGAATAAGTGAATCAAAATTTTATCACAATGCATTTTCATTTGACCATATACTTTCCATCTTGAAGGAGTGAAATCGCCGTAGTACCACTTATTAATAAATCAGTCTTTATTACGGAGTATCACACCCTTTGCATTATCCTCCTTATATTATCATTTTGTTGGTCAAAACCATATTCCTTTTTAAGTAAATATTTGGCTTTAGAAAATAATTGGAAATTAATTTTAGACATGCATTTATATGCGTGTATGTTTTATGTATATATATATATATATATATATATATATATATATATATATATATATATATATGTTTATATAAATGTTTATAAATAAATAAGAGGCTTTTCTAGCGAAGGAAGCAATATTTCCAAGAGCCATTTCTCTTTGTGAAGTTGTGGCTTATGACCTTAATAGCTAAAACAAATGACTTTTCCTGAAGGAGACAACAATAACTTTGGTCTTAAATGTTTTATATTTATTAGTGCCGTTTGTATGCAGGCTTTTGCCCTTAAATGCTTATTAAATTCAGCAATAAATTGTTTTAAAGGCCATAAAGCCTACGCATTGTTCCGCTTTCCTTTCATGAAATTTCTATTAGGTTAATCCCAGGCACTTATTTTTTTGGAAAACATTATTTGTGGCAATATTTATTTATGTTCGTTTTCTTCTCTTCTTGTTTAGATAATGTCTACTGAATCTTCTTGAATGGAATAGTTTTATTTTTGACCTAGGGAGTATTCGTTTAATGATTTTTTGATGAGGTAATACATTTTCTGGGAGCAAGGTTAATTCTGTGGTTGAGCACTCTGAGTTCAAAACTCGGGCACTCGAGTGAAAAGAAGTTTTCAACCTCTAGGGTCGTCGTTTAAGGGTTGGATTCCGGGTCTAATACCTTCCCTTTCCCCGCCCAGCCTTTAATTAATTTATTACTGGGCACCTGTAATAAAAATAGCAGGTGTCCCGAGCGCAGTACTGATCACTAGTGTGCCTTTTGGTCAAGGATCAGATGCCTCTAGAGTATTTTCCCCTCTAAGCCTTTGTGGACTGTTTGGGGACTTTTTTTGTTTTGGTGAATGTTCTAAAATCATCGCTGTAATTCTAAGTCCTAAAATGAAATAATTTAATAAAGAATACCTGCCAAGCAACGGATGTGACCCAACGAATTTATTATTAACGATCACAATGATTTTCTTCACCACCTGTTTCATTTCCACTTTCCGTGGGATGGTAGCTGCTATTAAGGTTGCGCATTTGGGGATATTTTAAAATCTTCTTCGAGTCTTCCTCGCTCCTAGTCGATAAAGAAGATATAATGGTTAAGATTTATATATACAAAACTTAATATATTGCCGTCCCACAACAAACTATTGAACGAGTTCGTTAACCAGCAAAATCGATCTATCTGGAGGGGAGCTTACTCCAGGACCAAAGTAGTCATTTGCCCATAACAGCCCTAATTAATGTTCTATTGCAACGAAACGCGCTATTCGTTGTGGTCATCTAAACAGAAAAATGTGTTGTAAAAATAATTATAATTGGTTCATTAGGAGGATGTCGCTCTTCAGGATGGCGACGTAAACTACCACATTGCTAAAGAAATGTACTTAGTTATGCAGCTCCTGTGTGACGGATCTCTTTATTGGTGGCTCGGTGGCCGCGAGTGTTAAGGTGTGAGCACTTAACACTCCGTGGCAAAGGTCATGGGGTTGACTCCCAATAAGGATGGTGGCTTTTCTTTGGAAAAAAGAAAAGGCATAAGCCCTATCCTGGCTAAAACAGGGTGGTGACCTATTGATAACCCGTCGGTTCTGAGTTAATTATTAAAATGTATGGAGATAAATATCTGGGCGAATTATCGCGTTCTATCTCAAAATGTTTCTTCAACCATTACAACCCCTAAACTTTTAATTCCTTGAGGGATCCTAAAAATGAGTCAAGATGCCCCTTTTATTTGAATTTATGAATTGTAGCGAATTGACAAACAAATAATGAAAAACTAAGTAGATTAGATTGAATTAGTTTTGATCCGTCAATTAGTTCTAAACCCCACAATCATTATACCTTCATGTCTCATGAATGCTATTTCCATCTTTAAGATTGTTCTCTGTTCCCGAAGTAAAGATTAACGGTATTAAAGATGCCATGCGACCAAAGTATTTATGCTTAATAAAATACAATAATCTTTTTACTACCTGTTATTTTTAGAAGGTAGACTTTATAGCCGTTTAAAAACTGAAAACCATGCTATCCTGTGAATTAATTTTTTTTGTGTTTGGCCATTTTATTGTATAATATTTTCACCAATTTCTAAATTTAAATGTAATTCTTTTTCATGAGAATAATTTTTATCGACTTGGATAACATTGCAAACCGTCAGGTTGAAATATTTATTTTTGTTGTTCCTCGTTTTCTTTTTTTCCTTCAGTTTTTAAAATTTTTCGCATTGTACTAAATGGGTTTTATGGTTTATTATTAGCTTGTCTGGTGAATGGGTTGTCTATTTTGAGATGGTTATCTATTTCAATGACTGATTAGGTTATCTTTCTTGTTGTTTTATGAATAGCTTTACTTACTGATAACTGTCGTTGAATAAACAGGGTTGGTACAGTCGGTTAAAAATACAGGAATGTTCCAGTACACATTTTTGTAGAGAGTATAATTCTTTATGCTGAATAAATATCTTCTTCAGGTGAAATTGTAGGGATTTATATGGTTTTTTTTTAATCTACAAATATCTGAGCTGTGTTTATTAGTAAATTTGTAATTGTATTTTTATTTCTTTTATTATTTACTTGTTGAATTACTCAATTTTTGATTTTCTTCACTTGAAAGAGGGTTTCATGTGATTTCGTATTTGTTTACCGGATATGAAAATCACTATTTCCATTTTATAAGAAATTAAGCCTTGGGTATATTTTAATTATAAGTTTTCTAACTCTTTGAAATTGGTTGTTTGGTATCTATTATGTTGATACAAAAGAGTATTTAATATATAGAACGAAAATTGTCGTCCATCTCTATCTTAGGCCGAATACGGTCAACAGGTCGTCTTATTGGGTTGAACTGAGACATTTAAGCTCAACCAAAACCTTAACAAAAATCCTTGAGTATGTACTATATTTGAATTAACCATTAGGATCCAAGATGCAGTTGACGACATAAGATTAATATGACTAACTGGACATTAAACCAATTACCGGCTCAGTCAAACTGGCAAGAGCAGCCGCTATACAAGAAAACGTAAATGATGACTTATTAAGACATGATGATACACTATTACAAGGAAATACTCTTGTAGAAGCAAGATAATATAGTGAGTAAGACGATGAAAATCTAAGACAGATCAGAGAATGGCGGGATGGTCACCAAGGATGATATGTTCACGTAGAGAAGTCTTACCTTCTCGACTACGTATTAGTCACACCCTGCTCACTCCGGCAGAGATTACGAAAAAAAACAGACCATTTTGTGAACAGTCGAAACACTAACAGTGAAACAAATACTGACAAACTACAGACGACGGGAACATTTAGAAATACCTCTTTACCCTCATATTGAAATAATTATGTAACACCTCATAAACATGAGTGAATGAATAATAAAGTACTTTATTCTGGGACTTCGTCCCATAAGAATAAAAATAAATACACAATAAACAATAAACAAATTTAACCTAAAAATATGAATATAAATAAAGAAAAAACTAAAGCATATAAAAACGAATACAAATATTATTAGTGGTCTTAAATAATAAAATAAAACATAAGTAAATATGTACATAAATTATAATTGGATTGGTGCAATGATGATACAATGTTCAGAGGGGGATGGGAATATAATTAAATAGTTTAAAATAAACAAATAAATAATTAAATAAATATTAAAAAAAAAAAATATTAAATAAATGGGGACTATAAAAGGATATGAATAAAAATAAACGAATAAACAAGAGAAGAAAACAACAACATAATTTACAAAGCTAAACTGGTCTTCCTGGTAGTCAAATCTTAAGAAGAGTCTTCCTTAACATATTCATAACATTAACATGTAATCTAAAATTTGATTTGCAAAGATTTAATATATTTTACTCTATTATCCTATGTTCTTATTCTGTTTATTTTATTTTATTTTTTGCTTGAATAATTTTGTTTTTGTCTTCCTCTACGCGTTCTTTTTTTTTCTATAAATTAATTTTATGTTTTATGATCTTATTTATTTTTGATTTTTAGTATCATTTATTTTTTTCGTTTTCATTGTACAAATAGCCAAAGTTGTTGTCCAAAAATACAATTAAATAACATACGCATACAGGATTACGAAACAATCTTTTTTTGCATACAAACACCGATTAACAAATGGTTTTATTCAGCTTTACATGAAGTATTCTCTTTTTACACACATTATAAATAAAACAAAATTTGTATACCTCTGTTAAAAAAACAAAAACAAACATAAATACTGAACCCACTCCTTATGATTTTTTGATATTATTTGTTGAACTATTTCGAGCGACCTTGTAAAAGCACATATGAACATGTGAATCGAAAGTTTTTAAACTGATGAAATGTATTAATTTTGGATGGATATTCTAAAAAACCGATAAAAATATTCTATTCAAGTATTATTCTAATGTTCCCAAGGAGGTAGAAATAACTTAATCCTTCTGTTGGAAAAATGTCTCCGTTTATATTTATTTAGAAATTAAGAGAAAAAAAGTCCGACTCGCAGGAACTGCAGCATCATAGCGCGGTTCCGTTCTTATCCCTAGACTCATTTAGAATAATTAAAATAGAAGCTGTTATTATTTTGGGTCCACTTTTCTAGAAAGGTCTTGATTTACGATCTTACCTGGATTGGTCGGCCAACCCTCCCTAGGAAGGCCCCGCTAGGCAGTTAAAAAGCTATATCTTGGAAATCCATATCTCTAACATTTTATATATATATATATATATATATATATATATATATATATATATATCTTTATTCGAAAAGTACACAATACATCCAGTATTTTTTATAATTATTTTGTTCTTGATTACATGTCTTGAAAGATCGATAGGGCCCATTGGCCTTTGTTTTTAATATTAATATTTAATGTTAATAAATCAGGTTAAGAAATTGTTTTTCTTATTTTTCTTAACCTGATTTATTATCAAATACATTATCCAACTATAAGCAATTAAAAAATAACTAGGAATAAAAACAGACAAAAAGAACAGTTGGAATAAGCGAAATCAATTACTTTAAAGTTTTAAGCACTTATTTCTCCGATTGACATTGCCTAATCAAAACCTTCATCAGAACCTTTTTCGTAGAGCATTTAGTAAGCTTTTTAATGGTATTCTTCCGTTTACCAAGATTCTCAACCTTTTTCAAGATATTAAGGAAAGTATACAAAGTTACCAAAACTTTTTATGTCTGTTAATAAAATATTTTATTCTAACCCTTCCTTAACTCCAAACGGAACCAAAATTTCAACATATTAGTTTTAATGAAAGTAGAACATGCAGAAAATGGAGAGATCAGCTGTTCTGCTGAGTGTGTTTACTAGCTTCTTTTTTCACTCTGTTTAAAGATTAGTATTATACAGTTATTACAAAGTGTATTCGCAAGAATTTGATCCGCTTTGGCGCGGATTAATTCCTTCTTTACGAAGAAGTATGAAAACTGGGCGCCGGAAGGAAGGAGGAAAGAGGAAAAGCCTGGAATGTATGAAGGAAGATCCTAACCTTGGCAGTACAGAAGAAGTAAGTGAAGACGTTTCCATGGCAACGGGAGATCTACCATTCACTTCAGAACCTCAGGTAACCCCTAATTATTATACTGAGTTCCCTGAGATTGGCAACACTGCTAGTTCTCAACAGCTGTTTTCACTGGAGACTAAATCTAACCCTTTCATTGAACCTCAAAGGAAAAGAAATAGATATTGTTCAAAATCAGCTGTTTTAAATACTGTTTCAACGCCTGTTCAACTTCAAAATTCTTTCTCTCCAATACAAAACTTAAATGATAATGACGATAATAACAATACAGAAACAAATAAAAATAGTGTTAAAATCCCACCAATATTCGTTTGTGACGCTGACGACTATCAAAAAGTTTTAAGTGACATAAAAACTATTGTAAAATCAAAATTTTCTTTGCAACAGTGTTTTAAAAAAATAAAAGTTTCATTAACTTCGACTGACGACTTCCGTTCATTGACCAAATTTTACGACAATGAGGACGTTAAGTACTACACTTTCCGAAATCCCACGGAAAAAAAATTATCAGTTATTATTAGAGGCGTGCCATACAGTATTACTGACCAAGAACTTCTTGATGAATTGTCAGAAAAATACCCAGTCATCAAGGTTACTAGATTACTGAACAGAGAACGGTTCCCAACACCTCTTATTGCAGTAGAGCTGGAAAATAGTCCCAACGGTAAATCAATATTTAACCTAGAGACCCTTTTTTATTCAATAGTCTCGGTTGAAGAAAGGAAGCAACACAGGGGTGTTCTTCAGTGTAAAAACTGTTGCCGCATGGGACACACAAAAAATTACTGTCGTTTAGACACAAAATGTGCTAAGTGTTCGGGAGATCACAACTATTTAGCTTGCCCTAATCGAAATAGCACTGAATCCCACTGTGTAAACTGTGGAGGCAACCACTCTGCAAACTATAGAGGATGCCTGGAATACAAAAAATTAAAAAACATACTGCAGAAAAAAATATTGGTTTCTGAAAATAATTCCTTCCCCACCAGGAGTTCTAAACCTTTTTCCTCTAAGCCCCCTCCAGCTAAACCTCCACCACCACCTCCAACTGAAAACCCACCAACTAACACTCAACAAAGACAATGCCCCTTACCGCAACAGAACGCATGGACTCAGCAACGTAGAACAGACCAAGGACCAACAAAAACATCCATCCCTACTGAAACTAACCAAAATTCAATCAACAATATGACAGACCTACTTCTCAACCTTATAAAACCACTTATTCCAACAATAAAAGCTTTCATCACTAACTTTTTAACATCTATTTTCTCTTCTTTAAACAATGACAGTTCCTAATTTGGGCAATCTCTCTTTACTTAACTGGAATGCAAACGGACTAAAAAAAAGACAGACCTTACTAACAAACTTTCTTAGTAGAAACGACATTGACGTTGCTTGCATCACTGAAACACACCTCATTAGCACTGACAAATACAGGACACCAGGATACCGAATGTACAGAACGAACCAACGATCTAGACGTGGTGGAGTAGCGATTCTAATTAAGAAACATTTAGCCCACAATAGTTCGGTTCTGCCTTCCCTTGATCGCCTAGAAGCAGTAGGAATTAGCTTAACACTTCAAGACAGGAGCAGTGTTAATATAATATCTGCGTATAGCAGGCCTGGAATTCGGCTCGTACAGGACGATTTTCAAAAACTTTTCACGGGGGCTCCCACAATAATGATGGGTGATTTAAATAGTAAACATCCTTCTTGGAATTGCCATAAGCAAAATAACAACGGGACACAACTGTTGAGAATTACTGACAATCTTGGACTGATGATTTCTGCACCTGACGAACCGACATTTTACCCGACTCAAAGACGCTACACATCCGACATACTAGACATAGCCATAATTCAAAATTTCCACTTGCCATTATATCATGACGTACTTACTGACTTAGACTCTGACCATTTACCTGTCATTCTTACTTTCCATGAAAGTCCAAAATCTGAACCACCACCACCAAGACTCATCAATGGCCCTATAGACTGGGGAAAATTCAAGACCGAAATGCATGACAACACGGACATTCCACTTACATACAAATCCATTGATGACATCAACTCAACTATAACAAAGTTTATTCAATCAATATACATGGCTGTACAGAATTCTTTAAAAACATGCCCAACATTAATGCGTCGATCATCTAATACAACCACGCCTCCAAATATTCTAACGCTAATTCATCAAAAAAATATTCTTCGTAAGAGATGGCAAAGATCTAGAGACCCGGAACTCAAGAGACAAGTAAACCGTTTATCGCGCAATATTCGGTTAGAACTTGACAAAGACAGAATAGACAAATACAGTAATTACTTGACAAACATGACTCCTGGAGACCCATCGCATTGGCGAGAGACAAGACGACTACTAAAACAATCTACTGAAATTCCCCCCTTGAAAGACGGACAAAACATTGTAACAACTGATGCAGACAAGTGTAGACTTTTAACAGACTGTTTTGAAAACAAACTGAAAACTACAGACCACAACGACCCACAGACGGACATTGCAGTATGTACTTCACTCTCAGAAACAAGACTAACTGACAGTACAATCGACTTCATACAGCCTAAAGAGATCTCACTTCTCATACGTAGGCTTCCTAAGAATAAATCACCTGGAGAAGATGAGATAACGAACTCGGTGTTGAAACAGTTACCCAGGAAATGCATCAGCCTGTTAACGAGTATCTTCAATGCTTGTCTCCGGCGAGGACATTTTCCAGAAAGATGGAAACATGCCATTGTGATCTTCATCCACAAGCCTGGGAAACCGAAGAACGACGCTGACTGTTATCGGCCAATAAGTCTGCTGAATACAATAGGAAAACTTCTCGAAAGGCTGGTTGAAGTTAGATTAAGAAGCCATCTTTTAGGCAGCATACCTAACCATCAGTTCGCATTTAAACCGAAGCACTCTTCAGTCCAACAATTACAAAGGGTTTCTGAAATTATAACAGGGTCCTTTGATAAGAAGGAATACGCCACGGGACTGTTTCTCGACGTAGCCAACGCTTTCGACTCTGTTTGGCACGAAGGACTTCTGCACAAGCTACGGAACACCAAGCCTCCAGCTTACCTCTACTCCATCATTTCCTCCTTTCTTCGTGGCAGGACATTCCAGGGAAGAGTGAAGACAACACTCAGCACGAAGAGAACTATCAAAGCTGGTGTACCGCAGGGGGCCATACTTAGCCCATTACTCTACATTCTGTACTGCAGCGACATGCCAGAACCAGTCAACTCAGCCCTCGCAACCTTCGCAGACGATACACTCATCATCACAAAGAGCACCGACCTCAACGAAGCGATCCTTCTCTTGCAAGAAGCTGCAGATGAGGTGTCATCCTGGTACCGAAGATGGAAACTAGCAATAAATCCGGTTAAATCTTCAATCAAAGTTTTTGCACTAAGAAAATTTCAAAATGAAGATTTACCAGAGCTGAAAATTGGTCATCACTCAATTCTTTGGACTCCAAAAGACCAGAGTATACGCTATCTCGGAGTACATCTAGACACAAGACTGACTTGGCGACATCACATACACAAAAAACTACAAGAAGCTCACACACGACTGTTACAAATTTACCCATTAATAAATAGAAAAACTCCCCTAAAACACACCTGTGGTACACTACTATACAAATCGACAATACTACCCATACTAACGTACGCATGTCCTGTCTGGCTAGGCGCCAGAACCACACACTTAAAACGTCTACAAACATTTCAAAACAGAGTACTCCGAATAGTGTCCAATGCTCCTTGGTTCGTACGGAACAGCCAGATCCATAGAGAATTGGAGGTTGATCCATTTTTCACTCACATAGAAAAGCTAGTGCGAAAATATCATCAAACACTTCAAGCCTCCAGGAGCTGCGTCTTTTATCAACTGGGACAAATAAAAATGGCTCGAATTAAAAACAGACTATATCAAGACATTTTAAACCTATAAATTTCACTATAAACCTATAAATTTCACTATAAAAAAAAAAAAAAAAAAAAATGTGTATAATACGTTTCTTGTATTGGACCAAATAAATTGATTTCTTTTTCTGCAGAAAATGTTTCAACTGAATCCCATGATTCTAAGTACCCAAACCAAAAACGGTATTCAAAAACTATTTTTTGTACCAACGACGGATTTTTGTACCAAATTTAATCAAAATCGGACTATTAGGGAAGCCAGAAATGAGCGAACAGACAAATATATATACATATATATTAAAATTTGAGCCACCGTCATTTTCGGTCTCTAGGGGTTCTGAAACGCAAAATTTTCTAGTCGGCACTTCCGGATTGTTTCATGAGATCAACCTTATAAGCGGGGTTCCTCCCTTCATAGGAAAAGATTAATGGTGATAACGGAACAATTGGTTAAAGGAAAAAAAAAATGTTTTTCGTTTGCTACCCGCCTTTATTTTTGATTATGAATTACTTCATCAGAAATTACTTGCTTTTATTTCCCTATATCCCTTTATCCGCTATTTGTTATTGTTGTTATCTTTTAATTTGCACTAGTAGATCAAGGCCGCTATAGATGCGCCATAATCTGTACTGGTAGTAAATGTAAGGGGATAATAAAGACCTAGTAATCAGCTGTTATGGGTTTACCCTAGTCCAGTTGTCGGACTATGACCCGTCCGTTTATCAGGAAACTTGGAGCCAGTGTTCCTCCGAAGTGCTTTAAGGACTGTCCTCCTTCCCGACATGGTCATCCAAGTTCGGAGTCTGCTTGTCTCAGTGTGCAAACTACCTTGGACATTGTTCATATCTACGCTTCAAACTCTTCTATCTTTGGAGTATTCGCTTTTCTGCATCTTTGTTTTGAAGCCTTTGCAAAAAGTGGCCTCATTTGTGAAAACCATTTTCAAATCCGGACAGAATATAGTTGTGCGTGTTTTTAACAGTCTTCCGTGTTCAGTGAGACTCCTTGTTATCATCCACGCTCGATTCACACTGTCACTACTCTTCATGACAATATGGATTACTAGAAGTCTTGTTATTGCTTTGGGTGTAGAGTTTTACTTCAAGGCCGAGTTAAGAAAATGTAAGTATTATCTTTTAGCAGGAAAAAACAATTATAATACACTTTACCCAATTATATTATATTATATATGAAAAAGGAGACGAATTTGATTCCTTCAAGACGTTTGCAAAATATTGTGCCTCGGTTTAAAATATTTTATATCCTCTTATATCCCTTATGTATCCGCCCCCAGCTCAAAAGCTACGGGCGGACGTTGAGCTCCTAACTAGTCCAAAAAATGTTATGAAGACAAACATTGTATTCCTTCTGTAACTGTTCGTTGCCTGTACTGGTACGATTTAAAATGGATTGCAAAATGGAGGTAGGCAGTAAGTACTCTGTACTGCATTACTTACACACTATTGAATTGTACCATCGCATTTGAATGCAAATAATTATATTATCTTACGACGGTGTCCTAATGTGTCTTGAATATTCAACGGAAGTTTGCATGTATTCAACAAGGGCATTCTCTTCATAACACTCATTATGACATATAATATACAAGTTCTGTAGAGGCTAAGTACTGAAAGATATACGTTTAACCAATACAGAAAGGTTTAAATCGGGAAACATCAACAAATAAATATCTTGGCGTGTGAACATAATATTTGTTTTTGCGCATACGTGTATATTATCTTCGGGGCTGTTAAACCCGGGCTGTCGACAGGTAGCCACCCTTTTATAACACCAACGTCTCGTGGTTTTCGCAGATGGTAACGCATCCAGGTATATAGACCCCACCCGTCGTAGCTAATTTCGGTCATTGAGGGGAATCGGTATACTCAATGTAGCTAGGTCACGGCCTTTATGTCTGAATACAATCAAAATATTTTATTTCCAACTTGCGTGGAATGAGAACCTCTGTGCTATCCTTATCCAGGGATTAGATGTTGCTGCGTTGCCTGGGAAGAAGAGATTGCCTTGTGATGTAGGAGTTGTTATGAAGATTTCATAAGGCTGGCTGTGTCACCGGCCTAAGGATGAGCCTCCGAGTCTGGGTGGATTTGCATTTCGCAATTAAATTTTCCTTATGGAACTAGGAGGGGCGAGGCTGTTCTCCTCAAATCCTTAGCAACAGCTGCAGAATCAAAAGTATGGAATGATATTTTATTTTACTTTTTGTGCTCTCTAATTGTTTTAATACATTGAACTGTTATTAGTAGTATTGTAAATTTCTAGGAAATGTTTAAGTTTCTGAATTTTACATATATAAAAAAAAACCCGCACGCTGAAGCTTCGTATATTAAGTACATACCTTAACAAAGTAGTTAATTTACGCCACATCCCTGAAGAATTTCGTTGGACTAACCAATAGCCTTAATGAAGATCCTTTATTTATTTTAATTTGTATGTATTAGCTGTTCAATAATATTTATATTTAAAAATATTTGTTGGTTACTATTTAATTTAGTGCTCCCAGTGTTTAAGTGCCTAGCACGCTGGATTCGCATGTGGGAGATTTGGGTTCGAGTCCCGCCTGTCCCAGGTTGGCCTTTTTCAATGATGGTCTTGCGGAGCAAATTCTCTGCCACGCTGATGGCCTAGAAGTAGAAGTAGATTCGCCTTCAAAAATTCTGAACAATGTCTTCAAACCTTCTTCAATACTTCAAATGAACTTTTTTGTTGGAAATTATGTCTACAAACACCTCCTAGAATTTAGCTACTTAGACCTAAATCACCCTGTGTGTGAATATATATATATATATATATATATATATATATATATATATACACACGAAATATGGAATTTAGCATTTGCACAACAAATGATTGGGTTATCTTCTGAGGATTCATAGGATTTTTAATATTCTTAGGACCATCTTAAGGTAACAGCTTTAATTTGTTTTAAGGCGTCATTATATGCTGTTAACTAGAAGTTGGCCTTGCTGTGGTCGATTAAGATAGGATAGGAAGTTAATTGCTCCATAGGCTAGATTAGAACAGAGCCCTTCCGGTTATTGAACTGCAGCTAACATTCTTAGAGCTTACTTCAACTGGAAATACTGGCACAGGACAACGCAACATTTCTTTCACAACCAATAAGCACCCGTCAAAGTTTAAATCTTCAAGGGCCGTTTTCTCCGGCCTATTTTACACCAGAACCACTGTTATGAGAAATTTATTACACTATTGAATGATCACCATCCAATTCTCACGAATCATTTACAAGATATCCGACATTCCACAATTCCATTTAAGAAAACCTTTGAAGTTGCGCAAATAATTAGAATATTCCGATCTTTGCGGCAAAAAAAGAAGAAGTTTTTTCAAGGATCAATTTTATTGAACACATAGCTAAACTATATATATATATATATATATATATATATATATATATATATATATATATACACACACACAGGGTGATTTAGGTCTAAGTAGCTAAATTCTAGGAGGTGTTTGTAGACATAATTTCCAACAAAAGTGCATGAACATCAGATATTTTAGTAAATGTTTGTATTAAGCCTATTGCTGCGAAAAAAATACTTCTCTCTATTGCATTGGTAATACGTTAAATCATATTCGTTATATTCTCGGGAATTTTTAATAATTGGATCCATTTATTATTAGTATAAAAGCCACTTAATTAAAGGTATGTTCTGATCTGTGCTCATCTAGTAAATTTCCGACTCTCCTAATCCCTTGATTGCCTCAATGTATGTCTGTATTTACTAATACCATAATATTTGTTTAAATCTTATATTAAATCTTTTAAGGGGCTGGACAAAATATTTAGTGAATTAGCGATGATAATTGGTTTTAAGATTTTTTTTTTTTAATTTGTGGAACAATATGAACATCATTATTCATATACTAAAGACTGTTATTTAAAAAAAAAAATGTTTTTTTTCGGTTAGCGTTAAAAATTATAATAAATGTTATGCCTTAAAAAAATAAACCTGGAGTATGTGTGGGTGGGGGGGGACCAGCTTCTTTTTTTGAATGTCAGAAAGAAGAGCTTATCTTAACACTGTTTTCTATAAAATCTCACGTATTCTCTTAGCTGAATCCCATCCATTCCTTAACTTCTTATTACCTCAACTATCTTCATCATATAAAAAAAAAATAAAATAAAATAATAGGCGTAAAAACTGAAGAAAACTTTGAAATCTTCGAGCATTAACAAAAACTCTTTATAAACTGGCAAAACTCTTTTTTTGAGAAAGCTACAGTAATTCTTCAATAGTCACAGTAGCATCCATATTGGTTGTTTCGATTCACAAATCGCATTAATGCTATTGCGTTTCTCTAAAATATTTTTATTTCTTATTTACGATATTTCTATAGTTAACTTAAGCTCTGAACTGCCTGTTCCAGAAGAAAAAAATAATTTCGACAGGAACAATCAAGCCTTAACTGTCTAGTAAATCACTCTCGTTGTAATCCAATATGTAGTAAATAAAAGTTCTTCACGATTCGCCAATGTCCTTAGCCACGTTTTATTCACGGGTTCAGGTTTATCACGTCGGGCGTGGCCTTTACCTGGATGTAAATAGCCCGACGCTAATTGCTCAGTTGTTTATAGGCAGTAAAGAGTTAACGATGACGCTAGATACATTTTATGCGTCTATTGTGGACTTTTAGATGTATTTTTTTTACGGCGTCAACATCTGCGCAAGGCTAACAGTTGGTTGCCAACCATTATTAATGCCAACGGCACATGGTTTTCCGTGGTCACCCATCCAAGCACCATGTCCGACGGTGCATAACTTGGGTGTATTCTACATGGCTTTGTCATTTGGTTATAGCTCTGTTATTGTCATTTTTCTTTAATCCCTTTTTTAAGGAGTACTTTGAAATATGAATTTGGCTAAAAGAGAGCGAGAGAGGGACTGTAGATTTGCCCATCCAGCCATAGATAAAGGGATGAGGCTTAAGAAGAGAGACTTGGAGAGGCAAACCCCCACGTGTTTCTCTTTCTACTTAAGGAGTCTCGTGAACAAAAGGACTTGGTCTCTGTAGTCCTCGTCCATGGATTAGATTCCATCAATGCTGCACTCTCTACTTCTCCTCAAATAGGCTTTGTATCTACAAGAGAAACACGCTCATCTGCAATTCATACTCTCAGGAGTTGAGTAGACAGAGAGTTCTGTTAAGATGACAAATATCGTTAGAATTAAAAATTTATGTTTTGCACTGGAAAGCTAAAGCTATAACTCCGTACGGCGTGAGGTGTGTAAACCCAACACATTAGTAAACTCAACATTGCTTTAATTAGCCAATACCGATACAATTACTTATTTATTTTATTCATTATTTATTTTTTGAATATTACAGTTTGTACATGTACATCACAACTCTTCGAGCTTTAGAAGTCATTAAAATGTCGTTAAAAGGGTCATACTCCATCACCTACTTTAGTCACATTTCAGAACATTAGAAGAGAAAGGGCGAATCACGAATTGCGGATGTTGGGAAATTGAACTCAAAAGTTCTAGAAGTGCTTTAGGATAGAAAAGGCGGATGTTTTCTCTGAGAATTCATATTTCTCATTGAAAAAGTATGGAATTTAAATTCAATGTTTTAATTTCAATTTATACGAGTGATTTGTGGGTAATAAAATGCAAGGAGGGGAGATTCAGACCCGGGATTCGACCTTTAAGTCAGAAATGGAATTTTTCATAGATGATAGTGCTATTCACTTTAACTTAAAACTGAGAGACCTAAGTGCGAACCAGAGAACCAAGGCGAAGCGTCGTGTTACCTACATCTTTCTGACTCAGAAAATAAAATATAAAAAAAAAGTAGATTTTTCAGATTCGCTCTTTCTTTTCCAAGGTACTGATTTGATTGTAACGATGCTAGTAATTTATTTCAGGGGCGCTGCAGCAGACCACTGAGTTACTTGTAGATGAATTGGAATGACTGATGAAAATTCTAAGTACATTGTATTAGCATCAACAAGTAGACAGAAATTCTGAAATAATCAATGGAAATGGTGCGGTCCTAGTGCTCCCGCTTACTATCTGAAGAGGAAAACAAATTGTTTGCATGTTCGCTGCCTTTAACACATTCTAGCACCATTCGAAGAAAAATATGTGTTATACAAATAAACTGAATCGAACCATTAAGAATGAGAAGTTACCGCAACACCAAATCATTACAAGTCGTTAATTATACTTCCTTGCAACGAAATACGGTAGGGATCATGTGAACCATTAAGAAACGCATATTGCAAAAGAGGGAGTGAGAGAGACCACAAGAAAAGTAAATAAAAATTGGTCGTCCAGTGGAAGTAAGTGTTAAGGTTTGTGCTGTTCGACCTTTATTTATGTTGAGATAATTTAAAAAAATTATATATATATATATATATATATATATATATATATATATATATATATCATAAAGAAACTAGATATTGTAGAATACTCAGTAAGCGAATGCGTAGATAGTCGAATGGAACCGCGTATAAAAAATGCAACCTAATGAAGGTTTGACTTCCGCATGATAGCGGATCCCAACCCTTTGTTGGAGTGGGAGAAGAGGGTTCATTGTAGGGTTGCTGATGTGGTGACGTATTGTTCCTGAAAGGATTTAGGGGTTGGGAAAAGGGTTCATAATTCACACTCAGGCCAGTCCCTAGTCCGCCGTTCAACCGTTGTATAACGGTTATGATAATGTTATCACTTCTTATCAATGGCTTCAAGAACCAGGTGTTTGTCGACATTTCATAAGCCATTAAAACTCAAGGAAACAGGATATTTCTGATTCATAGGAAATGCATAATCTTAGCTTTCATATCAGTTTGTTGAGATTTGAAAAGGTTAAAATAAAAACTGAAAATGTTTTGATTTTAAACTTTTTATTGTTTTCGGAGGAATGGAATTTATTTACTAATTGTATTTTTATTAAAAAAGAGTTATTGAAGGATAAGATTGGTTAATCCATTCCAATGAACGTAGATAATGAAACGTTGGGGCCATAAAAGGTTGAAAAAAGTCAATTTATGGCTTTATTTCCTCCTGCTGGGGCCCTTAGTGTTAATGTCAGAAACTAACACATACGAGTGCAAAATAGGAAATACGTCAAAATTAGTATAACACACGGTTTCAAGGAGAAATTGACGTTTTCCAGCACAGAGAGAAATATATTGCTTTTTTATTCAAATTTATGAACCAGAACGCCTACAAAATGAATAGTACTATGTTTATACTTGTGTATGGAATGAGTGTGATTTATAAGAATTCTTTGTAATGTAAATTGATTTACTCTAACATCTGTTTCCAGCGTTTGAAAATATTATAATGCACTATAAATAGCAAACATAATCTTTGTCGCTTGAGGGGGCGAGGTTAGCGAGTGGTAGAGCACTGGAATCATATGCTGGGTGGCCTGAGTTCAAATCCCGAGCAAGAGGCACTAAAGATTTCTATCTTCTAGTGGCTTCGTTCATGGGTTGAATTCGGCCTTCCTGACCGTCCCTAGGCCAACCCAGCCTTTAACTAATTTATTTATGAATACCTTGGTACTAATGACCCTAGAAGTCGAAGCAGCAAAGGGAAAAATCAGGCGGCCGAACATAGTATAGACCACACTATCTCCATAGTGTACCATATGGTCATGAATCAGATACCTCTATAGTATATGCCCCTCAGGGCCCTTGTTGCCTGTTACAAGACTTTTTCCCCCCCACTGGATGTACCTATATAAACAATTTTTTGTAGGCATGTATTAATTACATTTATTCTACTATAAAATTTATTTTATTTTGTTAATTTGTAACATTTGTTATGAAAGTAATATTTGAATAAAAAATACGTTGAATTGAATTGGATAGGAGCCAAAGGTGATTCAACTCTACCGGCCTTTATCTTGACCTCAGCTATTTTCGCCTAGTTACATGTACACATTTCCTGAAATCATCACCTCACTACTTCCGGCAGGGTTATCTTGTAGTAGGAAATGATACGGGAATTCCTTAGCACTGTTTAAGTCCATCACTACTTCCGGCAGGGTTATCTTGTAGTAGGAAATGATACGGGAATTCCTTAGCACTGTTTTTTTTTTTTTTTTTTTTTTTTTTTTTTTTATTTCGTATTTATTTATTTGAAATCTGTACAGATAACAGTACAATGATCAAGTATGTTGATGCAGATATTATGTACAAGTTGATAAAACTGACAAAAGTAAAAAAAAAATAAAAAATACAAAATTTGGGAGAAGCCAACCATTGTTGGCACTTCCAGAGGTGTCTCAGTAAATATTTTATTGATTATAAAAAGATCAGGCAAGTAAATTGTCTCGAGGCCACTGTCTCTTGAGCCTCCTGGGGGGATTGTCTGGATGGGATTGGGATGATAAGGATTGACCTTCATGATTAGGATGGTGAGACAATTTGGAGTGGAACGTTTCAGCACTGTTTAAGTCCATCAAAACTTCTAGAGCTAAGTAATGAGTGGAAGGGTTGAGAATGGCAAGTGTTGAAGGTCAGTTTGAACTAAATTTTCAGGGCAAAGAAACACCAGTAATACTATTATTATGACAATTATAATTTATTGTTGCTTAACGATAATTCAAAATTACTGTTGCCAAAATATAGATATATATATAAACCAGAGTTAATTATCAAATTCTTACAAACACCACACTATATCTTTAATAAATCTTTTTTATTTTACCAAACCTACTCATATTTTAATCACATTCCTTTACATCTTTAAAACGGTTTCGTTAAAAACGGAAAAAATATACCTTCAATTCTCAGTTTATCACCTTCAACTTACATGATTGTAAATTATGGCTACAGAAATAATTTTCTTTACAGCAGCTTATGAAAATGTACGAAATAAAAATAATTGGGCACGACACGTGTTAAGAGGTCTTCCGAAATATGTTTAAAGAAGCAATCAATCTATAAAAGCATTTATTGTTCCAGTCATAAGTGCTGGCGTACTTTTTTTTGTATTGTTTCTGTATTTTTCAGAAGAAAACATTTGCAGATGATACAAGGCAACACCTTTTTCTTGTATTGCCTCTCTTTCAAATATAAATTATTTCATTTATGTTTAAAATGGTTACTTTTGTCGGAAATCCTACAAGACCCTGGTAATTTTTATATGAGTGGCTTTGACTTTTTCTAATAACAAAATCTTGCATTTTTCCAGATAATAATCATTAATTAATTCCAATTATGAGTGATTTGTAGTACATATTTCTATTTTGTTTTTCCTGATTTTAAAAACTTGTTTATGAATGAAGTGAGTCTTCGAGTGTTTATTTTTGTTCGAATTGACCCTAGGTCCTTTGATAAAGGATGATAAAATTACACCATTGTACAGTCTGTTATTGTTGTAATAGAACCATTGAGGAACATGCAAATCCCAAAAAGGGATTTTTCCTTCATGTATCTAATCTCTTGTTTTTAAATTTTTCTCTAGCATTATAAATTACAAGACTTAACACCTATTAAGTGCTATAATAGAAATCATAGCTTTATAAAAATCCTGACAGATGTACAAAATGCTATTTACGCACAAAACATAAACGAGCAATTGTTCTATTTTTTGCATTTTGTTATTTTGTTTATATTGCTTATTATTAGAGTTCAACCGCCCTAGTTGGACGCCAAATTCTGTTTACACACACTCATATGTTTATATTTGTGTATACGTAAATATAAAAAAAATTAAAATGGGTTTATCTTAATTATCTACTAGGTAGGATCGATGAGGGGTTAAAGTAATTTATCAAAAACTTTTTTTCTGGGTGCAACATCCTTCAGAAATTGCAAAAGAAAAATTAAGTGTATTGTTTTATGAATTATGACCATGGCCGAAAACGGCATCCGGTAAATCCGATGACAATGTTTTATTACTTAACCTAACCAAGTTTTTATTTAATAATGCCAACGTTCCTCAAAAACTGAAGTTGTACTAATAATATATTCCTCGTTAGTATGAAGTAATTATTATTTTTCTTTAATAATATGTTTAAGAAATTTCTTAATTTCAAGGTCTTAATGTTATAAACACCTGCGACTCTGAATAAATGAATAGTTATATTCTTCGAGATATTTAGGAGCGGGTGTGGTGTTTGTATTTTGTCGATAATGTTTGTTAATGTTCGATTCTTCCTCATTACGCGACCGAAGATTTTGTAACAAACGGAGAAATATAAGTATTTTTAATATTTAGACGTTCCTAATGAACAACAAATATGAAGAGGTATTTTGGTATTCCTGAGGTGAACATGGTTTGCATAATGCGATATACATCTCATTCATGGTTACCTATAGCCGACCTAAAAAATTGACACACTCAAAAATTGTATTAAAACTGCAAAGAAACTGTTCAATTATTAGTGCCCAACTGCAATATAGATGAGAATTTTCAATAAAATTAAAAGATTTGATAAAATATTACATTCTCTTTTCATTTTTAAATACATTATTCCTAACGGGAACCAATAAACCTATTATAACTATATATTAGGGAGCGAGGTTAGCTCAGTGGTAGAGCGCTGGACTAATAAGCTGGAGGCCTGAGTTCAAATCCCGAGCAAGCACTAAAGATTTTTTCTTCTAGTGTCTTCGTTCACCGGTTGAATTCGGCCTCCCTGACCGTCCCTAGGCCAACCCAGCCTTTAATTAACTTAATTAATAATGGGTACCTTGGGTGCTAATGACTCTAGCAGTCGAAGCGGCCAAGGGGAAAATCAGGCGGCCGGAGCATAGTACTGACCACACTATCTCCCTAGTGTGCCGTATGGTCATGAATCAGATACCTCTATAGTATCTGCCCCTCAGGGCCCTCGTGGCCTGTTACGGGACTGATTTTTTTTTTTTTTTTTTTAACTATATATTAGGAAGTATAATAATAGCGGAAAGAAAAATGATTAAAATACAAAATATACACAAATCCCTAGAAACATTAAGAAGTTCAGAAATTTGAAGAAACCTAATCACAAATAAAAAACAAAAATAATAAAAAATGTAACACCGAAAATAGATATCCGTAAGTGATAACGTAGATATACTTACTAATACGTAGAAAGTATCAACAACTATAAAAGCAAAATATGTACTGTTATTAATTGTATGGTTGTTGATAAATGATTATAAAATAATGACCTTTCTATGGTACCATGCATAATAATTTACCATCTTGACCTGTATTAAATAAGACAAAAACATTAAAATACAAAACGAATTGTAATTGTGAATCACAATAATTTCAAGAATTACTGCCGCTTATTCTGAAACCTAGCTTCTAAAATAAACTCAAGGGCGGAATAACTCGGTATGTTGATCGCCCACAAAATATGTATGCTGTCCTATCTATATATAACGTCAAAGTTAATAAATGTTTGAATTCCTAAAACATTTTTTTTTTTAAATACGTTTAAAATGTATTACAAATACATACTTATCAAGAATAATACAGATTATATAACAAGAATGAATGGAACAAGGCGACGACCCTATAGATTAGAATTATGGCAGAAATAAATAAATAACAATATTAATTTTTTTTTTTATGATTCTTTTTCAGATATTTTGATAATGTTGGTTGTTCTTGACTGTTAGTTCCTAACGCGAAGTTCTTTTTATAACTATTTGTTTATATTTTTTACCTAACATGATTTGTTTTGTTACTTGTGCACCTTGGGTGTATAGAAATGGCGGGAACCAGGGAAATGCCCAAAGCTAATGTTGGTTGTTCTTGACTGTTAGTTCCTAACGCGGAGTTCTTTTTATAACTATTTGTTTATATTTTTTACCTAACATGATTTGTTTTGTTACTTCTGCACCTTGAGTGTATAGAAATGGCGGGAACCAGGGAAATGCCCGAAGCTAATGGACTCGGCTGGAGTTGCAAAGTAAAATAAATAAACTGCCGTGAATAAAATACTTGGATGGAGTTGTACTTTATTTATGTTCACAAGTTGTTTATTTATTTTCTTTTAAATGTAACGTGCTCCCTGTAACTTTACTGTAAACTGTATAATTTAACTATATAATGTACTACCACGGGATAGATGCGTTTTGAAATTCCGCTTACGTTGAGGCTGGTTGCGTTTTTTCAGAAATGCGGTCGCCGAAAAAACCTTCTCTCATCATCATATATATTTAGAATGTGGGACGACTTTTAAATTGAAATGTATATTTAATTGGTCACATTTTCTACAGAAAATTGTATTCAATGTATTTTTATTTTATTTGTTTTGATTAATTTTCCAAGATAAACTCAGTATCGGCGTCCTTACAATCCTGCCGGAACTGCTCGTGAGGGTTTTGACTAGACATTTTTATTTGTAAATGAATAAAGAAAATATTTTATATTTTAACTTGAATATGAAATGATAAATCCAGGTTGACAAAAATTATTGATGAAAAATAAAGGGCCATTTGCATTGAATACAAATTTATTTTCAGGCCACACACCCGGAATGTCAAAAATTCTATACAATATGTAAACTGAATTTCTAAAGAGACTTGGAGCGAAAAAAATAAAAAGTTAGAAACTCTTACATACATAGTCGTTGCTATTTTGATTTTGACAACTGATAAAACTATAGTGTGGCCCTTCGCAGCCTAAAAATAAATAAGTTTAAAGATATTAGGATGCTTCTTTTTTACTGGGGCGGTTATAATTGAATCACAATACAGGATTCTAAAACTCCAAAATTCAGGTGGTAGCATTAACTAGGTTTAATCACGTCATTCAATATTTTTGAGATATAGCCGGTAGATTATCACTAATTCCTCTGTTTATCTTGTTTTGGGAACTTTCTTTTTATCTTGTAAAAATTCCCCTAACCTTTGAGATGGATTTATATTCAATCATTGTGTTGTGTAGTTAAATAGATAAGAATTAGTCTGGTTAGGATGATGTTTGAATGGGAACGGAATTCGAAGGTCATGGTGCTAATATTGAGCAATCATTTAGCTTTATAATTGTCTAGCAACCAAGAAACATTTCAGAATTCCATTAGGAGGCAACTTTAAATAGGTTTTGTTCTACAATCTATTTTGGGGACGCAATGACTATGAAGCTCAAAATTTGGTATTGATGATTTTTTTTTTTTTTTTTTTTTTTTACTGAAACAAGTGGAGGCTAAATCAAAACGTCTAAAACCTGTTGATTACCTATTCCGAAATTAGCTGAGATGAATTAGTAAAAAAAAATCTACTACTGTTAATAAGCGTTCCTGCCAAGTTTTCGTTTAGCACATTCATAGCTATTGAGATTGTACTCATGACAGAATTTGGAAAATCGTCATCAATCCCATTTTCTACGCACCAAAAAATATCACCTAACAAGACACGATATATGGTACATGTGTGGGCGTAGCGGGCACAATTTCGGGGGATTTCGTCACGGAACTTTGAAAACGTTGCCATAACATAAGATTTGTTGAGTTCATTCTATTAGTCCATTCCAAATTGAATGGTTGAATATTTTGTTGTATTGTGACAGAAAGCAGAGATATATTATTGATATGAACAAAATATTACACAACACTATTTTTTCCTTTCCTACGAGAACAAAAATCGGGTTTGATCGTACCCAACTTTCTTATTTTTTTTTTTTTTATTTTTTTATTTTTTTAACGGCGCATCAACAAATCGTAGCTATTAGCGCCGACATCCAGGGTGCAACCAGGAATTTTCTCAGCGAGCCCTGAGATGAGAAAATTTCTGGCGCCGGTGGGGATCGAACCCACCATCTCCCGCTTATGAATCCAGCGCGCTAGCCACTAGACCACGGGGGACCCCCAACTTTCTTATTAAAACCATTTGCTGAAAATAAGCAATATCGCCATATTAAAAATGTACCAAGGTCCAAGATAAATTGTAAATGTTCCCGGGAGGCATTCGAAACTAATAATTTAATGTAGGTACTACCAGAAACCGTTTTTTTTTTTTGTTGGTTATTTCTCTGCTGGTTAATTATTATTTATAAAAGAGATAAACGTTTATATGTTTACTTTTCGGGTAGTTATAGTACATTTCTCAACTCCGCATCGTGAACGAATCACCTTGCTCAAAAATATGCTTATTTCACGCAACTCCAGGGTAGAGACTTCCTATCAAACAGACGTTAAGATCAGAACGTTGGTGTAAGTCACTCTACATATTGGAGAGATTTATGAAAAATAGAGGATATTATAAACAATGGGCCTTTATAAAATAGAGGATATTATAAACAATGGGCCTTTATAAAATTCAAAATGCTTATACCACATTCATTCTAGCTATCCCACTTGTTATTCAGGTAGGAAACAATTTTAGGAAAGTGTGATAAGAACAGTAGCTTATACATTTTTTTAAGAAAATCACTCTGTATTGTACATATATATTTATGATTTCTCATTCATGAGATGGGTACCTATTTCCGCATTGAGACTTTATGCCGATTAGTTAATTAAGACTATTAAACTGTATGTATGATCATACCAATAATGCCGATCCCATATTGGAAGTACACGCCTCTTTTGGTGAGTGGAACATCCATGATGTTTAGGTTAACACACCACACGTTACTACAGCCCTCCCTACCCCCTCCATTCCAGTAAGGCTCTCCCCCCACCACTCTACTGTCCACTTGGACGGACCGTTTCGTTATCAAAAGCCTATTGATAGTAAACAAACTGGTTTGCTTCAAGTGGTGGAGTGGGCTCTCTGGGCGCCTCTTCGTTTTAAACTGTTCTAGTCTACGACTACGTGACGCGGCCATATGAATATTTCATTGCTCGCATGCTATTTATATCTCGGAGGTTACTTACCAATGATAGGGACAATGGGTGATGTTTTTTTATTGTTTTTGTTTGTTTTGTTTTTTTTGTTAGTTAATGAATGTTTTCCGTTTCTCAGGGAATTCGAGCGCTTTTCCTCATTGAAATTAATTTGCCAGTATAAAATGATACTTGAAATGGTATAAGTAAGTAATGGAAATCCGAAAAGATAAGTTGGGTTTTATTTAATACGAGACTTCCCGGATCAGGACGTACCTGTGTGCTAAGTTTGGTCAAAATTGGTCAAACGGTGTGGATTTGTATAAGGAACAAACAGGCGATTTATATATACTGTTATATATATATATATATATATATATATATATATATATATATATATATATATACTATATATATTGTATGACAATGGGTTATTGCGCAATTGTTTTATTGGGATATTTTATTTATTGTTAAATTTTTTAAATGTAAATCATAAACGTCTTGATGTTTCTATTTCCACTCTTCTGTGGGTTAATGGAAATATTTATTTAATAACCCTTGTAATTAGTAACTAACTCAATTTTGCCTCTTGGCAGTTATTTGAATTTAGCTCCGTCTAGGATGGTTTTATGTGAATGGTTTTATGAAAACGTTTTAGATTATGTTTCTGATATTATGCCAAAATGTTGACTAGCGAGTTTGTTTACATGAAACCAAAACTTAATAACAATTGTTAAGGGACTCTTTTCTTAATTAACCGATTTTAATTATTTCCATAAGACAACATTACTTTATATTGGTTTTATTGCGAGTTTCTTTACAATATGACAAAGTTTATGACTGTGAGAAGCATATAATTATTTTGGGGTTAGAAAATACCTCAATTCTAAATTAACCGATTTTACATATTACCACAGTATATTTACATCATTAGTGACCGGTGTTTTATATTGAGTTAATGCTTTATATTGAGTTTATATATGACTAAACGTACGACAGTTAGGAGTAGGTATAATAATAATCTCGGTCCGCAGTAAACCACCCCCTCCTGATGAACGCTTGATGCCGAATTCGTCCAATCATTTGTTATAGGGACGAAGTGTAACGAGTTTTGTAGCGAAAGATCAAACATTTTAGCCGCTATCGTGATAATAGAGAAACATATTCACAAATTCAGTACTTAGAATCTATGATGACTTTTTCGAATATTCTTTCACGAGTACAATCTCAATAATTCAGAATATGCTGAAAACTCCTAAAAATTTTATTACAGAGTCCTTCAAGTTGAATTGAACCTGGCGA
Organism: Gonocerus acuteangulatus; assembly: GCA_946811695.1. Taxonomy (NCBI): domain Eukaryota; kingdom Metazoa; phylum Arthropoda; class Insecta; order Hemiptera; family Coreidae; genus Gonocerus; species Gonocerus acuteangulatus. Next base: position 103,898,153 of record OX328124.1, on the reverse strand, counting down.
ATCGATGGACTGTATTTCTGTTCTTTTCATTCTCTATTCATTGGAGGCTCTTCAAATATTCAAGGATTGCATTTCGTGCAGGCCAAATAAGTTAATGTTCCTTTTTTCTATGTTACCTTTCGTATATTTCAAAAACCCTGTTTACTCAATTCATAATTCAGTAGCTTTTATTCATGGGAGTAATTATGAGATTATTAATTATTATCATTGCCTACAATGAAATCTATAATGCTTGGGTTTTTAATGAAAGTTTTTATATGTACGTTATAAATAAATTTTATTATCTAAAGAATCTCTTTATAATTGATCTTGTACCGGGAAATCGCTCGGGATATGTACAAATAATAAGCCAATACTGTTGAATATATATTAAAAGTTGAAAGGGATGCGGTATTTGCTGTGCTTAGTTTCTATATTTTAAAAATAAATGAAATATTTTGTAATTTCCATAGTAGGTAGTTTTTTTTTAATTTGAATTTTATTGTTTTTCTTTTAATAAAATATTTTAGGGCGGATCAGCATTGCTGTGGAGCTCTTCAAATTAATAATAATAATGTGTGTATTAAAAGAGTTTTGAGCGTTTCGCTCAAGACATTATGTCATTTTTCCCCCGTCATTTTAAGTAAAAGAGAAACTTGTATATAAAATATTATTCTTTAAAAGAAACCGTCGTGTGCCTTGTTAGCCTTGTGGTTTCAACCTTGTTGAAGTCTGACATGATAAGATAAGGGCGTTTTAGCTAAATTAGGTCTGGTATCTACAATAGGGACTTCCTAGTTAAAATTAAACCATAATAAAACAGCTTTTATGATTTTTATTTGTCCCTTAAAACAATTATAAATTATTTTTATTTTTTACAGTGCATCGGCATGCTTTCTTCTGTCGAGTTGCGTTCTGCCAAGGGTACCTGAGGTCCGTAGGGGTAGAGGCTTAAAAAAAAAAAAAAGGCAACCGCATCCACGCGGTATTAGACCCCTAAGGTTTCTCAGATTCCAGCGTGGGCCTCGAGTTCCACAATGAACCTGGCTAGTGGTCTGAATTATTCTGGCTGTTTCAGTTGTCACCTTCGCAAAATATTTAACTTTAATTGGTATAAAATACATAAAGCTATTAAAATATCAATACAAGATCCGAAGGTTTTTCTTTGGCCGTTCAAATTTTCTTCCAAAATGTTCAAAAGCGTCTGGCTGTGCAACAATTTGAAAAATGTTACTTTATTTCACTAGTACCTCAATTGCGAAATTATTGTGAAAAAACTATCAAACGTTCTGGAATAAGAAGGTCTTAAATTCATTTTAAGCTGCCTAAAGAAATAATATAAAAAATTTCTACATTTTTTCCGTTTTTCGTAGACTGGTAGTCAGCAGAACAGCAAACAAATTTTAACATTTCTAAATATTAGGGCAATATGGGAAATTTCATTACAAATCTTTTAACGCCTTGGTAAATTCTCTAGTATGAATAATATCGGAGTTATGAGTGAAAGAAGTAAAAAAAAAAGAAGTAATTTATCATATTTTTTCTCCTACATTAAAAGCAAAATCAGGAATTCTTTCGATTTACACTTGCCCCCGCTCAACAGAACAGATGCGCCCTGCACTATGCAGCGTTTCAATTTCAAGTAGAAATATAATTGATAAATGATAATAATGGTCGGATATGACAGGATTATTACAGGCTCATGTCAGTTATCATTGTTGCGAAGAATTTATAGCCCGGTTTGTGCGTTATATTTTTCAAGAAATGTAGTTGTTTAAAAATATTGTTTTTAACAAAGTATGGATATGTCATACCAATTACACCTCCGGCATACTGGTAGTAGACACCTCGCTTCGTGAGTGGAACATCCATGATTTGATGGTAGGGAAGCAGGAAACTTGCTACTAGTAGATTACTAGTAGAATATCCGACTAACATCTCGGTCTGCTACCTTATCAACCTCTCTTGATAAGAATGATATATTCTACTTTCAAAAACTAGAAATATTAAAGGATTAGACTTTGGAGAGAGAACGCGTAATCATTTCATTTGATGCGGTTTTTAATTTGCATAATTGCTCCAGTTCTAGAGGATATTCGATGACCACGAAATACCTATGTCCTCTACATGAAGAGACATACGGCGAAATTTTGGATTCAAAAAGTAAACCTGAGGAAAATAAGCACAATCGGCCAAAAACAAAAAAAAAATATTACTAAATCCGGAGAGAGACTTTATTTTTAACAATACAATAGAAACTTTCCCGCCTTAAAAAGGCGTATAATGCAGGAATAATGTAAGCGAAGAAGAATATTCCGTTTTGCCATTTTGAAACTGAAATAATAGAATCTTATACCTCAGGATTAATTTTCCTTCTTATTATTATTTTTTAGATTTAAACCATTCTACTTTACAACTATCTTCAATGATGGGATATTTAGTTTTTATTATTTTTTAGTTTAAGAATAATAATAAATAAAATGGATCAGGTGTTAGTCTTGTATTTATTTCAGCCTCATATGTGATGTGCTAATCCCTGGCTCATTTTGATATTATTCTATTGGATACAACGTATTCTTATTCTTTATATATATATATATATATATATATATATATATATATATATATATATTCACTAATAACTTATTTCGGCTACAAAATATGTGTGTTCCTTTGGCTTTGGAAGATCCTGATCCGAGCATTGCTGGCGTGTATCCATCACCTAGACGTGGACCCTTACCGCCTGAGAAGTTTGCCACTTCAGGTCCAATATAGAAACAACACTCTAGTTGTACCAAGAGTACGATCTATGGATGAATCACGCTAAACGGCGAGTGGTGTCGTCGAACCATTGAAGACCTCTACCCCCTGTTTTAGGACCCTGACGTATGCCCGCTTGAGAGACAAAACGTAATTCACAATAATGTGAAGTGCTCTTCGAGCATGTGTGCAATGTTTAACGACGACGAAAATATTTGTTTACGAGTATACAAATAACTCATAATCTAATCCTTTCTAACTTTAATTAGAATTTCAGAGCTATCAAGACTCAGCAGATGTTGGTAAGGTTTGTTTTGTTACTCGAAGAAAAGAGATTTCATTGCCCATCCACTGTAGTATTCGTTTTTAGTGCGCCTAACCTCTGAACCCTTGGAGAATATTCCCTCAGCTGTAATGGTACTTCACACTTCCGGCTTACTGTCTCCTTTCTACAGGGGTTCAATCTACCCCGCATTCAATCCGTTCGACCTTTTTACCGTGGTTTCCTCATGATTTTCCTGTCTTCTATTTGTCGACGTTTAAAATGGTACTAATATTTTCCATATATGTTTATAACACACAATAAAAAAAGTGGTCTGTTGGTAAGACACCATACAAAGTATGGCGTTTGAACCTTTTGAATTATGCAAAGTATTTTTCTAGAAAATTTCATCAAATTTAGACCTTTTTTGTGCGTGTGAGAGAGCAGAATTTGAACCCCCGTTATTTTCGTGTCCTATTGGTTCTGAAACATGAAATGTTTTAGTCGGAACTTCCGGATTGCTTTATGAGTTCAACCTCATAAGCCCGAACCTATGAAGAGAGGGAGGAACCGCGCTAATAGCAAGTATTCGGGTCTCCCCGTGGTCTAGTGCCTAACGCCTTAGGCTCCACCTACATATATTGGACCCGTATTTCTCCCAATCCGATTTCGTTTGATTGACAACGGCCAACAGCGGCGGATGTGAGTGCCTACATTGGTCTCGATCCGATCCGATTTAGTCACAGCTCGTCATTAATGACCTCGAAGTGAAGTGAAAATGAGTGATTAAGTTTAGAAATACCACCTAATAAGCATAGAAACCTTCGATTAGGTTGAATGTTGGGGGTAAGAGAAGTATTGGTATTCATATTTTAAAATTATTTATAAGAAAGGTAGCTAGAAGGTTATAAGCATTGGAAGATTATAAACATTAGAAGGTTATAGACGTTGGATGGTTATAAATATCTTTCCACGCAATTTAATAAACAAGGGAAACAAAACACAAAAATGTGAATTGACAAAGTTGTTTTAAATGTTATTTCCTTTGATATAAAAAAAAAATGCATTGAAATAGGTTAAGATTTAGAACATGCAGACCTTTTTGAAACACAATAAGTGGGTTGGCGCCAATTGCTTCGTCCGAAATCGGTCTAGAAACAAAGAAGTTTGAATCGGTGGCCGTTGGATTGGACCGGATTGGATCGGGTCGGGACCAATGTAGGCACCTCCATTGAGATGCATGTGTTTGTTTTTCTTCCGACAGTCGGTGGCTATTTGATCGGATCGGAACGGGTCCAGTGTAAGTGCACCCTTAGTTAGATTGTGGCAGGAATTTCCTCATCTCACGGCTGGTTGAGAAAATTCCTTGCTGCACCAGGTATGTCGGCGCTAATGGCCTAGAAGTCGATGCGCCGTAAAAAAAAAGAAAGAAAAAAAAAGTTTATTAAATTTTCTGCAAATAGGGATCTTATGCGATTTTCCATTGAGAGATCTCACCAGAAATCGATGCCTTAATGGAGTAATTTCCGTTCAGGTTATTGTCAGTTTCCTGTTTTGGAGCCGAAGATCTTGCTTCCCTTTGACATTTCATTTTATCTGTATACACGTTTTCATTTTTTTCACGAAGGATTAAGACAAAACAATATCTGTTTCCATTCTAAGCTTTCTAAATGACACAAGAGATAAGAACGGAAACGCGCCAAGATGACGCAGCTCCTGCGAGTCGGACTATTTAAAATGTACTCCGGTGTGAAAGCAACACTGATAGACCTATATAGATTGATCGAGCTCCCCCCCCCCCCCTCCACTTCAACCATTCCACCAATTAACAACTACCTTACTTAATAAATTCATCAGCTGATCCCCCCCGCTCCTAAATCCGCAGTTCTCCCCCTTAATTTACTCAGCTCTCTTAATAAAACCAACATTTATCTCTCCTAATCGTTTCTTTAATATAAAAAGCTCTGTTATCCCTTCAAAGTTATTTTTTAATTTTCCTTTTACTTCATCGGGAACATAAATGTATTTGTTAATATTTCAACTGGCAAGCGTGTTTTTTTTTTTTTTTTTTTTTTTTTGTTTTGTTTTTTCTAGAAGGAGACAATATTGTGTGTACTATATTACTTTTTTTTAAGACTCTTCGGCTGCTATGGCCATTAGTAATTTCACTGAAAACCAATATTGTGCATTATTAAGGTATTACATTAAACGAATACAGAATAATTATGCGAACAACAGTTTTTTCACCTTCATCCTGCAGTCTTGACATATTAAGTTATTATTATATTAAATTTTTTGTTTTGTTTTATTCGTAATTGTATTACTTACTTCTGATAAATTGTTACTTTTAGCAAATTCCAAAGGAATATACCTATTATGGTTGCAAGCATGAAATAATTAAACTTTTAAATATTTCTTCAAATTCTTATCTATTTTAGCACTTAACACTCTGAGCCAAAGGTCATGGGTTCGATTCCCACTAGGGGTGATGGCTTTTCTTTAGAAAAAAGAAAAGGCATCAGCCCTATCCTGGCTAGAAAAGGGGGAAAATTCCTAGTTAATAATAAATGGACGTTAAAATTTAAATTAAATTAAATTATCTATTTTACCTTCTAGATACAATAAGAAGTCCCCCGTCACAGCTTTCGGCTTTTTTCAAGAAACTTGGTATATAGAATTTCCGTATCAAACGATTAAACGAGTTCGTTAACCAGCAGATCGGTCTACTCATTTGCCAATACCAGTGGTAATTTATTGATACGAATCTCGGTATTGCGTGTGGGCTTTAAAGAGAAAAATATGTTGTTTGAATGAAAACCATCCAATGAGGAACTAAAAACGAAATAGGTTAATTAGAAGTTGGGGTTTCTCGTGGAAATTAAAAAAAAAAAAAAAAATGTTTTAGATGTTTATTTAAAATATAAAAGGGCATTCATGATTATTTTGTACTTATATAGGCTTTTTTAAGGACCTTTTATTCAAATGTGGGTGACGGACCTTTTGTTACTATATATTTCAAGATTATTATAATTTATCCAAGTATTAAACTTAATTTATCTTAAACCTAAACCTCCTGAGTATTTTCCTTACGCTGGGCTATCCACAGTGTTTGCAGCTAATTGAGCGGGTATTCCCGTGGCGATCACCCATTCGATTATTATCGACTTCAGACCTTGCCTAACTTCTCGTGAAGTAAATTCCGCCAGTGAGTAACTACTATTTGTTATCTGTAGAGTATTGCCGTCCTGTGCAAAGGCCATCTGTATAGACTGAAGTGCTGTAGAGTGATACGCCATGTCAAGGTCCTGATAATGAAATACCGACATTGAAACTGAATTCACTCGTCTATCAGAATATCGTTAAATAAGTGTGAGATAGGCAAAAACTAAAAATGATCCCCCCCCCCCATTTCTTAAGGAAAAAGTAATTCTTTTTTTCATTTAATTATATATTTTTTTTGGTAACGAGGAGGAGAATGGGCGAGAATACGGTTTACAGGGTCTCCCCTTGGTCTAGTGGCTAACGCCTTAGATTCTCATGCAGGAGATGGTGGGGGGGGGGGGAGGGTTCGAGTCCCACCGGTAGCAGGAACTTTCTCATCTCACGGCTCGTTGAGAAAATCTCCCACTGCACCACGGATGTTGTCGCTAATCGTCTAGAAGTCTGTACGCCGTAAATAAAATAAAATAAAAATAAACGCTATTTACAACATTACTACCGTTTTCAGCTAGATAATTATTCATTTTATGTGTAATTTTATACGATCATAGAAGTGCCTAATTCAAGAAAATTTATAGTAAACTTGTCTACTTGTATACATATGATCGCTGTCTATACACGGAAGATATAAGGGAAAAAATACTATTTGGGGCCTTTATCAACACAGTAGTACCAAAAACAATCATTTTTAGTATTTTTGTCTGTTTGTATGTCTGGTGTCTGTCAGACACTCTATACATACTAGGGTTTAACAATCCCGAAAGGGTCACCTGAGTGGCTATGTCACTATTAACAATCCTAGTAGCCTGTATGTTTGATCCCCAATGGCTCTACGTCTAATATCGTGTATAGAGAAGCATTACTGTTACGATTTTTTTTTAAATACCCATACGACGGTGTTATAATCCAAAATAAACCATAAGATATATCCAAAAATGCTGCCCTAAGTCACTATCCACGCGGGCGAAGTTGCGGGCACAGCTAGATCGTATAATAATTTATTTTTCTTTTTTTACTGTGCATTGACTGCCAAAGTCATTAGAGAGTTGGCAGCATTTACTTCAGAAAAAATATATCAAAAAGATTTTCCTCGAAACGACTCAACTCGACATGTTCATTAACGTCACATTAACCGACTTGTCATTCGTGGTGTTGTTAAAAACATCCCAGATGGACTCTGAAAATACTTATCATCGATGATAAGAGGTTGAATTAGATGAGGCGTCATATCCTTTTCTGACTTTCAAAAAATGATATCGTAAATACAAAGGCAAAGTATCGAATGTGAAAATCACCACTTTCCGGAGTGTAAAAACTTTTATTCATTACTTTGCTTTTGGACAGTCAAATATTCAGCAGATTCGACATTTGGCAATGGTTACATTCCACTTTCACTGTGTGAACGTAGATTCTATAGTTTGCCGTCCATCAGGCCAACAGCAATCAATATAGATTGAAAATGAACATGTTTTTTTTCACATTCGATACTTTGCTTTTGTATCTACGATATGTCCAAATCGTAAAACGGAAATTATTATTTACAAGGCCAAACTAACATTCATTTCGTTATTTTTGATGAAATTTAATGAGCTTCCAAAAAAATCCGTTTTTGCTATGAGGGAAAAACATTTTTAGAAAAGCTATCAATTGATGACAAAATTGACTTAAACCTTTTTGAAAGTCATAGCCTGAGATGATCCTTCATCTTACAGAAATATATTTGGTACATTTGAAAACTTAAGAATTTATTTTTATTATTATTTATTGTTTTAGATAAATGAACTCGTCAAACTGAGACTTTAACCCAGATCTTTCCGTTTTACGCTGGAATGCATTGCTAATAAGCTAACTGGCGTCATATTTCATTGTTAATAAAGTTCGTAGAGATTTTTAAACTAACGTTTTGTCTTAATTAATTCAACTGATAATAAATAAAAAGGATATTTTTATGCATGCACCTTTAATTATGTTAATACACTGAGGAAAAATATGCTTAAACTTAAATAAACCTTATTCCCAATCTATATCTATATATATATATATAAAAATCACGTGTCTGTCTGTTTGTCTGTTTTTCTGTTTGTCTGTTTGTTCCTTATACAAATCCACACCGTTTGACTGATATTGACCAAACTTCGCACATAGATACGTCTTGATCCGGGAAATCTCGTAGTCTAGCTCAAAATCTTCTAGGATTCATAGTTTGGAAGTAACGAGTTCGAAACTGTCATATACAGAAGAGTTTATAGTCAGAAATCGGCATTTTCTTTCCAGTGTTGCCCCTCCTTCTAAGAAGAAGTGCAATACAAAACCTTTGTTTGTTTATCTAAATAGTAGGTTTATATTCTCAGAGTTTGGACAAATATCATATAAGATATCATATAATAAAATATCATATTTTTTAAGATTAATTTTCTTAATATCAGATCAGTTTTCTTCATATTAAATCAATTTTGATTTGATTGCCTAGGGCAACACTGCTCTAACCAGAATATAGACTAATATCGTATAAATAAGTATATCATAAAAATGTTCTGTGTTTATCTAATCATAATTTGGACTAATATATTATAATTAAGTGTTCATGTTTCTATTCAGAACTTTAATAATTTCAATACTTTTGTTGAGAGAGTTTTTTTATCTCTTTAGTAAAGGAAGGTTGCAATGTCGGTTATAGTATTCGGTGTCTCTCACTCGCTTTTCTGTTTAATGAATAAATGAATATTTACTGGTATTTGATGGAGAGGGTTTTAGTATGTGGAAAAACACTTAACTTTTTTATTGAAACTGATGAAGTGTGTAAATAACAATAAGAACAAGGCTAAAAGTATTTTGGAATTGTTTACACTGATGTGGACCTTTTTTTAACTATGAGTCTCAAAGGTGAAAAATATTTTGTTTCATTTATAGATGATTATAGTAAGATTGCTCTCATGTTAATTTCTTCATAATTGTTCAGTATTGTTTATTGTTATTTAAGTGTTTAGTGATGAATTCCCTTTGTCGCGGTCTCACTCTAATAAATAGTAAGATTGCTAGGATTTAAACTATTAAACCTAAAACAGAAGTTTTTCATTCCTTTGTTCAATAAGTAAATGAGGTCGAAAACTTAGGAAATAAGAGAATTGGTATTGTGAGATATGACATTGGTAAGGAATATTTAAATTGTAAGAATTATGACTACCAAAAAAAAAAAAAGGGTATCATAATTAATCCCTGTACCTCATATGTTCATGAATTAAATGGTGTGATTTACTAGAACAATTATGAATATATCTCATTGTTTACTGGCAGAAGCTATTGTAGAAAAAAATGTTGGCCAGAAATGGTCTGTGAAGCAACTTATTTGAAAAATCTCTCTTTAGCTAACACCATTGACAATAAAATACCCTATGAAAACTGTTTTGGAAAGAAACCAGATGTTTCTAACTTTAATTTATATGGTAGTAAAAATTTTGTTAGGAAACCAGAACAAATAATAACTTCTAAATGGGATAAAAAGGTGAATATGTGCATTTTAATCGGTTATAGTGAAGTGGGATATAAAGTACTTTTGAATAATAAAATCATTGTCGCTAGGCATGTTGATGTTACCCAAGAAAACATAAGCTGTATTGGATTGGCTGAGGGTGAATCTGATAAAGTTCAAGCGATTGTGATTTTTGGGATAGAGAAAAAGATAGTTTGAAATAAAATAATGCTTGAGATTTTGTTGAAATAAGAAAGTTGAAGATATCAAATGGGTCTAAATGTTGTTCAAACAGATGGATGTAGGGACTATATTCTTAAATGATCATTTAGAAGGAAAATCCACCACTGGTTTTCTTATTAATAATTTCTTATACATTGGTAATGTATTATACTGGAAATCGAGAAAGAAAAAAGATCTTACAGAAGAGTCTACATATGCAGAATATGTACCTTTAAGTTTAAGGTTCCAAGATTTTCCAAAAAGATAGAACGTTTTGTTTAAAACATAAAGATTTTTTTAAACATTAAAAACTCCTTTGTGAACAATGTCATTTTGTAAAGGACTTAAATTTATGAACTTTAAATTAATTCTCTCACATACATATGCAAATATTATTAAAATATTATATTAAATGTTGTTATATTTAACTTATTTTTTTATTCGCATATAGATAGATGTACATAATAAATTACATAAATGTTTATAATCATACAAATGAATGTATATAAATGAATTAATTTTCACCACGTTTTGAAACATTATTTTATTATTACAAGAGCTGTATGGTTTAGCAACCCTATTAATTTGGGCAGCCTCACTTTAATTTTTTTTTAATAAAGTTATTCTTAATGCATGCTATTTTTTTTTGCAGATAAATTAATGTATTAAAATATTATTTTTATAAGAAGAGGAAGTCACGTGAATTGTGGTGTTCTAATAAATGAATAAGTAATTAAATTTTCCATGCAATTTTTTATTAATTTAATATCCATAATAATTTAATCATTATATTCTGACATATGCTTTCTTTTGTCTGAGATAGTTATATCCTCTGACTGTCAACATTTAGTCGGAGAGCTGGTAACGCACATTTCATGAAGTGTTTTATGCACCTTGGAATTTTGGTGTATTGCATGTCGTGGATAGGTAAGGCATGTATGTGTAGCCTGGACATACCTTGGAACACCAGGTACTGCACATAGGGGAAAGGTGTTAAAAAAATATGTCACTAAAATGGTATTTTATTCAGAAGCCAACAATCTTTAATGTATAATTAAGGCAAGTTGCTTTATTTCTAGAACTACCACAACTGTCCTGTCCAGATGATTGGTGCTCTCACTCACTCTTACGGTTACACGCAGTGTATTGCAGTCTATCATCGGCTGAATTTATTTTCATGTTTGCTGATTACTAAACCTCACAAAAAGTGTCTGCCCTTTTGTAATTATTTTCAATTATGGTGTTTAAATAGCAGTGTGAAGAAGAGACTTCATTTAATATTACAAAAACCCACTTCGGTTTTTTTTTTTTTTTTTTTTATATGTATCCCACTTAAAAGTGTCTGCCTTATATATTATTCATTATAGAATTGCCTTAATTTTACATTGAACACTTATGGCTTCTGAATAAAACACTATTTTTGGCCCATAGTTTGTTACTGATTACCATGCGCAGAACCTGGTGTTTCAAGGTATGTCCAGCAACCATATACTTAACTTTTTATCTACACTAGAGACCCACTATACGACAATTTCAAGGCACATAAAACACTTGAAAAGTGTGTTACCAGCTCTTGGACTAAATGTTTAAATACGGTTGCAATTCTGGTAAAAATATTGTTGCTCGCCAAGTCAATGTCGTTATTGAAATTCCCAAATACCTTTAATTCATTGTTGTCCATAACTGCAAGAAAAATATCTTAAATTTGTTTTTATTCTTAGAGGCCCCTATTTCCTCTGATAGAAGGACTATCCTTATAGAAGAGTGCATGAACCATAAAATTTGAAACAGAAGCTTTAATAGAAAGGAAAAAAAAAGTGAACAAAAATATGTGAAAGTGTATGTGAAACAACAAACTATGTTTTTAAAACTTTCCTTTTGGCATACATAACATAAACCCTGCACGACTTACCTACTTTTTCATTCATAAAAAAAACTCAGTTACGGATTATTACATGAACAAATAAACAATATAACATATTAATATTATATTTGCGCAAGGTTGAGGTTTTAGCTTTAGATGCGAAGACCTTAAAATAAATAAATATTATATTTAAAAAAAAAATCAATGAAAATAAAGAATATCGTTTCAGTTGTAGGTTTTGACAACTTATAACTAATCATAACCTTAATTAAATGCCTCATTTGTATTGCTATTTTTTATGAATATTTATTTATGGTCCACATATTTTTTTTTTCTTTAAAAAAATTAAACACAGGGAGTTTGGTTTGGATTTTCTTTAAAACGGTATTGCAATTAAATTATTTGGAATCACTTAATTGTAATACCATTTTAAAAGTAAGGGTACTTTTTAAAAAATAAGGATCAATTTAATTTCCACCCCACTTTCTCTAAAAAAAAAATGGAAAATAACTTTTTCAGCCGAGCTCTCAATTTATTATCTTATATTCTCATAATTTGGACCAATATAATATAATCATTCATTTTTTAAAATATATAATATAAAGTAGGCGTACCATGTAAGCTGGGTTACAACTATTTAATATGAAGCATGTGTAGCATGGTACGCCCGGCTACAGATATTTAATATAAAGTAGGTGTAGCATTGCACACCGGGTAACAGCTAGTACCTCATACAAATCTATAGAATGTTATTTCCGAAAGTGGAGGCCGTGTGGGATGTTGTTTGTAAATGGACGTTAAAATTTAAATGAAAATGTTTTAAGATTTCCAAGAATTTTCCAGAAAACCATTAAAAAAGGACGACAAGTTAATTATATTGTGTTGTCGGTGTCCTTGTAATTTAGTAGATAGCACGCTGGATTCTCATGCGGGATTTGTTGGATCGAGTCTCGCCTGTAGCCGGATGACGTTTTCATCGATGGCTTGCTATTGGTGCACGTTTTTAAGCAGGCTATTTACGGTCCGACCTAGTAGTTGGATAGTCGACTCCACTCACGCTCTGACTTGCTATCCAACTTGCGGTCCAACTTTAGTCCTAGTCTGGTTTGGTTTCACGACTGCATACGGTGCTAAAAAAAATGTATCAAGTGCAGGTCGAAGATACCCGAAGCACAAGCACTGACTGAGGTTAAGTTGGACGACTCACGCTCCAACTCCGTCGCCAGTCTTATGTCAGACCTTCGAGTCGTCTCTCTAAATTTTCCGACTCGTCCAACTAGACTTCCAAAAAGCCCAGTCACGATCCAATATCGGACCGAACTTCGGAAGTTGGACCACAAGTCGGACTACAAATCGGAGCGTGAATGGCCTGCTTTAGAGAGGGCGGCAACCTGTAAATTTCGTGGCGCTAATGGTCTAGACGCCGATGCGCCATAAATAAATAACCTAATTATTAAAATTAAGTAATTAATTCTGAATAATCAGTGAGGAATCCGAGAGTAAAATTAGAGGTTCTAAGTTCAATTGACAAGTCTGGCGTGTTAATTTTTCAAAAAATATAAATATTAAACAAAAATAGTATGGAAAGCAATGCCAGCTATAGCCATTTGGCCACATGCAGCTATTCTACCGTTTGTCTACTCTTATTAAAATCAAGTGAGCAACATAAATGTTCATGAGAAAATATGAGACATTCTTATACTATTTTCAGTACCTAATCTTTATGTCTATTATTTAAAGGTTTGTAAAAATACTCTTATTATAAGCTCTTGAAAGCTTTATGTGATTTGAAGACAGTCTGCCTGTTAAAATGTACTGTGAGTAGAAAACATTGTCCCATTCTTAGTTTGCGGTAAAACTCAGTAAACTATTAGAGACTTTGCAGGATACAACTAAAGTTTATAAATTTGATATTGTAGTAAAAATAAGGTAAAAATGCAGTTTTACGCCCGCAAAACCGATTTCTTTCAAATTTTGTACAATAACGTATTTTGATGCACTAAACACGAATACGTTAAAAAAAAACCTTCGCATTTAAGTAGGAATGAATTTATTAAGCACTAAAGTTCACTGCTATGCAGGTTATGAGAGCTAATGTAAACAACTAAATTTGTGACGATTTTAAGGCATAAATGACGAGTTTAAGGCATACATGCTATGCGTTTCCGCTCGCTACGCTCGCTCAAGAAGATAACAAAACCCCAGTCAATCCAACTCGCTAAAATTAATAGAATTCTAATAGAATAGAATATTAAGCACTAAAGTTCACTGTTAGGAAGGTTACAAAAGCGTATTTGTAAACACGCGCATGCGTAGATATGTAACATTGGGAAACAGAGAACTCTCATTTGAAATGTTCAGAAACCATTTATTCGAAAATATTGTTAATTTTAAGGGCATCCTCACCTGTCGCTTAAGGGCATACGTGCTTTGCGTTTCCGCTCGCTCAAGAAAATAACAAAACCCCAGTCAATCCAACTCGCTAAAATTAATAGCTCTCATAACCTGCATAACAGTGAAGTTTAGTGCTTAATAACTTCTTTCCTAGTTAAATGCGAAGGTTTTTTTTTAACGTATTCTTGTTTAGTGCATCAAAATACGTTATTGTACAAAATTTGAAAGAAATCGGTTTTGAGGGCGTGAAACTGCATTTTTACCAAATACTCTTATTATAAGCTCTTGAAAGCTTTATGTGATTTGAAGACTCACAGTCTGCCTGTTAAAGTGTACTGTGCGTAGAAAACATTGTCCCATTCTTAGTTTGCGGTAAAACTCAGTAAACTATTAGAGACTTTGCAGGATACAACTAAAGTTTATAAATTTGATATTGTAGTAAAAATAAAACAAAATGAGTACTTACCGCATACTCCTGCGTAAATTGGATAAAGATACTGCTTACATCGTGGATATGACATTTCTTCTAAATTCCTTGACTATGAACACACCCAACTACCCAATGTCACTTGGTGAAAACTAACAATTTTTCATGCACGGTTTTACCTAAATGATTCTTATCTTTCATCGTCTTACAACCAGTCACATGTTTGAAAGAAACCCAACTTGGTTCCACTATTTTATCTTAACGGCTTTATTTTATCTTGATATTGAATGTTTACCTGGCTTCTATTCCTTCCAATGTCGTAATGTATTGACACTTGAACATTCCTTCACACTTTCATCTTGAAGATTTTAATTAATAAACGTTAATAATCTTGAAGATTTTAATTAATAAACGTTAATAATCTTGAAGATTTTAATTAATAAACGTTAATAATCTTGAAGATTTTAATTAATAAACGTTGTGTTTATTTAGTTTTTATGCTTACCTACTCAATTTATGTTTACACTAGCTGACTACCCGTGCTTCACCATGGCCGATAAGTAGTTTTTATGCGTTAAATAAGGTATGATCAAAATTAACGCTACTACATAATTTTGTACAGCTTATTATTGCACGGACTTTTAAGGTACCCAGGAAACACGATGTGGCGGTAACCGTGCTTGTTTCCGTTGGGGAGTAAAAAAAGAAAAATACAACAACCACTTAAAAAGTTAGGTAAACAGAGACAAATACACGTTGAAAATAATAAAACTAACACCTTTGAAGTTTTAAGCACTTATCTCTTCGATTGACATCGCCCCACCGAACATTACAACAGAATCTTTTTTGTAGAGAATTTAGTAAACTTTCGAATAGCCGCCTGCCACTTACTACGATCCCCCAACCGTTTTTGAGATCTTTTAGAAAATATACTCAGATCCGAAAACTTTGTATGACCATTAATACAATTTTTTTTTCCATATACTTCTTACCTCCAAACGACACCAAAGTATAAATATCTTAGATTAGATAAATGCCAAACATCTGGTACAAGTTTCAAGTGAACCGACCATCGATTCTGAATACCCAAACAGGAAATTAGTCTGGAAAAGTATTTCTATCAATGTTTCTCGTAAACGGTTACAGAAATCGCTTTAAAAATGGTTTCATTCGTCGTACCTGCAAGCATATGGACTCGGAAATGTAAACTTTCCGATTTTTTCGCGCAAATGTTGCTCCAAAAACCATGGTCCAGTAAACAGATTCAGCTAGTTAATAAACTTGACCTTTCAAATGAGAAGAAAGATGTTTGTACCAAATGTCATCAAAATTGGGCCATTTTTGAGCCGATGAGGAACTTCTTAATAATTCAAACCCCCCCTAAAATTACTTTAACATTTGAATATCAAAAAAAACCTTTCTTAGCGAGTGTTTACATTCTAAACGGATTGTCCGTGCAAAATTTCAAATTTTTGTAGCAAGTGGTTCGTAATTTTTGTATTTTCAGGGCGTAAAGTCTATGACGATCAAAATTGCAATTAATTCTAGTAATTCAAGGTTTTCCATCATAGTCTAACCTCAAATAAAAATAATACTATGAAATAGATAATGTACGGTAACAGCTGTTTTTTATCGTCCTAGCAACCTTGCTACCTAGGCTTGCCTGCTCTAACCAACTAAAACTTTAAACCCCTCTAAAAATACTTAAAATATCGAATTTCAAAAAATCCTTTCTTACCGAGCGTCTACGTTCTACAGGGAGTGTCCATGCAAAATTTCAAATTTTTCTGTTGAGCGGTTTGGTCTGGGCGATGATGGGTCAGTGAGTGAGTGAGTGAGTGAGTTAGTGGTATTTGACAAATATATAGTAGATTGATATAAATACTATAGTCGAAGAACCTGATAAAAACTTAGTATGATCTATGGTTATCACCTGTCTTAATAATGATTTATCTGCCCACATGATTAACCTTTGTCAAATTGCAGGCTTCCTTATTCGTTTATATTTATATATGGAGACCCGATGGCCGTGAGGGTTAAGGCATGAGCACTTAACACTCTGTGCCAAAGGTCGTGGGTTCAATTCCCACTAGGGGTGGTGGCTTTTCTTTCGAAAAAAAGAAAAGGCATCACCCCTATCCTGGCTAGAAAAGGGTGGTAACCTATAGATAACCCGTCCTAAAATTCGTAGTTAATAATAAATGGACGTTAAAATTTAAATAAATAAATATTTATATATGTTTGTTTATTTTGATATAGGAAACCGGTGGCCGTGAGTGCTAAGGCATATGCACTTTGTGCCTAATGACGTGGGTTCGAGTCCCACTAGGGAAGGTGACTTTCCTTAGAAAAAATAAAAGACATCAGCCCTATCCTGGCTAGAAAAGGGTGGTAACATGTAGATAACCCCTCCTAAAATTCTTAGATAACAATAAATAGACGTTAAAATATAAATGGAGGCCCGGTGGCCGTACGTGTTAAGGCGTGAGCACTTAACACTCCCTGCCTAAGGGTCGTGGGTTCGATTCCCACTATGGGGTTGTGCTTTTCTTTAGAAAAAGGAAAATGTATCAGCCCTATCCTGGCCAGAAAAGGGTGGTAACCTATAAATAACCCGACCTAAAATTCATGCTTAATAATAAATGGACGTTAAAATTAAAATAAAAAAATAAATGGAGGCCCGGTGACCATGAGTGTTAAGGCATGAGCATTTAACACTCCGTGCCAAAGGGTCGTGGGTTTGATTCCCACTTTGGGGTGGTGGCTTTTCTTTAGAAAAAAGAAAAGGCATCAGCCCTGTCCTGGCTAGAAAAGGGTGGTAACCTATATATAACCTGTCCTATTATTCGTAGTTAATACCAGGTCTGCAAGTTTAAAATGTCGTTTATTTCTTAAAATATATACACAGTAATTTAAAAAAAAGTATAATATATTTCATTCAAAGTACTGGCCCCCGCTTTCTACACATTTTGTCCATCTCTCGGGCAATTTATGGATACCATTCCAAAAGAATGCTTCATCTTTATTTGAAATCCATTCATCGAGCCATTTTCTTACATCCTCGAAATTGTTAAAATGTTGCTCAGCCAATGAGTGTCCCATCGATGAGAAGAGGTGATAATCAGAAGGCGCCAGGTCAGGTGAATACGGCGGGTGGGGTAGGAGTTCCCAACCAAGCGAAGAAATCGTTTCCTTAGTCAATCTGGCTGAATGTGCAGGAGCGTTATCATGCTGAAGAATGACTTTGGCGTGCCTGTGAGCCCATTCTGGGCGTTTTTCGATCAATGCGTGACTCAAATTGATCAATTGTTGTCGGTAGCGGTCGGTATTGACTGTTTCGCCGGGTTTGAGAAGCTCGTAGTAGCTTACTCCCTTCTGATCCCACCACACACACAGCATTGTCTTCTTCCCAAAACGATCCGGTCTTGCAATCGATGTGGATGGTTGTCCTGGCGTTACCCATGATTTTATTCGTTTGGGATTCTGAAAATAAATCCATTTTTCATCGCCAGTTACAACTCGATGCAAAAAAAAACCTTTCTTTCGTGGCGTAAAAGCAGCATTTCGCACACAGTTTTTCGTTTTTCCATCTGTCGTTCGCCCAATTCATGTGGAACCCATTTTCCAACCTTTTGAATCTTTCCCATAGCTCTCAGGCGATCGGAAATGGCTTGCCTAGTGACATTCAACTGTTCTGCCATCATTTGTTGGGTTTGGGTATTGTCTTCGTCTAATAAAGATTGCAATTCGACGTCCTCAAACTTTTTTGGTCGATTTTCTCGTTTTTTATCAGTAACATCAAAATCACCACGTTTGAAACTTTGAAACCAACGTTCACATGTCTTGACGGTTGGAGCAAGATCGCCATAAGTCTCAACAAGAATTCGATGACATTCAGATGCCTTTTTCTTTTGATTAAATAAGAAAATCATGACATGCCGCAAATGCTCTTTATTTGGCTTAAAATTAGACATTTTTAACACCAAAGAAAGGTATGATACGTCTGCGTAAACGACTTAAAAACAACTGACTTTTGTAAACAAATGACTAACAAACAAGATAGCGTTTAGAGATAAGCAAATCCTTCAATAGGCTAAGAGCGCATTCTATTGGAATTAAAACGACATTTTAAACTTGCAATCCTGGTAATAATGGACGTAAATAAATTAAATAAAATTTAAATTAATAAATAAATATTAACATCCATTTATATTTGGCACAGTATTTCAGGACGGCTTATTTGTAGGTGACCATCTTTTTCTAGTCACCTCCCCTAGTGGGAATCGAACCCACGACATTATGCAAGGAGTGCACACGCCTTAGCACTAACGGTCACCGAGCCTCCATTTAATCAGTTTATTTATTTTTATTTTTTTATTTTATTTTATTTATTTTTGTTGACGGCGCATCTACAACTTGGCCATTAGCGGCGGGCTATCTATAGGTTGCCACCCTTTTATAATACCAACAGCACGTGGTCGGTCACCCATTCAGGTACTGATCACCCCGACGTTGCTTAACTTCGGTGATCTACGGGAACCGGTGTATTCAACGTGGCTATGGCCGTTGGCCTGGTTCATTTATTGTTTATAGTAATAGTGAGATGTACATTTTAACTTCCACTTACACATAAATATTTGGGACGACATATTTACAGTCTACCACCATTTTGTAGCCAAGATAGGGCCAATGACTTTTCATTTTTCTAAAGAAAAGCCATTGCGGGTGGGAATCGAACCCACGACCTAAGGCAAGGCGAGCTCATTCCTTAACACTCACGGGCATCGGTACTCTCAAAAATTTTTTCACAACAAATTATTTTATGATGATAGCTATTATATAGCTGCATACTATATAAACTCTATTCCCCCTGGGATAAAAGTCAAAATATACTATACTTATAAACATAGGATTGAATAAAGATCAGTGTAGTGTTAAACTAGTTCTGTGTAATTAATGTTGTCAGTAAGAATGAAAAAAATGAGAAAATGTGTTAGTAAAATTATTTACTAATTTAAATCAATTTCTGAGTTTGATTTCCACTAGGGGTTATCCGAAAAAAGAAAAGGCATCAGCAATATCCAGACTTGAAAAGAGTAGTAACCCGTAGATTACACGTCCCAATAATCTGTATTACATAATAACAGAGGGTAAAATTTAATTAAATAAATAAAATAACTTAATTTTTATTGAGATGAGTTCGACTCTGAAGGAGTATACGCAGTGGAAAGGATCTTGCAGCAACATGGATTTTTCCATCTGGGAACAAGGAGATAACCACTAATCTCATAAAAAAAAAAGCCCCATTGGAATCCGCAAATTTACACCAAGATAAACAGTTCAAATTAATGGGATAGATAATATGATGATAATACTTACAATATAAACAAAAAATTAAGTTATTCCCCATGACTATCGATTTAATGCTCCTATTTCCTTCTCCTGAATATGGACTTCTACATTCCAACCCATGCTTTGTTGGTTTATTTTTATTTCTATTCTTACTCAATTATGGACCTTAATATTCCAAAAAAATGTTATCGTTATCCCCGAGATTTCAATGTTTCCACATCAAACATGCCAGTAATCAAAATTCTCAAGTCCTCTCCTTATCCGTCATCCATCCACTCTCTCGACCAAGGCCACAGTGGGCGTTCTCTTTCTTCAAGTGCGTCAATGTCTGTGACTCACAGATCTTTCTTCGACTCCAGCCATTGATCGGACGTCTAATGACATTAATCGAGGAAGAAGTTGGAAGGCCTTGAGCTCAGAACCTCATATTGTATCATATTACTAGATTTATTCATACATAGCATGTAATAACCACGAAAGTATGTATGTATGAATAGGGTTTAAGGACGAAGAACGTCAAAGGTTACCACAAAAGAAATTAATTGAAAAATTTTTTTTCCAAAAACGTCGATAAAATTTGTCAAACTCTTTGCAATAGGTCTTTTACTAATTACCCCCTCAACCTCTACCGGGAAATAAGTCTTTTATTAATTAATCTACTCTCCTTTTTGAATAGATCAGTATTCGATTCATCTTCGAGATGTGGTTGGGAACTAACCATCTTTCAGATTCCCATTCTTAGACATAATGAAGCCTTTGGGACTGACTTGAGTTAAGCCTTCTTGTGGTTTCTAACCACAGTTTCCTACGCTTTGATCTCATCTCTCTCTCTCTCTCTCTCTCTCTCTCTCTCTCTGTCTGTCTCTCTCTCTCTCTCACACACACACACACACACTCCCGATGCCTTTCTCTCTCTCTCACACACACACACACTCCCGATGCCTTTCTCTCTCTCTGTCTGTCATTCCCTATCATGTATTTCTCTCTCCCTCACTCTCTTTCTCTCTCTGGCTCTCTCCCTCCATCTCTTAGAGCTGACGCATAGTTCGCCCTTTTGAAGAATTCAAGATCCTTAGGAATATTCAAACTATAGTCTCGAAGAAATGCTACTTTTTGTTAATGGTGTCTTAAGTAGTAGAACACCAGATCTAATGGTCTTTCGATTTACATCTTCCATTTTATTTTTTGTAAAAATTATAAACTTTTGTACAATTGGATTATAAAGGCTAAAGAATAGTTAACTTTAAATTTTAGCCCAGGGATTGAGTTACATTAGTTGATATTTAAAATTCGTCCTAAGTAAGATTAATTTGAAATGTATTGCCAACTATAAAAATGGAGATTTCTCAGAAGTTTGAAGGAAGGCTTAAACAGTTTTTCGCCTTTTTCGTGAAGAGGAAAAGCCAAGGGACAGGTTTAATATTTTATAAGGTTTGCTAAAGCTTTCCTAAGTGTTATTTTATTAGTTTCCAAGCTATCCTGTTAGAGGGAGCTGTAAAGGCGTACATTCCTTTATACTGCTTTCAACCAGAACTTTTTCTCTGGGAACGACAACTTAGAGACTTTCTGATGGCATGAATAGTAATCAAGCATATCGTTGCTTTCTTGGCCTCCTGCCTCTAGAATGTCTTGTATTTTCTACCTCCCTAAGTCGAAAACTAATATATTCTGGCAGATGATTTGCGCGTACTTGCTAATTGTTTTGGTTTTGACGCGATGCATGTTCCTTTTCTGTCAGTATGAAAATATAGGGTACCTTCAATACTGAAAATATAATTATGACTGAGGCGAACAGAAGGATAATAGCCGTAAACCTGGCAAATTTCGCCAATTTAAATCTTGTTGTGCCATCCTTGATATCGAGGGGGAAAAAGGGTATACCCTACCCTAATAAGACCCATACTTACCTAAGCGGCTGTAATGTTGACGATTACCACCAATTCGTTAAGGGTCTCTTCGAGAGGAAGGTTCTCGGTATACTATTTGGCTCCTTGTGCGATGAATCCTCCAAGCCTTAAGGATTAGGATTAGGGCCAATAAGGATCTATATGAATTATAGCCATAGGGATCGGAAGGCTTTGGCAGGTGCTTAGAATGCCAGATGAGAGAATTCCAAAAAAAGGTGCTCCAAGGAAGACGTTATGGTGTCTAAGGAAGGGAAGACAGAGATAAAGTTGGTTGGAGGACGTGGAAGACGACCTCAGGCGGTTAAGTGTTATAAACTGGAAGGAAAAGCCTAAGGACAGGGACATCTGAAGAGCTGCTGTTGAGGAAGCCTATAGTTCGACCAGAAACAAAAGAACCATGAGGGGGGGGGGGGAGGTAGGCCTTCCCACACATGGGCTGGGGCTAGCGTGTGCGCACTACCTGGTTCTTTTCTTTGCGATAC
The DNA here is from genome assembly GCA_946811695.1 of Gonocerus acuteangulatus. Classification (NCBI taxonomy): domain Eukaryota; kingdom Metazoa; phylum Arthropoda; class Insecta; order Hemiptera; family Coreidae; genus Gonocerus; species Gonocerus acuteangulatus. The sequence continues at coordinate 103,875,816 of OX328124.1, read as the reverse complement.
ACCTGTAGGCCCTCCGCGGGCTGTAGAGTTGACGAAGAAGATGAAAATCTATCTAGCGCAGAGTGTAACCAAAAGTAACATTGTTTCATCTTTTAAACCCAACTTATTTCTGTTACTAGATAAACTATTTTATACATCACTAGCTGAATACCCGTGCTTCGTCACGGCAGATAAGTAGTTGTTTTATTGCGTTAAATAATGTTTCATTAAAATTACGTTACTATACAATTCTGTGCAGTTTATTACAGCACGGTTCCCGTCATACTATATTTTATTCAATGGGCGTTAAAATTTAGTAGTTTATGTTTCCAAGAAGTCATATGGTAACACCCAATATATTTACGAGTATTACCAAGGTTATAGGCGAGGAGGCTGTCCTAGGGTTCCGGATATTATTACCTCGCCTGGAAAACCTAAGGATATGCCATACATCACGGTTTGACCGGGACTGTCCCGGTATTTTGCAATTGTTTCGGTGTCCCGCCCGGTTTTATCAATGTCCCGGAAAAGGCTGTAAGATGTAAAAAGTAATGAATTCATGTTTATAAGAATCTTTTTTAAATCGGTTACTTTTCTACAATTAACATTGTTACTACTGCTCACAGTGTCAAAGAAATCAGAAGTAATCTAACTGTAAAACGCTGGAACTACCTGCACAGCGTTGCCAGCTGCCAGACACTACTATTTGGCTGAGAGATTGTTTTAAGAAAATCAAGTAGCAAAAAAAGTTCCGTTCTTATTTTTAAGGTTGGGGTAGACTAACAGTTTAGGATTCCCCCTTCCCTTTAGTTGCTAGGCTTAAAACTCACCAACCATTTTGCTTATAATTTGTACTCTTTTTATCCCCCCCCCCTGGTATGCCCATCCCATATTAATGTGTCTCGGTTTAACTCTCCAAAAATATGGCAAGCCTATCTGACGGGGACAGGCAGAAAAGAAACGCAATTAAAACTCTATGAGGGACAGTTAATTTCTAGTAATTCAAGGTCTGCCATCATAGTTGAAATTAACCTCAATTAGAAATAAAACTATGAGATAGATAATGTAAGGTAACAGCTGTTCTTTATCGTCCTAGCAACGCAGGCTGCCAAGGCTTGCCTTCTCTAACCATCTCAAATTTTAAACCCCCGTAAGAATGCTTAAAAATACGAATATCAAAAAATCCTTTCTTAGCGAGCGCCTACGTTATATAGGGAGTGTCCTTGCAAAATTTCAAAATTTTCTGTCGAGCGGTTTGGGCTGGGCGTTGATAGATGAGTGAGTGAGTGAGTGAGTGAGTGAGTGGTATTTGGCAAATATATAGTAGATAAGTAGCACTTTTTTACTGTGCGAACATTTCTTGTATTAATTTGGAGAAGTGACATCACGATTCTTGTTGAGTATCGTGTCTTCCATTAATCTTTGTATTTCAATAATTTTTCTTTTTGTGGATTTCCAAGTGAGTATGTATTGTTGTTGATAGGCCAGTATTGGCTTTTTATATTTGGATACCGTTCATCAAATACTTTCCTTTCTTTAGGGGGGAAAATCCGCCCATGAATGCGACCTGTTGACGGAATCCGGAAGCGCTGAATAGAAAAAAAACATAAACCATTGACAGTAAGAAACGGGTCGTTCAAATTTGTTGGCATTTTGACGTGGGAGATCGAATAACACACAATCTTTCTATGTGATTTCTTTCACTAGTTTTGAGAAAATTAAGAAAAAATTGAATTTGTAACTACCGATTAAGTTTTAAATATTTTTGAATATACCCAAGATTTAGCAATATAGAATTCGCAATGAGAATCCTATCCTTAACAGCCAACTAAAGCACATTAAGATACTAAGTTTAAAAATAACTTCTAAGTTAAGGCGATTTTTTTTATTTCGATTAAAAAACGCCGGGATGTAATAACCTCTTGTGATTTTCATTCTGGACAATCACTTAAGAATAATTACTAAGTTTTATTAATGTAAAGACCACTCAATACTTTCCTAAATGCGTTTGGTGGACGTGATTCTTAATTTTAGCAACTCTAGTGTAGAAATTATCCAATAGATCGCTCTGATACCAAACTGAACACGCTACCTATGGGTGAATTATCCAATAGATCGCTCTGATACCAAACTGAACACGCTACCTATGGGTGAATTATCCAATAGATCGCTCTGATACCAAACTGAACACGCTACCTATTGGTGAATTATCCAATAGATCGCTCTGATACCAAACTGAACACGCTAACTATGGGTGAATTATCCAATAGAACGCTCTGATACCAAACTGAACACGCTACCTATGGGTGAATTATCCAATAGATCGCTCTGATACCAAACTGAACACGCTACCTATGGGTGAATTATCCAATAGATCGCTCTCATACCAAACTGAACACGCTACGTATGGGTGAATTATCCAATAGATCGCTCTGATACCAAACTGAACACGCTACCTATGGGTGAATTATCCAATAGATCGCTCTGATACCAAACTGAACACGCTACCTATGGGTGAATAAATATTTGATTTAATTTTGTTTATTTTGACCTTTAATATTACTGAATTATAATAAAAACACAAGGTTATTTCTGCTCCAAATACTGTATATCTAAAAATATTTGTGGTCACTTGAGTAAAACTTGTTGAAAGCCCATGGGGATAAGCCTGCCACCTACGAAGGCTGATGTGAGTTAATTTTTTCGTTCGTTTTTTTTCCGTTATTTTAACCTTTAAGTAGGGGCGTGGGGTTTTCTCAGCACCCCGTGACATACTTTGCTCCAGAGATGGGCATAATTTTATTTATAAATAAAAATACGAATTTATTCTTACTTCATAAATTTGTGAATACGAATATAAATAAATTCGTACTTCATATATTTGTGAATACGAATATAAATAAATTCGTATTCATAAGTGTGAATACGAATTTATTTGTATTCACATATATTAAATATAAAAATACAAATAAAATTTTATTCGCAAATTTTTCTGCAATTAAAAATAAATTCACAGAAAAAATTGTAAATAATCATAAAAAATGTAAATATTTACAAAAAATCAAGTGATTAAAATAAAAAAATCACATTAAAATATACGAATGAAAATTTATTCACATTATAATTTGTGAATAAAAATTTATTCACATTATAATTTGTGAATAAAAATTTATTCACATTATAATTTGTGAATAAAAATTTATTCACAATAAAATTCGCAAATAAATTATGAATTTATTCGTAGTAAGATGATATTACGAAAGTTATTGAAGGTGATTTTTATTTATTTATTTTTTTTTTTTTGATGGAGGTACAGATGACAAACTGTGTCCCTGCAGCATGGCGGATGGTCCTGCGGCGGATTCGGGGTAAACAAAAAATCAAGGCGCTAATAACCTAGACGTTAAACGCCTTAAAAAAAGAAGAAATATCATCTTAATACGAATAAATTCATAATTTATTTGCGAATTTTATTGTGAATAAATTTTTATTCACAAATTATAATGCGAATACATATTTATTCGTATATTTTAATGTGATTTTTTTTGTAATCACTTGATTTTTTTGTAAATATTCACATTTTTTGTGATTATTTACAATTTTTTCTGTGAATTTATTTTTATTCGCAGAAAAATTTGCGAATAAAATTTTATTTGTATTTTTATATTTAATATATGTGAATAAAAATAAATTCGTATTCACACTTATGAATACGAATTTATTTATATTCGTATTCACAAATATATGAAGTACGAATTTATTTATATTCGTATTCACAAATATATGAAGAACGAATAAATTCGTATTTTTATTTATAAATAAAATTATGCCCATCTTTGCTTTGCTCTATATTTTCAATTTTTAGATTTGAAATCCTTTTAATCTCTTTGTTACCCTCCTAAACAGTAGTTTAGTCTTCCTTCTTAGTTTGGGTTTCGGGTCTTTTATTGCCTTATTTCACAACATATTTTCGATGACTTTATACAAAAATAATTAAAAATGAGGAAAAATTATTAAAATTGTGTAATTAAAAAAAATCATATTTCTGAATTTTAATTAATTTTTCGGTAATATTGGTAATGGGGTTAAAAAAAGAAAGTAATTAAATATATACTAATAAAAAGAAAACTATTCTTTTTGCGATTTTTTGTAATTATTTGGATATTGTGAGCACCTCAACTCCCTACGTACGTTTGGGTAAACCACCTCCCTACTTAAAGGTTGAAGGCGTGGCACCCTTTGAGGTCAATAACGCCAATTGCCGTTCTTTAAAATTTAATTCAAAATAAATGATTGGTGAGAGCATGAATTGATTATTATATAATATTGGTCAAACCGAAGGCTTTATTACACTTTATGTGTTATATCGAAAGCTGAATTTGCAAACTAACATCAGTGCAATTATGTTACTTAGTTGGCCAGTATCTTTGGGTTACCATGTAATGTGGAAAAAGTCCTTTGATTGATACCTCCTATTCATAGTTCCAATGCTTCTAGAATACCAAAATATAGATTATGCTCCATTTTTTATTAGATAATGTTAATTGACCATAAAGACTTTTGGGTTCAATTGCAAAATCATTTGAGATTGTTTGAGTTATAATGAAAACCAGCGCTGAATAAGGAAACTTTTTCAAAACGAAATTTTAATTTCGCATTAGAATCCCTGCAGAGAACATTCCATTGTCGAATCCCAGACAAAAGGAACGAATTAAAAGAAAGTTTTGAAGAGAGAGGGAGCTAAAAAGTAATCCGTTTTTCAAGCGTAAACCGACCTTAAGATTTACGAGTAAAAAAGCTAAAGAACCTGACTGATTACTTTATCAGGTTTTATCCAAGCCTCTCTCTTCAGGGTAAATATATTTCTAGGCTAAATATAATGATAATAAAAATAAGAAACAACACGATAGAAATAACAATAGTCATCACCGGTCGAAATTATGCATCGTCGTATGTGATCAAAGAAACGGATATACGTAATTTAAATGTGAGGTTGGGGAAGGATCAATGGATTCTTGAAGTAATTAAAAGGAGTTGCTCACCGAAATTGTTTAAATTTTTAGTTTATATTGGCGACGTTTCGAACCTATTCAGGTTCGTCATCAGGTATCTACATAATTAAAATAAGATATAAGTAAAATGTAAAATATGTAGGAAATATCTCCTATGTCACTAATAACAAACCAGATATATTGAAATGAGGTATTGAACTTTCATTATGGGTTCATACATACTAAATGTTGAGAGTGAAACGTTAAATCCGGGTTAAATCCTTCTGAAAGGGGTTAAGAATTATAGTTGTCACATTAAACTTGATTGGTAAAAGAATAAATGGAGAAAATAATTTTACCATGATCTGTTGAGTGGATGAGTTAAATTCACACTGAGGGTAAGCATGCGAGTGTGCCAACATAATCTGTATATTATAACAGAAATTTAAAGTTTCAATCTTTTGATAATAAAATTATAATTTTTACCAATATTTATACTGGAAGTTTTGTAATTAACCTCATTGTAATATGCAATATACCTCATTTCAATATATCTGTTTTGTTATTAGTGACATAGGAGATGTCGTCGTTACAAATGCAAAGTATCGAATGTGAAAATCACCACTTTTCAGAGTGGAAAAGCATTTATTCATAACTTTTTTTTGGACAGTCAAATATTCGGCAGATTTGACCTTTTGATAGTGGAATACTTTCCCTTTAATAGAGTGAAGTAAGATTCAAGAATTTGCCGTACATAAGTCCAGCAGAAATTAGTAAAGATTGAAAATGAAAGATGCATTTTTTCACATTCGATACTTTGCATTTGTATCGACGATGTTTCCTCAATGTTTTTCAATGTACTTGTATTTTATTTTAATTACGCAGACGCCTGATGATGAACCTGAGTAGGTTGGAAACATCGGAAATATAAACGAAGGCGATTATATAAATATAATTTAAACAATTTTGGGGAGCAACTTCTGCCATTTTCTTCAAGAAAGGAACAGTTGTTGGAGCTAATGGCTAATAGGAACAGACGATCATTTAAAAATAACACAAACAAGTAAATATTATCATCAGACCATGTCCAGAAGTGTTGCAGCCTCCATGCACATCAGTTCCTCCCTGTCTTCTTCACCCTGATGAAGGATTTAAGGATTTAATCTCAAACCGAAACGTTGGCAAATAAAAATAATTCTTGTATACAAATCTAGTTTTATTATTACACAATTTCTAGCTTCACAATTTTAAAAGTCGACGATATCTTCTAAAGGGTAATTATTAGACGACTAAGGACGAGTATTTTTTTATTTATTTATTTGTGAGCACTCATGACGAAGGCGATTCTCCCAAATAAATATATAAGACGGAAATATATATTCATCCAGTTATACAATTTTACATAGCCATCTAATTATACAATTAATCAAGTTTTTGAATAACAGCTAAATATAAAAATAACATTCTGAAAACAATACATTTGTAAAAACAAACAGATGAAAATAAAAATATTGTAGAAAATAAAGACACAGTTTGGGTCGTCTTGATAAGTCTTAAGTTCGTACTATGGAATATTAGAGGAATTTCAGAAGATCAATTTGAAGCTTGCAATGAATTTTTTTTCCATTGAATCTTGTTGCCAAAGACAATAATCTGAAAAATCTCAATTAGGTATTACATAGTTAAATTTAATAAGCGAATTTGAGAAGGTCTTTGTTATTTTACTATTATAATATTGTTTTATTTATGTAATAGAAATTTCCAGAATGAAATATTGTTCCTGTTAAAGGCGGTTGCTGTCAGTTTCCTATTGTGGCGCCTAAATTTTGCTTCTCTTTTAGTTTTAATTTTACTTGTTTGCACCTGTTCAAAATTTTTAACGAAATATTAAAACAAAAAATTGGCTGTTTCTATTCTAAGCTTTTCAAATAAGGCGTTCAGAGCCAGAGCGGATTATCCCACATTATTGTAATAATTCAATTTGAAAATTGTGTCTTCATATATAAAAGACACATTGGCCCTTCTGTTAAGTGGCTCTATCTCTTAATTGATTTTGAAATTAATACTTGTCTCAATACAGCCAAACAGATAGCGTGGCGTACTGTGATTTAACTTTTCAAACTCAAATTCTCACTAATGTGGGTTAGTCTAATATGGTTCTGAACGCCTCAAATGACACTAGGGAAAACGCGGTAAGATGACGCAGTTCCTGCAAGAAGGACTTTTTTTATGTTAATACATCCTTATTTATTTTTTTGGTTTATAATTCAGTATTTCATTATCACCTTTTCATATTGAATTGACACTAGTAATCCCGACCCCATTCACGGGATGGCGCTTGTTCTGCTTCCACCAAATCCAATTTGCTCGCGGAAAAACTTATTTGAGCCTTAAAAATTAAATTTAAATTGAAAATTCTCTCTCTTTCTCGGGGCTCTTTGAATTATTCATATCACCTTCAGGTCTCTCCCCTTAGGGAGCTTTATTTTGTATAATTGCGTTGATTCCGATTTACTGCTCTTTGTATCTGATAAGAAAATACTTATCATTGTATAGTAAATGTATTCATTGTTAGATTTATTGTTATAATGATCTCTTTATAGAATCATCTAGTATTGATCAAGGTTTACTTTAAGTTATTATGAAGGTTATATACGTTCTAATGAAATAAACAAAAAATTCATGTTCAGGTTATATTTGTTCGATTCGTGGAGTATTTTGTACTTAAAGAAAAAAAAAGAAAAGAAAAAGAAAAAAGTGTTACGATTAATACGTAACCCGTCTAAAAACGTGTGTCAGTTCACAAATAATCCCTCTGAAAATATGTGTTTCGTAAAGGACTGTAGAAATCCTTTTTTATTAGCTCTTAATATTTATATGGAGGCCCGGTGGCCGTGAGTGCTAAGGCGTATGCACTCCGTGCCTAAGGTTGTGGGCTCGATTCACTCTAGAGGTGGTGGCTTTTCTTTAGAAAAAAGAAAATACATAAGCCCTATCCTGGCTAGAAAGGGGTGGTAAACTATAGATTACCCGTCCTAAAATTCCCTGTCAATAATAAATTTACGTTAAAATTTAAATAATAATAGTATTTATACTTCTCCTTTGCAATTTCAGCAATTTCCGAGGGAATGTATTGAGGTTACATTCTTGAAAAAATGTTTGAACATTTTTTTCAAATCTATATCGATCTTACCTGCTAGATCAGAATATGACCCCCATAAAAATTTATATATATATATATATATATATATATATATAGGTACATGTGTTTGCGTTTGTGTGTTAACACGATAGCGGCCATAGATTTTTGTTTTTTACACCACAAAACGTGATATAAATCATTCGCTTAGCAAACGATTGAACGAGGTCGTTATCCGTTAAACCGGAGAGGGGTTTACTCTTACTCTTACATTTAATTGAATTATTTTGGTATTTTGCTTTCAATTTTATTTATCTACCTAATAATCGGCCTTTAGAGGTATCTAAAGAGTAATCCGTCCATTAAAAGGAAAGTTTACTCCGGAACCAAATCATTAATTTGTCCGTACCAGCCGTTATTTGTAGTTCCTTGCAACGAAACTCGATAGACAATATCCTCTGTCAATAGGGATCTTGTTTTATAAAACAAGTCAAAATCAATCCATTAAAAGTTCATCGGAAAAAAAGATTAATTAGGTGGGCGTTTAAAAAAGTTTAAATAACTAAATGAAACTATTCAGGTTTATTTTGAATTTATGTAGGCTATTTTAAGTTAATTGTTCAGGAATGGATTGTAAACTACCATCTTTCTGAAGAATGCGCTTGGTAATGTAGCTCCTGCGTGACTGACTTCTTTTATTATATATTTCTTATTGAGACCCGAAATTTTCTATACATACATAACTAATACAGAATATTGTGCTAGATAGATCCACAGGTTGAAAACAACCTGAACATCTGTTAGCAATTTATCCTTGATATTGTTCCAAACATGTTTTGAATTCGTTTATTGAAATTACCTTTGAATGATTCACATCCTTCTACTACTGTTTTGCTTCTTCAGGAGTATAAATATTTTTTACACTATTATCTACTATATATTTGTCAAATACCACTCACTCACTCACTCGACAGAAAATTTTGAAATTTTGCATGGACGCTCCCTATATAACGTAGGCACTCGCTAAGAAAGGATTTTTTGACATTCGAATATTTAAGTATTTTTAGAAGGTATTAAAGTTTTAGTTGGTAAGAGCAGGCAAGCCTAGGCAGCATGCGTTGCAAGGTGGAACAGCTGTTACCGTTCTGTATCTATTTCATAGTATTATTTTTAATTGAGGTTAATTTCGACTACCGAGACCTTGAATTTCTAGAAATGGACTGTGATTTTTTCCGGCATAGAGTTTACGCTTTACCTGGTGATGGTCCATCCGAGGTAATAATATCCCGAACTTTTCTACAGCCTCCTCAGTCAAAACACTTTTTGATAATGCTCGCAAATATAATGTGTGTTTCCAAATGACATCTTGGAAACATAAATTTTTAAATTTTAGCGTCCATTTATTTTTGACAACAAATTTCTATGGGTACGGGTTATTCTTCTATTGCTGGTAACCTATAGATAACGGGGTATCTTCAGGTCATCTCTTTGTTGATACTGGTCCGGAGCGCCCCAGTGTATTATGTAAAAACATTATACTTTGATTACTTATCAATTGATGAATAACAAATAGTATGACGGGAACCGTGGAATAATAAACTACACAAAATTAAAGAGTAGCGATAATTTTGAATATACATTATTTAACGCAATAAAATAACTATTTATCCGCCGTGACGAAGCTCGGGTATTCAGCTAGTTATAGCATAATTTTTCAAAGGTGAACCATCCCCTCGCCCATGTGACCATGTCGGAAGTGAGAATACTACTACGATATGACACCAAGCACTAGTATTTCTAAAGTAACACAACTGAAAACAACACTCAAATGAAATGTGCCACTCTAGCCTATGTAGGGGGCAGAGCATTAAGACAGGAAGAGTGACACAATTGCCCTCTGGAGTACAAGCTCTGAAGCTTCGTACATACAGTTTTGATGGTTGGTAAAGAAATATTTACCATGTCTTTCATAGTCATAGGGGGCGAGGTTAGCTCAGTGGTAGAGCGCTGGACTAGAGAGCTGGAGTGGTAGAGAGCTCAGTGCTAGAGAGCTGGAGGCCTGAGTTTAAATCCCGAGCAAGCACTAAAGATTTTTTCTTCAAGTGTCTTCGTTCATGCGTTGAATTCGGCCTCCCTGCCCGTCCATAGGCCAACCCAACCTTTAATTAATTAATTAATAATGGGTACCTTCGTTGGTGCTAATGACTCTAGCAGTCGAAGCAGCCAAGGGGAAAATCAGGCGGCCGGAGCATAGTACTGACCACACTATCTCCCTAGTGTGCCGTATGGTCATGAATCAGATACCTCTATAGTATCTGCCCCTCAGGACCCTCGTGGCCTGTTACGGGACTGATTTTTTTTTTTCATAGTCATAACTGGAAAACACCGTTTTTTTAGGTGTGGCACTTTAGACAAAAATACAAATGCAATATGTTATGCATGAATGAATCTGGTGCAATTGCCGAGCATCTCATAAGCTCTTGTTCCTAGTTGGATGTATTGTGTTTGAAGAAGGCGTGCTAACACTATGCTACTAGTGTCTGTGGGGAGAATTAATGGCTGTTGCTTGTCGAGTGTTGTGGTGTGAAGAGTGCTGTTGCTTTCTGATTGATCGCCCGGTCTCTTCTTTCTACTACAGCGCTTTTTGGCTGGCTCGAGGTTTCTCTCTAGTAAGGGATTTGTTTTATATAATTATTATACATATATAATTATTTATTGTTACAGCATTATGCTGTAAGAACATAAATGAACATGCATGCCAGCACCTGATGATGGCACATTTGTGTTGAAAGGCCTAGTGCAAGATAAAGAAATTTTGTGAGAAGACTGAATTTTGTTTTACCTTCTGATATATATATATATATATATATATATATATATATATATATATATATATATATATATATATATATATAACTCAAATTTTAGCTTCGGCATTTGTCGGAACTAATATAGTCATGTATTATAGATTTAAGATTACAACTAGCTCAAGTTAATTAAAAGGATTCCTAAGCCTAAAAAGTCCGTCTCGCAGGAACTGCATCATCTTAGCGCGGTTCCGTTCATATCCCTAGTCTAATTTTGAAAGATTAAAATAGAAGCAGTTATTATTTTGGTTCCACCAGTCTTTTTTTTTAATTAATTATTATAATGGCGTGTCAACCCTTAAGGTCACTAATGCCATTCCTGTGAGTAGTAAAGTCTTGAGAGGTCATGATTTACAATCTTACCTGGAAGGGTCGGCTACACTAGAAACGGACCCGCTAGTGGCAAGGTCTATGAATCTTGGAAATCTATATTTCTAACAATAAATTGTTTTTGTTATTTTACTTAACCAGTTTTATTGTCAAATACATTATACATAAAATATTAAACGTAACAAAAATTTCAACATATTAGTTTTAATGAAAGTAGAACATGCAGAAAATGTTTCAACTGAATCCCATGATTCTAAGTACCCAAACCAAAAACGGTATTCAAAAACTATTTTTTTAAGCACTCATTTCTCCGATGAATCGATAATTGCTTCAGAATTATTAGCATTTAGTAAGCTTTCGAATGGTAAGGATCCGCTTATGAAGATTTCAAACCGTTTTCGAGATATAAGGAAAATAATTTAAAAAAATAAAAAAATAAAATTAAGGAAAATATACAAAGTACCCAAAACTTTTTAAGGGTGTCCAGAGAGCGATCAAACACACACACACACACACACACACACACACACACACACACACACACACACACATATATATATATATATATATATATATATATATATATATATACCAATTTGAAACACCGTTATTTTCGGTCTCTCAGGGGTTCTTAAACGCAAACTTTTTTGTCGGGACTTCTGGATTGCGTCATGAGGCCTCCATTTGGAGGGCGGGGTCCTCCATATGGAGAGAGGGAGGAACCGCGCTAAAATTATCTCTTTACGTCTAACTTGCCTGGAATTTAAGGTGCTTAGCCTGATTGCCACAGAACTGAACAAGGTTTGGCTATTAAAACAATCAAACCTTACTCAATTCCTTCTCCCCAACCGGAGACCTGAATGTCAGGTCCGCCTCGAGAGCCACCAATCAGTTGCCCGTATTCTGCCACGAGGAGGCGCACACAGTGCCCAAGTTCACTTAGAATACATAAAAACAAATACGTATGGATATTCTTAATTAGTTAAATTATGTACACATATATACAATATTATTTATTTATTTATTTTTTTTATTTTTTTTTTTTTAACCGCGCATTTACATCTAGGTCATTAGTTCCGACATCCAGGGTGCAGCGAGGAATTTTCCCAGCGAGCCAATCTAGTGGATACAGAAGGATCAAGAACAAGTTCTCAAAATTGAGTAGATACCACTCCCTAATAAAGCCTATATAGAATAATATGCCAAATAAAGCCAATCTAGTGGATACAGAAGGATCAAGAACAAGTTCTCAAAATTGAGTAGATACCACTCCCTAATAACGCCTATATAGAATAATATGCCTAATAAAGCCAATCTAGTGAATACAGAAGGATCAAGAACAAGTTCTCAAAATTGAGTAGATACCACTCCCTAATAAAGCCTATATAGAATAATATGCCAAATAAAGCCAATCTAGTGGATACAGAAGGATCAAGAACAAGTTCCCAAAATTGAGTAGATACCACTGCCTAATGAAGCCTATATAGAAGAATATGCCTAATAAAGTCAATAGAGTAAATACAAATTGAACAAGAGCAAGTCTTGAGGAAATCTTTTTTTCTTCTATTTAAATACTTTTATCAATATTTAGTCAATAAACCTGTGTTTTTTAATCGCTAATTTATGAATCGGTTCATAACTAAACAGTCGTTATAATTGGTTAGTATATATCCAGTGTTTAAAAATATTGATTGCTTATTGATGAATCGGTTTACAACCAAATAGTCTTTATGAATATTTAATAAATATCTAATACGGAATCACCTGCAACTTTTGATCGCTAATTTATGGATTGTCTCATAACTAAATAGTCGTTAATAATAGTCGTAGAAAGAAAACTGTTGATTGCTAATTTATGTATATGTTGACAACTAATTAATCTTTATCAATATTTACAATATAATTTATGTTATGTTATGTCTGAATCTAGGTCAGTTTAAGAAATTTTAGTGAACGAAATCTTAAAGTTGCTCTACCTACTCTTGCAAGGCTTTGTATTTGTGTCGGCAGATACCTGGGTTATATTACCCTACAAGGGTTACTTCTCTTGAGGATTAACTCCTAGCAGGTAAATTTCTAGTAAACCCTCTGTTTGTTTGGGACTGAACCGACTGTCTATTCGTTCATAGTATCTAACCGTTGTAAAGTTTATTTTCTACATTTAGGAATTAATATACATATGTAGACTAAATCATAGCAATTGTCTACCTTCGCTGTCGGTGATCTTAACAATGTAGACTCGCTAATGTTACCTGACCTTAGATAAATCGTAATTACAATTTGCTGCGACAACACGACATTTTATCAGAATTCCCTGTCTAATAAAGCCTATGAAGAATAATATGTCTAATAAAGCCTATCTAGTTGATAAAGAATGACTAAGAACAAGTCTTCAAGATTAAGTAGTATCTCCTGCCTTATAAAGCCTATATAGAATAATACGGCTAATAAAGCCGTATAAAGATTCATATAATTACTCAACAATAGATTCTAATTTAAAAACAGCTATTTTCGATATCTACCTGTTCTAAAACGTTAAATCATTTATTAGGCACTTCGGATTACGTCATTGGGTCGACGTCAGAAGCGTGTTTCCTATCTGTGAAGTGAAGCAGGAAACAAGCTAAAAACAGCAACCAATTAAAATGTGAGGTAAATAGAGGACAAACGCCGTTCGTGGTGGTAGACAATCTTACAAGGCATTTCGCTCAGAAATACCCGAAATATTGTTTCTAATTTTACGTATCCTATTTTATTGCCAAATAGATTTATATTCTATAATCAATAAAAAAAAAAAAAAAAACTACTAGCAATAAAGAACTAAGGGTAATACATGAAAATAGGGAATACCAAGAACAATTCTAAAATACGAAATCAAAACCAGTACTGTAATCTAGATATTCATACGGCATCTTCGAATTCTAACAAACAAAATAATGCTTTTAATTATACATATCCTATTTAATGAAAAATACATTAGACTACTATAAGCAAGTACAAAAATAACGAGCAGTGAAAAAAAAACTTCGGGAAACACATAAATAGATCCGTTTAAATAAAGGAAACTAACTAAGTTTTAAGCACTTATTTCTCCTAATGTGACGACCCCATCAAACATTTCTGTAAAACATTTTTTGTAGAGAATTTAGTAAGCTTTCGAACTGTTACATTTCAATTGCCACGATCTCCTAACCCTTTTCGAGATATTAAGGAAAAAATACGAAGGGGGCCTAATAGATATTCATAAGGGATCTGAGAACCCCAAGATACCGCAAAAATAAAATATTCTAATTATACGTATCCTGTTTTATTGGCAAATACATTTGACTACTATAAGCAATTGCAAACAATAGGGAATATGCCAAAGAACTCGGATTAGGAGCCTCGACAGTTTCAAGACATTTGAAGGAAATCGGCAAATCCAAAACTGACATTTCATACGGTACAGCCTGATATATTTCTAACAATGAATTGTTTTTCTTATTTTAATTAATCTATTTTATTGTCAAATACATTATCCAACTATAAGCAATGTAAAAATAGGAATAAAAACAGACAAAAAGAATTGTTCGAATAAACGAAATCAATTACTTCAAATTTTAAGCACTTATTTCTCCGATTGACATCGCTTATTCAAAACTTTCTTTAGAACCTTTCTTGTAGACCATTTAGTAAGCTTTCGAATGGTAACCTTTCGCTTCCCAAGATTTTCAACCGTTTTCGAGATATTAAGAAATTATACGAAGTTCCCAAAACTTTTCATTATTTCTGACAACAGAAAATAGGTCTCATTTTACCTATCCTGTTTTACACACACATACATTTTCCTTACAAATACAACATAAGAAATTAAAAAAATAAAAAGCAATAAAAAACCAAGGGAAAGAGACAAAAATTACAAAAAGAACGACAAAAACCCGTTCATAAGAACAAAACAGACGTATTTGAAGTTTTAAGCACTTATTTCTCCGATTGACATAACCTAATCAAAAATAGTTTTAGAATCATTTTTGTAGAGAATTTATTAAGCTTTCAAATAGTTTCTATCCACTTACCACGATTTCCCAACCGTGTTCAAGATATTAATGAAAGTATACGAAGTTCCCAAAACTTTTCATGTCTGTTCATTAAATATTTTATTCTAACCCTTCCTTAACTCCAAACGTAACATAACTTTCAACATATTAGTTTTAATGAAAGTAGAACATGCAGATAATGTTTCAACTGAATCCCGTGATTCTAAGTACCCAAACCAAAAACGGTATTCAAAAACTATTTTTCCAATTTTCTCGAAAACGGTTAAAGCTATCGCCATGAAAATGGTTTCATTCGTTTTCCTTGCCCAAGAAGCCTATAAAAAGAGTACTTACAAGCTTATGAACTCAAAAACGTAAGCGTTACGATTTTTTTTGCGCGAATTTCGCCCCAAACGCCATCTTCCAGTGGGCGGATTTTGCTGGTTAACGAACTTGACCTTTCAAATTGGACGACAGATTTTTGTACCAAATTTCATCAAAATCGGACCATTCGTCTTCTATTTAGAGAGCGAACAGACAAATATATATATATATATATATATATAAATATATACATATATATATATATACAAATTTGAACCACCGTTATTTTTGGTTTCTAGGGGTTCTGAAACGCAAAATTTTCTAGTCGGCACTTCCGGATTGTTTCATTGTATCAACCTTATAAGCGGGGTTCCTCCCTATGGGGGAGGGAGGAACCGCGCTAAAACACCAATTGCAATTTAAATATGCAATATTTTTAAACTCTGTTACAGTTAATTGAATTATTTTAGCATTTTCACGTATTTTGTTGTTTATCGACCTTATATTTGTATCGTCTGTTGAGGCTTGCACTTTTAAAATATTTCAGAAGCATTTTGAAAACTGTCAACTAGTAATAGCTAGAAGTACCATTTTGATATTTAATTTCTGAATTAACGTGGTTTGCCCTTAAATAACAAAAGTTCGTTTTAGGTAGGTATGAATTTATAATAAAGTTAATCGTCTTAATTACAAATGTTGGCTTATATTAATATAAGCAAGTTTTTTTTTTTTTGTTTTTTTTTTAAGAATAAAATAGGAGAATGGTAGCATTTTAATATGAAGGAAATTTCCTTGTACCACATACAAAATACATCTTTGTTTAAAAAAAAACCAAAACGTTCTATTAGCTGACACGAGGCGGCTTCATGATGCCTAGTTTACAAAAGAAACGTCAGAAATAATTAGAACATCTTTTTTGTTGTTTTTTGTGTTTAACGGCATATCAACAATTGGGCTATTAGAACTGGCTCAGCTACTGGTTGCCACCCTTTTATAATGCCAACAGCACGGTGATCAACGGGAACCGGTGCATTTAACGTAGCTACGGCCGTTGAATAAGAACATGATAAAGAGAGAAAAAAAATTAAAGAAAGTAGAAATCAAGAAGCATTAAATTGAATAACAGACAGATACTGCTTTGGTGGCTATTGAACCCATTATACCAGGAGGTAGCGTTGCGTTTTACCGTTCCATTTTCTCAGGCTGGACTTATGTTGAAACATATTGCCTCAGCATTGCTGCTGGCAAAATGGAAAATCAGGGGACGCGACCGAGGTACGGGGGCGCGTGGGCGAATACGGAAGATGCTTAAAACGTTTAAAATGTCCCCGAATAATTTCCTTATGAATGAAACTTGCTTCCTCCTTTTTGAAAATAAATATTTGATAACAAAGAGTGACCATACTATAACCTATTAATGATAATGCAATTAGAGAAACAAACTATGACAGGTAAGTATTTTGCTTGAAGGTGTTCACTAAGTAACTTCTACTGTATCTAGATTGTCTTAAGTATGCTGTGCATATATCATTAAACTATTTTGCTCAGTATGACTCGTGCATTGCGTGTTTAATGCATAAACGGTTACTGTAGAGAAAGGTTATATTTCATCTCCATTTATCCGTATAGTTGTCATATCCAGCACTCAGCCCCTCCTCCTTGCTCATGCATGCTAAATACATACCTAGCATTAATTACACTCAGCATCAGGTGCTTAACGACTTGCGAAGTTCCTCTTCGTTTAGCTCAATGGACTTGTACTATTTGCTGGGAAAATCACTTTATTTTAATGGTTTTGGCGAAGAAGTGTTTCCGACGCTATGGAATTGAAATAGTTCGTGTAAGCACAGCTGATGACTTTGAATGAAAAGTTTAGTTTCTTACGTAGGAGCATTGATTGTTAAAATGAAGAATATATTAGATCAGTCAATATGTTCATGCGCATTGATAGCAACATTTTTATTTTAGTATGGCGAATCTGCCACATCTCTTGGGATAAAAAAAAAATAGTGTACAGAATAGTGCACAGAAAAGGTTTAAAATAGTTAAATTTGGAGAAAAGAGCATTTATTAACGAATTTTAATAACGACTTGAAAATCTTTTGGAGTAAGATCCACGATTAACAGTGAATCAGGTGGCAGGATCTTATGGATTCAAAACCGCGGGTTTTGTTGAATTTCAACAAAGTCGTGCTTTTTCATGATAATGCTTGACCAATTACGGATCGAGCAACGCTACAAAAACATTTTTGAATTTATTTGAGACCCTGCCGCAGCCTGGTTACTCCACGGACATTGCCCGAGAGTTTTTACTTTATTCGGGCCTTTGAACATTTTTTTCTTGGTTAATAGATTAATTCTATACAAGGTGTACTAAAGCCAACGGCCGAAACCACCTTGAATACACCAGTTCCCGTTGAAAACCGAAGTGCGGTGCTACCTGTGGACAGCTCGATGGTAATATAGTCCACAAGAGCCGGTAATCGCTCGTTTCATGAAGTGTTTTATGCACCTTGAAATTTTTAGTCACACTGCCTTGTGGGTACTGAAACTCTACAGCTTTATTCACGAGCTTCAAGGCAAATGTACATTGATAATTTTACTAGAAATGTATTTTTACATTGTTGTAAATTCTGAATAAATAAATAAATTTTAAAAAAATTAACTACTAAACTGCATGTTGGTACTAATTGAACTTTCAAATTTTTTTGCATCAAAACCCGAGTCTTTCTTGCAATGGAATTTAAAAGATACGAGATAGCGTGAATAAAAATTAATCATTGGTTAAAATGTTAAATGAATGTTTTATTTACACTATTTAAAAATTTCCCAAAATCCGCATTTTTGAATGACCCTATATTTGGAAGATTATTCCTCAATCTTCCAATGGGAGAATATATTGGGAAATATTTATTTGAAAAGGGTCTTCATGAATAAATTCCCATATGAAATATAGCCCCATGAAGGTCAGACTTCTGGTCCAGGAAGTGTGTTGGTGGTGGGGGTAAGAGGGGGGGGGGGGTAATTAAAAGCCAATTCCCCTGAATATAAAGGGGCTTCCTGGAGGTAACTGCCTATACCCTCTTCAGCATCCTGGGAAATTCATTTCTCATTTCTATTTCCTTCATTTCCACCTATAAGCTTACACTACCAATGCTCTTTTGCAAAAAGCAGATTGCTTTTTGAAATGTTAAACAAGTCTAGTCAACCGATATAGAAAAATGTGCTTTCCTTGCAAAAAGTGGGGCAGACGATATATTTGTTTTAAATGTTTACATATTAGTATATATATAGTTTATTACGTTTTGTGTGTGTTTTTTTTTTTTGTTTTTTTTTTCGAAATATCTTAAAACTGGTTGAATTTATCGATAATTCTTCTTTTTTTTTTTATAACGTTTAAAGAGAATTAAATTGATTGCAACTTTTATCCGAATACATAACTATTTCCAACTAGCTGTAATACCTTCGCTATTCATGCTAAAAAAAAACGTTAATGAGATGAATGTTGTGGTAAATTTAATTATGTTTAAACTCATATAAAAGAATTATTGATAAATTCAACAATTTTTGAGTAATTCTGAAAAAAGAATCATAAGTAATACATGTTTGTTTTTTTCGGTCTTCCTCCGGAGTCAGCCTACTGGAATATTCATGGTAATATGTACAAATTTAAAAAAAAAAAGAAGAAAATCGCCTACACTGTATGTATTGGCTGAACTATACATATAAAAAGACTAAAAGTCTGTATTTCCTCCTTCCACATTTCCCTCAGGATTAACATTGTGGAAAATTCATTTCTCATTACTATTTCCTTCATTTCCACCTATGTCCTTAGATTCCCAATGCTCTTTTGCTGAAATTAATAGTTATCGACAGGTCGTCTTACCCCATTTTAAACAACTAAAGCATTTAATAGTGCCATTACAAAAAGTATTTCTATTACTGATTTGTGATTCCATTGTATGGACAAGGCAAGCTTTTTTTTTTTTTTTTTTTTTTTTTTTTTTTTTTTTAATTATGTAAAACAGTGGTCGTATGTGACTACTAAGTTATTTCTCCAATTAATAACATGATTTTAAATTTATAAACGTTTATCTTGTTGAAATTAAGTGTATTTGAATTTGCACAACTAATGCTAAGAATGTATTCTGAATCTACGAAATCGGGTATGTGGCTGAAATTATTTGTCTGGCATTAATTCAGCTGATTTTAACGTATTAAATGTGTAGAACATTAATGTATTGTTAACAAATGAACAATTAACCGTTAAAACATGAAAATATATTATTACATTGAATTTAAAACATTTAAAATTGTAGAACTTTGATACTTATTTAAACAGAAACTGAGGAGTGTTCTGATTTTACGCCGTTCCCGCTTGATGGACTTTTATATTTTTATGTTTTTCTAAAATAATTTAATATGCATTATTGAAAGTGCCCTGTAAACGTCCTGTAATTTATATAGCTTTTAATCTGTCTATTTTCAACCTGCCATTATTTCTACGGCTAGGTTTTTAATTGCAAACGAATTATCATTTCTTTTAAACAACGTATTAGATTGTTACTAAATTAATGATATTTAATATTTAGAAATGGGTTTATTCTTTTTAGAATGAAATTATTTGCATTACTAATTGAGCTTTATTTTTTTCTGTAGGTAAGTCAAGCAAACTTGGAATAAGAACTAGCAGTAAGTACTTCTGCATTTTGTAATTTATGCGATTTCATATCTTTCTAACGATATTTTTTTAATTGTAATATCGAATGATGCGATTTGAAGTATCTTTCGAATCTAATCATTATTGTGCTATGGAAAAGTAGATATAGATATAAAAATATATATAAATGTAATTATTCCGATCAATCTCCATTTTGGTGTACTGCGTACTTTTCTTTACATTAAAATTTCATATTTTCGCTATTCTACGGTGTATTTTATTTTAGTTTTGTATTTAACGGTGGGAGAAACACTTTATTTTGCTTCAAAAAAAGGAAGTAATGCTGAAACGAACTCGATTATTAAATTTTTTTTTTTTTTTTTTTTTTTAACGGTGCGTTGACATCTAGGCCATAAGCGCCGGGCTATCTAAAGGTAATTATTCAGAAGAAAATATTCAACTTTCTGCAGGCGGAACCCTTATTTTTCTCATGAAAAGCCAAGGCGTTTGCCACCGGAATAAGAATAATAAGAAATATATTAAAATAAAGAAACCAAGAAGTTAGAGAATTAAGATATTAATATAAAAAAGAAAAAAAGAAATACTATTTATTTGCCACTGTGGCTCTGAATTATGTTAAGTGAGTCAACAAGAATTGATTCAGCTCTATTCCATATTTAGTCTTCGTAGAACGCCAGAATTCTCCTTAGGAATGGTGCTTCGGCTACAGAACCATAGTCTCTGAATTTCATTATCCTACAATATTCAAAATATTTTATTACCTTACAATTAATGTGACACTTTTTTTGTATTTAAAAAAAAAAAATTATCATGAAGATTAGATAGTTAGCCGTCGAGGTGATAAGCAAACATGGAAGAAACTAGCATTCGACTAAAAAAGAAACCTCAATACGGTTTTTGTAAAAAATCTATATTCAGGACGTTTCGGCTACTCTTTGGTAGCCTTCGTCAGCAATGAAAGTGCCGGGAGGCAGAGGAAGACCAAAGTTAACACTTATGTAACCATAGTGGAAGTTTTTTTTTTTTTTTTTTTTTTTTTTTTTTTTTTTTTTTTTTTTTTTTTTTTTTTTTTTTTACGGCGCATCTACATCTAGGTCATTAGCGCCGACATCCAGGGTGCAGCGAGGAATTTTACGAGCCGTGGGATGATAAAATTCCTGCCAGAGGTTGGGAATCGAACCCACCATCTCCCGCTTATGAATCCAAGGCGCTAGCCATTAGACCACGGGAGACCCCCATAGTGGAAGTATATGGTATATGGTATCCGTTGATATTAAACAATTTTAATATCAATGGATAATTTAGCCAACGCGCATTTTCTTTTTCCGTGTATAGTCGAAATGTCTAAAATATTAGACAGTTAAAAGTTGCTTCGAGTACTGAACCATAGTCTCCGTAAAGTGTATTCTCTGGGCCCTTTACTTTCCCGGAACTTTTCCTGATAATAAGTTACACACTTCTGTGTGATGTTTTACAATTCTTGTTCTTCCGTGTTTATTATTTCATAATTGTCTTCATATCGGATAATTGGTTCTAAGATTAGAGCAAAATTTATGTATCTCTTAAACGTTAATTACCTTCGTGTGTTATTGGTCAAGATAAAAGAATCATTTAAAAATCAGAAAGTATTTTGTTCCCCTCCCAGAAATATATAGAAATTACCAGCTAATTATTCTCAAAAGTGAGTGATGACTTTAAGGTCCATGAAGGAAATTTGTTATTATTTTATAGAATAACTGTAGGGCCTTTGAAAATATCCCTTAATGCAGTCAAACCCTTCAATTCAATTTAAATAAATTTACAGCTGTAGAGTAGTTCCCTAATCTCCAAATGAAATCTTCTAATGCCATCATTTTGCCTTGGCGAACTGTTCCGCTCAATGAAACATGTATTGAAACCGGTTAATAGAAGATAAGAAATATTGATAATAATGAGATGATGAGGAGGGGGGGCTTAATTTATTCCAGAATAGTGAAATAATATTTCTTGCTGAGATTATAATCTTCCCTTTCTTATAATCACCTACAGGACCAAATGGAATGAGGCCTTGATTAAATCTTATAGAAACTGTATTTGTAGAGGCACAATCTTATTTTAGAAAATGTTACTTCGCAGAGAATTAATTTTAATACTTTTTATAACAAGTAATTAGTTTACATACATCTTGTGCTGAGTGTTCAAATTTAGGATTTAATACTTTTTACGATTTATAGTTCACTAGATGGCTTGCAGTAAAAGAGGTAAAATAAATGTAGCAGTAGAACTTAGTTGACTTAGAATAGGTCATTCAAAAATTCCTCAATTCGCTCTTGATGATGAATTAGAAGCCTAGGAATGGTTGGGATTAGGCGAAGAGAAGACGTCAGATTGTCAGACAAGTCTATATGATGAACGTTTCGGCGTGGTCTTCGACTGCCGTCATCAGCAACAATTGCCTATAGAATGGAAGAGGACCACGAAAAGTTTTAGTTCACCATGGATATTGAAGCAGGGGTGCCCCAAATCGGTTGGAGGACTAAGTAAAAATTTACTAAGCTGACCTGAGCCGCACATATGAAAATATAACAACAAATTATTCAAAATATTTTATTATCGTACAAAATTCAAAATATTTTATTATCGTACAAAATTCAAAATATTTTATTATCGTACAAAATTCAAAATATTTTATTACCTTACAATTAATTTGGAACTTTTTTTTCATTTTACTTTCGATTTTTTTAATACCAGCGGATAATTTAGTCGACAAGCATTTTTTTTGTACCGTGTATTGTCCAAATTTTTAAAATAGTTTTTATTTTTAAGGTTTTTATGACGAATTTTTAACGATTTAATTAAAATTTCGGAGAGGGGCTGGAGCCCCCCGTTATATACCCCAAGAGTGAGGGTTGGAGCAATTTGTGAATCTCTCCAAACTTAACTACCTGAACACGGAATTTGTGGGGCGGATATTAAGAGTTTTTATTAATGTAAAAATTTATTAAATCCTTGAATTTAATTTTGACTAGAAATAACAGCGTTTTAAAATTTGATAATTCCATAAGGAGCATATGGGCTCAAGTATGGGAGTCCATCCCTTGTCTCCATGCATACTAAGCTGTTACAGAATCCCTAGCATTACATGGCTATCACTAGTAACCCCTTGTAGATACACAAAGGCAGTTCAGTGGATTAGTTTAGAAATGATAACTAAATCTAATATGTGCAATAGAAAATTGCACATGATGCAAGTCATTACCAGAAATTGATGGAATGAGAGGAAAGAATAGTATGATTTGAAGGACTTAGTCATCTCAACAAGTTTGTGTTCCATTATTTAGAATGTTTAGACTAGAAACAGACCTAAAATATCTAATATACAAGCTAGAATGGGCTTACTTAATTGAAAATGACTTTGAAAGTCTAGTTGATAGTCATTCTTTTGTGCTTTGATGGATAACGAAACTATGTACGATGTCACTCGTTCATGCGATTTGCGTAATATTTAGTCTCTAGTAAACACGATTCCAAGTTAAAGGTAGAGTAAATATTTTCAGGAAAGATCAAAGGTTCTTTGTATTTATAGGAGAAGTGAACATATTGATGATATCCTAAAGGGAGTATGGTTTACAAGGAGTAGAGTAAATCAGACTGTAACTAGAGTAGGTGTGGCTATTGTAAGGAACGTGATACGGAGGATGCTAGGAATCTGTGCCCATTACTAACACTTCCCTACGCATTGCTGGGGCCAGTGTAGGATTATTGATTTACTACAAGTCTACTAGGGGCCTTGTAGTAAACATAGTATACGAATGTTTATAAAATGGGGTTTCGATTAATGAAAAGCAGTCAGATTTTAGGAAAAAATATATTTTAAATATTTGGCAGCCTTCTTCAGCTAAAATATAAATGTACAAAAGAAAATAATCAAAGCAGTAAAAAATATATTACAACGAGAAAAATTGTATTATAACATTCTACACGATCTAATATAGTTTTATTTATTTATTGTTTAACGCTGAAAGGCGATAACACAATTAAAATGTTATTTAAAGGAAATAAAAAACAATAATAAAATCAGTCGTGATGAATTAAGAATTTGTAAAGTGTATCTGTAATGTTTATGTTAAAATTTAGTTTTACAAGTAGTCAGTGAGTTCGAGTAGTATATGATTGTATAAATCTTAATAGTATATATTACTCAATTTCAGATAGTTACAATGAAGAATTAATTAATATTATATTGTCGTCATATTCGGTCAAATAAGTTTCTGTATTTCAAGTAATTGTAAATCTTGTCTATATATTGGCTCCCATCAGAGAGTAACTCAGTCATGTTGTCCGGTAAGTCATACTTCTGTCTCAGTAAACATTCTGTCAATATGTGTTTTATTGTCAGTGGAGTGTTACATACTTCGCATGTCGGACTGTCCTTTCTCGTCATGAGATGTAAGTGGGGAATGACCTGTTCTTAAGCGGCATAAGACAACTTCTTCTCTTCTAGTTTGCCTTATGCTTGAAGGCCATTCTTCGACTGTTTGTTTAATTTCTCTTAGTTTGTTGTCCGTAATCGCGTGCCAAGATCTTTGCCACTTTTCGCTGATGGTCTTTTTGGCTTCTGCTTGCATGTCTTGGTATGTAGTATTGTATATGTCCTGGTAATGTTGTCTTGTTGCATTTTTAGCAATTTTGTCAACTTTTGTATTTTGTTCTATGTCCTCATGTCCCGGGAGCCAATATATTGTTATCCGTTTATTTGTCCGGTAAATCTGTTCTAGTATTTGTATGTGAAGTGGGTTCAAGTTGTACGGGTTCTATAGTCTTAGTATTGCGCTAAGTGAGTCAGTACAAATTGTTATCTTAGTCTGTGTTACGTCCTGTATATTGTCTAAGGCAAGCGAGATGGCATGAAGTTCCGCTGAATAGCTGCTAGTGATTCTTGGCAATTTAATACTAACAATATTATTATCAATCACAGCTGCTGCGCCAGTGCCTTGTGAAGTCTTAGACCAGTCCGTGAAAATGAATAATGTATCTTTGTTTTGTTCAAGGTGTGCTTTGAAGATGTGTTTGTACGTATGTGTAAATAAGGGGTTTGATTTTTTAAATTTTGTTAGTCCTATGTCAAGTTTTAAATTTCGTATAGTCCATGGTATGTAAGTTGGTGAACGTCTTGCGTATACTTCATTTCGATGTACATTGGTATTTTGTGCATAACTGATGCATCTTAAAAATAATGGCCGTTGTCTAGATGGTTGCGTCTGATATTTGCGTAGCATTATTTCGTCAACAGATCTAGGAACGCAAGCGCAGTTCATGTATGTGGCTTTTAATGCAAATTTTAAGCAGTTGAGCATACGTCTGAACTCCAGTGGAGGTTCTCCGCACTCCACGTGCAGGCTGTTGGCTGGGCTTGATCTAAAAGCTCCAGTTGCAATGCGTAAACCTGTATTCTGTATCGAGTCTAGCATTTTAAGAACGCTGGGCTTGGCAGATGAGTACGCAACACTTCCGTAGTCCAGAAGGGACCTGGTATAAGCACGGTATAGTGTCAGCATTACACTTCTGTCTGCACCCCACTTGGTATTGCATAGAATCATCAAAAGATCTAAAGATTTTTTACATCTATCAACGAGACTCTTTAAGTGGGGAACCCAGGTAAGCTTCGAGTCAAAAGTAAGTCCTAAAAATTTAATTTGGTTAGTCAGTGTGATTGGAGTATTTCTTAAAGTTATTTGAATAATCTAATATAGTGTTTACTGTTTTGATTAATTTTTCCATGAAGTTTCTATTTTTATTTCATTAGCTGAAGAAGACTGAAAAATAGCGTTCCGAAACGTTCAAAATATAGATTTTTTCCTTGACTTCTTCTCACCGTGACAGCTATGAAGATGATATAGGATGGCCACGGTGGAGGCACTCATAAAGAAGAGTTATTTTAAATGTTCTAAACATTTTTGTCTTCTTCTAGCTTTTTCGTAGGAATGAAATTCTCTTGTTACTAACCTCAATAGCAATGTGGAAGTCCCGACGAGAAATTCCGATGTTTTTTAAACTATTGGTGATGAGAAAACCAATTCACATTTGTAGGTACCTTTCTGCTTGTGTTCTAAATATATATATATATATATATATATATATATATATATATATTATATATATATATATATATATATATATACATATATATATATATAAGTATATATATGTATAATTTAACGGGCGTCGTTCTCGGTATCTAGTAACCAGAGTCGGTGAAGATATAACGAAAGGATTAAGAAAATCTTGCATGAGTGCAATCCAATGGCTATATTCCTTCATAAAAAATATGAAAAAAAATATAAAATCATAGATAAATGCCAGTGCATAAAAAAGTACTAGTGAAACAATAGTAAAATTAAAAAAAAAAAATAAAAAAATAAAAAATATATTAAATATATCTGCGTGTGTCTGTCATATATGCAAGTGTTTTTGTTCGGACCTATTTATACGACTTATATACTTTTCATATCTACGCAATCATATAAATGCAGTATTAGAATCTGTCCCAAAAACATTTCATACACCATTAAATTAAACGTTATATTAGTTTCAATATAATCTGAGGGCGTTAATGACCTAGCAGTTTTTTGCCCCTACACCCCAGCCCAACGGAAAATCCTGACAATGTATAATCCTTTCTTATTTTTCAATATTTTTTCTAGAAATTTAACTTTTCAACTTTGCAAGCAACTCTGGAGCTGTCAATAAATTATGGATATCTACATTGTTTTTCTATTTACCATGGCATTTTTAAAACATAAGATCTTTGGAATTCCCAAGCCTCGAGAAGAGGCTATTATTTGTTTATACAAGATTTTTTTTTCTTTTCCTTCTTGTCCTCATACTGCTCGTAGCCGATCCTAAGAGGCAGTAACGGTCAGGCTAAAGGGACCTAATGAAGAGGTAATGAGTACCTTGTTAGAGAAAGGACCCCTGCTCCTAAACAGTTTTAGAGCTCTCGGCTCTCTCTTCAAAGGATCACACTCTCTTTAGCACTTCAATAGTACTTATTAAAACTCTTTAACAGGCTCCTTTTACAAGTCATAAACACTAAAAGCCCTTCTGCTTGAGTCAAAGATTTTAGCAACTCTTAAAAAGGAGGCCGAATCAATGCTTTGATCTATTCAAATGCTAATATCTTGATTAATGACGTTACATTTATTAAATATAGTTTCGTTGAATGTGCTTCTTACAACATAAAATGTGTTCTAAAATATTGTTAGATGCTGGACATTCTGTAATAAATCTGCAAAATATTAGAGTGTGTTATAGCTCTAAGATCACCATATAAAGCTCCGTAGTTAATCGCCGTCATCGTGCTTGAGAATATTTTTTTTTTTAACAATTTGTTTTTCTTGGCTTACTTATATTATTATTTAGCTTCTTCATTACCCATATGGACGAGAAACCCGCTTGTGTTGTCGGACCGATTACGTTTTCTCTAGTTTTGATGAGAAATTTCAACATTTTATTACCCATAGGCCACAAAAAACTGGTCTTTCAAATTTCAGTTTTTATACGAGGACCTCACAGGTCAAGGGGTCTAAATAACAAACTCAACATTTAAGGAAAATTTAGTCAAAATTGTGCATAAGTGGTTATAACAGAAACTAGATTTTTACAGTTACATAATAGGTACATCATCCGGTTTATGATTAATATGCTAAAGAATTGGATAATCCGCACATAGATCCCTTAATTTCCTTTTGAATAACATTACAAAAGTGACAATACTGATCATAACACAAGCTAGATGGCAGGAACTGTCGAGAAAATCACTTGGATCTCCTTACCACCAACATGATTACGGTGTTCACAACCCATTCCTGTATCTAACTCATGTTTTTCACAAATGTCACTCAGATCCCTTGACTTCTGGGCCCTCATATGTATTTAAGTCCTATAAGAAGCCATGACAGCCTAGAGTACTACTACAGATACTATAGAGGTATTTGATTCTTAACACGAGGGATCAGTACTATGTTCCGGCCGCCTGATTTAAATGGCCGAGTGAGCCTCGGAATGGTCTGGGACCCCAGCATGAGTCGAGTGCCCTACCATTGTGCCAAACCCGTCCCAATATATACATAGTTGTCTTCACGTTCTCGCATATACAATTTTTACATAGAAAATGAAAGGTCACATGTTTGTTGACTGCACTTACACATTGTGTCATCCGGTTGACTTACCAAAAAAAAAAAAAACGAAACGATCACCTTCATTCATTTGACCCCTAATTTTTTATCATGAAGAATCCACGCAGATATAAAGAAATGTTCAACAAGGTTTCCTTGGTATCTGAAACATTGAGTCTGTTTGATGCGTTTATTTGTCATGTTGTGATATGAAACACAGTAGCCTGATTTCCTAGGTTGGTGTAAAACGGGATGCCCTTCGAGGGAATATTTAAAGAAAATATAAATTTGGAAATTAGGCAACTCACGATGTATATTATACATTGGTTTATTAAATATTTATGTATTAGTATACAATGAATTGATCAGTAACCTATAAATCTTAGCCGTTTGCAGCACTAGTTATTCTCTTGAATGCCTAAGCCTTTGCAATGAAGCGGAAGAAAGAGGGTTCTAGGATTTGAGGGTTCAGGAAGCCCCTGCATACCTGGGGATTATTTTACTTCCGTCCAACCTAGCATTAGGTTCCATCGCCACACTTAGCTTAGTTGTCGCCTTCGAACGTTTACAATGTTCAAATGTCGCTGAAATGTTTCTTTTTGCACATCACTCTTAAAAGTATTTATTCCCAATATACAATGGAATATGTATATACGGGATATGTATAGCATATGCTTTCCAAACATTAAGAAAATTTGTTGTTTCGAGAAAAACGTTCAGTAAGGTTCTAGTGTACTTACAATTGCCTTGAAGTATGATATTGTTATAAAATTATTATTATTATTTTGTAGTATTTAATTGAAAAGGAATCAGATGTAGGTATAAAAACTATCAGATTTAAAGAAAGAATCGAAAAGGGCACGTCTGGTACCACTTGGCGAAATTGGATTTCAATCAATTTAGGATTGAAGTGGAGCTCTACACAACATTTAGCTTTCCGGACAAAAGCAATTCTATTTTTCATTAGAATCAATTTTCTATAAGTTATTAGTAAATGAAAATTGCTCCCTTATTGCTTACCCTTTCAACAGAATTGAGTCCGTATTTAATTTATCCTCCTAAGGGTGCGTTTACACCTGACACTTCTCACAGGAAATATATCTCAGGTGTCGGATACATATTCTCTTGAATATTTACTTACTGACATAAATAACTAGACATTTATGTTATGGATATGTATACGACATTTCTGGATTTTTTAAAATTTGCGATAAATGTACGGCCCGTTTACACACATACATTTGTGTCCTGTGTCGTACAAAATTAGTGTTTACATCTGCTGGTACAGAATTATCGACAATATAGCAAGTAGCCAAGATATTTGTCTCTGAAATTACATTATTCTCTTAATAAACAGTGTTTACACCTGATGCTATAGAAATGTCGACACTTAGAGCTTGTTATAGAAATATATATATCTCAGACATAAATTTTTCGGGGTTTACATTAGTCACAACTTCTGTCTGACATAAATACCTTGCAATAACTATCAGGTGTAAACGCACCCTATAAACAGGACGTCCCTAAAGAATCAAATTTTTCAAATAAGAAAATAATAATAATAATACACAATAAAACCATTAATAAAACCAATAATGTCGGCACAATAAAACCATTTTCACGATAAAATGTAGTTTTATTTAGAAGCAGTGACCGAACCCCGACAATCTCTACCTTGTTTAATAATAATTCTGCTTTTCACTAAGTTTTGAAAGTTTTCTGATCATAGACGATTTTTTTTTCAATTAGTAATATGCCTAAAACAACTCCTTGTGTCTAGTAATAATATTGAACAGAAAAAAATATTTCGTTTAGAGCCTTCTGCTCAAATTCAGGAACATAAATATGCTTTAGGTCCACCCGACAAACCTAATGTAATGTACTGTATAACATAAAGTAATATTTTTCGTACGTGGCCACCGCCCGTGAGCGAACGCCAGCGGACACCTTGTGACACTTTTTTTGTAACGGTAGGTCCGCCCGATAAACCTATGTAATGTACTTTATAACATAAAACCATATTTTTCGTACATGGCTACTGCGCATGCGCGAACGCCAGCGGACACTTTTTTGTGATACATACAGTCTTCTTTTTCGTACACAGCCACTGCGCATGTGCGAACACCAGTGCGCATGTGAGAACGCCAGTGGACACTTTTTTGTAACGTTTTTTCCAATTTTCTCACCGCTTAAGCATATTTATGCTAAATTATTTTGATTTCCGTTCATTCTTAAACGAAGGACTCAACTGTTATGTTTTTCTGACTTCTAGTGCATCGATTTTCCTGATTTTCTTAACACACACTTTAGAAGTAGGGTATGACTATTTAATGAATATGACCTCCATGAAATTTGTGTTTTTATGCATATATATTCTTATGTTTTATACCCCTACTCCGTGCGAACTAATAAAATTGCACTTTATTACCCTTTTTTTGGTTGGTGGAAGCCTCTACGTAACACTCAAAAACTAATGCAATCCGAGGAGTTTGATAATTATTTTAGCATACAAGCAGTTCTTAAAATTTCTTATATTTTGATAAATAGCTCTTTTTATAGGCTTACCTTCCGAGATAAGGGGATGGTTTATGCTAAATCATTTTCTGAAAGATGGTAGATTTTCTGAAAGGACAGTTGGTAGATATTGTGCTGTGAAAATTGAATGAACATTATACACATGTGTTGGTATTTACTGCTTCCATTCTAGAGCTAAACGAACTGTGAAGAAGTTTGGAATGCAAATTAGCCCCCGCCATGGTGGCAACTTACCCTCAACAGTTTATTCTCTAGTTTGTCCTGTTTCCTTTTGACTCTAGCTCGGTAATTGTATTTTAGAACTACCAAAGTGCAATGAAGCATTATAATATATATTTAATTTCCTCAAAAATAAATATATATACATACATTTTCATTGTTTTTTTTTTTAATTGGTAGCAGGTCAATATTTAAAATAAAAAATACTTTTTTTACATACTAGTAATTGTTATTCAAATTTCCCTACCGGTGTTTCGTATATTTTGATGCCTCTTCAGGGACGCTAAGACTAGTAAACTCCGCGGACTCCTTGTCAAACAAATTAGTACTGAAGGTAGGGCTCAAAACCTGGTGGATTAAGAAGAAAATGTTGTGCTGCTTTTTCAGTGACCCCGGCAAAAAGAAGAGAGAAGTAAATGAATTAAAGAACATGTTTATTAACCCTGGAATCACAATATGATGAAGCTGTTACAAATTTCACAACGTGGGGTCATATAAGACCCCATCTAGTGTTCCATAATTCTTAGACAAAGGTGTTAGGTTTTTGAAATGGTATTTTAAGATGACTACCATGTATAATATAACAATTTATAACCAAATAATCTTATTTAATTGTAAAATGGGGGAGTGGAAAATCAAACATCAAAATACCACAAATTTGGACATAAATGTGTTTGAATATTTGTCCTCTGAATATCAACATTGAATATAACGTTTTCTCCTATAATATTTTGTCTTTATGACTGCTAGATTTAAAAAATACTATGATTGGTAAAATTGGTTTAAAAGGGGAAAAATGTAGTGACTTGAATGTATGTACATTAAAATGATCAAAAAAAAAATAAAAATATTGTTACGTCTCCAAACTCTCTGTTTTTCTCTTCTACAATTTCCCAAAGCAACTCATTGTGAATTTCATCTTCAGTGCAAAATAATTTATCGCCAGACGTACTAAATTCGATAAATAAAAATATTACGTAAACCACAATGTGGGGTCGCCCGTGACCCAAAGGCTTTATATACGTTCACATGGATAGGAATGAGAAAAGCCTGGCTCTCTATTATGATCACCTTGTCAGGACAGAAAGGTACAGGATCGGACATGTTTAACAGCTGATATGTGTTGGAAATAACCAATATTTTCAGAACTCAGGGGTCACGGGTGACCCCACGTTGTGATTCCAGGGTTAAAAGCATGAATGGGATTCGCTATGACTAATAATATTTACTAGACCAATAATATTTCGAACCTTTCGACACTTGACTTCAGTTGACTAATGTATAATGGAGTCAGTCAGTCCCCAATTGTTTTAGACATCCGACGCAAAAATGATGTGTTGGGTTTACATTTTTATTTCCATGTGACGACTTTCCCAGATCTACAACGATAAAAATTAAAAGTGTACACGAAGAACATGCTATCTGTGTAAGTAATGGCTTTTTTCGTGCCATACAATATTTTTTATTAGGAAAAAAGTTAAATTCAAAACAATATGTTCTAAATGAACTTTCAATTTTTTTTTTTGTGACATAACCGGAGTCTTTCTACAGCAATGACATTTAAAAGCTACCTATAAGATGGCGGGAAATTATAGATAGTGAAGAAAAATATACCAACGATTGAAATCTTAATTTTACTCTATTTTAATTAGTTTAATTTAGACAATTTCAAAAATTCACAAAACACATTTTGGCCAAACTAATACAATACTTAAATTTATAAGTCTGCTGACTTTCAAGTGTTCTATAAAATGCGTCTAGCTTGTAAACGCAGGATTATTAATTGTGTCGTTTTCCCTGCATAATGTCAATGGTAAGTAATTTTTAACAAGCGGTCACCCATCGAAATTGTAGTAACGCGTGACGTTAATTAAATGAACTGGTTTGCTTGAAAATACGAGAAACGATATATTATAAATGCGCAAAGAATGGACATTTCATTCTGTAGGATTCGCAACTTGAATAACATTTAACAATTGTGTTGCAATATAACTTTATTATATTGCTATAAACGCTGTTTAAATACCACTCGAAGCCAATTTATTGAAGTGAATTCAGTTCGACCTTAAGAAATATATTACTCATGAAAACCCTTTTAAAATGATTGAAGGATCTTTCAGAGTCCACCTGCTTCTCTTTTCCTGAATTATATACGCGGTGCAACTCTTCTCTCATTGGGCCAAATGTAGTTTTTTTTATCTTAAATTCAATTTAAATTATTTGTGTTTAATAGACCATTTTAAATTTATATTTAAGAATTTTGGACCCATGATCGCGGATTTTATTTGAAAGAAGAAAACTTAATTTCCAGCAGATTTATGAAATTAAAATAAAATCATAAAAATAAACCTCAGGCTAATGACCTCAGCAGTCGATAAATAAATTTAAAAAATGAATAGCTTTTAATGATTTCAGTATTGGTTATTAATTTTAATTCGTTTATAAAAAAATAAAAATGAAAAAATAAACGATTTATTACGGAGCACATTATGTTTCGTAATAAGTAGTTTATTTTTGTTAATTTTAATCTCGATTTGTGTGATGTGGTCTTTTGTCTACTATTGATAGGTTAGTTAACTATAAACATTTTAGAGACCTAGGTATATGGAAAAAATATGAAGTAATATTAACAAAATAATATTTGTAACGTCACGAATATATTCATTACGAAGATATTTATTTATACATTCATGTATATTTGAATGTATAGGTACCTCCATAAATCTACGCATAAGTGAAATTTTACATAAAAATAATTATATTAACACCAGGGCCTAGTGTCTAACGCTTTGGAGTCTCATGGTGGAGATTATTATGGTTCGAGCCCCGCCCGTAGCAGGAGTATTTGACATTTAGGACTCCGTAGAGAACCATGGGTTTTTAGGAAGGTTAGTAACCAGTAGATAGCCCGCCGCGAATGTCCAAGATGTCGGCGCGCCGTAAAAAAAAAAAACAGCTTTTTCAAACAGCTGAAACAAATTCATTTTCCACAATAGTTGTGGGAGATTAGATCTTGAAAATAGATTCCGATTGTTGGGGGTGGGGGGAAATAGGTTCCGAATTATACATTTTGTAAAGTCTTCAAAAAATAAATTTATAAAACAGGCAAATACTTTAATCATTGTTATTTCATTGAGAGGACCGTTGATGATGCAGGGTAGGGATTGTCGGGGTTTGGTCACTGCTTCTTAATAAAACTACATTTTATCGTGAAAATGGTTTTATTGTGCCGACGTTTCGGCTTAAACTTCAAGCCTTCATCAGGGCTGTAAAAACAAGTAGGACAGATTTAATACTAATATATACACATATCTATCTATATATACCTACAAACATATATATATATATATATATATATATATATATATATATATATATATACACACACTTACACATATACACACACACACACACACACACACACATATGTACATATATATGCCCACATACACACACATATACATGCATACATATATGGAAAAGAACACATAAAAACATAATGTACAGCTAGAACAACGATGTGCTATAGTAGTGCTTAGATTATTATTAGGAGAACAGATATAAGAATAACAGGTTAGATTAAACAGATATTAGAATACAACAAGATGGGCTTACCGTTGGGAAGGTTGAGAACTATACCTCACAGATGTGGGATCATTTCATTGATACAGGAAAACTTAGGGGAAAGGAGTTGGTGAGGGGGGGGGGGGTTCTCGACCACCCAATGAACAGAATACATTGGAGATGAAAGACAGAGCGGCGGAAACGTTGTCGTAAAGTAAGGTGTCATAAAAATTTGTGTTAATGGAAGGGAGGCAGGTATGGAGGGCTATATTGCAGGCGGTATGGAGTATTAGGAAGAAGTTTTTAATAAATGGAAGAACTTCCATTAAAAACTTCTAATATTATAATAATGAGAGGGTAAAAATCGGCTCTAAGACCGCATGTAAAATACACACAGTATGCTGAGGCCGGAACTTGGCCTGGCGCACTACCGTGCGCCTAGATCCTTGTCTATGTATAATGTTTTTCAATTCATTTCATCTGTACATAAATTAGTATTAACTCTGTTGTCCACCTTGTTTTACAAATCTCATGAAGGCTTGAATTCAAGCAAATGAAACGCATTATCTTATAAGAAATGTGGTTTTATTAAGATAACACTCAACCTAACTGTGGTATCTTCTTTCGCTATCTCGACGGTGAACAATCTCCTCTTAATATTGTACAGTTTGTTTCTCATATGGATATTGTTGATTGTAGTTAGTTAGTTGTTAAACTACTCACGCGTAATGAGATAACCAAATCGCTTGTAGGAAATGAATGTCCTTTTGGCTAACTCCAGTTTATAACTGGACCTTGTTTTTGTGCTCCCGTATAAATGAAGGGATGCATACAGGTAGGTAGTCCAATTCACCTAAGCTATATGAAGGGGCTTTTGAAACTTCCTCTAATTAAGGGAACGGCTATTGAAACGGGCAAAAGAAAACTGAGCTATTCTATAAATGGAATTCCTCCTAAAATGAAAACATATTTAAAAAAAAAAATAAAGAACAAAAAAAGAAAAAAAGTAGTTTCTGGAGCCAAATGATTTTACTTTTTGTCATTAAATTAAGTCACAATGCTACTGCAGAATTAGTCCCTTGCGTTAGGAAAAATGAATTTTATGTAAATCCGTCTCTCTCCGTACCCTCCCCCCTCTCTCTCTCTCCCATTGGTGAATTAGAGAATAACCATATTTACATAACATAAATATTATATCGTTAAATAAATAAATTTAGAATATCGTAAAGTACTGAATATTGACTTTTCTTGTCAAGGTAGAAAGATAAATATGAAAATGTTAGTTTTTTTTTTTTTTTTTTTTTTTTTTTCTCCTTGATTCAGCCATCCTTATTTATATGACATTTTAAATTAAACGTTCCGTTACTCGCGGTGTCTATAGGTACAATTGTACTCGCGGGTCAGCTGTGAGGTGATGCATTAGAAAAAAATGTTAACAAGGACATTTATATATTTGTGAAGGGAATAACGAGGAAAAGCCATAATTAAGATAATAAATAATAATAAAAATTGTATTTCAAGGAACCACGTCTTGGAACTGACATCGGTAAAATGAAGTGGCAACGCCTGGAAATTTGAAAACGTTGCACTTAATGAAGACAAGGTATAGTTAGGATTCGGCTAGGAAAAAAACGTCAGACTTTCAGGAAGAAATCTGTATTTGGACGTTTCGGCTGCACATTGGCACCCTCCTTCAGCTAAAAAATACAACTTATAAGTAAAAAAAATAAATATACAACTTGTAAGTAAAAAACAGGCAGAAATGAGCGTAGTATATACATCAACACAATAAATTTTAACCAATCTTATTTTTAAACAATGAAAATACGGTAGTTGGAAAGTAAACAGCATGTAGAAAGTAGTAAGTAAACAGTACAAAAAACTAATCAGTACAAAAAGGGAACATTTTTCATATAGTGAGAAAAAACAATCTATTCTATAAGTGAATTATATTATAAATTGTATTCACTTATAGAATAGATTGTTTTTTCTCACTATATGAAAAATGTTCCCTTTTTGTACTGATTAGTTTTTTGTACTGTTTACTTACTACTTTCTACATGCTGTTTACTTTCCAACTACCGTATTTTCATTGTTTAAAAATAAGATTGGTTAAAATTTATTGTGTTGATGTATATACTACGCTCATTTCTGCCTGTTTTTTACTTACAAGTTGTATATTTATTTTTTTTACTTATAAGTTGTATTTTTTAGCTGAAGGAGGGTGCCAATGTGCAGCCGAAACGTCCAAATACAGATTTCTTCCTGAAAGTCTGACGTTTTTCTCCTAGCCGAATCCTAACTATACCTTGTCTTCGTATCTCTGCAACGGCTAACTATCTCCATCTTCACGTTTCACTTAATGGATGGTGAGACTAGAGGCGCTTTTTTTCTGGGAACCACAGACAAATAGGACCTAGTTGCACCTCACAGGTGACCACGAGTACCGAAAGGTAAACCATTATAATAATACGTCTCTTCAACATGAGAAGTAAGTTTATGAGCCGGTGGATCTAATCTAATGAGGCGTCGACTTTCTATAAAGAATATGTCCAAATCGTAAAACTATTCTGGGGAAACTAATAACGTGTAAGCTAGTAAATTTCCTGTAGGAAATTAATATTTACGATGCCACACTAACATTTATTTAATTATTTTTGATGAGATATAATGAAAATGGACTTCACCCATATTGAAAGTCATTGCCTCTTATAACCATTTCCTCATATCCTTATTTCTTTCGTATGCTACCCCTTTCTTATAGATTCTCCCAATGGTATACTACCCCTTTCTTATAGATTCTCCCAATGGTATAAGAAAACGGCTGAATTTCCCTATCTTTGCTTTATTTAGATTCGATTTGAACATTCGCCGACACTTCGTATGTAATCTATATTTTGGTTTTCTATCTGCACGTTTCCATTCCCGCGTGTGTTATGTTAATATTTCGGTATATATCAGTTCAGGTCAACTCTAAAATAAAATTTGAATTTGATTCCCTCATTTTTGGTTTGTAAAGGTTTTTTTTCCTATAATAAATTGCATGGTTCAAGTGTGATGAATTTATACATGATCACACACTATGAAATTTGAAAAAAAAGCAATATTAATATAACATAAATTAATTAAAAATGAAATCAAAATCAAAAAATGTAATAAAATAAAAAAATAAAAAAAATTACAAATGATTATAAAACATAATTTATAGTGGTAGTTTTAGTTTATTTCTATTGGATTTGGTGAAGAACCTATAGCTTTAGGTCATCGGGAATTTTTATTGAGCCCTTATTGTTCATCTCTCTGTTAA
Organism: Gonocerus acuteangulatus; assembly: GCA_946811695.1. NCBI lineage: Eukaryota > Metazoa > Arthropoda > Insecta > Hemiptera > Coreidae > Gonocerus > Gonocerus acuteangulatus. Next base: position 103,837,708 of record OX328124.1, on the reverse strand, counting down.
GGGTATGGATCATGTAATTTTTGGGTTATCAGGAATTGTTATAGCTTGTTTTTTGTGGTTGATTTCAAGCGTTTCTCGTATCAATCAAATAATCTTTTAGCTATTGGCAATTTTTTAAAGGCGATTACATTTATGTTACTTTTAGTGCTGGTAGTTTAATTTTTAGGTTATCTGGAATTTTAATAAATCCCTTGGATGTTATTGTGAGGCTCATGTAAGAGTTGGGCTATCTGATTTTTTTTTATGTGACCTTTGTTGTACTTAATCTTCTTTGTTTATGGTATGGCTCAAGAAATCATTTGATTACTTTGAATTTTTATAGTTGTGTTTCATTTCTATTAGTTGTAGTGCTGCTAATATAATTGTTGGAGTATTTGAAATTTTTATAGATGTATGCCTTATCTATATTTGTTATAGAATGGCCCATGTTATATTTGAGTTATCTGGAAGTTTGACGGTGTGGTTGTTGTATATCCTTACTGTTAATAGTGCAGCTCAAATAGTTTTAAGGTTATCTAAAAGGTATATAGAGTGGTATTTGAATTTGTTTGTTATGATAATTACTCGAATACACTGTTTTGAATATATTTGGTAATAACGAAGGTATATCAACAATGAATAATCTGTTATTAAATTAAAAAAAAAAAAATGTATTTTTTTTTCGTTATTTTCCTATCACGGCTGGTCATTTGCTTGTTACTGTTTACGAAAAGTTTAAGATTTGTCCGAGGGTTGGCGGAGAGAGGGAGGACCCGCGTAATCCACCCTCTGGGGCGTACGAACATCCCCGAACCCTTCCGAGTATAGCCGAGACCTGTGATCGATGCCGAGAGCCAGTCGGGCCCCCCCTCACGGCAGAGATGTTCTCTCGACCGGTGAGTACTCTACTTATCAGTGTTATCAGCCCCTGATATCGGCATGCTGCTGATAGCCTATCTCTCAGAGGGACTCAGCTCGAAGCAAGAGGTACACACAGCTTTTAGCCGAATCTCTTTAAGGCGTACTGTCACCACGCGGTCTCCCACCCCAAAACATACCGGCTTCCCAGCATGCTTTCGCCTCACACCTCGTCCGCTCTTCTCCTTGTGTCTACTTATTAATTTCATAGTAACATAATATATATATATCATTTTTTTTCCTTTCATAAAATAAGTTTTTATTCGCTTGTTCATAGAATTTAGAATTCCGTTGCATAACTATTTACTAGGGCTTAATCACACCAAACAATGAAGTATTTCCGAAAATTTTGTAGAAAGGAGCTTTTTAGTTTTAATAATTTTATTTTTTCTTCTTTACGAAAAATATTAATTTTAACGAAAAATTATATATCACTCAAAAGGAATATAATGTACGTTTTAATATATTAAAACAATCACTGCTATAAAATTATTGTAAAGCGCTGTGATTTTTGTAGATTTATCATAACATTGTGCAGTTATATAGTTTTATTTATTTTTTTAACAGGCCATAAAAAAAGTTTAATTTGTATAAATGTCCAATTAGTGTTTCGCTTTCTTTTTATGTACATATATAAGATTATTCGTTTATTTATTATACTATTCTGATGATTATAAACCGGTGTTTTAATAATTATATATTTTGCATGAGGAACATTTTGTATTTATTAAAAAAAAAAATAAGCTAATAATAGTGGGTGCATTGTAATTTTTGCTGCATACACATTATCTTGGAAAATTATTTGTGCTTTCGTAGATCTGCATACTAAATTAGGAATATTTACTGCATTTAGTCTGCTGATTTATTTTGCACGTTTATTGTAGTAATGGTTCTGGAGCTGGAGAGTTGTTTAACCTGTTGTTGTGAGAGCGTGATTCTTCTCGCCTCGAGGTTGCCGAGAAACGAATGGTCCCAGTAATTCTTGATTCAGACAGCATGTTCAGCTTCACGGAAAAATAGGCTTCCAAATCTCTACCATTTGCATCATTTTTTTTTTATTTATATTTTAACAGCCAAAATCTGACTTTTGGCCGAAAGGGAAAATAGAGTCATCCAAAAAAAGGAACGAAAAATGGGTTTTGCTTCCCAAGAATGTAACATTTCTAGAAGTGTTGAGAGGGAGAAATTTATCAAAAGAAAATGGTAAAAAATACATATGGCATTTAAGTAAAATAATAATAAATTCTGTAATAGTTTATTGAGAAAACAGTAAACAATTCCTGTGTATTCTGACTGATGTATGATTTATTTTGACAGTATTCGATCACGAGCTATCTTCTTTTCTTGCGAATGTCGTTTTATCACTTGTTCCTTTTAACAAATCGCAGAAGTTTAAGTAAATTTTTCAGAGGCTCAGTTAACATTTTCTAAAAAATGTTGATGTTTTCGATACCAACCAGTTTGGTTGGCTTGCAGTACATAAATAAATTCAATTATACGAGACTCCCAAATATTTGTAACTCCTAAGAGTAAAACTATTTTTTACCCATAGACTAAACATGGACACTCGTCAAAACGATTGCAATCCTGCAATAATAATCGAGTATTGGATCTAAACAGTACATTTGAGTGCTTGGGGGGACCTCTATATCCACAAAAATGTATTTTTGTTAATTACTGCATGTGTGACATAAGCCAAGTAGTAAGTAGAGATGAAACGTATTTTCTTATACAAAGATCATGAAATTTGTTTGTTAGAAGCATAAAAATGTAATTAGTGTATATTTATGCTATTTATTGTAAAGTTATCATTTTTATAATAAAATTTCAGTATAAAAATGATGTTTCATTATCAATTCTATAAATTAACTTTGCCGCATCTTTGACAAAATAAATTTTTGAATATTTCAAATGTTTTCTTAGCACGAGGGAGAGGGGTTATATATGTGTATAGACTGTAGTCATTTTGTTATACAAATATATTTGCGTGTAAACATTTTTTTTTTTTTTTAATTTCATTCAGAGCATAAATTAAATTTAATTAAGGCAATATATTGAAGATGTATAAAATTCCTTTGAGAAAGAGGGAGCAGAGAAAATGTTCTTGCTATAAGTGGCAATTCAAGAGACCGTAAAAACACTGTTTATTGTGCACTCGGAGAATTACGCTCCCGAGTTTTGCTTCTAAACAAATCTACAGTTATTAGGCTCTTGTTACTTTGAACTTTGTCGCTTTTTAATTTCTTCACCTTTATTTACATATTCGTTTGATTTTTTCTGTTTTTCTATTTTTGTTATTTCTCTGTCTGGGTGTTACTTTTAGAAGATAATAGCTTTTGTTTAGAGCGTATCGTATTCCTGACACCTGTTACGCCGGGTTGTTCCTCGTCTATTATCGTCAGAATCTATTGATGCAAGGGGGCCTTTTACGGTGTTACAATTGCAAAAAAAAAAAAAAAAAAAGAATGAATATAAGATTTAATTGAGCGCGATACAGATATCAATTACTTGGAGTTAATGAATGCCGCTTAGGTTGACATTTGAAGTTGCTAATGAGGTAGAAATTGTAGAAAGCAGAAGGTAACGCGATGTCTTTGTGCTTCTGTAATAGCTTTTAATTTGATGATATTTCACGGTGAATTCACTTTTATTCGTCCTGCATCGTATTTCTGTAAATTACTCTTTGTTGGTCTACTAATTTTAAAACTAAGGAAGTCTTAGTATGGGTGGCGAGCTAACCACACATGGGGATTTAGTGGCCCCTGAGGAGGTGGCATAAAGGCCACGAAACATGTAGGGCGTGCCAAAAATAAAATAGTACATAAAATGGAGTACTATTATTTCGACCTGTGCCATATTTATAAATAAATAAAGAAATAAATATATATGTACACACATATATATATATATATATATATATATATATATATATATACATAAATCAGTCAACAGGCCACGAGGGCCCTGAGGGGCAGATACTATAGAGGTATCTCATCCTTGACCATACGGCACACTAGGGAGATAGTATGGTCAGTAGGCTCCGGCCGCCCGATTTTCCCCTTGGCTGGTTCGACTGCTAGAGTCATTAGCACCAACCAAAGTACCCATTATTAAATTAAGTAAAGGCTGGGTTGGCCTAGGGGCAGTCAGGGAGGCCGAATTCAACCCATGAACGAAGGCACTAGAAGAAAAAATCTTTAGTGCTTGCTCGGGATTTGAACTCAGGCCTCCAGCTTATTAGTCCAGTGCTCTACCACTGAGCTAACCTCGCCCCCTATATATATATATATATATATATATATATATATATATATATATATATATATATATATATATATAGCGGGGTTCCTCCCTATCGGGGAGGGAGGAACCGCGCTAAAACGGTATTCAAAAACTATTTTTCCAATTTTCTCGAAAACGGTTAAAGTTATCGCATTGAAAATGGTTTCATTCGTTTTCCTAGCCCAGGAAGCATATAAAACGAGTACTTACAAGCTTATGAACTCAAAAACGTAAGCGTTACGATTTTTTTTGCGCGAATTTCGCCCCAAACGTCATCTTCCAGTAGGCTGATTTTGCTGGTTAACGAACTTGACCTTTCAAATTAGACGAAAGATTTTTGTACCAAATTTCATCAAAATCGGACCATTCATCTCGGAGCTACAGAGCGAACAGACAAATATATATATATATATATATATATATATATATATATATATATATATATATATATATATATATAAATAAATAAATATATACATATATATATATATACATATATATATATACATATATATATACATATATATATATATATATATATATATATATATATATATATATATATATAAAAATTTGAACCACCGTTATTTTCGGTCTCTAGGGGTTCTGAAACGCGAAATTGTCTAGTCGGCACTTCCGGATCGTTTTATTGTATCAACCTTATAAGCGGGGTTCCTCCCTATGGGGTAGGGAGGAACCGCGCTAAAAAGCAATGCCAATGGCCCAGTAGGTTAGATAAGGAATAATTAATGAAATAAATATTACAAAACGTTAAAGAATGAATCCACTAATACAATAAAATAATGCACTTTCTTCACCTATATAAGTGGTTCTGAATCATAAGCTAATCAATGAAAATAGATTCAGCCAAGATTTCAAATCGATTTTCAATGATTACCTTTTCCTTAAAGAAAGCATAACATAATTCTTAAATATGATTATGAGGCAGTCCAAATTATTAATGTGTTTTCCGTCTTCTGTGAATTATTTATTTTGAGAGTATTTTCAGGCAGGATATCTTTTTCCATTCTTGCAGGAAAAATCATTACATCAACAATTAAATAATTGTTTCAAATATTTTAATGTTAAATTTTGAATAAGGCCAATGGCCGATATATTGAATCTGTGAGATTTCACTCGACGATGAATGAGTAATGAATTACAAAAGTCCCCGAATGCTAGTGCGTATTGATTAATCCTATTTTTGGCCAGTTTATATGTGGAAATCTGGCCAGCAGAACTGTTTCATCTTAGCTTTGCAATGCTTCTATCAGCTGGGAGGTAGAATCCATTGAATAGTAACCCTAAATTTTTTTTTTCAATGTGTAGCTATTTTTACTGTAAATTACAAATTTTTAACAAAGTTTCAGTCTTGGCTAAAAATGTTCCACTTGGAAAAAATTGGTAATAACAGTTGTTATGTGTAACAAACCACTCCTGTTTCTTGAATTTTAATGTTTCATAAAGAAGATATTTGCTTAAAAAAATCTACAAACACAAACAAAAAAAAAAAAAAAAATACACGCGGACCTACTTTTCACTTTTGGTTCTTGCTTAAAACTTTTTTATGTTACTGTTGAATACATTTAAAGAAGACGAGAAAAGTGTGCGAAGCCTGAAGTTTCATACACATTTTAATATTTAACTAGTCATGCCTGTAAATAAAATTGTTCATTTTTTATTTTTTAATACTATCCTATTTTTAAAATAACTCAAAGTTAATACATAGTTGTTTTAAAAAGTTTAACATTTTTGGAGCAATTTCCAAATTAATCCAGAATTTTTGAACATGTGAAACCAGAATGTTTAGGCCTTTCCACTTATCTCGATAATCGATAAAGATATTATATGAAAAATTGTTTTATTCTATTTTCCAAGCAGAAATGCAGAAAAAAAGGTACTAAGCAGCATATCTCTGAAAAAAAAAAAACATATTATTATGACTTTAATTTCCGCTGAAAAGTAATAGTGGGAGGTTTCTGACCTTTAACGAACTTGACCCTTATTTATAAAGACTGAGTATTTTTTAGACATTTTTCATTGGCACATTAGGGTTATCTCAGTGGATCTAAAATAGAAGCTTATTTTATTATAAGGAGCGATAGTTAATAACGCCTAACGAAGGACTAGGCAAAAATAGTTATGAGCTTACGTAATTTCCTATGTCGAGTTACTAAAATTTCCGAAAAGGTAGATATAATTTACTATTTTTTGAATCTTAATTATTTTGCTTGCATTTACTCTTTGAATTCCCTCCAAGAACTATTGAATTCAAAATGTGAAAAACCTTTTATTTTCCTGTATACTGTACTGCAAGACTCGGCCGTTGTGCTGGACAGATCTGTAGGCGCAGGTGAATTTCTTTGGGAAACCACTTTTATTGTCCATCAAACAATAATATATGTGTGTGTGTGTATATATATATATATATATATATATATATATATATATATATATATATAAAGGAGTGGGTGAGTGTGTGAGAAATTATATTGGTACCTTCTATTTTTTAGCACTTTCCTCCGAAGGAAAGTAGCTATTGAGGTTGGACTCATGACGGAATTTTTGAAAAATTTCTTCAAATCTTTATCGATCCTACCTAGTAGACACCGAAAATGACCCCCGTTGAAATTTATATATATATATATATATATATATATATATATATATATGTGTGTCTGTTAACACGATAGCGGCCAGAGTTTTTGTTTTTTCGTCACGAAACTTGGTATATAGCATTCAATTAGCAATGGATTGAACGAGTTCGTTAACCACCAAAGTCGGTCCACCGGAAGGGGGGGTTTACCCCGAACCCAAAACACTAATTTGACCATGTCAGCCGTCATATTTGTTATATTTCAACGAAACTTGGAATTCGTAGTATAGAGAGAAAAGTGAGATATAAAAATCAACTAAATCCGTTCATAAGGAGGGGTGGGGTTTACTCCGGACCCATAGTACCAATTCGCCACTACCAGCCGTGATTTTTGGTATATTTCGACGAGACTCGGTATTCGTAGTGGTAATCTACAGGTAAATATGTGTTGTAAAAATAAACTAGATCTGTTCATTAGGAGGGGGGGGGGGTTTACTCCGGACCCAAATTACTAATATACTCATACCGGTCGTAATTTCTGCTGTATTGTAACGAAACGCGGTATACATCGTGGGTAACTCTTGAGAAAGAAGTGTTGTAAAATTGAGCTGAATCAGTCAATCGGAAAGGGGGGGGGGTTTACTTTGTAATATATTTCAATAGAAATGCCCGCCAGACGTAGGTTCACAAAGCCTCCGCAAGGAGCGCTTTCTACCACTATCCTGTTCCTGTATCCTGTTCCTGCGTTAGATCAAAATACGATAATATGAGGTTTTTTGTATTTATTACGTAGTGTAGTAGGTACCATGTGTAAACATAACTCTGGAAGCAAATTAATAATTGATCAGTTACTCATTACAAAATTAAAAGAGAACTATTCATGTTTTTATTTTATTTATGTAGGATATTTTAAGCAAATTGTTCTGGAATCAAGTCTAAACTACCCAAATTCTGAGGAAAGTGACGGACTTTTTTACTTAACCTACTTCGTTTGATTTCTTAGGGAGGCAGGAAACGCAGTGAATGTTACAAGAGCTATTTAGCTTTTTATGTTTATTTTATTGGTACGTTTGAACACCTTAGCTATGTGGTGTAAATTATCACTAAGGTAAAGGAACTTTCTTAGTATGGTCCTTCTTTACGAAAATTACTTGCTAATTTCGAATCGTATTTGTAATTATATCATTCATAAAATATATTGAGCGACATCTGGGCCATTAGCGCCTACATCCATGGTACGGCTGGTAATTTTCTCTACGAGCCCAGAAAAATCCCGCCTACAGACGGGACTCGAACCCATCTTCTCCCGCATAAGAATCTAAGGCGATAGCCAGTAGACGACAAGGGAACCATTAAAAAAAAAATAAAATCAAAACAAATTATAATGTTTCAATTGAATTAATAGAATCACGCAATCATTTTCGATGATGGTAGCCGTTTTGAAGTCATCATTCCAAAACAACCTACGATTGGTGTAAATGTATACATATATGGGTAAACTTTTGTATTTTTTTTTATCTTATAAAATCACCAAATGATCATAAAAATAGTTACTTGAAAATATTTTAGTTTTTTGAAAATAATACTTGTTAAAGTGCTTGTATCACACACTTATCGCAGAAATATATCTCAGATGTCGGATATATTAATTATGAGATATATTTTCTACGAGAAGTTTTAAATGTAAATGCTCCCTTATTGCTCGTAATAGAAATATATATTTAAAACTAGTGAAAATTTCTGTCTGGCATAAATATCCTGCAACAACTATTAGATGTAAACGCAGCCTTAGTTTCAATGACATTTTATTCGTCATATTTACTTATTTTACGAAGTCCTGTATGGAATCCATAGAATCCATAGTATCCAAAGTATCCATCGTATGGATTAGATTACTATATAAAGTGTACGCTTCAATTCTGTAAATATAATGAATGTTTATTGAAACCTGCTACTTTAAATTCCCAGCATTACTCCAGCTAGAGCTTATAACAATGTAACGCGCCTATTTGCACTTTTTGAAATGCTCTCTGTGGGAATGAGTGGGAAATAGAGGCAGTACTACAATAGAGGATGGCCGATAAAAGCTTGTTGTTAGCCATTCTCTGACATATCCATTCCAATTTACAGGATTATTTGTCATTCGCATGTCAGTTTCCATACAGGCAGCCATATTATTCGCATTGGTGTATAATTATTGGCCTTATTACTTACATGTGACATTGTCTTTACTTACAAAGTAAATAATCAAATATATTCAATATAAGAGGATTAGAGAGTTTTTCTATTTGTACTATTATTTATGTTTTCTTTTTGCTAAAAAAGATAAAATATATTATTACTGTTTCGTACCACTAAGTAAATAAATATGATTATGAAAAATTGTAAATATTAAAATCATTCTGTTTTATTTGATTGTTGATAATTTATTATTTCAAAACATTAAAGTGATTTTTTGCACATCTAGTGAAACTTGAGCTAATCAATTTAATAAAGTTAGAATGTTTTTATTATATTTAATAAACTGATAATAAACGACTTCCGCAATATTTGAATCACTAAGTAATTAAAGGCTATTAGCTTTAGGCCTGAAGTTGAACTGGTATAATTTAAAAGGAAAAAGCATCAAATATGAGGTATTTTAATTAATATTCGGTATGTGCGTATGTTTATATATATTTCTTTAATTTTTTCATGTTTATTTCTGTACCCCGGAGGTAAAGGGCACCATGCCCAGTTATTTAATAAATTGACTTAACATTTTCTTAAAATGGATTTTTTTATCCTTATAATTGTATAGGGCACTACGTACTGTATAAATAACGATGATAAGTAGGGACCAGATTTTTAGGAGAAAATAAGCATCAAATTAGGTTTTTACAACAACCATAATAGGTCTTTTTAGGTTTTTATTTAAAAATCCATTTTTAGGTTTTTTTAGGCGATAAAAATGTTTCAATAGGTTCAAAAAATAGGTCTTTTTAGATTTTTATTTAAGTATCCATTTTAGGTTTTTTTTGGGTGATAACAATGTTTTAATAGGTTCAAAAAATAATTTCAACTTATTACAATTTAACATTAATAATTTCGATTAATTTATAATTGATAAATTAATATGTACATAAATAGTGACGTAAAAATAAACAACAAAGAACAATATTTTATATTCAGAAGGGGAAAAAAAGATGAGCAAATAAAATAAAACGGAAATATGACTTATTATTTTTAAAAAAGAATAAGCAGTCTAAATATTCAACAAAATATTTATTTAAAAAACAAAGTGAATGAAATTTATATAAATAAAATACATTTTAGAAATAAAGCAATGTTTAAAAAAAAGACAAATAAATTAAATTATTTAATAAAACATAAATTAGTAATAAAAAATATATAAGAGCATAAAACGAAACCAAATAAAACAAATATCTTAAGGACATTTTTAAGTTTCTCAACTAAAGAGTTCCAACTTCTCAAGAACATCTGGAAGAATTTCACTGCCTGGACAGGACGAATCTCGTGTGTCTGGAGTAACATCGAAGCCTTAGAAATGGCAGCTGCTTCACGCATATCCAAAGCCTCATTAACTTTTTTTATTTTTTCCCCAGCACAGTTAAAATGGGTTCTGGTGGAAGCGAAACTCCTATTAAAAATTCCTTGGACGTCTGGACACAGTAAATTTAAAATTAGGTCCGTTTAGGTCATTCCATCGAGTTTTAGGTGATATCATCCAGAATAGGTTTTTTTAGGTTCTTCCAAATTTGCATGAATGATACTACAAGACGCGAATCATATAAATACCCGATCATTATCGTGTTAAGGAGAAAGGGGAAAAATAGGTGAAAACCTATGATAAGACAGGCAACAAGAAAATCATGTCCATTTTCATTAGAGGCAACATACACCATGTGGAGGATTTGGTATTGTTTGACTAAAATCAATACTTCCAACTACCTATCAATGCCAATAACAATGTTAAAAAATTGCTTTAAACTGTTTCTATACGTACCGAAGTAATAAATTTTAATAGTTCAATGTTATGGAAAATTGGCTCTCCTGAACACTACAAATATGTGACATGGTGTCCTTTACTTCCAGGGTACAGATTTTATTTTTTTAAGTGAAAATTATTTTTTATCCAGCTTGTTTCATTGATTTTTATTTTATTCCTCATAAATTGTAGTGAAAGTTTCTAAGTTTTTATGGGAATTTCTGGATGGTGGAAATTGATGATCAGAAGGATGAAAAGTCCAAAATGTCCACAGGTATTTTATTTTACAGGGCGATTTCAGAGGCATTGAAAATGGGGCTCAGACCCTGAAACGCTCTCCAAAATAAAATACCCATGGAAATTTTGGACTTTTTTCAACCTTATTTCTACATTTTTGGTTCTTTATTACATATATTGCATTCATTTCCAAATTCAATGATGTTATTTGTCTTCAATAACGAAATTTGATTTTTTTTTCTCATATCAATGAAAGGGAGTTTTTGCTAAGGAAAAATGGGTTTTTGACATTTGTTATTTTCGATATGCTATTAATTTGTTATTTGATACTTCATTTGGGAATATGGGTTACCCTAATTAAAATATTCTCCATTTAGGCTAATACAGGTCGTGCGAAAACATATACTTGCCTTTAAAAAACTACAACGATCTGTCCCTCTTAGATTGAAATAAAAATGAGTTAGGTCCCGTATATTCTCCAATATTGAAATAATGAAACCTTCAAAAATGATATTCTAGAGTGAATGAATCTTCACTGTGAATTATTAAGATAATTAACAGTAGCCGAGCTGGTTGGTAAATACTCGCTCTACAAGAGGAACTTCACGTAAAACCTGATCAATACAAGGTATAATTAATCATCACCCAGTTAATTACAATGGAAACATATGTCGGCACCGTTAACAATTTCTTTTCATCCCATAGCTTAGCTTCGCTTACATTCCCATTATCTTCTGAATATAAATTAAAATACCTTGTTTGTATGTATGTAGTTATGTGTGTTGGTATATATACTTACTCAAAGATACAAAGACATATAAATATTTTTACATTTGGTGTGTCCCATTATACACGCACTTATGCGCACAAACGTGTTTTGCAGTGAAAGACCAATTCCTGAAAGAGAAAATACTTGTAGAGCTTCATGCCAGTTTTTAGAATGCGATCATTGTATGCTTTTGAATTATGCTTTTGCGTATGGCGTTCGTTTATAAGACAGAGTTTGCTGATAACCTCGTTTTATAGCTTGATTATTTCATTACTGTATTTCAGTATGTGGTTGTTATAGAATATATTTTGCTAACATTTTCTCTCCAAACATGTTAAAAAAATTTTTTATTCAAATTGTAGGGTTCTAGTGATGGTGGATGTATAATTACGATGTAGGTCAAATAGAAGACCTCTTTCCACCACAAATCTTTTCCGAACGTCCGAAAACAGGTTTGTTGAATATAATATTTGGGGCGAAAAATCCTGTCTTTATTAACAACATCCTAGTAATGGTACCATTATCCCCAATTTCTAAATATTCTATTAAATGGGTGAAAGAAGATAAATCTCTCTTGGGTATTTTAACCATTAATTTGTTTAAACGACTGAAAATTTCATTAAAAATGTAATGCTTCCCATAATAATAGTATTTCTGCTTGTCAAATTCTCAAGCTCAGGGCTCATAACGAGTATCGCCTCCGAAACTCCATATTATGAGTTCGCTGTGGACAGAAGTAATCATAGTCACACTTGGAGAATTGTTGGGAAGTTGTAGTTGGCGCGTTTTCCGGGCGGGAGAGCTTGTCCTGTCAGAGTATAACATTTTTTTTTTATTGTGGCGGAACGTTAACAATAAATAATAAAAAATTGTTCAAACCTGAATCTTTACTTTCTGCAATTTTTGGGCCTGTTCAGGGGCAGAGCTTAATATTAAAACAATATCTGGTCACATGATTAAAAAAACTTTGTTAACAGCCCATGGGGCCAAACAAAAAATTGTTTATTTTTATTATTGACCTGTTGTCACATTTAAGTAATATTACCGGTCACACCAAAGATTTTCTAAATTGTAGTTTTAACATTCATAATTGTTTATACAAGTCCACATGGACACATATTCTTCATATAAATTTTAACATCCACGTCTACTCCATACAGCATGTGTACACTGAAATAAATACAGGAATATGGTTGTTTCAAAGAGTATAATGTCTACTAAGCTGATAAAAGTTTTAATTGCTTCGGATGAAAAGTTATTATCATGAAATTATAAATAAATCCACGAATAAATTTCAGTAATCCAGCTTTGGAGTCTTCGAGAAATCTGCGAGAAGGTAAACCGAGACCGCAAGTTAAGTTAATTTCGTTAAACTTTCTTTTTATTTTTTTTTTTTACATCTTTCTTTCATTCTAAAAACCCTCCGCCTTTGTCCGACTTGCAATTTAGGAGACCGTAGGTGAATTTATGAGGTCTTTATTTATGCTTTAACAACTCTTATTACGGATTCATTTTATATATATAATAAAAGAAAGAAAAGATATGCCGGAGTAACAAAATTCAATTGAATGTTCGAATTGAACTCTATAAAATTAATCAATAATTTCGGGCCTAGTTTATGTTGAGGAATATTTGTGGGTCTTTGCTACATACAATTCGACAAAAGTCGAAATGATTCGTGTTATCTTTTCACATGATCTGAATGTTAACTGCCGCTGCTGTATGAAAAAATGACAGAGTATTGACTGTTGATGTAGTTATAGTTAGATATATTTTCTTTATAAATTAATGTTAATTTGAAATCTGTACAATATATAATTATTGCAATAATTAATTGTGCTTCCTACATGACATATAATCGTTTTTGGAAGGACCCAATCATTATTGGAACATCCTGAGCTATATTATTTTTATCATTTTTTTATTCCCAGTGTTTAACAGCTATTAGAGCTGGTCACAGGGCCAAAATCTTTTTAACTGGAAGAAGTACTGGGGGCCGTGAGTGATAAGGCGTGAGCAATTAACACTCCGTGCTAAAGGGTCGTTATCAGCCCTATCCTGGCTAGAAAAGGGTAGTCACCTATAGATCACCCGTCCTAAAATTCTTAGTTTATAATAAATGGACGTTAAAATTTAAATAATAATAGTCATCAGTCGAGGCGCCCAAATAAAAAAAATAAATAATAAAAATAATAGTCATTAAAAATAATGTTTTAAAGCGTAATAATGATAAAAATAATATTTATACATACCATTAAATTTTGACTTATTACCTATTGTTAAATAATAATGTTTTCTACCTCGCTATGCAGGATATCTGTTAAAAGGGGAATAACTCTTTGGTAAAAGTAATTTCAGTTTGAACATTTCCAGTTCAAGGAGGATGCTCTATCCTTGTAGGATGAGTATCTTTAGTAAGAAAGGAGAACTTGGTGTTAGTTTGGAGTGAGTAGAAGTTGTGGGATGTTCTGCAGTTTGCCATGAGTGAAAGCATTTCCTGGCGAGGCTAGGACGTGAATATATTTGAAGGCCTAGGTTTAGATACAGGGAGTGGATGGGGTAGTTTGGGTCAGTGAGCTTTAGGGAAGCAGTCCCCGCTCGCCTCGCTTCCCCTCCTCTACCGCCCTTCTCTTCCTCTACGCATAATGAAGGAGTCCGAGAGACAAGGATGTGAGGTATTAGAGGGAGAAGGCGAAGAGGAAAATAAAGAAAAGGAGGAGAGGGAAGGAGGGAGGTGGGGGGGGAGAGAGAGAGATAGAGAGGGAGGGAGGGAGGGAGGGAGGGAGAGAGGGAGAGAGGGGGAGAGGGAGAGAGGGAGAGGGAGAGGGAGAGGGAGAGAGAGAGAGAGAGAGAGAGTGAGAGTGAGAGTAAGAGAGAGAGAGAGAGAGAGAGAGAGAGAGAGAGAGAGAGAGAGAGAGAGAGAGAGAGAGAGAGAGAGAGAGAGAGAGAGAGAGAGAGAGAGAGAGAGAGAGAGTGAGAGAGAGAGAAATATTTATGAAGAGTGGCTTCGTTCCCCCCGGGACATCCCATCCTTTGGCCCATTTGACTTCTGCTGAGTTATCTCAAAATGCCTAGCGAAACATTGATTCATTCCTAGAGGTTTTCGTTTGAATAAAGACGGCGTCCAATTTTTTCCGCGATCTGGGAATACGCAAATCAGGGCCTCAACTTTGTATATTTGCAAATTTTTTTTTTTTTTTTTCTGTTAACATATTTAATATCATTGAATTGAACCTAATACAGTAGAACTTGGATAATTCGAACCCCAAGGGACCTATAAAAAAATTCGAATTATCCAAACTTCGAATTACAAGTTTTTGAAAATAAAGGGGTAAAAATTAAATTTCATATTTTCACAGTTTTTAATTTAAAAAAATACATATATTTTATTTAGACAATAACAAACATTTCATAAATTGATGATTACGTGCATAAGTAATAAATAATTTATCAAAAAAGTAAAAATAAAAGTCTATTTTTTTGAGAAAAAATAATGTGCTCGGAGGAATTCATTGGCATTTTTAGGTTTTTTTCTTTATTCCTTTTTCAACTTCTTTAATAGCAGCTATTTTCTCTGACAACGTTAAAGTTTTATAACTTCTAGGCTTCGACATCCTAAATCAAAACTCCACTCTACACCAGAAATTCAAGGCACATACAATACAACAGATCTAGACGCTGCCTGACATAATTGAATAGGAAATGAAGATGAGAGGGATGGTGTGAGGGAATTCTAGGATAAAAAGAAAGGATGGTGTATGTAACTATAACCCCTGGAAGGGAGGAAGCGCGACCCACCACTTTGCAGAACTCCTAGAGTCCAAGAACTAGAATATGAGACAGCTGCGCTTCTTGTCCAGAAATCCCTACATCCGTATCTTACTATCCACCTTACCCGAGGGGAGAATATTTTCACAAGATCTAAGATCGACCACTTCCCATTGGAGATAAAAAATTCGAATTATCCAAAATTTTATTCGAATTAACCACGATTTTTTTACATTCTTTATGCCCTAAATTCTAGGGACCGAGAGTAATATTCGAATTAACCACGATTTCGAATTATCGAAGTTCGAATTATCCATGTTCTACTGTAATTATAACTACATAAACTATATAAACGTAATTCGAAAGGCACTCTTCGCGGAATGTCAATCTGCTTCGAAGGCGCGTTGCTATCTTTTATTCGGGATTGAAACAACCACTTTAATTCTGAGCATGACCTTAGATGCCCGTGGATTGGAGCCCGTCTCACCCTTCTTGTTCCACAGGACTGTGATGAAGGGAGATCTTTTAAGATCAGATTAATGTTGTTTCTCTGAAGTACGATTAAGTCTTGCGCAAATGCCAATATCGAAGAATATTAAACTTGGTTAGTATCAAATATTCTTAAAAGAATATTTTCACATTTTTGTAAGAATGGCTTTTTAGGGATATTATGTTCGCGTTACACATTTTGGTGAATATTTAATTATAACAGTTTGTTCTTTAAGCAAAAGCCCCCAATACCTTTACTTTGAAGGGTGTTGAGGATTATCCTTTGTTGTATAGGTTCGATGACATATTGCCGAGGATAAGGTCGAGAGTTCCTCCCTAAAGGACACGGAGGGGGGAAAGAGAGAATTAAAACAAACAAACCTCCCGAACACAGCCCTGAAATATGAATAAGCTGTATCAGTTTCGCACCCGTATTCACACCGCTATACGATTTAATCTTCGCTGTGGGCTGTGGCTTCACCATTTCACCCCAATCTACGGTTATTAAATTCGGCTGCCCCTCTGGTTGTGTTTCATCGGCAAGATACGGGACTATCGTTCGGCTTTATTTGCTAACTCTTGTAGGCCATATCTTCACGCTCAGGGCAAGCTGGCTCGGATTCAATTTTTATTGGATTTAGCAGAAATTACTCAAATGCCAGTCAACGTTTCTAGATCGGGTAAATGGTCGACAACCGAATGTACAATGTAGAATCAAGAACCGTTACTCACACACACTTGAACGAATGTGTTTATATATATATATATATATATATATATATATATATATATATATATATTTATCTTTAGTTTCGAACATTATTTACCCCAAACCTTAAGATTATACATTTTTAATAATATAGTGTCTGTCACCCTTTCCCCTGAATTTATCACAGTAAATTCATCAAATTCTATTATTTCAAAATCTTACGGTCCTCATTTAACAGAGAATTGAAGATATAAAGGAATTTGGGTTTATCTCTATATAAAAATGAAAAGGAGTTTTTAACTCATATTTATTTATTTTTAATCAGATATGTGGATATGTTCTAGTTTTTTGGAATCCCAAAAACGGTTTCATTCGATTCACCACCTCTAGAAATCTATATATAATTATCTGAATACCTATCAATGCAAAACCATATCTATTCTATATATAAAAATCACGTGTCTGTCTGTTTATTTATTTGTTTGTTCCTTATACAAATCTACTCCGTTTGACCGATTTTGACCAAACTTGGCACACAGGTAGGTCTAGATACGACAAATCTCCTAGGCTAGAACAAAATAGTCAAATTTCAAAATTTGGTCAAAAGGTCAAAAGCTTTGTTCTTGAAAAATTGGCTACACTGAACCATTCAGACGGCCATTTTGAATCGACAACTACTGGTCTCTGTCGGCTGTTAGATGAAGTGCTGTTATGCTGGCCTCTGCCGGGTATCATTATGAACTAAAACAAATTCACATCGTTTGACCGATTTTCGTAACTGTAACTGGGTATCAAGTAGATCTTGATACGGGGAGAGTCATCGACAGAAATTAGGTGTAGCATGGCACACTGGGTGACAGCTAGTACTGTATAATTTTTCACGTGAAATGAGGCGGAAAGCACGTTTTGGCGGATTAAGCTATTTAACGAACTTGCATCATTTCTTCAAAATCAGAAAATTTTTGTGGACGGTAGAGAACAAACTCAGAAATAAATATATATTTTTTAACTTGTGACGTTTTCAAGACCTGCAGAATAGTAAAAGTCAACATTTGTTGTCAGTACTTCTTGTGTCTTCGGGTCGGATTTCCAGATGGGAGGCAGTAAAAACGCTAAAATTAAGTCAGATATTATAGCCTTGGTGTAAGTCGTTCCTATAGTCGTGTTATTATAGCCTTGGTGTAAGTCGTTCCTATAGTCGAGTTATTATAGCCTTGGTGTAAGTCATTCCTATAGTCGAGTTATTATAGCCTTGGTGTAAGTCGTTCCTATAGTCGTGTTATTATAGCCTTGGTGTAAGTCGTTCCTATAGTCGAGTGATTATAGCCTTTGTGTAAGTCGTTCCTATAGTCGAGTTATTATAGCCTTCGTGTAAGTCGTTCCATAGTCGTGTTATTATAGCCTTGGTGTAAGTCGTTCCTATAGTCGAGTTATTATAGCCTTGGTGTAAGTGGTTCCTATAGTCGAGTTCACCTTACAGAAAGCACACTACGTGATCTTTATGTGCCAGGAGTATGGTGGAGTGGAATTGAGTTTGAGAAGGGGGGGGGGGGGGTAAATCCCTGTCTTCATATTTGAAACTCGCCCGTGTTCCAATATTCCACATATTGGAAGGACTTCGGATTCGTTCCTCCAATCGTGTCGAATTCCTCTTTTACCGTCGAGTTGTTTCTACAAAACCAGTGCAACAACATACTTGCCGCCTATGAGGGAATGCAAGGATATTTCCTTCAGAATAGTTATTTCACAAATAGTTATTATACAAAAATCAGAATTTATATTAACACATATTGATTTTTTTATTCGGACAGAAGACTAATAAAAAATAATTAATAAGTTTCTTTATTTATTAAAAATTTCGCTGCAGCTGTCATCGTTTGGGAATACCTCAGTATCGTGTGCATTTTTTGTTTGAATTTTTCATGTACACATTTTTTTTCATAAAAAATCTTCCAGTCTGCCGATTTGAAGACGGAACACACTGTTGGAAAGTCCAAATAATACTGAAGGCAATTGTTTTTACGTGGATCTGTAAACTTGAATCCCCTTTTTTTAAGAAAGGGAAAAGTAAAGGAGGAGTGTCCTTCCGAAGGGACGCTAGTAAGCAGGTAGGATCGCTAGTGTCTTTCCGTAATGGCGCCTGCAGCGAAAGTGTTAATTTTGGTGCAAATGATTACTTATTTTGATGCCTGTTAAGGAGGTTAATACTGAATACACGTTTATTGTTATTAAATGTGTTTTCCCAATCTTAGCTTTGTAAATATTTCATTGATCAGTTTTGTTATCAGCCTGCACGTTTTCCAGACATATGAAATGGGTTTTTTTCTTCCTTAGGAAGTTATCTGTTATGCTGTAGAATGAGGCTTGCCAGTCGAGACGGTTATATTCCTTAATTTGTAAGTGTAAGTCTTCAATAGTAAGTTAAAGCCACCTGACTACCTTGTTTTGCTTCTTCGTCTGCTGTCGTTGTTAGTCCAATAGTTTCATGTCCTGGTACCCACAACATTGTGACCAGTTTGTTGTGCGTCAGAAGTCTAATAATGTGCCCTAAAATATGAATTATGACAGGATTAGTGTTGTATATATTGCGAGAGAGTAAACAACTTAATGTGTCTCAACATGCTGCTATGTTTTGTGATATAGTTTGTACGTTTGATTAAAATGAGGTTCTGCGGTGTATACACTCATGCTTCTTCCTAAAGTGGCAATATAAATTTTCGATCCATCATTGAATATGTACTGTGTTTGTTCCCGTTAGATGCTTATAAGTAGTCTTGCATAAGTGTTTAGAAATTAATCTTGTCTTTTCAATTTTTTCAGTCAGGTAAATTTTTACATTATTTACTCCTGTCTGATGATGGTTGTGTAAGCAAACTTTCATTCTCTCCCCCATGATGTGAATTGACTAAACATTATTTTATATACGGCGAGGTTTTCTTACAAATTTGAGACTAATCATCTGACGTCTATTATCCACAGGAATGTCACCTATTCCGCATAGATACTGTTTACGGGACTTGACCTGAAAGCTCCAAAGCAGATCTAGTTTCCCGTATTGTGAACTGTCTGACGCTGGATTGTGATTTATCACTGCTATTGATTACTCTGATAAGAGATATATCCTCCTCCATTAATCCGTCCAAGTGTTTTTCGTGTCTAGTGGAATGATTGACGACGCTCTTCTCCCATAACCATCATTTGTCACTTTTGCTCAATACATTGTCTAACAGATCTTTACATTTAGTGATATGCGGTGAGTCTGTTTGATTCTTAACATCATGGAACATATGAGAACACTGCAAGGAGAGAGGGAGGGTGAAAAGGAGAGGGAGAGAGAGAGAGGGGGAGGGGAGGGGGGAGAGCGAGTGAGGGAGAGACGGAGGGAGGGAGATAATGTTTGATAATATTACACGGGACTGTCAAGTTTAGAAGAAATTTTTCTAAAATTCTTTCCTTTACGTTTCCTTTTCGAATGTGTTATATAGGTGACCGCTGAAATGTCTTATTTGATGAGGCTCCAAGAATCTCGTAGAATTACATACTAGTAGCGTAGGGCCCTTTTCTTAAAAGCCAGTCATGGTACAAGGGATATCGCATTCCTCTTTATTTCTTGTTACCTCCATAGCGTTGGCCACATTCAACGCCTCACATCCTATCGAATGAATAGATCTTTCGGAATGAAAAAATAAAAACCATTACATAGGTATTAACTGTCCACCTTGAGCTATATGAAATTAGAGACTAGAACACAGCAAGGAGCTGAGATGAGCTGGCTCAGATAAATGTTAGCCCGAGAGAAGCACGTGGCTTGGAGGAGATGAGCCAATCTTGAGCCGCCTCTTGAGTCAGGACACGTTTTACACCACTCACCTTAGGCTATTCTCGTTCCACTATCCAGTTCGATACATTTATTTATACTACATTTTGATCAGTTTTAGAGTACCACAGATCATATTATGTATACTTTTTATATAATCAGTAGCTGAATACCCGTGTTCCGTCACGGCAGATAAGTAGTTATTTTATTACGTTAAATAAGGTAACATCAAAAATAACGCTACTATGTAAATAATTGTGTGCAGTTTATTATAGCATGGTTCCCGTCATGCTATACGTTATTCTTCAATTGATAAGTAATCAAAGTATATGTTTCTGGACATTGGGGCACTCCGAACAAGTGTCAAGAAACGGAGAACCCGTTATCTATAGGTTACCAGTAACAGGAGTTTCAGGATTCGGAATATTATTACCTCGGATAGACCATCACCAGGTAGAGCGTAAACTCTATGAGGGACCAAATCAAAGTTTATTTCTACTAATTGAACGTCTGCCATCATAGTTGAAATAAAGCTCAAATAGAAATAATATTATGAAATAGATACAGTACGCTAACAGGTGACCTGTTATCGTCTTAGCAACGCTTGCTGCCTTGGCTTGGCTGCTCTCTAACCAAATTAAAATATTCAAACCCCTCTAAAAATACTTAAACATTTGAATATCGAAAAATCCTTTCTTAGCGATTGTTTACGTTCTATAGGGAATGTCCATGCAAATTTTCAAATTTTTCTACTTAGTAGTTTGGGCTGGGCGATGATAGGTCAGTGAGTGAGTGAGTGGTATTTGACAAATATATAGTAGAAGAATATCATACTCGTCTTATGGACAATTATAGTACTCTCCATAGGAATGTTAGCTACAAGATTGAGATTAGACTCTTAATTGAACATTTGAATACATTCTTCTAATCTTCAACGATCATATCATCCCTACCATGTCAACGAATGAATGAATGAATAAGGATGTTTATTTTACAAAAAAAAAAAAAAAATTACAAACACAATATATGACAATGGTTCCAATTATTTTAAATACATATGACTATTTAAAGCAAACCAACAAATAAATAATTTACAAACAGAAAATGTGTGTATTTCAACAGCTTTAAACACGAGTATAAACTATTTATAGACATTAACCTTTCTGCATATATCCACCACAAACAATAATTATTATTACGAAATAAGAGAAAAAAAAATCAAAATAATCAGTTCCAACAAAAAAATAAGTAAGAAGTGTCATCGTTAAGTGATTAAAAAACATCTTTAGATAAAGGTCTAGACTGACCGTCATGCCGAAGTCTGTCCAATGTCTGTATAATTTAGATTTTGAATACAATCAATTTGTTATTAGTAGAGCCCGGAAGTTAGGCAAAATGCCTTTTTTTATCTGAATGGATATATTGAAGAATCAGATAGAAATAAATATGTTTCAGTGCATTTAGGAAGTGTAAAGACAATTTTTATTTTGCCTTTTTTGCCTATTTTGGCTATTTTAAGATTTAATGCCTTTTTTATTTTTTTTCTGGGATATAAACATTTTAAAAAGTACCGTTCATCGAAGACAAAAAAGTTTGCACAAGTTAAATTACATATATCCGTCACAAATATCTATTCGAGAGCTCATTTTCCCAACCCATGGAGTTAACCTCTATAAATAACAGATCCTTCCTTAGTAGAAGGAATGATGAAGCATAATGAATACCAGGATAGAGACGGGATGAGAGAAGTACGTCACTTCTTCTTCCTCACACCCCTTTTGCTGTGACGATGGTTAGTTAACTGGTACTCCGGATTTCGAAATATTAAGATATTGCAGAGGAAGGGAGGAAATAACTTCCCTCTAAGAGGACAATTATAAAATAAGCTGTTAGTCTACTGTTGAACTTCTTAAAGACAGCTCGTGTGTTCGTTCTCACTTATTTATCATGCAGAAAGTTTCATCGTTGCGTAGTAAATTACATAGCTATGTTCGCGAATTCGGTTCGGATTTACTTTCTACTGATGGAGCTGTACTCTTCTGCAAAGTCTGTGAAAAATCTATCAATCACGATAAAAAGTATTTTATTACTCAACATTTTGCAACAACGAAACATAAATCTAGGCTAAATACTGTTGGTCCTAAGATTAATTTAATTGCAACAGCAGTTACAACATCCAGCAGGCAATCTCAGTTTTCCCTGGATCTATGCAAAGCTTTCTTGGACTCAGGAATTCCGTTCTGGAAACTGGAAAATCAATCCCTGAGGACATTTCTGCAAAAGTACACTAAAGAAGAGGTTCCATCAGAATCCACGTTAAGAAAAGCGTATTTAAATATCACATTTGAAGAGACGATGCAGAGGATTCGACTCAGAGTTGCAGAAAAGAAGATCTGGATCTCCATTGATGAAACTACGGATGCAATGGGACGTTACATAGCCAATGTTATCATTGGAACCATGGAAGCAAAGCAAACTGACTTATCATCAGTATATCTTTTGACGACAGAGGAGATGGAGAGAGCAAATGGTACCACAGTGGCACAGTTGTTTACCAATTAACTAATACTACTCTGGCCGGACGGAATACGGCATGATGATGTCCTACTTTTTGTCACAGATGCAGCACCTTACATGAAAAAAGCAGCTAAAGCCTTACGAGTTCTCTTTCCTAAAATGCTCCACCTCACTTGTCTAGCACAAGGCCTCCACAGAATCGCTGAAGAGATAAGAAGTTTGTATCCTCACGTGGATAAATTAGTTTCTAACGCCAAGAAAATCTTCCTAAAATCACCCTCTCGAATCCGGGTTTTTAAGGACATAGCACCAGAGCTGGCTTTACCTCCTCAGCCAGTTCTTACCAGATGGGGAACCTGGATCTCAGCAGTAATATATTACTGCAACAACTTGCACAAGATACGTGAGGTAGTTCATGCAGTATCAGTAGACGAAGTTAGTTCAGTTCGCGAGGTAAAAAAGTTGCTGGACCAAGAAGAGCCTAGCAATGATCTGGCATTTATAAAAGCACATTATAGTGTGATACCGGAAGCAATCTTGAAGTTAGAGAAAAGAGATGATTCGCAGGTATCTATGGGGATCTTCGAAGATGCTGTAAATCAACTGCTCCAAGCACCAGGAGAAAAAGGAAAGAGTGTCAGTGAAAAAGTTAAACGTGTTCTGAGTGCTAATGTGGATATCGAAAAAATTAAGAACATTCGTAATGTTCTGAAAGGCGAAAATTCTGTTTTAACTGGCATGTGTCCTTTCGATGTAGCTTCTTTCAAATTTGCGCCTATCACTTCAGTGGAAGTAGAACGTTCCTTTTCCATGATGAAAAACATTCTTTCTGACAAGCGTCTGTCTATGACAGTTGATACTTTAAAATAGCATCTTGTTGTAGCTTGTAATCAGGGAAAGTAAGAGTAAGTACAGTATTTAAAATGCACCTTTTAATGGATAATTAGGAATGAGATTCCTCTTTGCCTTCACTCCTTGTAAATACCTATTTTAATTAAAGTACTTTTATGTATTTCAAGTGCCTTTTTGCCTGCCTATTTTAACCAAAATTAAATGCCTAACTTCCGGGCTCTAATAATGAGTAAGATTCATCTTTGCCTTCACTCCTAATAAATGCCTATTTTAACTAAAGTACTGCCTATTTTCAGTATTTTAACTGCCTTTTTGCTTGCCTATTTTAACCAAAAATAAATGCCTAACTTCCGGGCTCTAGTTATAGGTATTCATGAGACCCTACCTTGTGAAACTACCGAATATGCAAATCAGAGCAAACTAGGGAACTAACATATTCTATCCATTGACGAAGTAATATATTGAAAAATGGTCTTATTCGATACTTTATTTAAGGCATTAAAGGCTATTCTTAAGGGGTTGGAGCTGCTACAATTTGCGACAAGCCATATCGTATACAATCCAAGAGCAAGTCTCGAATCTGAAAAACACGATTTTTCATATTCGATAGTTTGACATCGTAGGGACGATATTTACTAATGATAATAATTTCAGTATTCCCGTAGTATGTATCTGGTCTCCTGGACCCCACAGGAGACCACATACATACCCCGTCTTCTATCGCACGGATTTTTAGTTAAGATAGATTTGTTCTTTTGAATAAAATCTAATCTAAGATATTTAAACTTTGATATCGTTTGGAGGTAAGAAGTATATGGAAAAAAATTGTATTACTGGTGATACAAAGTTTTCGGATCTCAGTATATTTTCTAAAATATCTCGAAAACGGTTGGGAAATCGTAGTAACTGGATGGTGGCTATTCGAAAGGTTACTAAATTCTCTACAAAAAAGATTCTTTTGTAATGTTCGGTGGGGCGGAGTCAATCGAAGAGATAAGTGCTTAAAACTTCAAAGTTGTTAGTTTTATTCTTTTCAACGTGTATTTGTCTCTGTTTACCTAACTTATTAAGTGGTTGTTGTATTTTTTTTACTACTCAACGGAAACAAGCACGGTTACCTCCACATGGTGTTTCCTGGGTAACTCTGAAGTCCGTGCAATAATAAGCTATACAAAATTATGTAGTAGCGTTAATTTTGATCATACCTTATTTAAAGCAATATAAAAACTACTTATCCGTCTCATGACCCAATCCTGACATCCAATTCCCTTCAGGAATACCTTGGACTGATCGAACCCTGGCTCACCAAATGGAGAAACAAAGTTAACCCCCAGAAATCCTGCCACTCAACCTTTACCCTCAGGCGATCATCCTGCCCTCCAGTGTTCCTCCATAGTTCTCTAATTCCGCAAAAATCCCACATTCGCTATCTAGGACTAATACTTGACAAACGACTAACATGAAAGCCTCATATTACCCAGAAGCGACAAGAACTCCGCCGACGGTACAGACTATTACTACACCTGCTTGACAAACGATCTAATCTCACACTAACAAACAAACGCCTCATTTACATGACCATTCTCAGACCAATATGTACTTACGGAATTCAACTCTGGGGTTCTACAAAGCCTTCCAACTCCTACAAAATCCAATCTAAAATTCTCCGGAAAATAACGGATGCTCCGTTTTATGTCTCCAATTTGACCCTCCATAATGACCTTAATATCCCTTTTATCCAACCTTTAGCCAAATCCCTCTACCGTAAATTCCATTCGAACCTACACGGCCATCCTAACTCCTTAATAAACTCTCTAATCTCCCAGCACATTCCTCACAACCCCATTCGCCGACTGAAACGCAAGTGGCTAAGAGATCAACTCTAAAAAGTACATCTGAGGAAAAAAAATATATATATATATGTCTAGTGCGTACTACAACTGTGCAGCTTCCCACCTCATGTACATTCATGTCAATATAATCTAGCAATAATTTACTACAAATGTATCTTATACATTGTTGTGAATTCCAAATGAATAAATAAAAATAAAAAAAAAAAAAAAAAAAAACTTATCCGCCGTGGTGATGTGCGGGTAGTCAGATAGTAATTTATGTTGCTGAACAAGATAAATCATTACTTCTTCCTAATAAAGCTATAATAAGTTAAGAATTATTATTAAAGTTAGGGGATCATGTTATTTGAATGTCCTTCATTAAACAGTACTTGTTGATGAGAAAGTTATTAATTAAGCGCCATGATTTAGAGTGTCGCGAAAACCTTTTCTCTTTGTATTCCTCTAGTTCTAAATATATGTAGGCAAGTTGTGTTCGTTAACTGGGATAGGGCTGCAGGATTATATGAAAACTTTACCAGTCCCATTGCTCTACGCTCGCTCCTATTTCTTGCTAATTAATGAAGCAAGTTTTCATTGTTATTGCTATATTCTCGTATATTTTCTGTTAAAGTTTAACATTCTCACATTCATGGGATTTACCTTCTAACGGTGCTCTGCATTAGATATTTCTACGTGTTCCAGGTTTGACCTTTTTGTTAGGGTGGTGAATTACTGCTTGTTTGTCGTTCTAAGTCAAATAATCTCCCAGATGTTTCCTATCAAGAATGGAGTTTTCTCAGAAACATAGAGTCGTGGTACCTTATGGCCTGTTCTCCGTTGAGTGTTCCAGTTCTATTGACTTTCTTTTCTTTTTTTTTTTTTTTATTTTGGCATTTTTTGATGTTGATTGTTGAATGACTTAACTATTTTTTTTTTGTTCCCTCAAATTTAAGTTATTGGTTATATTTGTTATACAATCAACTCTCGATAAATCGATCTTCATTGTTCGGCTTATCTACAGGTCGACTTCCAGAAAAACGATTCATAGAGGTTATAATTTGACTTAATTACATGTCATTGGGAAAATGAACAAAAATTTCATCTACGTTAAGTTTACGCAAGTACACAATACAGAATTTGAAACATTCATTGATAGGTTGAACCTAGTAGCTCCATTCTTCTGGAAATCAATATAAAGAGAGACCTTGACTGAATGAAATTTCGATACCTATTACATCTCAATGGAATTTATTTTATTTAAATTTCAATAACATGTCATTGGGAAAATGAACAAAAATATCATCTACGTTAAGTTTACGCAAGTACACAATACAGAATTTGAAACATTCATTGATAGGTTGAACCTAGTAGCTCCATTCTTCTGGAAATCAATATAAAGAGAGACCTTGGCTGAATAAATTTCGATACCTATTACATCTCACAAAGGAATTTATTTTATTTAAATTTCAATAACATGTCATTGGGAAAATGAACAAAAATATCATCTACGTTAAGTTTACGCAAGTACACAATACAGAATTTGAAACATTCATTGATAGGTTGAACCTAGTAGCTCCATTCTTCTGGAAATTAATATAAAGAGAGACCTTGACTGAATGAAATTTCGATACCTATTACATCTCAATGGAATTTATTTTATTTAAATTTCAATAACATGTCATTGGGAAAATGAACAAAAATATCATCTACGTTAAGTTTACGCAAGTACACAATACAGAATTTGAAACATTCATTGATAGGTTGAACCTAGTAGCTCCATTCTTCTGGAAATCAATATAAAGAAAGACCTTGACTGAATGAAATTTCGATACCTATTACATCTCAATGGAATTTATTTTATTTAAATTTCAATAACATGTCATTGGGAAAATGAACAAAAATATCATCTACGTTAAGTTTACGCAAGTACACAATACAGAATTTGAAACATTCATTGATAGGTTGAACCTAGTAGCTCCATTCTTCTGGAAATCAATATAAAGAGAGACCTTGACTCAATGAAATTTCGATACCTATTACATCTCACAATGGAATTTATTTTATTTAAATTTCAATAACATGTCATTGGGAAAATGAACAAAAATATCATCTACGTTAAGTTTACGCAAGTACACAATACAGAATTTGAAACATTCATTGATAGGTTGAACCTAGTAGCTCCATTCTTCTGGAAATCAATATAAAGAGAGACCTTGACTCAATGAAATTTCGATACCTATTACATCTCACAATGGAATTTATTTTATTTAAATTTCAATGTCCATTTATTGACAACGAATTTTTAGGACGGGTTATCTATATCCTTAGGCAATTCAGAAATCCGTTATTTCTAATATAGAAATCCTTAGAATATACAATAACTACACACTTTTCACCGAACAAACTCAGACAAAAAAAAGGCGAAAATGATGTTATTGGGCTATTTACACTCTAGTGCCAAGTGGTTGAAGTTGGGATTTCTTCCCATCCCTGGAAAACGATAAATTTTCATTTGTGAAATTCCAAGCTGCATTTTCTTCTTGGGTATCCGACGCGCTTACCATCCTGTTATTGGGAGGCGCTAAAAGCAATAATATACATACTTGTTATGGTTTTAGTGTTATAGTCACCTCTTAAATGAAGCTTTTATTTCTCTGTTTCTACTATCCAATATTGCTACTTAATCCTTGCAGGCATAAGGCAGTTTTTTTACAAATAGGTAATATTTAAAAAAAAATTGTGACGTTGTGAATACTAAATCCCCTCTCGGAGGGTGTGAGTAGCTTTATGCCCTTAACATAAGGCTTATAATGTTGCTCTTTATATTTTCTTTCCCTTCAAAGAGACATTATGACAAGGAGTTTGGTGGAGAGCCACTTCGTAACCCTGGGAGTTTGGGGGTTCACTCTCAACGCTCTCTCTAAGGTCCAATTATTAAATTCTGTTCTTCTTTTAGACATATTCCATACTCCATAGGTACTTTTCTGTGCTTCGAAACGTTTTAGCTTTACTGGCTGATGTAGCTTTCATAACATGGCAACCATTATTACCTAATATGCCTTTATTAGTTCATTAACTTTGTTTCCATTATAAGAGACTCCTTTTAAAGATTAGAATTCATTTTTATGGTCTTTAATGGTTCCTTGTTTTCTAAGTTTATGCCGTACGAGATGGCTGTTATTTTGCTGCTGCTGTGGGTATTATGATATTAATCCGTAATTTATAACTTCATTTAAATGAAGTTTCTTTTTTATCCACTTTTAAAAAAGTTCATCTTGCATCCTTGTGTTTTTCTTTACAGGTTCTATGAGTTGGTATTACTCGGTACCATGTTACTCATCGCTGACCTTATTCCAAAGTAACGATCACTTGTTCTAATACTGCTATAGTAAAGTTTATATTCTGTCGAACCCACGGTGTAGGCATATTGATGGTATACCAGCATCTTTCTGATTATAAGTTCTTGGTTTGTGAATTTCATGTAAAAACAATGTTAATCATCACCGATCCCATTTAAATAGCCATAATTGGTCCAACACGGCTGTAGTAAAATTGATCATTCGTCGAATCATGGTATAGTCATATTGATCATTTGCAAGCCCCTTAATAATTCAAAGTTGATGATTTGTGCAAAAGTAATTTTGAACATCATCGATCAGGTTAGCATCATTTGTTCCGAAAGTGCTATAGTAAATTTAATCATTTGTCGAACCCATTGCCAGCCCCTTGATAATATTTTTTTTTTATTTTTTATTTTTTTTACGACGCATCGAAATCTAGGCCATTAGCGCCTGATAATTTAATTTTGATTATTTGTGAATGTGGTGCAAAAGTAATTTTGATCATCGCCGATAGCGATCATAAGTATCGATGATTTGATCCAATACAATAGTAGTCATCATCAAGTCAATCATTTGTCGAATACATGGTATAGTCATATTGATCATTTGCCAGCCCCTTGATAATTCAATGTTGATGATTAGTGAATTCAGTCTAAAAGTAATGTTGTTAATCACCGATCTCCCATCTAAAGTAACGAACATTTGGTCCAACAGTGCCTTAGCAATGCTGATCATTTGTCGAACCCATAGTATAGTCAGTCATATTTTTTTACGGCGCATCTACATCTAGGTCATTAGCGCCGATATCCAGGGTGCAGCGTGGAATTTTCCCAGCGAGCCCTGAGATGAGAAAATTCCTGCCGGAGGTGGGAATCGAACCCACCATCTCCCGCATATGAATCCAAGGCGTTAGCCACTAGACCACGGGAGACCCAGTCAGTCAAATTGATATGACTGATCGATATGATGTTGATCATCACCGATCTCGTTCTAAAGTAACGATCATTTAATCCAACACTGTTTTAATAAAGTTGATAATTTGTCGAACCGATGGTATAGACATATTGATCGTTTGCCACTATGTTGCTAATTGGATGTTGATGTTTTTTAAATTCCGTGCAAAAGTAATGTTGATCATCACCGATCTCGTTCTAAAGTAACGATCATTTGACCCAACACTGCTATAGTAAAGTTTATCATTTGTCGAACCCATGGTATAGACATATTGATCGTTTGCCACCCTAATGCTAATTCGTTGTTTATTAATTCGGTGTTATTCGGTTGATGTTTTTTAAATTCCGTGCAAAAGTAATGTTCATCATCATCATCCATCTCGTTCTAAAGTAACGATCGTTTGATCTAACACTGCTATAGTAAAGTTGATCATTTTTCGGACTACTAGTAGGAATAAGTACAAAAACGCGCTATGATGACGCACTTACTGTGAGTTGGTCTTTTATCGTGGTACCGTGATATCAGATTACTTATATTATAACATCAATACTGTCTCACATTAAGCGTGCGTTTACACTCGACACTTCTCGCAGGATATTTATGTCAGGATGACATGCGGAGAGAAATAGCTAAACATTTACATCATGGATATCTATACGATAGTTCTCGATTTTTGATAAATGTATGGCCGTTTACACTCATACATATATGTCCTGTGTAGCCCATTCTGCTAACTAGCAATGAAGAAAGTATCGAAACGCAAAGTCGTGGCCTGTGTAATTATTATAAAAATGTTGTAAATAAAACGTTCTGCATGGGTCAAGAATGGATTTTGAGACGGGAAAAATTAGGTTTCTTCAGTCAATTAATGTCTGAGCTCTGTATCGAGGATCCAGCGCTGTTTTCGAATTTTTTAAGAATGAAACGAGCAGATTTCGGAAAGCCTGCTTGTAAAATAGGTCCATTTATATCAAAGCAAGATACAAAATTCTGAAAGTCTATTAGTGCAACAGAATGAATAGCTCCAGCTCTACGATTTTTAGCATTTGGTGAGTAGGTATTTACTTGATAAAATACTATTTTATATTATGAAATTTTATTAATGTGAACTAAGTTTTGAAACTGTACACTTGATATATTTCACAACTGCATTGGTTTCTTTAATTTTTATTTTTAATTTCTCCGGTTGTACTGAATGCTTCGACCATTTCCGTTAAATCATGATGTTTTTTTTTATTCTATCTTTATAAGTAATACGCTTAACGTCCCACAGCTCCGGTTTTGCTTTGATACATACTGATAAGTTCTATAACTTCAAGTTTTAACCAGTCTCTTTTATCCCCCATATTGCAAGAGAAAAGAAGACGAACTGTTCTGTTGCAACTAGCAAATAATCAGTGTTTACATCTGTTGGTATAGAAGTCGCCAATACTGCAAGTAACCAAGATATTTCTCCCTGATATTTATCTTCTCTTTATAATCACTGTTTACACCTAATGGTATAGAAATGTCGACACTTATAGCTCGTGATAGAAATATATATATCAGACATAAATTGTTCATGGTTTACATTAGTCAGAATTTCTCTCTGATATAAATATCCTGCTATAACTATCCTAGTGTAAACGCACCCTAAGATACCTTTCACGTGAAATACTGTACAAATTAACTAATAATGAAATAAGTGAAATGGTTCTGGAATATTCGCTATCAAGGAATGGTTGATTATTCCCAAGGAAATCATGGAGCAACGAGGCAGAAAGCTCCATTAAAACAAAAAGAGAATACTTTATGATAAATGGGAATTTTAAAGGGCCTATTTGATTAAGTGGATTCTGCCGAGGGGTCGGAGCTTTGATGAAGGACCGTCATGTTCAAGGAAGCTTAAGGTTCGATTCATCTAGAGGCTAAAATCGGTTTTGCCTATTATTTTCAGATATTATTGGCATTTTATGCACATACCTATAAAACCGTGTAATTCACTTCCTTTTTGATTATATAGACGAAAGTATGAGATGGGTTTACGTTAGAGCGTAGATTTATAATGTATTCTCCGAAGTAAATATTTCCGAAATATTTTGCTGTCATCATAATCATTTAGTTAAATTTTAACGTCAATTTAATGTCATACAGTATTGATCTAATTTTTTGTGACACAACACAGATTTTTGGCAATCTACTGACTCGCTAGATAGGGTTGATGCTTTCTAAAGAACCCCCCCTAGCCGTATAAGGATCAAACCTACTACCTTAAACAAGGGCTGCTATTTAATATTTTATCAAGCAAAATAAAAATGATTGATTACAGGTTAATAATAATATTTGTTTCAAGTCAGAATTTTACTGCTGTTAATTGATCTCCTGAATATAAATTCCGACTCACAGGAACTGCGTAATCATAGCGCAGTTCCGTTCTTATCCACAGTGTGAATCAGTTATTGGTAGGACTGGTTCTTTCGTTAAAAATAGAAATGAAATCTCAAAGAGAAGGAAGATTAAGGGGCCACACCAAGAAACTTACAGTATCCTAAGCCGAAATGCCTCCCTGCCTTCTCAACATTCGGTCTTGGAAAACATTATTACCAATAACTTTCTAATTTTCTTGTCTTCATTTACTAAAATACTAATTTCAATTTTAAATGCAATTGTTAGAAAAAAAAAACAAAAACAGTCAGTTAAAATTTGACAAAAACCGAGACAAAACCCCGTTTAAAACTAACAATTTCGAAGATTTAAGCACTTATTTCTATGTTTGACATCGGTCCATCGAAAATTATTTCAAAACGTTTATTGTAAAACATTTTGCATGCTTTCGAATGGTTAAGTTCCAGTTACCAGATTTTCCTAACCGTTTTCGAGATATTGAAGATACCGAAACATTTCCTTGTCTGTTAAAACATCTCTTTTTTTTTTCTAATATTTGCTTAACTCCAAACGTAACCAAATTTAAAAAAATTTAGTTTGGATGATTTTCAACATGTAGAACATGTTTCATCTGAATCTCATGATTTTAAGTTTCCAAACTGAAAATGAGTTACAAAAACCATAGTACCAAATTTCATCAAAATCGGTCCATTTTTGAGTTTGTGAGAGAGCGAACAGACACACACTCACACACACACACACACACACACACACACACACACATATATATATATATATATATATATATATATATATATATATATATATATACAAATTTGAATTTGATTTTTGAGAACTATGGGTTCTGAAACGAAAACTTTCCTAGTCTTTCCTAGGCTCTCCCGGATTGCGTCGTGAGGTCAACGTCATAAGCGGGGTTCCTGCCTATAGAGAGAGACAGGAATCGCACTAAACGAAAATTACCAGTGAATAATAACACTAAAAGTAATTTTTCTTTGACTCCATTCATTAGAAACATCTTGACTTGACTTTGAACTATGTTCCTCCACTATTTATCATCCGTACTCCCCTTTATCCTGAGGCTGATAACGAGACTTGAATTGACCTGATTCTCCTCAAGCTCCTTTGATCTGGAAGACCAGAGGATTCCAATGTGCTCTCAGAAATCTGAGGGTTGTCAGATCCTCTGTCAGCTCTGACCGCTTTCTCTCATCCTTTGCTACTTGTTCCGTCTCCGGTCTAATAATACTGCAGAGATATGAGGAAAGCGCCATTTCACAGTAGTTTGTTTCCATTATTAACAAAATACAGAAATTAGTTGTAAATAATTACATTCCATAATGGGTTTCTTACGTAGTACTTGTAAAGATTAAATAGAGGCTTTTATAATGGCGTTAAGAATTAATTAACTTAAGGGCACAACAACTTGTTTTTGCAGAAATAGTGAACTTGAATAATTGTTTAGTGCATCCATAATTAATACATTTAATTATTTATAGTTCGGCTAATTATAAAATATTCCCGATTATAGGGTTTTATGAACTCTCAAAAGTTACTTAAAATTGAATATTTATAAAATTAGATCCTATATAAACAGTTATTTGTAATTGAATATTATTCAAAATATTGATTTATCGTGCTATAAAATGTGATCGTATTTTCGAATTTTGAATATATTAGACTATTAGTGAGGCCCGATGGCCTTGAGTGTCATGGCGTGAGCACTTAACACTGTGCTAAGTAGGGTTCGATCGCACTATGGGGTGGTGGCTTTTCTGTTCCTATACATAATCCGTCTAAAATTCTTAGTTAATAATAATGGACGTTAAAATTAAAATTTAAATTAGACTATTACGAAAATAAAGAAATTCAATAAAAAGAAAACTTAAGGAAAACATCTAAATAATTAAATATAGAAAAACAAACGATAATAAAAAAAAAATGAAATATATCACCTTAATAACATTTTCATTAATTTATTTGACAAAAAGCGGGTTGTTTTAAAAAAAAATCTTTTAAAAAGGTTTTATAGCTACATTTTATCTGGAAATTAAAATCCAATTAAACGTTTGACATATCGATTATCTACCAGCTTCTTACTTATTTCCTCCATAATGGATTCGTTCAGTCAATGACCAGTCTCGACGTGGTCCTAATTGACGATTATGTTAATTTGAATTTTTATTTATTGACTTTCTGCCTATACAAGGCAAAATTGTTGAGATTTTGGGTCACTATTTATTTTAATATCAAATTATTATTATATTATTTTGGAATACCAGCTGCAATTAATTCGTGTGGTTTGTCATCTTGTGAAGACGTTTAAATTGGTACAGTGCTGCAAGGCCCTTTAAGCACAGTGTTTTACCTGCCGTTGTTTTGCTCCCTGTGACATAGCAGAAGTAGCTACTTTGTAATTGGGATCCTGCAGGCAATCGGTTTGTTGATGTTCCCGTGTACCCTACCGAGTCTGAGGGTTATGTAATGTTTGTAGGATGGAGTTGTAACTGTTTGCTTTCTGTTGTTGGAGGATGTTGGATCGATAAAGCCCTTCCGTAACTGGATATTTGGTCATATCTCTATTACAGGGCCATCACCTGCTTGTTCTCTTGGCTAGGTGTTTTGCGCCACACCCATAATCAGAATGCGCTTATTAGAGCAAGAACATAAAAAAATTGTCTTCTACTTTCAATTTATTAGTTAAACATTTCTTTATTCTTATTTTCAGTCTATATAACTTTTTTTTTTAAATTATATTATATATATTGTTTCTAATTTTGACTTTTTTAGGTTCTTATTTTTTTAATATAAATTTAATGTTTTTTCAAGGCTTGAGGCTGCTGTATGCTAATAATGTACAAATTAACGAATTTGTTTGAACAAATGCTATATTTATTTATATTTATGCAACTTAGGCGATAAAACATTTTGAAGCATGTAAAGCATTCATAATTTGTTTGAGGCAAAATATGTAATAGTGTTAATGTAAGTGCTATTAGTTTTCATAATTAATCATTAAATGACCCTTTGCTCAAATTTATAGAATTAGCGAATAAGACGGAAGGTGAATTAGTTTTCAGTTATAATATTCATACGTCAAACGTGTTTCAAATGTTAGTGATATGTGTCGGTTCAGATAGTCAACTGTCAAGTAGATATTAATAATAGTTAACGATTTTGAAAGTCAGGTCACGTCGTAGAGTCATACGTTTAGTAATTATTTCAAAGTTATTCTGTCGATACGTTTTTCATTCTTAACAAATTTACATAAATTGAGACTTTTAGTCTAAGTTTTAGCACTTTCCTCCGAAGGAAAGTAGCTATTGAGGTTGCACTCATGACGGAATATTTGAAAAATTTCTTCGAATCTTTATCGATCCTGTTTTTGTTGGTTAACGAACTCGTTCAATCGTTTGATTGGGGAATACTACATACCAAGTTTCGTGGTGAAGAAACAAAAACTCTGGCCGGTATCGTGTTAACGGACACATATATAACTATATATATATATATATATATATATATATATATATATATATATAGATATATATTAATAAAACAAGATGAATAAAAAACAATATAAAATTTACACAAAAAATAAATAAATAAGAAATAAAAAAAAATAATAAAATGAAGGAATAAATAAAAATAAAAAAGAAAAGAAAATTGCACAATTAATTAATAAAAATATTTTATTTATCTATATAGGTTATTTTAAGCAACTACCCAATTCTGAGGAAAGTGCTTAGTTATGCAGCTCCTACGTGACGGCCTTTTAATTAATGGTATGCATATCATATAAGGTTTTGTTTACTTACTACCTAAGTAAGTTTTGTATTTCTGCCTAATGCTTCACAGTCCAGGCAACGAACAGGTTCATAGGAGGAAATTTTTGGAACAAACTTTTTGACTTCGTAACTTTGTTTGGGCTGGATAGGAGGTGAACAAATCAAAAATCCCCGCACGTAGCCTTTGTGCCGGGGGGAGGGGGGTTTAGAAGGTCCCATTTTTCGGGTTTTCACTTATATCTCCGAAACCCTGCGTCCTAGCGACATGACTATTCTATAACAAATGAAAGCTGATTAAATATGCTACAAGTTCAAATCAATAAAGATTGAGATATCTTTAGTTTTCGAGAAAATTGTCACTTTGGGGAAAAACACACTTCTTGCTATTCTCGACCGGATATCTCTTCAACGACGAACCTAAAAAATAAATTCCGGTTATAGGGTTGTAGAGCATTACATTCGCTTCAATAATATATATTACTTTACTATTTTTTGTATTTTCTTTCAAAAGTTAAAACAGTTTAAGTGTTCACTATTAAAGTCCTTTGTTACTTATTAAGCACACACACACACACAAATGTAAATGAAGACAGCTTGAATGATAGTGAAACTTCTCCTTCTCGTTCTGCCAGACAGATGCCTAGAAACACATAAAAACTTTGCCACAGTCATGCGTCACTTGATAAGGCTCCCCGCGTATTGAACCCAGCCCACATACAACACACACCGTATTCTCAAAAAACACAGACATGCATGGGATGTGTTGAGTTATGAATATTGAACCCAGTAGTGCTCATCCACGTAATTGTGGATTTTCCTCCACGTGATTTTTTTAAAAAAAGTCGTTATTCAAATTACCTGTGCATCATGAACAGCGGTCAATAAAATGCTGCTTTCCCCAAGTTCAAATTTTTTAAACCATTTCTGGCCAATCCCTATCATATTCACACTACTAATTTTTATTTGCGCAAAGCTCACAGATTCTCTAATCGAAAAAAAAAATGTAAAACAGCACAGTCGTATTGGTTATCGATATTCATTTTGAACGGGTACTAATATGCGTCTGATGTTTACGAAACATTTGTAACAAACTGACTAATACATTAGTCAAGAAAATGTAAGTCTTGAAAGGTCCGAAATCTTATTGGTCTAGTAGTCGGCTAATCCCAATCATGCTTTTAATGCCCACGAATTTATTAAACGACCTAATATTTATTGTAATACTATTAAAATATCATTGACCTAATGTATAAGCTTGACAAAAATATAAATCCTGCCCACAAATCCTGATTGAAGCCCATTCTAACCTCATAATCTTCATAAGGCTTCACATCTTGTGTTTCGCTTATCCCCTCGTCTCTGTTCATTCAATCCTTCGGACGTTTAAACATCGCTTTATCAAAACTACTTTTTAAGGGTATTTCTCTGTAGCTTGCCCATTTCCTTTCTTTTTACCGCATCCCGATAAAAAGACATATCTCTCATGATGTTGATCTTGTAATGTGAGGAAAAAGTGCGGTCGGTGTTACAATGAAATTGACCTTACAATTTATAACAATTAACTGCCTTTTCATTCAGTTCAGTTCGTATGTGTTCTGTGCTTATTCAGAATGTCGACAGAATAAGAATTTATTAATAAGAGTGTTGGTGGAAAATATACAACAGCAAAAAATACAGCGCCCGCATTCTAAATCTATTGCCTATGCCATTTTATTAGAACTGTTTTAAATTAGGGGACCCGCAATTGATAGCGAAAATAATCAGGGTCACTCCGTATTTCAGATAATAAATTGGTCTGATAAAACAGATCACTTTTTACAAACCATCGTTTAGACTATTATTTTTTCGCCTTCAATCTACTTTTTAGTACGTTCGCCCCAGCCGTTGAAATTTCTGTCAAACTTTTGCATTATTCAAAATGGAAACGCTATAACTATCCATATCACTACATTTATCTATAAAAAAAACTCTATATTCAGGTTTCCTTACTTCACAATTGTTCAAGCCGAAATTAACGGTTGACCGTTTCACGTTTACTCCGTTTATTAAGACAAATTGCGCAAACCAGTCTGAACAAAAAGCTTGAACTTGTGAATCTAGTCTTAGAAGAAAATTGCGTAGGGGTGGGATTCTGTTACACTCAGAAAAAGTTGGAAAGGCTCTGTGACAAGCTCATTAGGACTATTCTACTAAATTCCATAACATCTCGTTTTGCTTTAATATTTAAACCTACCACATTTGGTCGTGTGGGCTCCATAATCACTTATTAATTGGCTTCTGGTGCGTTTTATGGGTTATTAA
Source organism: Gonocerus acuteangulatus (assembly GCA_946811695.1). Classification (NCBI taxonomy): domain Eukaryota; kingdom Metazoa; phylum Arthropoda; class Insecta; order Hemiptera; family Coreidae; genus Gonocerus; species Gonocerus acuteangulatus. Next base: position 103,799,183 of record OX328124.1, on the reverse strand, counting down.
ATTTATTTAACAGTTAAATTAGTGTAAATAGATATTAGGAAGTTGACGTTTCAAATCACATTATGCAAACTCAGTAAGATGACGCAGTTCCAGTGACTTGGACTTTCTTTTAGTAATATTTGGACTTGTGGTATTCGTCGTGGTTAAACGATGAAACCAATGTATTGCTCCAAAATGTCACCAGATGCTTACTCATCACCCAGAAAAAGGATTCTAAGTTAATCCAATACGCCTTTCTATGCAAATTGTTATTAAAATATTTCGTCTGTTTTATAGTTTAATCCGTGTTTCTAGAATTAATTATCCTCACTGAGGTAAAATTTGCAAATATGCCTCTCCTTTTTTATGACTGCTTTTACTTTTCTATCTCAGTATTATGCTATTGAGGTTATCAAAAGTAATAGGTTTTGAATATTAATGACCTTCTCTGAATATTGAAATTAATTCTCTTGTGAGTTTTAAACTCAATTTTTGTTATATTTGCATATTGTTTTTTCTCTCTCCTTAATCAAACTGAAGAAAATACGCGGCCGCCATTCTAAGGGAATTTATAACTACTAACAACTTAATCTACTTCATCAAAAAGAACTTTTAAATACCTTCTAATTAAATTTTAATTTTCTTTGTGCGCTAATAAAATACGTCTGAGGAGAAACAATGGCGTCTTACTACGGAATTCCGAAGAGAGAGAATTTTATTTTTACGTAAAATTCATGTTAACGAATTACGTTTGATTTGTATTTTAATTACATTTTTGTCGTGGAAACGTTTCGGCTATTTTCAATCCAATTGTCTGTGAAATACAATTAATTATACTGGTTAGGATATTAAGTTAAAATATGAAAAAATAATAAACATAAACATTAGAGTATACTAATGTATCAAGGAATATATACTCTACTTTTTATGTTTATTATTTGTTCATATTTTAACTTAATATCCTATCCAGTATAATTAATTGTATTTCACAGACAAATTGTGAAACGTTTCCACGACAAAAATGTAATTAAAATACAAAACTATTGAAGACTGAATAAGCTGTTACCAACTACCTAGAACATCTTAGTTTTCAACTTAGGATCTACAATATATAAAGATTTTATTAATGTTTCCTTCTTATCACTAGAACCTCTTGCGAGATTGACCAGATTATGACAGGTTTTTATGAATGAATCCTACGATTCATAAAAACATCCCCTTACGAATACAGAGTTTCCCCTATGATAAACAGAATTACCTTATGATTATGTAGCATTTTTTTTATTTTCCCTCAGGTCATATATCAAAGATTTGGCCTTATATATGCATTTTGTTCATAATATACGTTGACACAGACACAAACGTATACACATATTTTCTACTTACATAAGCCACTGATCTGAATAATAATGCTGTGAGAAATATTAATAATAAATGGAAATAAATACATTTTTTAAGCATTAAATATAAGTAAATTTACTAAATATACAACAAAACTTCATTATTACGATATAAGTATTAAAATAATTCTCAATCAGTGAAAACGCTCAACAAAAAAAAATGGAGTAC